>CM057449.1:1721370000-1721970000 GCA_016271365.2 Neoceratodus forsteri | reverse complement strand
TACTGCTGTAATTTGTTCCAGATGCTGTGCTAAGTTGGGCTGCCAGTGTCTGCAACATCATGACGTCAGTGAGCATTGCCATCTGTCAGAGACGCTATTCCAACTTATTTCCTGTTCAGCAGAGGGCTGCAGTCCGGGTGTTTTGGTTTTATTTAACACACTGTCCTTTTCCTTATACTGAGTCCTTCGTAATTTCTTTTGTCAGATTTATGTGTCTAACAGTCTATCATTGCAGTGTTTGTCTGTAATCTGAGTAGTGGAGTGGTCTGTGCCTGAGTTTGACCTGCTCTCAAAATTTATTGCGTTTCCTGGCAGTTTAAATAGTACAGCTTAGAGTGCCTTTGTTGCAAAGTGTGAGTTCTACTGTCCTATTTACCAATAAAATAATTTTATTGCCCTGCTTTTATAATGCTACCAACTTGTTAACAAAGTTTGTTACAGTGTATTTCATTTTTAACTGACTTTAATGTCTGTCTGTGCAGTTAGTTTTGCTCAGTTTTGTTGTTTCCTGTTTTAATTTTTTGCTGATATGAAGCACTGCTGTGCCATTGGTTGTAAGAATGGGAAAGGATATGCACACAATTTCTAGCACTTTCCTAAGGATAACCATCAGTGCAAGTAGCGGGCACTTGGTGTTAAACATGCCTGCTAGGAACCAACTGATCAGTTTTATGTGCTGGCCATGTTACAGAAGCTCAATATACAATTTCATAAACTCTTTCAGGTACCATTGGTTTTACTGTAAGTCCATGTTGTTTGAAACCAGATGCATTTCCCACCATTTTTTTAATTTAAACAGAAAAAAAAAATGCCAGAGTAATGTCATTCAGAACAGGAAAAGGGATGAGGGACGTTATAAATATGATAAGCCATATTATAACTGTCATATCTGAATTGTTGCTGAATGCTAACAGTGTGTCTGTAAAAGTGGTTGAAAGAGACAGGTATTTAATGTACTGTTACTGTCAATGTAGTGTCTATGTTTATGGGTTCATGATAGTGTTACAAATGTGTGCATTGCTGTCTGATTTTGCTGGTTAATATTATGTAGATGTGTATATGCATGGATTTCTGTAGCGGGTGCTCTTACATGTCTTTGTGTTGTTGCAGGATACCTTTAGGTCACTTTTCAAAGTCAGTGGCTCACTACTCTTATGTTGGTTTGTATGGGTGAATGATATGGTGATATGTTTCAACTCTTCATGGGGACTTGCTGACAAATCCCAGAAGGAGGGGAGATGTACTACAAAGCCCTGAGCCATGCAACTGGTGAAACATACTACGGGCACTAAACAGCAGCAGTGGCACCAGTTACCAACACCAGCTACCTTCGAAACATCCAGGGACAATGCGGTGAATTGACTTTCTTTTCTACCTCAATGACTGAGCCACTTATTGCTGTTCCTGCACATCTTGCTTACCCTTGCACAGTTTTACTGGTTCTGTTTCAGTTCTTCACAGGGACTTGCCAACAAATCAGCTGCAAGGGACCACCCAGAAGGAGCGGGGACATACTAAAAAGCCCCGAGCCATGCACCTGGTGAAACATACTAGGAGCACTAAACAGCAGCAGCACCACCAGTTACCAACACCAGCTACCCTCAAAACATCCAGGGACAACACGGTGAATTGACTTTCTTTTCTACCTCATTGACTGAGCCACTTATTGCTGTTCCTGCACATTTTGCTTACCATTGCATACTTTTGCTGGTTCTGTTTCAACTCTTCATTGGGACTTGCTGACAAATCAGCTGCAAGTGACCGCCCAGAAGGGGGGGCGTACTACAAAGCCCCGAGCCACGCGCCCGAGCAAGAGCATGAGTGAGAGTGTGAGTGGCATAAGCACCACTCCATAGAGAAAGCTGCAAGTAAACTGGTAAAGAGACACTGAATATAATAGGCTAGTTAAAACCCCTAAGAGATAGTCCCACAGTTTGTCACAAAACAATATAAGGGAGATACGTAAATTATGATACATTTAAAATGTATTATATTGTTATTCCTAGTTAATTTATTTAACATGTACTGTTGGGTGGTATTGTGTTTAATTTTACTATGCCTTGCAGGTACAACCACTGAAATAGAGCAGGAAAGAAAACTGGGAGCCTATGGGCCAGTACCTGGTTTCTTAATTCAGAACAAGCAAAACACCCTAAATAGGAGAAATATCTTCTCAAATAAATGGAGACAGCGGAGCCAGCACGGCAAGGTATCAGTTCTAAATCATTACAGTTTTAATAATGAAATACAGGGGAAGCAGGGAATTGTTGCTTTTTTAACATTGTTAACATTAGGAAGGGATGTAGAACTGAACCCTGGACCTGATATTTTTAAGAAAATTAGGGTATTACATGATAATGCTAGAAGTTTAAGAAACAAGATCAATATCTTAAATCTGCTGATTGTGGAACAAGCCCCAGAATTAAATGGATTAACAAGGACATGGCTGACAAAAGAAATGGATAACAAAGAATTTGGCATACCAGGCTATACATTTTTTCACCAGGATAGACCAAAGAAAGGGGGAAGGGGTAGTTTTGTATGTGAAATGTAGTTTAGGTCATATTGAGCTGCTAAATAAAGGAAGTTTAAATAACATAGAAATCGTAACTGTGAATGTAAACAAATTGAAAACAGTTTTTTCAGTAATCTATTCCCTGCCAAAAACAAAAGTTGAGCTGATACAGGAAACAATTGACACAATTCAAGGGGTTGGCAGGGTGACTTTAACTGTAATTGAGGAGAAAAGAGAAGTAAGGCCCTAAAGGATGTTGTATCAGTTCTGGGAGTAACCCAGCAAATACATGACCTTACTAGATATACTAGCACAACAAAAAGAAGAACGATACTGTATCTATTATTTGTATCTCACTCTCTAACAGTCGAGGCTTCAGGAGTTCTCCAACCTTATCTTGGTGATCACAATCCAATATGGGGTGATATTCTGATTAAGTTGGAACAGGAGTCACCTGACAACAATTTTTCCTGGGTTAGAGAAATGAGAACCTTCTCAGACAATAGATTTATACTAAGCATTTAGAAAGAGAAATAGGAAAGGTATGAACTCATACCTGAATGAGATTTAACACTACAATTCTTTACTGAGGCATTTAATGAGTTGTGCGATATGCATGCCCCAAAAATTAAGACAAAAGACAAAAACCCAGAAAGATTACCATGGATCAATGATAAGATTTTAAAAAGTAGTAGAATCAAGAACAGGTGTTGGAGAAAAGTGAAAAAAAAACAAGCAAGAAAATGATTGGGTTTTGTTCAAAAAGAAAAGAAATGAATGCAGACAACACATTAAGAAAGCAAAAAAATCTCTTATTATAAGGGCAAATTGAACAATGAAACACACTCTAGAAAATGTTGGAAAAACATAAATCATTTATCAAGACCAGGGCAATGAGCTAGAGTGAATCATAGCCTCAAGGTTAATGGGGCCTTGATTGAGGACCCTTATGAAACAGTAAACTCTTTCAATAATGTCTTTGTGGACTTGCCTGGCCTTGACAAAATTGCACTGAGTTCAGGTTCCCAAGAACAGCTGGGTACATATAACTTTAGCAGACCTCATCCACCTTTTCGGTTTAAGAAATTAGATGTATCTGAAGTATACAGGGGGTTAACAAAAATAAATATCCACAAATCTATGGGACCTGACCACATTGAGGGAAGACTTTTGAGAATAGTCACAAAACAAATAGCACCTATAGTGACATATATGTTCAATAGAAGCCTACAAGAAAACTATTTTCCACAAATATGGAGGGTAAGTAAAATAGCCCCCATATTTAAGGGGGGAGGCAATCAACATAGTTAAACAATTACAGGCCAATAGTGTTACTGTCTGTTTTGGCTAAATGCCTAAAGAGGCATGTACACACCCAATTGATAAGCTATTTGGAAAAATATAATTTAGTCACACCATACCAATCAGGTTTTTGAAAAGGGTATTCTACTACATCAGTCCTATTAGAATTTAATGACTTTGTGAATACATCCCTGCACAAGGGCCTGGAAACTGCAGTAGTGTTTGTGGATTCATCAAAGGCCTTTGACCTGGTGACCCACTCCATCTTGCTATTAGCTGAAAAAAAAAATTGGGATTGCTGATGGCCCCAGGGATTGGTTAAATTCCTACTCGGAGGATCATACACAGTTTGTATCAATAAATGGAGAAAATTCCCCAAAGAGGACAGTGGTTAGAGGAGTGTCACAGGGGCCCATATTAGGACTCCTGTTGTTCCTAATATTTAACAACAGTCTACCACAAGAAATGTAGCATTCTCAGATACAGCTGTATGCAGACGATACTGCCATAATAGCAACAGGGCAAAATAATACTGAATTAGAAAATAAACTGCAGTTGGATTTTGATAATGTGAGGGGGTGGTTCACCAGGTCAGGCCTTGTAATGAATGTTAAAAAAACAAAACTTTTATACTTTAGGTTTAAATCTAAGGGAACTAAACAATTAAACATCAAGGTAGATAATAACGCTCCCTTGGAACAGGTGTCCCATTATACCTACCTGGGAGTTTCCTTTGTTGAAACCTTGGCCTTTGGGGAACACATAGTCATTAATTGATAGGATAAACAAAAGAGTGGGAGCCCCGCAAAGGACAATGAAGTGCCTAACCTAAAATAATAGGAAAAAGGTTGCTGAACAACTAGTATTTCCTGTGTTAACATATGGGGACTTCATATACCATACCGCTAATAAAGTACTACTAAAAAAATTAGATAGCACTTATAATAGAATCACAAATATATCTTGTGCTGTGATCTAAGAACACACCCTTGTGTCTTATTAACTTCCTTACAGTGGCTTCCACTCAAAATAAAAAACACCTTGAACTGGCAAAAATTAATTTATAACTATCACACAGATAGTCCAGAACACTACATAAATAAAAAGTTATTCGGAGGGTATAATCAAATAGATTTAAGACCGAAGAGATCCAGTCAAATTAATAAAATGTCTACTTTAGTCATTAAAAGCAAATAAGGAGAAAAGACTTTATGCCATCAGGCTGCAAAATACTGGAACAACTTATCACATTTATTTATTTATTTAAAGGTATCAGATACCCCTTTGAGCCAAGAAGTCTTTTACAAAGGTTCCACATCAGGTTAGTTGAAACATTAGGACAGGCAGTGATATTGTGCAAAAGAGAAATAAACATAGCAGCCGAAGGTCTTTGTCAATTACCAAAACATCACAATTGTGCAAATCACTTCTATAACAATTTAAGCAATATAGATTCATATAGGTAGCCATCCAACAGAGGGAGGTGAGGCCAGAGGATGGTGTAAATAGGGAGAAATAGAGGGAGTGGGAGGTGGGTTTGGGGCAGGGTCAGCGAGGAAGTGTGTGGAGGGAGTAGATGAGGAGGGAAGGGTGGGGTATGGGGGTGGGAGGATAAACCATTTAAGTATAGTAGTCGCAGGAGACACGGGAGATGAGGTATTGACACAGGCTGAGCTTAAAGGCACCCAGGGTTGCTTTGCTGGTAATGTCTGCTGGCAGGGTGTTAAACCAGGAAGAGGCTCTGAAAAAGGATTGTTGGTCTTGGGTAGTCCTGCAAAGGGGAACAGTGAAGGAGAGGTTGTTTGAATTCCTGGTTTGTCAAGGGCAGCTATATGGTCTCAGCAGTGCCTGTGATCCAGAGGGTAGCAGGTCCAATGTTTGCTTTTTTGCTATGATGCAGGTTTGATATTTAATTTTGCCAGATAGTTGGAGTTGGTTTGCATGTTTGTAGATCTCGCAGGTGTGTGTAAGGTGGTTTGCAGATGTTTCGGGATGACATGCCTTGTTTAGTGCTGTGGTGATGCATCAGAGAGCTGTGCCAGTGGCAGACTCGTAGATCACAAGCCCATAGTCGATTATAGAGATTACTGAACTATGAATGGCAGTGCTTAGGGCTTCATCTGTAAGGCAGTTCTTATGTCTATAGAGCAGGCCTATGCGGGTATTCACAGTTTTTGCTATGTAGTTGATATGTTCAGAGTATCCAAGTGTTGGGTCAAGAATCACCCCAAGATATTTAAATAGATGTACTTGTTCAAAGGTGGCCATTTGCTGTTTGAGATCGATTTAGCACGTTCATTCCCAGTGTATAACCTGTTTCTTCAGGAGCTATCCATATCGAATTCCTTTAATTATGTTATACTTAATAAGGCATCAATACATTGTTCAAGAACTAATGATTGTTATCGGTATTGGATGTGTCTTATTATGTCTAATATTTGTACTATTTTGCCTGTCTTGTTATTATAGTTGTGTAGTGTAACATTTTACTAAAATATAAATTTTACTTAAGTGTAACCTATAATAATATCTAACTATTTGTATTGTGATAACCTTATAGTTTCACAACACTTTATATTTTACAACATGCAACATCAAATGTCCTATAATAAACCTTTATCAGGATGGTGTGCCCTTATTAGGATGGTAGACACCTGTTAAGGATAGTGTGCACACAAAGAACCTTTTATAAATGTAGTAAACACCTTTTGATGTTGTGTAAGAAATGCAGTCATATCTATGGTTTGACATAAATTCACCACACCCTAAGATTAATATGTTACTTTGTTATATGATTGGCTTATAATGGGGTGTTGGTATTATTTAAGATAAGAAATCTTTATATAAGCACTGTATGTAAATTGAATCAGCTAGCACCAAACAAGAAGAAAGAATATACATGTATCTGAATTGATGAACTCGCAAGAAAATAAAGAAAGGAAACATTCACTCTGAGTGGCTTGACTTATTTGAAGATAGAAAACACAACGCAAACCTTACAATTGGTGCCGTGACTCAGATGTCTGAAGACAGTCTATATGGTTGCTGATGACATTAAACGAACTGAGAAGGAAGCCACTGAGAGGAATGCCCTACCAAACCTGATCTAACCACCAAGTACAGAAGGGAGTCAAAAGAGGGACTCAAGGAAACAGACTGGTGTGAAGTCCGATGTGATTTGCCAGCTAAATAACTGATGTAAGTATGGACACCATATAATGTAAATTTTTAGAGACACACCTTTTTTTTTTTTTTAAATCACGTTTATTCATTTTCAGTAGACCAAACAGACAAACACACATTACACATACCTGGCCGAGCCAGGGACACAACCCAAAACTGGCTGTGCAAACTATGTACAACCCCTATGTACAAGCACACTGGGGAGCCGCCCCACATTGTGGTCAAATTCCAGAATCAATAGTGCCTTAATATAATACACTGACCAGTGTTAGAAAACACCCTTCCCCTTATTAACTCAATCTTCCCTTATGTGTCCACTTGCAAGGGTGTTGTATCCTATGACCCCCAAGAAGCCTGATTCTTGCCAGACGGCTTCTCAGTGTGTCTCCTGGAAGAGAGAGAGAGAGCAAGAGTCCCCATCCCCTTGAGTCCCTGCAGACCAAAACCAGTCCCCTTTTATCTTAGTGGTAGACCCAGTAGGACCCCAATTTTGACCATCTAGGAAACTTTTAAGTCCAGACATTACCCAGAGTATTCGGGAGAATAAAGGAAAAAAGAACAAAGTACAAAAGGCACAAAGCAATATAGGCATTAAACACTCCAGCATATTTTCCTTTGCTAATCATTATCTGACAGACAGACCTGAGTTCCAGTGTTTATAACTTGCTGGGAATAGATCGCATCTAATATTGCCCATCTTTTAGCGTATATCTCCTGTCTCCCCTAAGAGAATAGGTGTCTCTTTATCTTGGCCAATACCCCCAGCAATTCTCTCACCCATTGTTCATATGCACAAGCCTGATCGTCCTTCCAATGCTTTACTAAGAACGCCTTGACTACCGACACCATTAAAGAAAGGTGGAATTTGGGTGCAGTCCCTATAATCTGAGAAAAGTCACCCAGAACACATACTTCTGGAGTTATAAAAGCTGTATAATCTAGCATTGGATCCATGCCTGTTTAATCTCCCTCCATAGGGGAGAGATTTTGCTGCAACCCCGCATTACATGTAGCAGGTCACCCACTTCTTTCTCACACCTGAAACACAGGTCTGTCTGTCTCAACCCTCTGCCATATAGCTTTACAGGGGTATAGTATATGTTATGAACCACAAAAATCTGCATGTTTCTATATTTGGGAATCACATTGTATTTGGTGGCCTTCCAAATAATTTCCCACCTAAGATTTCTAGGAGCCATCACCTTGTCCCAGTAAGGGATTTGTGTAAGAGTATTTGGGCCCAGAAAGTCCGAGAAAAGTTTATAAACTTGTGAAAGTGGGTTAGCTTTCCAGAAGGCTTACCTTAAACTCCCTCACGAGAGGAAGTTATCTAAGGAGTCCCCCATCCCCTTCTGGAACCCTGCTATCATCTGTTTAAGCTATAACCTTTGGAAAAAGGACAATCCCTCACATTGTAATGGCAGGACTATTTTATCTCCCTGCAGCACATCCTTCAATCTTAAATCACACAGATAATTAGACCACCAGTGTCCAAGTACCCGACCCCCTATAACCAAATTGGGGTTACCCAGTATGGGCTGGTCTCTGGACCTCGTTTGATAGCACCTTTGTACCGGAGTGAGAAAGGACCACCAGGCCTCCAGAGTTTTCCTAATTGGGTTCCCGTACCCCTCCCTGAATAAACCTTTTTTGGGCTTAGCATATAGCATCGATTCGGGGGTGAAGCCGGAGCTCAATAACAATTGCTTCTCAATTTGCAACCACGCAGGTACATAATTTCCCCCCTCATCGCTTTCCACCCATTGAGCCATAAGGCCCAACTGACCTGCCACATAATAGGCATGGAGGTCAGGTAACCTAATGCCCCCCTCCTCATATGGCATCACAAGACATTATATTTTATCCTGGCTGGTTTGTTATTCCATAAAAATCCTGAAATTAGCCTTCTGATTGTACTAAACCAATTAGTAGAGATACTATATGGGGCTAAATATATCGGGTATATCATTCTTGGTAGGACATTCATCTTAATGAGGCCCAGACATGCCGTAAAGTTCAGAGGTAGCTTGTTCCACCTTATAATGTCCCCTTTGACCGCAGATATAATCCACCCCAAATTGGCATCAGCCCCGGACTCCTGGTTTGCTGTAATCCAAATTCCCAGATACTTCAATTTATCTGTGTTCCACTGTACTCCCAGGGATGAAAAATCTGCCTTAAATACATGTGGTGTCAAGGGTAAGATTTGTGTTTTAGTAAGATTTAACTTGTAGTTAGAGACCTTAGAAAAGCGATCTATTAAATCTCTTACTCTCTCAAAGCTGGATACTGGATCTTGTAAATGAAGGAGTATATCATCCGTGAAAACTGAGAGTTTTAGCTCCATTCCCCCAATCCTGATCCCCTTGACCTTAACATCCCTATTTATAGATCTTAATAGGGGTTCTAGATAGATGTTAAACAGTATCGGCGAGAGAGGACACCCTTGGCGAGTCCCATTATTTAGTTGAAACTCCCTCGAGATATAACCATTACATAATATTCTAGCCGTTGGAGCAGCGTATAGATTCTTAATACCTCTAAGGAGACCCCCAAGGAACCCCATTTTCTCCATTGTAGCAAAAAGAAATGTATGTGAGACCCGATCAAATGCTTTTTCAGCGTCTAGGGAAATCAGGGCCAAGGGTAGCCGAGAGTCTGGGGCAAAATTCAGAATATGATGAATTTTCCTGAGAGTCTTTTCGCCCTCTCCCGACATAAAACCTACTTGTTCCTGACTAATTAAACTAGGAGCAATAGTCAAATCCTATTGCCAAGATTTTGGTAAGAATCTTAATATCTTGGTTTATTAACGCTATAGGCCTGTAGCTACCTAGTGCGCCCCTGGGCTTGTCTGGCTTGGGTATTAAAGTAACATACGCCTGGTAGAGCAGTGAATGGTGAATTCCTCCTCATTATAGTGAGGAAAACTCATGGAGTATAGGAGTATGGTCTGAATATGGGTCTGGTAAATTTAGCAGTGAGACCATCAGGCCCTGGTGATTTACCTACAGGAAGAGACCGCACCACCTCAACAATCTTGGATGCTCTTATTGGGGCTTCCAGTTCCTTAGCTTGGCAGAATCCAGAATGGGTAACTGGATTCCTTCTAGATAACGGTTGGCCTCCTTCTCCCCACCAAGTCTTTAGCTTGGTAGATTTCTGTGAAAATGATGCAAATGCCTCAGCCATTTCTATGGATCTGTAACCAGCTTCCTTCATGCTGAACTGATATAATTGTCCTGCTTGCCTCCCACTCTTTAATTTTGGGCAAGAGGTGCCCAGGGACGTCACCCTGCAATAGGAATTTGGCATTGATCTTATTTAGCCAGAACTCTGTTTTCCCATAAACAATTTCTGACAGTTCCTTCTCAGACTTTTAAGTTCCACATCTATGTCCCCCGAGGACCCTTCAAGCTGGGACAATGAGTTTATCGCCCCAATCAAGAATTCCTCTTTGGCCCTTCTGAGTGACTTGTCCCTTACCGCTAGGGCCCTAGCTGCCTCTGCATATAAGAACTTACAGGTAGGCCAAGCTAATCTTTTATCCTTCAGTGTGGGGAGCTGGGACCTAATGATCTCCTGTAAGGCCCCCTCTAATTCATCCCTTCTCTTGTCCTCTGTTAAAAGCGAGTCATGAAGCCTCCATCTGTAAGGTCTAGGCGGTGTGGGTCTTGGTTCCCACTGCATCTGAATGAGAGAGTGGTCTGAGAGGGTTCTACCCTCAGTCAGCACTTCTCTAATCTCTGCAAGAGCCTCTCTATTAACCAAAAAATAGTCAATTCTAGTGTGACTTTTGTGTGCTGCCAAATAGAATGTCATGTTGCTGCCCCTATATGAAAGATTCTTGATTGGATCAGTTAAAGCTGCTGTCTCCAAAAACTTAGCCAGGGCTAACTGGGCCTTGGTCTTCGGCCCGCTATGTGGAGGTATCCTGTCCTCCTTGTTATCAAAGTAGATATTCCAATCACCAGCCAAGATAAGTGAGTGTGAGGGAAGGGTAGCTATATCCCCTTCTATTGAGGCAAAAAATTTAGGATCGGGGGGAGTTGGCCCATATATGGATGCAACCGAGATTGCCTTACCAAGCAAAGTGCCCAACAAATAGATCCCCCGACAATCTTGCCTGGTTAGCACTTGCGTCACTTCATATGGGCAGGATTTCTTTATTAAAATCGCGACCCCCCCGGAGGCACTGTCCCTTCCCACTCCGTATACCTGTCCCACCCATCGCTTCCTGAGACCATCCAACTCATCAGTCAATAAATGTGTCTCTTGTAGTGCTACAATGTGTGCCCCTCATTGTTCAATATATCACAGAATGATCATTCTTTTACATCGACCCCTGAGCCCTTTTACATTCCAAGAAATTATTTTAAGGCTTGCCATCAATAACGTCAAAAATTTTTTAAGTAAGCCCAAATATTGTGCCTCTCTAAGGTCTGCATTCTTATTGTTCCCATGCTTGGACTCTCTCTCTTTCCACCCCTATTCCCCCCCTTTGTTCCCCGATCCTTAGATCGACCAACTATCTGATGTTGAGTCATGGATGAACCCGTTCCCATGCCCCTCCTCAGCCCCATCCTCTGACATCGAGCCCCAGAATCTGGCCCTTGGGTCCCCCAAAGACCTGAATGTGAAGGCCCCATCTTCTCTGCAGTCCATCGCCCCCTTGTATTTTCCATAAGTAAAAGGAAAAAGTAAACAAAAAGGAAATTAAGGGAATCCCTCTCAAAGCCCTCCTTGATAATTTATATCTTGAGCCAGCACTACTCCATTTTAAATTCCCTTACGTCCCGGGGTGATATCCCTCCAGTTACTAGTGTTGTTTAGATCCAAATCCCTTAGGCCACTCCCCTTCTCCATCCTTCCCCAAAGCTGGCACGAGCCCGCTTATAGCTAATAATGCCCACTAGCAGGTATAGCACTGGCTAATTGACCCTTTTGTACTAAACAAATCCTCATCACCCCTTCTAGCAACTCCTCCAATGTTCCAGGGTCCGAGGGTATTCCTGGGTCTGGTAACACAAATAATAAGTTTAGTGAACCCCCTTCCCCAATGACCGCTAGTTAATGCACCAAAGTCTTGTGGTTTGACACCTTGTGACCCATCGCATGTCCTATAGACCCAGTCCTGGGTAGTCCCTTGAACGTCCAGATTTTAACCAAAAACAATAGAGCCAACCGGCCTTGAAAAGTTTAAACATCCTTGCTTTTCTTCCATCACAGCCCTCAAAAAAAGCTCAACCTTCTTTGCCCGCAAGCAGTCATGTTGGGGGTTTAAATAAATCTGGGAACTCAGCCCGTAGCCCCTCCAGCGCATCCTTCGCCGTGAGGAACCTCTTCTCTCCAGCCTGGAGACGCACCACTAAGGTAGCAGGGAATTGAAGTCAGAATTGTATTCCTGCAAGATAAAGCTTCTTCTTAATATCAACATACTCCTTTTGCTTTTCTCGACTGGCCATGCTTGGTCTTGAAAACCATAATGAAGCACCATTCCATTGCAGAGGCTTCTTTTGTCTGGCAGCAAGCAGCACATGAGATTTTTCTTTATAATTAAGGAATCGCATGATTATGACTCGGGGCCTCACCCCCCGGCGGTGGCATCTCCCGCAGTGCCCGGTGAGCTCTTTCCAAATTATACCCCTCCCCGAATGGTGTAGGGCCTAGCAATTTTAACTGGAGCTCCTGCATAAAGGAAACACAATCAGGGCCTTCAGCCCTCTCTGGTAGCCCCGCCAGGATCAGGTTATTTCTGCGATTTCTTGATTCCTGATCTTCCACCCTCTCCTCCAATTTCTTTAACTTTTTCTGAATCATCCCCACCTCCTGATCGAGCACAGAGACCTTCCTCTCTTGCGAGGAGATCTGGGCTTCAACATCACCCATTCTTTGTGCCAGAGAATGTAACGCCGGTTTAACCTCAGCAAAATCGATCACCAGCCCTTGCAATAATGCCTTGATTTCCTGAATGTCCTCTGCATTTGAGCCCAAGCCCCCTTCCTTCCCTGGTTCCTCGTCCTGCTCGGGTAAAGTAGGCGACTGGGACTTAGGCCTCTTAGTGGCTGGAGCTCGCCCCACCAGGGGTTCTACGAGTTCGACTTTCATCTTCCGACGAAGGCGCAGCCTGAGCTTGCCAATGCGCCCCTAATAGTTGTACACTCGCCGGTCCTAAGAACTTCGGGGCCCTATAATAACTGGCAAGGAGGTGCACCCACGCCATCTCCAAAGCTCTTGACAGCTATTTTAAAATGTTTATTGCCAGTCCCGGAGTGAGAAAACTTAACTTTTATGCTGCAGGGCCTCGGAGACGCTCGGGACACATCTCTCCGGATCAGCTCATCACGTGACTCTCTATCGAGACACACCTTAAAAAAAGGTCTGTATCACTCTTCTGAAGAACAGAAAGATGCGTACTTATGCTTATCCTCTCAATTCCTAGAAAGAAATGAGAAAGTAAAGGCAGAAAAAAGCAAATTAGCCAATATTTGTCAGATGTATGTACAGTATCAGTGTGAAATAACTACTAGAACCTGTCTATTAATGAAGCAGTTACTTGACAGTGAAGAAAAGTATTTTCTAGGTGTAGCTAAGTATGTTACTGAAGCTAAAGATGGTGAATATAAGCTAAATATCTCTCAAGGAGAGGTATGTGGGCTAAAGATTAAGAACAACTAATTGGAAGAAAATATTAAATTTATTAACAAACAAAATCAAGCCCAGATTAATGAACTATCTTGGCAGTTACAACAAGCCATAGAAAGATTAGATCATGTTAATCAAGAGCAGGCTCAGGATCTGGCATTTAAAGAACACGCTTTGTACACTATGCAAACAGAAGCACAGTTGCAATGCCAGATCTCTTTAGAGTTATGCCATCAAGTACAAAAGTACAAGATGACACCTATCCATAGAACTGATGGATATGCACCCTCTCATCTGGGGTGTGCTATAACAGACTCTTCAGCATCTAGTACTTCAGAAAGTGACGAAGAGACCCCTAGAAGGCGAAAGATAAAAATGGCTCCTTTTTTCACAAAAACTAAAGGAGAAGGAAAGAAAGTGCAGCAAGCTAGAGGAAAGCGGTTAAAGAAATTGACATGGAAAAAGAAAGAAGAGTTAAAAAAACAAATGAGCTGTTACATGCTCAAATAAAAGAAATAGAAATGAGATTACAGGAAGATGACAAATTAACCCCTGCAGACACAAAATACCTTAATGATCAAAATAAATTAAAACGTGAGCAATAGGAATACAACAAAGGGTTGTATGAGAAAGACGAAGAAGTCAGGGCTCAAATAAAGAAGTTTGAGGAAGCCATGGAAGAGGTAGAGGTACATGCAGAATTATCTCAATGAGATCTTTCCATGCAAGAACCCATGCAGTTAGTAGATCAGTTGGGAAAATGGGAACCAGGTCAGAATCCAGTCTCATACTGTTCTAAATTAAAGACATTAGTGGCAAATTTTAATTTGACTAATAAAGATGAATGTAAAATAGTCACTTTGTCACTTCCTGCAGTGTTACTGCAGAGTTTACCTGCAAAAATGACAGGTAATCAAACTCGTCCAGAGATTGATACCAACTGGGCTACCGTTGATGAGATCCAAACCGCATTGCAGTCAATGCACGGTGTATCTCATACGGACTGGAGTAAGATCTATGAGATCACTCTACAGCCCAGGGAGTCCCCAGTTATGTTCATCAATCGTCTGTATGCTGCTTATGCAACATATGGAGGCGTAGCAGACCCAAGTAAAGATACAGAACCCTTCCTGAGTTTGATTGATCAGCAGGCTACTATTGTACCTGTGTCCATACATGTGTTGTGTAAAAGAAAAAATTTGGCTGCAGGAAAGGAGGAATTGCTCACTGATTGGTGGCGTATGCAACAAGATGATAGTCCTGAAAAAGGAAAGGACAAAAGAAGGGTAGCCGTTATTGTCAAAACAGAAGACAAGGGTAGGTTAACCTGCAACAACTGCAATAAAGAAGGCCACTTTAAACACAATTGTTGGGCTAAAGGTGGAGATATGGAAAAAAAAACAGAAGCAAGTCTTAGAGAGGAGACAAGCTCAAAATCCAGGTAATAGTGCTAAACCTGATGGTAAGGCAGACTTACAAAAATGTATTAAACTGCTTAGTAATTTGATTAATACTAAGACAGTTGCAGCGGTTCGAAAAGGAACCTACTGCCCCTAGTGATAGTAAGGAGGAAGAGGATGGGGAAGAGCTTCTCACCAGAAATGAGGAGAAAAAGAAATGACGGGACAAAACCCCCACCTTCCAAATCCTTGGTCAATTACAAGAGGATCAGGAAGGGTGCCAACAATATCAGCAAAGGTCAGCAGCTGCCAGACTCTGATATTAGTTGATACTGATGCTACTGTTAGTATAACAGATAAGCAGTGGCGGTTTTAGGCACCATGAACAATGACCGCTTGGGCGCCAGCACAGAAGGGGCGCACTGAAGTAGAACATATAAGCAGAAATCATCTTGAAATGCAAAAAAGTGTCAATCTAAAAACCATAATTCTCACCCCAGGTATTCTTCTATATTCCTTACTCTCTGCAGTCAGCCTCCTAAATAGAACTGCCCAGAGATAGAACGTTATACAGATGATAGATCCTATCATTGGCTCATGCCACTGATTCAAACTACTGCCCTTATCAGCTGCAATGTTCCACCAGAATATCAGATTTCTTTCTCTGCCTGACAAGTCAAGATGCCTTGGAGACTTCCCTCTCAGCTGTTCTTTGGGTGGTTCTTCACTGAAAATAAGTATTTTAATTATTCCTACTGCTGCCTTTATTTCTGTTTAAATTCCTACTGTTAGTTTAGCGCTTATTTTAGTGTTTTTGGTTTAATTTTCTCGGTTCCTCATGGTTCAGTATAACTGTTAGGGAACCAAGCCTTAAATCCCTTTCCAGAGCTTTTATTTCCTTATCTCCAGTTCAGTTTAGTTATTTTTAGTATTTTATTTTAAATAAATTCTTGCTTTTGTTAGCTGCCAAGCCGGTTCAGTGAACTGCTAACCTGGTTCAAGTTGTTCGGTTCTTGGTTCAGTATTGGAACCTTCACCAGTTGCTGAACTGACCGCAACCGGAAAAAAAAAAGAGTTTACTTTATTTGCGGTTCTGTTTTTCTTAATCAGTTTGATGATGGCAGAAAAACCTAAGAAAAAGGCTGGACTCCCAGGGTTTAAAAACTGCCTTAAGTGTGGGGACATTGTCTGGCCTGGTGGCACTGAGGGCTGAGGTACTGGATGCCACACCTTGCACCATGCCAGTGATCTGATTCGGGAATGAGTGTGGGCCACCAGGGGTCAGCAGGGAGGAGATGGATTGAGTGTCTGATGGACTGCTCTTCATCTCCGGGGAGGGGGGGTGATCTGCAGTTGGCGTGCATTTGACCCCTGGCAGAGGTTGGGGCTTGACGCTACACTGCTTCAAGTAAGGGGGATGGGAGCTCAGCAGATGTTTGATAGAGACATGCACGGGTGCATGCGTGTGCCCACTGCTGGTGTCACTGCATGGTGAATGCCCATAAGGGAGAAAATGTGTAGGAAAAAGACCCTGGTGGTTGGTCGTGGTGGCTTGATGGCTGTCCCCTGGCACTTCATCTCTGGCGGTAACACCATGAACTGAATCCTGCTTGGCAGGTGAGTAGGGGCTCCCCACAGCCCCGCCATGGGGGGTAAGCCATGGGAGTTGCAGGAGTGAGTGCCTGAAGGAATAAAGCATGGTGATGGCAGCTGGACAAGGAGATGACCAGGGCCAGGGGGGAGAAAGATAAAAGCAAAAAAAAATCAAGTGTGGGGATGTTTTTGCCAAGGCAGAGAAGCATGGCTTCTGCATGGTCTGCCTTGGAAATTAACAGTTTTCTGCAGATTGCGAAATCTGCTAATCATTTCCACAAAAGACAATTGACAAGACACTGGAAAGGCTCCAAAGAAAACTTGAGAAGGGTGATATGGGTTCTGACCAACCCACACCTTTTAAACATGCGGGTGAAACCTCACTGTCCAAACCGTGCACCCCTGACAAGGGTGACGCAGCTTCCAGTAAAAAGGTGGGTGAACTGGCTGACTCCCCAGTTCCTGCCAAAAAGACAAAGAAAACAAAGCATGTTGAAACCCTGACTGAGAAACCAAAGGGGTTTCATCTGTGCCTCACAGCCTGCCATCCTCAGAAGAGATTGCCCAGGTCATGAAGGCCATACAGGCTTTGTAGGGTCTTACACCTGCTCCAGCTCCTCCAACACCGGCTCAAGTCCCGGTTGGATCTTCTTCTGTCCCAACTCCATCCCAGGAGCAGATGCAGTTTGAGGAGTATGATTTGCCTGAAGTAGAAGAGGGTGAACCTATTGAGGCTGAGATCTCACCTGAATAGGAATTTGGGTCTCCTCCTAGAGCAGAGGATTTTTCCTCTCATTTTCCTTCATAAGGAAAATAGTGGAAGCCCTTGATTTGGCTACCACAGAGGTTACAGAGGATGAGGAAGAGGCCAAATACGTGAAAATGATGGGGTTAACACCACAAAGAAGATATTACTCCCTATCAACAAGTTTTCAAAAGGCTTGTTTAAGGTTTTGCAACCCAAATTCTCCCCGGGCAAGAAGGCAGAAAAAGTACCAGCTGGACAGACAGGGGGATTTGTTCCTCTTCTCTCACCCTGAGCATCAAGGGATAATCCAGCAAGCAGCCTGTGAGAAGGAAAGGGTGACAGTGGCATCACACCTACCTGAGAAAGATTCATGCAAAATAGGTAGTATGGCCAAGAAGGGCTACCTGGCATCCTCACTGGGAGTCAGACAGGCTATTTACCAGGCATATTCTGCACAGTATCATAAGTCACTTTGGCAGTCAGGATTGCCAATGGTAGATAAGGCTCCTTCGGGCCTCTCGGATGATTTGGCTGAGATAGCCAAGTTTGGGCTGGAAGCAGCAAAATAACAATTTCAGATGGCAGTAGATGGCAGTGATACTGCTTCCAGATGGATGACCCTTACCATAGCTCTTAGGAGGTTGGCCTGGTTTAGGACCACTAATCTTATACAGGATACCCAAACCAAGGCTATGGATTTTCCTGTGGAGAATCATTCAATATTTGGCCAACAGACTGAGGCTTATATGAAGAAGGTGGATGAGTACAAGGCCACCTATAGGAGCAACTTGACAAAGGAGAGACCCTCCTTCTCCTACAGGTCAGACAGAAGGGAGGCATAGGTGGAGCAGCCTACACCAGATCTTTTTAATCAGGCCCAGGCTGTCTCTCAATATCAGCAATATCTGCAGCAGACAAGGTAGTTCAGAGACTGAGGTAAAAGGGGCTCCAGGAGGGGATTCCAGACTACCAGGGCCCAGCCCCAAGCAAAACAGAATCTCTGACTCAGTGGTCAAGGCCGTCTCCCCCGGCCGTATCCCAGTAAGGGGCAGGCTGGCTCACTATTTCCAGGCTTGGGAGTCCACTACCACAGACAAGTGGGTCCTGGAAGTGGTGAGTCAGGGTCTGCCCCTAAGTTTCAAGTAATTCCCTCTCTTGAGAACAAGAGTGTTCAAAACCAGCCTCCCTCTTGGAAAAGAAACTATTGGAGAAGGAGGGTCAAAGCCTCCTCCTGTTAAAAGCAGTAGAACATGTTCCACTTCAGCAGAAGGGAAGGGGTTTCTACTCAAGATACTTTCTCACCAAAAAGAAAAATAGGGAGTGGCGACCTATTCCAGTACTCAGTCTACTGAACAAGTACTTAGTAAAGCCGAAGTTCAAGATGGTCACATTGGCAGTTATTCTGCCAGTCATTCAGAAGGGAGATTGGCTCACATCTCTGGATCTGAAAGATGCCTATTTCTACATTTCCATAAGAGAATCTCACAGAAAATATCTCAGATTCAGACTTCCATCAGGACATTACCAGTTTTCAGCCCTACTCTTCAGTCTCTCCTCAGCCCCAAGGGTATTTGCAAAGCATCTGGCAGTGGTGGTGGCACAACTAAGAAGGTTAGATTTATCAGTCTTCCCCATCTCGATAATTGGCTGGTGGTGGGAAGCTCATCCAGGCATATGCAAGATCCCCTGCAGGTAACACTAAACCTGTTACACTCACTAGAGTTCCTGGTAAATCAGGAGAAATCTGTTCTCACTCCAGTACAGGTTCTGCACTTCATAGGAGCAGAACTGAACACCTTAGAGGGAAGAGCCTTCCTCCCTCAGGACAGAGTGCAATGCATCTGGCAAATAGCAGCTTCTTTCAGGCTGAACGAGCCAAAACCAGCAAGACAATTGTTGCAGCTTCTTGGACACATGGCTGCAACAACAGGCACAGTTTTGGGTGCCAGGTTCCAAATGAGAGACATACAGTTTCACCTTGGTGCACATTGGTGCCAAAGGGAAGACACTCTTTCAAAACCAATTCCAGTAACAAGAACATTGCTGTAACAAGCCGGCCCATCAGTGCAGCAGTGGGATTTCTGCTTGCGACGCCGGCAACCCGGGTTCAGGAACGGACCCAAGTCGTCGGAGGGCTGGCTAGGGGGAGATGGATCGAGCGTCCTATGGACTGCTCTCCTTCTTCGGGGGGAGGGTCGGGGCAGCATCCGGAGCATTGGGGACCCCTGGCAGAGGCTGGGGGAACTCACACTGCTGTGCTTACATCAGGGGGGGAGGAGGCGTGGCGGACGCTGACATCATTGCACATCCCCGCCTCCGGGAGGGAGAAAAACTAAGAGGAAAAAGAAGGAGGGGGAGGTCCTCCATCTAGGTGAAGCCTCCCCGGGGGCTTCAATTCACCCCTGCTGCCGCACTCCCAACTAGTTACTGGTTCCATGGCACAGGAGCTAGGGGGTACCAGTGCCACGGCCCCACCCTCCGGGGGGGAAAGCTGGGGGTGACCGGGAGGGGCAGTAAATGGACAGGTGGTGGGAACTCCGGGGGGCCGTGACTAGGCTGAAGGAAGACGGAGGACCTCCCCCCCCAAAAAAAAAGAACATTGCTGTAAGCCCTTCAGTGGTGGAAGGAAGCAGACAACTTCAGGGAAGGGGTATCCTTTCAATGGAAAACCCCATCAGCCATTCTTACAACCGGCGCCTCCCTGTTAGGGTGGGGTGACCACTTAGGGGAACACACCACTCATGGAACCTGGTCCAGCGCAGAGTCACTCCAGCATATAAATCTGTTGGAGCTGAGGGCAGTGTTCCTGGCACTGAAGGCATGTGCACCACTACTGCAAGGAAAAGTGGTGCAGGCCAGGACAGACAACACCACAACAGTGTACTGCATAAACAAGCAACGGGGACAAGATCAGGCTTCTGTACATTGAAGCAGTGAAGATCTGGAGTTTGGCTTACACACTGCAGGCCTCCCTACAGGCCATTCATGTGCGAGGGAAAGACAGTACTCTAGCAGATGCCCTGAGCAGAATCAATCTGGCCCACCACAAGTGGTCCATCAACAAGCAGATACTGGAGGCAGTATTCAGGAGGTGGGGCACACCAGAGATAGATCTCTTTGCATCCCTCAAATCATCATCTGCCTCTTTTCTGCTGTAGACCACCAGCCAAGGGTACAATCCCACCGGATGCTTTGACTATGGACTGGCCAGGAAGAAGCCTATATGCTTTTTCTTTTCCTCTCATTTTCAGAGTTCTGATCAAACTCAGGTCACAACCTGCACCAATGATCTTGATAGCACCAGACTGGGCCAGACAGCCGTGGTATCCTCTATGATTCTCCATGTCTGTAGCTAAACCAATACATCTACCCATGAGGCGCAACCTGCTGATCTCCCATCAGGGCAGGATCCTGTACCCGAACTTCAGATCTCTTCAACTCAAAGCATGGCTCTTGAGGACTTAAGAGTTTGCACACTCTAAGTGTCCTGG
This sequence comes from Neoceratodus forsteri, assembly GCA_016271365.2. NCBI lineage: Eukaryota > Metazoa > Chordata > Ceratodontiformes > Ceratodontidae > Neoceratodus > Neoceratodus forsteri. The sequence continues at coordinate 1,721,949,123 of CM057449.1, read as the reverse complement.
ATATCCTGAAGGGCTACAGGAAGCCTTCTACTAGGAAGACCTATGCTTCAAAATGGAAGAGGTTCTCTGTTTGGTGTGCTCCCAAAGGTACCTCCCCCTCCTCTCACGTGGGGATACCAGCTGTCCTGGATTATCTTACCTACTTACACTCCCAGGGTCTGCAACATACATCCCTGAAAGTGCATTTAGCCTCAATATCTGCTTACATTTCTGCTGGGAGGAGCACCTCCATGGCATCCAGTCCCATTTTAAAAAGTTACCTATTAGGAAACCAGGACCAGCATGGGACCTGAACATATCCATTACCCAGCTCATGAGGCCCCCATTTGAGCCCATGGCTTCAGCACACCTAAAGTATGTTACCTGAAAAAAACTCTTTTTCTGGTTGCTATCACCTCAGCTAGAAGAATTAGTGAGCTTCAGGTCTTGTGTGTCTAGAAGGATTATCTTTCCTTCAGAGACAAGGTAGTATTATGAACAAATAGAAAATTCCTCCCCATGGTGGTCTCTGACTTTCATTTGAACCAGTCCATTACCATGCCAGTCTTCTTCTCTGAACATACTAGTTCAAGTGAGCGCAGACTCCAAAGGCTGGATGTCAAGAGGACATTAAGTTACTACATGATCCATACCAGAGATTGTGGGCAAGACAAACAGTTGTTCCTGACTTATGGGTATGTGGGTAAAGGTAACCCAGCTTCAAAGAGGTCCACTTCTCACTGGATAATCCAGTGCATTCAGTTTTGCTATTCAAAAGTTGGCAAGGAGCCCCCAGCAGGGGGCTGAGAGCTCATTCCACAAGAGGCACAGCTGCAAACATGGCAGCAGTCAGAAATGTTTTATTAGTGGAAATCTGTAAAGCAGCTACCTGGAGGACAGTACACACCTTTACTAACCACTATAGTCTAGACACTTAATCCAGAAGTAATGCCAGTTTTGGCACAGCAATCCTGCAAAGCCTCTTTCCAAAAAAGTAGGTTATGTGCCCACTTCCAAAGGTACTGCTTTGAAGTCTGCAGAGAGTTAGGAATATAGAAGAATACCTGGGGTGAAAAGAAAAAATTACTTACCATAGTAATCTTGTTTCTTCCAGGGTATTCTTCTATATTTCTAACTTTCCCACCCTGCCTCCCCTTCCAGAACCAAAGCCTCTGCACTTCTAATGGAGCTTTTAAATATGGAGTCCCAAACACTGACATATGTTGTTTAAACCCTAATGGGTGGAGTTTTTCCTTCCCTTCTTTTTCCAGGTGATTCTGGCATTCGGGGCGTGTTGGGTTTATGTTAATATTTGTATTTTCTACTAGACAGTATAGTTTTGTTGTAGATAGATAGGTATAATTATAGTTAAAATTGCCTTGCAGGCTCCTTAGATATCTGATATGTTGGTGGAACGTTGCAGCTGATAAGGGCAGAAGTTTGAATAAGTGACATGAGCCAAGGATAGGTTTTATCATTTGCATAACTTTCTATCTCTGGACAGTTCTACTTAGGAGGCTGACTGCAGAGAGTTAGGAATACAGAAGAATACCGTGGAAGAAACAAGATTACTATGGTAAGTAATTTTTTCTTGTTGTCATCACCCTTACATTCATAGAATTCTTATCACTTTTTGGATGTGGATTGGGGAAGAAGGGAGGATGGGGGGTGACGTGAAGTAGTGTAGGGGGCACCACAAGTATTTCTGCTTGGGGTGCTATTAGGTTTAAACCAGCTCTGATGGTAAGTAATTTTTTCTTGTTGTCATCACCCTTACATTCATAGAATTCTTATCACTTGTTGGATGTGGATTGGGGAAGAAGGGAGGATGGGGGTGATGTGAAGTAGTGTAGGGGGCACCACAAGTATTCCTGCTTGGGGTGCCATTAGGTCTTAAACCGGCTCTGACAGATAGTGATATGCCTTTAACATCTCACGAAAAATGACAAATTAATTTGCAAGATTTCTCAGGGGGTGTGTTAACAGCATATTTAACCAAACCAGTTTTGGTTCAGATAGGTGAACAACAATTGAAATGTATGTTTTGAAAATGTAATACTCATGAAGGTACCATCATGGGTATTGACATTCTAGCACAACATGGTTTAGTAGTGAATCTTAGTAACATAATTTTATGGCAAGGAAGCAGTAGTAACCCAAGACCAAATGTAAATGACTCACATAGTGTGTATACAATAAAATCATTAAAGATTTATCATGAGTGATTTATGGAAACGAGTGCCACACTAGATAAAATCTGTTGTACAAAGGCATAAATCAATTTGGACTAAAAATGCTACAGAGTGTGGACAAGTGTCTAATATGGAGGTCTAAATCAAGGGACCAGACCCACCACCACAAAAGCAATATGCATTTTCAAAGGAAGCATATGAAGAGGTAGGAATTATTTTAAAACAGTTACAATCACAAAAGGTAATTCACCCGATATGTTCAACTGTTAATTCCCCTCTTGGGCTGGTTCGCAAATTGAATGGTACTTGGAGATTGACTATAGACTATAGGGTCTTGAATAAAGTAATGCCTCTAGTCACCCTAGTGGTATCTAGACTACCGGACTTAATATTACGGTTGTCTCCCACTGCAACTATTTATACTGTACTAGATGTGTCAAATGGATTTTGGTCCATCCCTGTATATCCAGATAGTCAGTATAAGTTTGCTTTTACTTTTCAGGATAAGCGATACACATTCCAGTGTTTGCCACAAGGGTTTCACTCATTGCCCACTTTATTTCATCAATGTTTGGCAAAAATATTATTAGGTTTTTCAGTTCCTGAAACAATAATACAACATGTTGATGATATTTTATTACAGACTGATACACACCAAGAGCATGTTCGTTTATTGAATGAGTTGCTAACAGTCTTAGGTAAAGGAGGGTTAAAAATGAACCCCAGCAAAGCATAAATTGGATAGTCACAAGTTACCTTTTTGGGTATATGCATTAACAAAGAAGGACAAACTGTAGATCCTGATAAAAATCAGGTGATATAACAACTACAAAGACTTAAGACAAAGACTGCATTATGACAGTTCTTGGGCATGGTAGGATTTTGGCGGGATTTTATCAAAGCCTTTTCTAGTATGACAAAACCTCTGTTTAATCTACAAATGGAAAAAAAAGAAACTGATATCCTCAGTTGGAAACCAAAACATCAAATAGCTTTTCTGCCTCTAAAGCAAGCACTAATGACAGCTCCGGCTCTCATTAATCCTTCTAAATCCTCTAATTTTGCAATACAGTTACACATAACAGATCAGGTAATCAATGCGGTACTATTACAAAAGAGAGCAGGGACTTTACGTCCTGTGGGATATTTTTATCATGTACTAACACCTGTAAAAGAAACATATGAAGAATGTGTAAAACATCTGTTAACTGTATATTGGGCTGTACAAGCTACAGAACATATTATGGGGTTTAATATAATTATCCTGCAAACATCTCACACTCCAGTAAAATTTCTTCTTAAAAGGGATGTGAGAGGTGCATCTTGACATGATTGGTTAAATGGGTTTTAGCTCTACAGGGGAAAAATATCACTGTAAAAAAATGTACCTCACCTATGTTAGTTAAATTGATGACATGGGAGAGAGAGGCACATAATTCTGGAACTGTAATGGGAATTAATTTTAAACCCATATTTGCTGCAGAACCAAATACTGAAGCAAGAGATATTTATGTAGATGGCTCTCACTTTTAGGAGGATGGACATCTCCACACAGGATATGCCATATGGACACCGACTACTAATCAAGAGATATTAGTATGATGCCCATCATCATTTTCTGCCCCTAGAATGAAACTGGAGGCAGTCAGCGGAACTATTATGGTTTACCATCAGGAGGCTATTAATTTCTTCTCAGACTGTGCTTTTGTAGTGAATTCCTTATTGGACTTTTTGCCAATTTGGACTAAATGAGGAATACGGACAGCATCTGGAGAACCTGTCGCATTTGCTCCCATATTACAACATATGTGGGATATAGGAGCTCAAACACCTTTGAGAAAGCAGTCTGTAAAGTAAGAGCTCACCAAAAGAATCCAAAGGATATCCATGAGTCAAATAATAACTTAGTGGACAATCTGGCTCAAGTTGCAGCCAAATAAACAAACTTATGGGTAGACCCTCTAGGAGGTGATTCTACACAATTGAGGGAGATGGATAAATTTGACAAACACCATATTAAATGAATAGCAGCCATCTCACAAGTCCCAAGTTTGGGGCATATCCAAGATACAAATGCTTGGATAGTGGGTTGTCAGAACCAATAAAAAGACACTGGACAGTGTGCAACCAAACATGTTACCATATGAGAAGATATGGTCGTATGGGAATGACAACCTGGGTTTAGGAAGTGGATACCACCCACTTCATTTAAAAAAGATATTATCATGGATAATCATCAAGTTGAAGGTCATTGTGGGCTCCACAAAACTTGTAAAATGTTTGCACAAAAATATTGGTGGCCAAAAATGGAAAAATATGTCAAACAATGCCTGGAGGATTGTCTCATCTGTGCACAGATGAATCCTCCAGTGCCTGGTAAGAGGGTTCCATTAGGGTGTATACCCGTGGCAGACAGTCCTTGGTCCAGTTTACAAATTAATTACGTGGGACCCTTGCCTACTGCAAAAGGGGGGTTCTGATATTGTCATTGTTGATATATTTTCCAAATGGGTAGCAGCACTACCAGTATGCAATGATAGTGCACATGCTACTGCAACAGCATTGTGGGAATAAGTGTTCTCATGTTGGGGGTTTCCCAAAATACTTGAAAGTAGTAGAGGAACTCACATTACAGCAAAAATAAAGACAGCCTTGTGTGATACCTTAGGTATCATTAAATATTTGCATTTACCCTACCATCCACAATCTTCGGAAATGGTAAAAAGATTAAATCATACTCTGAAAAATGCACTAAAAAAGACAGTGTTAGTTACTGGTAAAGGGTGGGTGACACACTTACCAAAAATCCTAATGGGTATTAAAGGTACAAAAAACAAGAGTACTGGCTATAGCCCATACCAATTGATGACTAGACAGGATATGCAGCTGTATTATCTTTCAGATCCAGATTTGTCAACACCTGTGTTAGAATGCATCAACACTGATGTATTTTTACAACAAATACAGAAGCAGTTAGCTCTGTATTTATCCCCATGCTGCCAGAAATATGGCACAGTCTCATTGGAAAAACAGAGACATGATAAAAAAGTAATACCACCCATTAAACAGGATCATCACATCATGGCAAAAAACTTTGGTTGAAGGGGACCACGGGATGCTAATTGGATAGGGCCCTATACCATTATTAATGTATTGGGACCATGAGTCATTCAGGTCCGGTGAATTCAACAGGGGTCTACAGAGACCAAATGGGTCCACGTGGACCAATGTAAACTGTATTAGCCTTTAAATGTTGACTACTTACACTGCTCTGTTTCTCCCAATAGGTAAAGTACAATAATGCACCCTGTATTTATCCTGTGTAGTACCTTACTGACCCTGGTTACTTCTGAATAGCATAAATGCCCAGGGTACATATAACACAGTTTATACAACAAGAACTATGCCAATCATTCTGCATGGGGTCTCTGAGTGTTGTTGGGACAACAACATAAACACACTGAATATCTTCTTGTCAAATGGTACTTTATTTGCTATGGACAATGTCAAAATGCGACATGGGGATGCTTGCCAGAAGCCTGGCCTGGCACAGCGATGTGTGTGGTAAACACAACAGCCCAGAAAGGGATCTATATCCATTCTACTTTGAGAGATATTATAAGTCTGACAAAAAAAAAGTTTTATTTCAAATAAAATTAAAGTACATATTACAATATCCATCTAACATAGCATTGTTAAATGCATCTTATTGAGGTATAAATGCATCACAACGTAATACGTGGTATTTCTTGTATAATACATCTATTATACAGAACTATACAGTAGGGTTAAAGCAATTTTTTGCAGTATTGCCTTTAACAAATAAATATTCTTTGTTAACTTATACTACAAATGCACGATGGCCTGAAATGGCCTGTAATGTATCTTTAACTAGTATATCTGCTTTATGGGATTTACAACATCAAAAACAAGGTATATCAGGGCAAAAATTCTTGTCCCCATCAGATAGTGTTATCCTGATGCAAAATGTATATCCTTTATATTATCCATGTAAGTTGGAGTATTATAATATTTTGCTACATTTGCCTTTCCACGATTACCACTTCAATGTAAGGATCAGGCTTCAGTATTATTGTGGCAACAATATTATAATAATACTTTAAATCAATACCATTCTAGACATAAAGCGTGGTCATTTAAAATTCCTGCAGAAGCATCATCCAGCTTATTTTGTTGTAAAAGAGACGTGTGGGGCTGGTTAGGCTCAGGATTAGGGATTGCTAATGGCATTAATTCTATGGTTTTAAAGCGTCATATTCGTTCTTTGGAAACTACTTTTAAAAATATGGCTACTAAACCATTATCAACTACTGTGAAATTAGCAGCTGATGATAAAAAAAAATACTGGTTTACATTTAGAGAAACCTTACAGAATTTTGAAATTATTGCTCAAATAGCAGCCCATTTTTATAACTCACTTTCTAATATGTCTAGAGAAAGCTATATAGAATTGACTTGCTCACAATTAGCAGCTAAAGCACATGCTTATTTAGTCAATAAATTAAATAAAATTAAAACAATTAGGTTACCTTTAGGAATAGGTGAGACCAATGTGACTAGATTATTGGATCATCCCACTGTATTCTTACCACCCTTAGCTATGGTAAAAGTATGGAACTCACCAAATCAATATGCACACATGCTGCAACATGTGATTCCCATACTAGTGATAATACCTGTATGTTTTAAACCATTGAAAAAATCATGGCAAATCAGTAATTTGGGAGTATTAATACATGACCAGATCATGAGACTCCAAATACCAGGTGATACAATTATCACGGTACACAATAAATATGTTGTCTTACCTAAGCAACAGTGTGTAAAAAAGCATAAAACCTTAATATGTGGGAAAGAGACATCAACCACCCCATGGTTTCCTAAACAATGTACATTTACCCTAACGTCTGCAAATAAATACCGTCGAGCTATGAAATGGAACCAATCATGGTGTGTAATTGCAGGTCAACCTTGGAATGTATGTGGGTGTAGTGACAAGACCTGGTGGGATGCAAACTGGACCCTCTGGAAACATCATGCCTATAGCCAAACAAATGTTGCCCATATCAATGGTTCCAATATGGCCTAGGATTTACTCACTGATTTGGCAACTCGACCTCATTTCAAATTACCCAAAATTAATAAAATGACACCTGGTGCCTTGTTGTATTGTCAGCAAACAGAAGGACTTATTTTCTCACAAATGGCCTCTGCTAAAGAGGTGAAAATGCAGTCATCTTATATCCATATTATATCCTGGTGGGATTGGGGCTCGGCTGTTTTGGGTACTAGTCCAACCCTAATAGTGGTAGTATGCGGTATTGCAGTAGTCTGTGTTCTTGCTATTATACAAGTATTATTGTATCATAAAATAAAACACATGATTTGAAAATACAAATGTTACAGTGGCAACACCGTATTGTGTGATCTCCAATTATGAAGAGTCACAAAGGAGGGATTGTAGTGTAACATTTTACTAAAATATAACTTTAACTTAAGTGTAACCTATAATAATATCTAACCATTTGTCTTGTGATAACCTTATAGTTTCACAATACTTTTTATTTCACAACATGCAACATCAAATGTCCTATAATAAACCTTTATGAGGATGGTGTGCCCTTATGTATCAACTTTTTAGGCCCCTACTCACTTTCCAAGCATCAAGATTGCATGTTGCTGGGATAACTTGAGTCTCGTGCTCACCGCCTAACAATGCTGTATTGAACTGTATCCTGTCTGTTACCTCATGTATAACATGCTTACCAATTCTCTCTCTGTTCCTTTGTAATTCCAGAGTCACCCCTGAAAAAGGGACCTCTGGAGCCCAGTGGGCTCACCCGGTCACCAAAATTTAATAAATAAATAAATAAAATATTAGTATATTAGACACCTGTTAAGGAAGGTGTGTACACAAAGAACCTTTTATAAATGTAGTAAACACCATTTGATGTTGTGTAAGAAATGCAGTCATACCTATGGTTTGACATAAATTCACCACACCCTAAGATTAATATGTCACTTTGTTATATGATTGGCTTATAATGGGGTGTTGGTATTATTTAAGATAAGAAATCTTTATATGAGCACTGTATGTAAATTGAATGAGCTAGCACCAAACAACAAGAAAGAATATACATGTATCTGAATTGATGAACTCGCAAGAAAATAAAGAAAAACATTCACTCTGAGTGGCTTGACTTATTTAAAGATAGAAAACACAACGCAAACCTTACAAGTGGTTAGTAATTTTATTTTATTTTTAATGTATAGGCAACGAGTAGAAATAGGACTGTCTTGTAAACTTGGCCAACAGGCCTAGAGACAAGTTTTCTCTTGTATAAAAATAAACTTTTTACTACTTTTTTTACTACATATGGGTACATGACAGTTATGACTGGTTTATAGTGCACTGCTCAGTAATTTATCTTTATGGATGAAGTATTGTATTATGGAGGAGTCTATGGGTGAAGGGCAATAGTACAAATGTGTGTAAAGTTGCAGGACACTGTTGTCCCTAGAACCCTGTCCAATGAAACACAGACTACCAATTGTGTGGATGCTCAGTTGGCAATTCATTTATTATATTCTCTTCCAAAAGTTCACTTCCACAACATTTTCATCATCATAGTTTACAAAATTATGTTCCTTATTATCAGTACTATACACAATTTCCATAAACCACATTTTCTTCATTGTTTGCCCATCTCACCCCTCCGACTTAAAGCTTGGCGGGCTGCCACAATATTCATAACCACATTTTCATTCTTGTTTTCTCTTCTCACCCCCCCCCAGACGTACACCTGGGGGGGGTGCTCTCTTCATTATTTATAACCACATTTTAATTCTTGTTTACTCTTCTCGCCCCCCCAGACGTACACCTGGGAGGGCACTCTCTTCATTTTCTTCTCTCTTGTTGGGTATGCAGGTACACCCATACCACTCATCTGTCTGGTGTTGTTCTGTGGCCCTCTGAGTTAAATTATCCCACCTCCTTTCCCCTCCCCCCTCCCTGTTTTCTGTGCCTCTTCTTCTTCTCTACCATCCACCTTCGACAGTCCTGGCAGACCTGCTGTCCACCTTCAGCAGTCTACCCCTCTCCTGTGCACATACACCTTTCTTTTTCCACTAGCCCACCTCCAGCTTGCGATGGAAGGTGGGCTCCCCCCCCAAGTAGATGCGCTCCTCCTCCTTTCCTTTTTTTTTTTAAACTCAACTCCTGAAAGGGCACAACCACCCCCATGCCCACAGGCATCCTCAGTACTCCCTTCCTGGTAGACTTAACTCAGATCCTGTCCATCAGCTTTGCATAGTAAAGAAACCCCTGCAGGTCATACATCTGACCTCCTCTTCCACGTTGTGGTTCAAAGCCTCCTTTCCCTTTGGCATACGTCCTTTAGAGTAATTACTGCCCCCCTGGGCTATATATGTATATATATATATATTTTATTTTGTTTGTTTGTTTGTTTTTTTATTCTCCTCTCCTGCCCTCCCCCCTTTTTCTCAGCAACCTCTGTCATTGCCTCTTCCATATGGGGAGAGAGGAGTTACCGTCAGGGCCTCCGCTGGGATATGAAATCCTACCTTCACTATGGTTACTAGAAGCCTGTGACTTAGCCATGTCCCATGTCCCTGGCTGTTCCTTGTTGAACTGCTCCCCATGATGTAACTGCAGCCTCTGAACTTATCGGAAAGGGCTGGGAGGAAGGACCACTGGGTACCCCCACCATTCTTCACTGTGGGAACCAGCTGGTTGCTGTATACCCACTTGCCCTTTTACCCGCTTGCCCTTTTCCCAAGGCTACATGTGCCTGAATTCCTATTCCTCAGTTGCCCAGCAGAAACCCCTTAACCATACGCTACCGGGCCTGGGCAGGCAATGTGACATTTACACTGTGGTGCTGCCCCATTCCTATTTCCTGCGTCCAACTGATTTTCTTACTCCGAACGCAGAAGCCATATGATCGTACCCCAAAAGGGGACTGTCGGTCCTTGTGTTACTCCCTAAACCCCCTTACTCATTGTACGTTGTCAGCTGACTATTACAGTAATTATGCTCTGCTAAAAGTCTGAATCCTGTTTCCTTTTCCTATGCCGTGAAACCCAACTGTAAATGATTCACCTGCCCCCGCCCAAAGTTTAGGCTTTCCCCCTTCTTTTATACCATTCTGCTGCTTTGCACCTAGCCTATTATACAGGGAACATAGTGCACAGCACTCAGTTTCCCTTAGACTGTAAGGGCATGCAGCTAACACAGGGTAGAAGTCTAAAGCCAGCCCACTGGGCCAAACACCACAGGGACAAGTTATCCAGTCACCCTCCTTTCTTCCTCTTCTTCCCCTTTTTCCCATGTGAAAACCTGGGTGCCATCTTCTCCTCTGTTTCCTGTAGGTAATGGTGTAGACCGAGATTTTTGCTCCTTTAGTTGCTTCTTCTTGTCCTCATATTCCTTTATCATTCTCCCCTTCCCTCCTTGCCCCCCCCTTTTCCCCCCTGCCATCCACCTCTGGCAGTCCAGCAACGTCCTACCAGACACCTACTGTCATCACCTTTGACAGACCATCCAAGACCCCCTCCCTATAAAAAAACCCTCTCCCCATTCTCCTTCATGATGGGTGGGTGGGAGGCAATGAAACTTCAGCAGAGGCTGAAAAAACCCTAATACAGTGCTCTGCGGCATACGCCCCCAAAGCCTTTACTGGGCACAATGTCCCATCTGAGTGAGTCTTAATCGCTATGACACACCAAGCAGTGGCCCCCCATTATTTGTTACTTGATAACTTGAACTGGTCTAGCCTGGGTACGGAAAAGGTACTAAAGTCGTTCCACTAATCTGCCAGATGTACTGGATAGCTTTTGCAATGTTCTTGTGCAATGGAAATCCCGGGATAGCTGCTTTCATTTTGGTTGTCCTGTCAGCCCCCTGGCAGTTCTGTCTGATGAGTGAATAAAGGATCCCCCCCCTTCTTTTTTTTTTTTTTTGCACTTCGATCTGTTGCTTCAGACCACCTATACATCCGGTCCCCGGGGAACCCTACCTTCTGACACCTCCCCTGGATGTTGTTTATCATTCTTACCTACACCTACCTCACCTTCCAGATTGAAAGGATTATTATCCGTTATTGATTGTTTCCTGAGTGGTGCCACAGGTACCCAGCTAACACCACCATTTATTTGCTTTTTTTTTTTTTGCTCTGTCTGGTTTTCTCCAGACCTGTGGGCTGAAAACCCTCACCCTGTTTAAAACTCCCTCGCAATTATCCTGCCGGGCCTCTGTCATATTGACCCCACCTTTCCTTTCAACTAATGCCTGCAGGCCACAAACACATTTGCACTTCACTGTTCCGTCTCACTACCCCCCCACTCGCATACCCATACCTTTCACTAAACTGGGTCAGATTCCTATGTGAGTGAGACATGGGAGCAAATCTTGCCACTAATCTCCCTGCTTTTCCATTTGCATAGAACTATCAGTGCTTAATGCCAAAAAGAAAGATGCTCTGCAGTGAATGCCCTATCTTACTTTAGTAGCATAACATGAAATAAAATTTCCTATGTGGACCCTGTGATTGTATTCAGGTTCAGCAGCCCATGAGAAGCATTGTAACCTTCAATTATCATCTCAAGTACAACTGTAAAAGGAAAGATCAGAACATATGGAGGCTTCCGAGTCCCCCCGAGGACCCACTCATTCTTGGCTCTATACTTTTTCTCTGGCTTAATTCCCTTCCCCATACACTTGCAATTTGAACCCCCACTTCTCCCCCAGGTGCTTATCAACCCATTCCACACCATGTAGAAATACCATCTGATGTGCAGCCCTCCTCCTGTGTTGAGGGACAGTCCCACCCATGCTTTGAGCTAGTGGGTTCATTGATGGCCACTGCCCTGTGGACTGGGGGTTGCTGTAGGAGCAGGAAGGCACTGTCACCTCTATAGGGGCCTGTGGAGTCAGAGGGGTAGTTGGGGTGCTGGGGCAGACCAGGGCACTGGTTCTGTGACCAGTGTCAGTGGTGGCCCAGGCCTGCTGCCCCCCTGGCTGTATAAGTCTTCAGCACCCCCCTGCTGCCCCACCTAATGTGCCCTTTTTCCCAGCCCCCCTTTCCTCTCTAGCCTCCTCTGACATTCCTCCATGTTCATCCAGGGCCTTGATTGCCCCCTCACCACCACAGTCAATAAAGACTCTGCAATCTTCCTCTTCAGTGGTGGTCCTTCCTTGGGCACCATGCTGTGCGGCTCTGCCACTTGAAGCTGAAATTAAGCAGAAACTGTTAACTTTTAAATGTCAGACTTTCTCTTTCAAATGTCCCCCCAGAACCCCTTTCCCCTGGTTCTTAAAGTGCACTTACCCTGTCCCCCAATGAAATTTCTAAATAAACTGTCTTCTGTTTTGTTAGACTTTTTTTTTTTTTTTTTTGGAGTATCGCAAGGAGACTCCCCTGCAGTCCACATGGTTCATTGGCAGAAACCTCCATCCCTCTGTCCTATTTCCCCTCTTTTTTCTTTTTTTTTATAATTAGTTATTTCATGTATTCTATCCACTTTTTTTTTTGTCCCTTTGTGATGGAAACCCCTCACTATGTGTTTCCCCCCCCCCCAGGTCCTGTTGTGTGCTTTTAAAACATTCCCTACCCACGGGGATGGCCTGCTGCAAGAGGTCCTGTCCTACTCGGGTGCCTTAGCAAGTACCTTAACAAAATGCTAACCCTCGGTACCTTCCTATCTTCTCCCTCATACCAAGTAACAAAATTCTGCCAACACACAATATATTGCTGTACCATGTTGGCCTCCCCTTCCCAATCTATAGTGGTTTTGCATATTATTATTGTATCTATTTATTATTATTATATTATAGTTCCTATGCACTAAGCCTGCCCCATCCTAGTTGCAACCCCCAGCTGCATGCCTTCTTAAAATGGTGGCTGCCATGTGGCCAACAACTTCTCTAAAATGGGAGCCGCGCCAAGGGATCATGGCCTAACTCCCCCCATCGGGCGGTCTTCCACTGCCGCCTTAACTGAAACATCTAGTGTTTATGTTTTATGCCCATTCCCTCCTCTGCCCTCTTTTTTTTTTTTGTAAGTATTATGTTAGTATTCTCTATTCTTCCATGCCCTTGACTATGTATGGTCCACCCGCCCTGCTGTGCATTCTGAGCATGTCATAGAATGGCTAGAATTCATATAAGTACTTGTCTATGCAGGTGTCCTGTCAATTGCTCCATTCGTTCCTATAAGCTAGCATTGCAGGACCTACAATGTATTTTCCCAATATATGGGCACGTTAACAATAGTCTCCATTAACAACATCAACTGCAAAACAAAAAGAAAATTTTTCTCCAACAAGGATTGAACTCTGCACCCTTGACACCCATGTCTAATGACCCATCCACTGAGCCATTGGCTTTACATTATCTTTCAATCTGTTCCCCTTATGAACCTCCATTCCAATCTCCCGTCGGGAGCTAGGTCTCCCTTATTTAAGATGGTGGCCACCTTGTGGTCACCTGCCTTACCTAAAATGGCGTCCACCAAACCATCGACACAAATCCCCCATCCTGGCAGCCACATGTCTATTTAGAACTGGTGACCAGGCGTCTGGGACATTCCTGCCCTCCCTCAGTGGGTCGGAGGTCTGGCAACCTACCAGAATTGCTGCGCCCATTGGGCTCCCAGTAGGAAGAGACAACCCATTGTCCTCTGGAATCCCCCACGTGATCGAAGTGCCCCTAGACCAGCATCTGCTACCCTTGTTGCAGAAACTGACTTTTACCCTCTGGGACTTGAAACTTACCACTTCCTGCGGGATTGTGTTTTTACTTCTAACAATAAATTACCAGCTTCAGTTCAGACATCTGCTCACCCAAGACCATGACTGTATCCCCTTAAAACTGCTTCTACTAGGATTCAACCCCCAAACCTCTATACCATAGGCAGCTATCCAGCCCACTGTCTATTGAACATTACATGGGTCATAATAATCCTCGTTCTAGCTCTAAGGTACCAAACTCTTCCGGCGGTTATGAGTGCAGTGCTGCTACCAGCCCCCTTGCCTTAAATTCCTACCAGTGTGGCTTACATTCCCAAACCTCTAGCAACAATGTTACTACGCTTGAGCACAAAACACGGCTCACAGTCCCATCCTCACTCCTGCAATGGTATTTCTTACTCTGGATCTGCTGCCTGGTACGGGATGCATGACAAACCCATTAGCAACCATGCAGACTGTAACTTACAAACCAGGCATCGCCTGTTCAAATCTTCCCGCTACTGTTTCCAACAATCTGATACATTTCAAAACTGCCCTACATCGCCTGCTTAATCCACAGTGCTTTCATTCATTATCTTTCATATGATATGACCAGCGATACTGTTGCCCCATAGTAGCATATTTCCTTATATCTGTATATACCTCTTTTTACTTACCCCCCCATAGCAAAAACAACCGACTCACCAACAATATCACAGTAGGTATCCAACCCCCCCTGCCTGGATCAACAAGCTACTGCAAATATCTCTCAGTAGCTCAAAAGCTAAAACAATTAAAATCAGCTGCCACACTGGTGTGCTATATGAGTGTAATTGCCAACTGACAAGCTTTCATGTAAAGAAATTTTACAGAAGCAAAATTGTGAGCTTCCTCTGCCTTACCTGCCTCTTTTAAACCCTCCTTTGCTCACCCCTCTCTTCCCTTACCCAATCAACTTCCCCTCTCCTCATGTGATGTCATGAGGCTCCGCCCCTTTTCAAAGTCCCCTTACCCATCTCTCTCCTCCATTGGCATGTCCTCAGCTCAGCTCCCCAGCCCCCCAACCACCTCATGCCTGCCTTTTTCCCTTGCCTACATCCACTTCATTGTTCAGGGCCAGGGACAACTGAGTCTGCATTTTTAGGAGGCAAACCTATTTATCTGCATTGATTTGTGTGCCCAGCATTTTTGTAAATGACTGCGCGGGTACACAGTACTATTATAGGAGTGTGTATAGCTGCAGGGCAGTGGCACAAATGTGCATGTGTGTGCAGGGCACTTATGTACTGTTATTTTAGTTCAGGTCATGGTTGTATATCTTTGAATTGGTGCAGGGTACTGTTATGTGTGTCTATGGGTGGAAAGCAATGGTACTAATGTGTGTAAGAGTGCAGCACACTTATGCCTGGTTACTGTAGTGCAGAACACAGTTACATACAGTATTTTTGTGTGACTGTGGGTTACTGCAACATGACTGCATGTGTGAAAGGCCATGATATAACTCTGTGTATGTATGCAGGACACTGCGATATCTAGGGATTTGTTGAAGCACATTGATATGTATCTATATAAGGTTTTTTGGTAATGGCGTGTTATTGTGCATGACTGAGAGGAAATATAGAAACACAGAACTTGACTAAAGGGAGACTGAATACCTATCTACTCTGCCCTTGCTATATGAACTCACTCCATTGGCCTGCTGCGCTGTTGTACTGTATCCCTTCCCCACTACCAAACCTCAAACCCTTGCTGCCCCTCTTGGGGACTGTGATTCCTCTTGCTCTGTCCCAGTCCCATTTAAACCCTTGAAGGGAACTGGCATCCTACCAACCTCCACTAATGCTACTAGTGGCTGCATCCCTATTTTGTACGAATAGGACATGACAGTTTATCTTCTTTATATCACAGAGAAACTTGTATGTTTCAATCACGTACCCACATTCCCTTCAGAATTTCATTGAATAGATGTTGAGAGCCATAGTATGTCTAGGTCTTTCCTCAGGTGATGTCTCCAGAACTGGTCATAGCACTCCAGGTGAAGCCTTGCTTTACCTACTGTGAAAAGCATTCCTTATGAAACCCATCATCTCCAGTGCCTTTTTGTATGCTTTATTGTATTGATTTGTTTGCTGCAAGGAGTCACTGACTATGGCCCACATATCTCTATCCTCTGCGGAAGTGGGAAGTCTAATTCCTACCATCGAGTATTCTGTGCATGGATTATGCCTACCAAAGTACACTTGTGCTCACAAATGGGGAGCATGTACAGGAAATAACAGTCTGGGAGCCATTGGGTGGGAGTGACCACTGCACAATGGGGTTCCAATTAGATATGGGCAGGGAAAGCATACTGACTAAGACCAAAATCTTGGATTTTAGAAGGGTGGACTTTGGGAAAATGGGTGAAGTACTAAAGAGGCACCTGGCAGGCATCAGACCAGATATGGGGTTGGACCAAAAGTAGTTTGTCATTAAGGAAGGAATACTGGTTGCCACAGAGCAGTGTATTAGGCTCAGGGGTAAGAACACAAGGGCCAAAGTGTCCCGATGGTTCAGTTCTGGGGTTGCCCAGGTAGTAAGGGAAAAGAAACTGGCCTATAAAAAATTCAGGAATACCAAGAAAGAGGTGGATGGGGAAAATTACTGAAGGTTGCCTAGTGAGGCAAGTAAGGAAGTCCGATGAGCTAAAGCACAGAAGGGGCTGCAGATAGGTGAAGGAATTAAGAAGGGGAGAGGTCTTTCTTTTGCTATAGAAGTGAAAAAAAGACAAGAAGGAAGGGATTGTAAGGCTTACGAAAGGGGAGGAGTGGGCGAAGGATAATGGGTGGACATAGTGCCAGTAACTGAGACTTGGGCATCACTACACGATGACTGAGACCTTGAGATCCCTGGATATAAACTATACAAAAGGGACAGGGTAGATGGGAAGGGGGAAGGGTAGCAGTTTATATCAGGAGGAAATAACTTGCATGAGGGAGGAATCAGAGGAAGGGGCAATGAAGGCATTATGGGTTCAATTAAAGGAAAGCTGTAAAAATAATAGAGACCCCTGCCCTTAAAGGCTTATCCCTGATTAAGCTTTTAACAAAGAAAAGCCTTAATTTTAGAAGCTGCTACTTACTTTATTAAAATTTTGAAAAGATTGGGAGTCAGGAAGATGGCAGACGGTGAGCGACTCCATTTAGTGTAAAAGTGTGGTGCCACACCTCTCATTGCAATACATTTGTATTGCAGTGAGCGGTGTAGTGTGGCACTTTTACACTAAATGGAGCTGTGCACTGTAAGCCATCTTCCCAACTCCCGACCTTTTCAAAATTAAAATAAAGTAAGCAACAGCTTCTAAAATTAAGGCTTTTCTTTGTGGAAAGCCTAATCTTGGGGTAAGTCTTTGGGGGGGGTAAGGGTCTCTGTTATTTAGACTGCTTTCCTTTAAGGTCCAATAGATGGAGAAAGGTGAGATTGATGGTGGTGTACAAACCATCCAACCAGGATGAGGAGAGGGAGAGAGAACTGAGTTTGCAAATATTGGAAGCTGCGGAGAAGGAGAGGTGGTAATTTTGGGGGATTTCAACCTGCATAAGGTGGACTGGAGAATACCATCAATGACATGTGCTAGGAGTCAGATGATCCTGAAAGGACTGCAGAGTGGGTTCCTGACTCAGAGTGTCACAGAACCAACAAAAGCAGAGGCAATGCTTGATCTTGTGCTAACAAATAGGGAGCATATACAGGAAATAACAGTCAGGGAGCCTTTGGGTGGGAGTGACCATTGCACAGTGTGGTTCCAGTTAGATATGGAAAGGGAAAGCATCCTGACTAAGACCAAAATCTTGGATTTTAGAAGGTTGGACTTCAGAATTACAGGTGAAGAACTAAGGAGCCTCCTGGCAGGCATCAGAGTAGGGTATGGGGTAGACCACAGGTGGTTCATCTGTAAGAAAAGAATACTGGTTGCAACAGAGGAGTGTGTTAGGCTCAGGGGTAAAACACAAGGGCCAAAGCACCCAGCTGGTTCAGTTCTGGGGTTGCCCAGGCAGTAATGGAAAAGAGGCTGGCCTATAGAAAATTCAGGAAGACCAAGACAGAGGTGGATAGGGAAACTTACCTAAGGTTGGCTAGTGAGGCAAGTAAGGAAGTCATGCAAGCTAAAGCACAGAAGGAGCTGCAGACAGCTGAAGGAATTCAGAAGGGGGAAACATCTTTCTTTTGCTATATAAGTGAAAAAAGAGACGAGAAGGAAGAGACTGTCAGGATTAAGAAAGGGGAGGAGGTGTGTGGAGGATAATGGTGGAAAAGCAGAGATACTAAATGAATACTTCTGTTCCATCTTCACCAGGGAGAAGGATGAACCAGTGCCTTCATGAGGGAGAAGAGGAGCAGAGGGAGAGGGGAACATAGATGTAGTGATAGAGGAGGATAGAGTGAGAGATGGGCTGATAGCATTAAAGGTGGACAAATCACCAGGCCCGGACAGAGTATACTTGAGGGTACTAAGGGAACTGACCAAGGAGCTAGCAGGTCCACTGACAGACCTATTTAATAGTTCACTAGAGTCCAGTGTGGCACTGCAGGATTGGAGAACAGAAAATCTGGTGCACCTTCACATAAGCGATCCCAAGAATGACCCAGGGAATTACACACCAGTCAGTCTGACCTAAATTGTGGGCCAGCTCATGGAGACCATACTAAAGGAAAGGTTGGTGGAATATCTAGAGGAGCATGGTGTGAGCGGGTGTGGGAAGTGATAAGTCAGACACAGAGTTTCTTCAGAACACACAAATCTTTGTGCGATTTTTATTTACAAAACTTAAAAAGAAACAACTTCAAAATAATAAAGAAACAAAATCATAAAAGCCAATAAAGCACTATCTGGCTTTTCTCTCAACCTGAGAAGCTTCAGTACTGGAATTTACTCAGTACTGCCACAGAGTAGATGAGCTTAGCTCCAGCGCATCCACTGTCCTCTGTGCTCAAAACTATCTAACTCTCTAAAACAAACAGCCACCTTTTATACAGTAGGTGTATACTCTGACATCTTAGGTCAGCTGATCCATCCCCTATTTTAATACACTTAGTTTCTGTATTAATACGTTGGGTAGGGGGATCAGCACGTCCAAAACATAATTCATTCACAAAGATCTACTGTATGCTGTAATATTAATTTCTTAGATTTAAGTTAAAAGGGATAAAGAAGCTTAAATAGCAATTAAGGGTTTAGCCCCTCCCTTTTGGTGCTGACATCATACCCATCTACCTCATAAATAAGGTACAGTGGAGGGCCACTGGCCCTTAGGAATGCAGCACTTGCCCAAGGAGAGAAAATAACTAGTTCGGGTATGGACAGGTTACCAACCAGGTTTATCAAGAAAAGCGGTATATCTTAACATTTAATTCATACAAGGAATAAAATATTATTATGATCCCTTGTAACTTATTTGTCAGGCAGAAAACATCTTGCCAAATACATTTGTAGCTCTATTAAACTATTTCCTGATGTTAAATATCAATTCAGCAAGTATGCCAGCTCTTTCAGGATTCTCTGTATCGCAAGTTGTTCATCCGGGCATCCCAGGTATTATGGGCTGTGCAGGAACATTATGGGATTCCTGTCTAAAACAAACACAGCCCATATACCGACAGCCCGAGTGTGTTTTTGTGTACAAAACTCATCTCTTTTATTTTCTGTTTAGCGCAGTGCAGGAGTCACTTGGACAGGGTCCTGCTTCAGACTGGACTAGGCATGCTGGAAACAGTATTTGCAAAAAGGAACGCATTTTGCATACTGTTCGGGAGCCAGCACGGCACAAGGGGCTTAGAATCTATTCGCTTGGTGCACAGGCCCGCTACGGGTTATTACATTCAACAGTACCCACTACCAGGAACATTTTCTGACCAGGACAACAGCGGTCAACTACATGTGGGTAAGCATTTAGACAAGGAAATGCCACTCATATAATTTCTGAGTGAGACTGCATTCTTACTGCAGGATTATGCATATTACCTTACAGGTGTCCCTGTATTCATTATACTAATGCCTTTTTCCATAATCAAATGTGAAGGCATTACAGAGAGGCACTCTATTTGTCAAATACTTATCATCTACAAATTGCAGTGAGACTCGTCTGTCCCTGAACCTATTTGCAGCTGTAGTATCTTTATATGGATATGCACCATGGGGACAATAGAGGAAAGATAGCGGGGTGGACAGAATAAGATACCATGGCAGGAGGCCACCCCTTCATGGCAGAAAATGTGAAGCAAGAAAAAGGAAAGAAAGAAGGTACTACTGCAGTAGAATTTGAAATCCAAGGGAATAGGGAGAGAGGAATGTCCAGTGGTGCTGGGGGTGGTGGGTCTCAACTCTGACACACCCCCAACGTTAAGCGAAAACCCATTCTCAGTCAGGCAAGACTAGGAGTTTTCAAGACCACCTACCCAGATCATATGGATAGGATGTAGCTTCCACCCAACCTCTTTTATGAAGCTCCACCCCAGAGCACCCTTAATAAAAATTAGAAAATTAATTAGCATCAAGATGTGACCTATCATTATCAAAATTGTCAAATTTTTCTAAATAGCCCTGGGGTGTCATAAATTTTCTGTGCTAACTTTCAGTATAATCCTATATGTTGCAGTTATACAGCATCTAATCATTCCCTTGCTTTAGAGATGCTAAGTACCCACTTCAACCCCATGTCTAGACAGAAAATCCACATTTACATGAGCTATTCCTGCTCGATGTTTTACTGTAAAACTGTAAGGTTGCAAGGCTAGATATCACCTCATGATATGGTTATTCCTGTATTTCACCTGGGATATGAAACAGAGTGGGTTATGGTCAGTTATTAACACAAAGGGGGCACCCCATAAATAGAATTTTAGGGATTCAATGGCCCACTTGGCGGCCAAACATTCCTGTTCTATGGTCGCATATTTTTGTTCTTTATCACGTAGCTTTCTTGAAATATAGATTACAGGATGCTCCACCCCGTCAATTGTTTGGCTCAGTATAGCCCCAATACCTGACCCAGAGGCATCTGTATGTACCTCAAATGGGTACGCAAAATCTGGACTTCGCAGGACTTGGGAGGAGTATAGTGCTGCTTTGATTTTCTTGAAAGCTTCTTCACATTCAGGAGCCCATTTGGTTTGATTCCCATACTTCTTTTTGGTTAGGTCCATCAATGGGGATGCAATAGAGGTGAAGTTGGGAATAAATCTTCTGTAGTACCCAGTGAGACCTAAGAAAGACCGAATGTGTTTCTTAGTGCTAGGTACTGGACATTCTGGATATTGTGACACAGCTTCCACCTTAGATATCTCAGGTTTAATAAGACCATTTCCCAATATAAAGCTGAGATATCTTGCTTCTTTCATAGAAATGGTACACTTTGTGGGGTTAATAGTCAGCCCATCTTTTTGGATGGATGAGAAAACTGCTTGAAGAATTTGTAAGTGGGTTTTCCAGAATTAACTAAAAACAACAACATCGTCCAGGTATGCTGCACAAAAATTGCTATGGGCTGCCAGCACCTGGTCCATGTAATGTTAAAAAGTAGCTGGGGCTCCATGGAGCCCAAACAGCATTGTTTGAAACTGGAAAAGACACATATGAGTACTAAAAGCAGTTTTCTCCTTGGCAGATTCTTCTAAGAGGAACTGCCAATATCCTTTTGTTAGATGCAGTGTAGATATATATGTGGCGATGTCAATCCGATCTAGTATATTGTCTACACATGGCATGGGATAGGCATCAAACCAGGCAACCTGATTTAAACCCCGGAAATCCAGACACAGTCTAATCCTTCGTTCCTTTTTAGGGACAATGACCATAGGAGAGCCCCATAGGCTCTTTGAGGGTTCAATAATATTCAGGGTTCTTAATTTCTGAATTTCCTTTTGTACTTCCCCCCCTAAGTCTTTCTGGGAGTCTGTAGGCCTTTTTTTCTGATAGGGCTGGCATCAGTACATATCTAGTGTTCTACACCTCTAGCCATACCCGGTGTATTGGTAAATGTGCTTTTGTAGTGACCCATAAGGGACCTTAGCGCCTGTAATTGAGATTCCATAAGTTCAGGATTTATGTTAACAGCCTCTAAACTTATCTCCCCCTCCAGCCTCCCATAAGCTAGTTCCATTTCTGTTTCTTTGGGTTCATCATTCCCACCCTTGTGGTAGCTGTCTCATACCACCATTTTAATAGGTTGGCATGATATGTTTTCTTTTTCATCCTCCTGTCAGGGGTCTCGATTTCATAAGTGACAGGCCCTGTCTGTGTTAATATTTTGTAGGACCCCTGCCACTTCATTAGAAGCTTATGCGTGGAGGTAGGTAAAAGTAATAACATCTGCTCCCCAGGGGAAAAAGATTTATTTTTGTCTGTACCCTGGTCATAATAATGTTTCTGGTGTACCTGGTTCTGAAGCCCTGTTTCATGAGCCTTTTCAGTATATGACACTAACCGTTGTCTCAGCTGTCTCATATACTGTGCTATTCCTGGGGATTTTAATTCTTTGTTGTCCTCCCAACACTCCTTGACCACATCTAGGGGCCCTCAGTGGGTTCTGCTGAACAGCAAGTCAAAAGGTGAAAACCCTGTAGAAGCCTGCGGTACTTCACGGCAGGCAAACAGAAGGAAGGGGAGATATTGGTCCCAATTACGTCCCTCTTCCTGTACAAATTTTTTTATCATTCTTTTTAGGTTTTGATTAAACCTTTCGACTAAGCCGTTCAACTGGGGATAATAGGGAGAAGTTCTTATGGCTATAATCCCCAGGAGGTGGTAAAGTTCCTTCAGTAATTCAGCATTAAAGTTGGCCCCTCTATCAGTAAGGATTTCTTTAGGGATCCCAACCATGCTGAAAAGTTTCACTAGTTCCTCCGCAATTCTATTTGTGGTAACAGATCGCATGGGTATTGCTTCTGGGTACTTGGTGGCATAATCACATACCACCAAGATAAATCTGTTACCTTTCTTGCTCTTATCCAGGGGGCCCACAATGTCCACCCCAGCTCTCTCAAAGAGCATTGTTACAAGTGGTAGGGGGAACTAGAGGCACTACATCTTTTTTTGAGGTTTGGGCAGTAATTTGACCTGCAGGGCATTCTTGGCAATATCGGGCTTTGTCCCCATGTAGCCTGGGTCAAAAGAATCTTTGCAAGATTCTGCTAGTGGTTTTGTCCCTCTCTGTATGCCCTGCCCATGGAACATCATGTCCCAATGCTAAAATGTCCTTCCTGTAACATTGAAGCACCATAAGTGTTCAACAGTTTCCTGGATATTGGGGTTAGTACACACCCTATATAATAAATCATTTATTAGCCTCATTTCAGGTGCACCTGTATTTTCCCCTTGTCCCACCTGTAAAAAAAAAGGTTGTAAAGAGACATCATTTGTCTGTTGTTCACACATGTCTACCTTGACATGCACAGTTTTCATGTCTGGTGTTAGGCCATGGTTGTCCATGTGCCATTTCTTTTGTGACTGTTTTTTACCATTACGGGATGTTCTGTCCTTTCCAAGGGTATCAATCACCTCCCCTTCTAATGGAAATACCTCTCCTAATATAGATTCCCGCTTACTTCCTTAATCTGGTTCAAGGTCAGTTGGCATTCATCTGTATCCCCCTCCCCCAGGTCGTGCCTGAAAATAGGCAGGATTTGTCTAGTGCACTTACCCGGGCAACAAAAAATAAATAAATAAACACATACTCTGGGCCCTGGTGGTCACAGCACTCACAGTCTCCTATTCCAGTAGTAAAGAGGCAAACCCAAGAAAATCATGCCCAGTAACAACTGGGACAGACACCTGTGGCACCAGGCAAGTAGTAACCTCAGACGTTACCCCTTTTACCCCAATAGACAGTTTAATGGTAGGATACTGGTGAGTGTCATCATGAACACAGATAACTTGCATAGGGGCCCCCTTTTTGACAGATTCAGCTAGATCTTTTCTGACCAAAGTGTTTTTACTTCCTGAATCAGTTAGGCCTACTACTGTTTGTCCCTTAATAGTGACATCTGTAACCATATATCCTGAATTTAATAATACCAAATGTGCAACATCTACCTTTTTAGAGGGGCAAAAGCATGCCATATGTCCACGTTCTTTACAGTTGTGACACACTATATCTGGTGGAAAAGTTCTCATTCCTTGGCTATTCTACCCTCTTCTTTCCCACTCCTCTTTTTTAGGGTAGGTAGCCTGGGGATTTCTTACCTTATTGGTCTGTGGTTTCACTGAAGGTTCAGAGTGTTTCTGTCCACCTTTCCTGTATGGTTGATGTGTGGTTAGAAAGTCGTCCGCCAAGGTTACTGCTATCTCCGCAGACTCAGGATTATGTTGTTTGACCCATGTCTGGACCTCCATAGACAGTATCGGAAGAAATTGTTCAACCACAAAGAGTTTAATAATATCCATTCGAGACGTCTCCTCAGGTTGTACCCATTTGAGACATAACTCCCTTAGTCTAATATATGTCTCTCGGGGTGGTTCATGGAGTCGGTGTTTTAGAGCATGGAACCTTTGCCTATATGACTCTGCATTGATGTCATAATGCTTTAATATCTCTTGTTTGACTAAATCATAGTCTTCGGCTAGGTGGGGGATCCATATTCCCATATGCAAGTTGGGCTTTTCCGGAAAGGTAAGGGGCTAAGCGAACTACCCATTGGGTTTTGGGCCAGTCACATGCTTTAGCTATCCTTTCAAAGGTAGTGAGATAGGACTCAATATTATCACTAACAGTCATCCGGGTCAACTTAATGTCCTTTGTATTATTAGTATTGTCACCTCCCCCAGTTCTGTGCCCTGTCCCAAAGGACTGAATTAATTGTAATGTCTCAGCCCACCTCATTTATTGATGCCTGTGATCTTACTCTCTCTCCCAGGCATCAATGTCTCTCTGCCTTTCAATTTCCATTTGGCGGACTGCCAACCAGTGTAAAAGATCCGAAAGACATTCAGGAGGTAAATTGTCAGCCTCCAGTCATCTCTCCTGATGCTCCTCCTCTTCCTTTCCACTGTCAGTCCTGTTCTTCTGGATGCTTCGATGCACATCTGATCCCAGACTGGGGTTCAAGGGTTCCCCTGTCTTCTCTGTCTTGGATCATGTCACAGTTCCCATCTTCTTCTCCTCATCCGTGCCTGTTGCCATTGTTATGCACATATCACTGTACCAGGGCTGGTGCCTTTCTGGTCACCCCCAGTATAACTTGGACAACCAGCTGAATCCCACTTCTGACACCAATTTGTGAGTGGGTGTGGGAAGTGATAAGTCAGACACAGAGTTTCTTCAGAACACACAAATCTTTGTGTGAATTTTATTCACAAAACTTAAAAAGAAACAACTTCAAAATAATAAAGAAACAAAATCATAAAGCCAATAAAGCACTATCTGGCTTTTCTCTCAACCTGAGAAGCTTCAGTACTAGAATTTACTCAGTACTGCCACAGAGTAGATGAGCTTAGCTCTAGTGCATCCACTATCCTCTGTGCTCAAAATGATCTAACTCTCTAAAACAAACAGCCACCTTTTATACAGTAGGTGTATATTCTGACATCTTAGGTCAGCTGATCCACCCCCTATTTTAATACACTTAGTTTCTGTATTAATGCATTGGGTAGGGGGATCAGCATGTCCAAAACATAATTCATTCGCAAAGATCTACTGTATGCTGTAATATTAATTTCTTAGATTTAAGTTCAAAGGGATAAAGAAGCTTAAATAGCAATTAAGGGTTTAGCCACTCCCTTTTGGTGCTGACATCATACCCATCTACCTCATAAATAAGTTTCAGTGGAGGGCCACTGGCCCTTGGGAATGCAACACTTGCACAAGGAGAGAAAATAACTAATTCAGGTATGGACATGTTACCAACCAGGTTTATCAAGAAAAATTATATATTTTAACATTTAATTCATATAAGGTATAAAATATTATTATGATCCCTTGTAACTTATTTGTCAGGCAGAAAACATCTTGCCAAATACATTTGTAGCTCTATTAAACTATTTCCTCATGTTAAATATCAATTCAGCAAGTGTGCCAACTCTTTCAGGATTCTCTGTATTGCTAGCTGTTCATCCGGGCGTCCTAGGTATTATGGGCTGTACAGGAATATTATGGGATTCCTGCCTAAAACAAACACAGTCCATATGTGTTTTTCTATACAAAACTCTTCTCTTTTATTTTCTGTTTAGCACAGTGCAGGAGTCACTTGGACAGGGTCCTGCTTCAGACTGGGCTGGGCATGCTGGAAACAGTATTTACAAAATGGACAGCATTTTGCATATGGTTCAGGAGCCAGCATGGCACAAGGGGCTTAGAATGCATCCGCTGGGTACACAGGCCCACTACGGGTTATTATATTCAACAGTACCCACTACCAGGAACATTTTCCGACCAGGACAACAGCGGTCGACTACATGTGGGTAAGCATTTTGACAAGGGAATGCTGCTTGTATAATTTCTGAGTACGACTGCATTCTTACTGCAGGATTATGTGTATTACCTTATAGGCGTCTCTGTATTCATTATACTAATGCCTTTTTCCATAATCAAATGTTAAGGCATTACAGAGAGGCACTCTATTTGTCAAATACTTATCATCTACAAATTGCAGTGAGGCTCGTCTGTCTCTGAGCCTGTTTGTGGCTGTAGTATCTTTATATGGTTATGCACCATGGGGACAATAGAGGAAAGATAGCAAGGTAGACAGAATAAGATACCATGATGGGAGGCCACTCCTTCATGATAGAAAATGTGAAGCAAGAAAAAGGAAAGAAAGAAGGTACTAATGCAGTAAATTTTGAAATTCGAGGGAATAGGGAGAGAGGAATGTCCCATGGTGCTGGGGGGTCTCAACTCTGACACATGGCCTCCAGGATTTGAGGCAGCATGGGTTCATGGGGGGGAGAGATTGTGTAAAACAAATCTGATTGACTTCTTTGACTGCGTCACTAAGACAGTAGATGGGGCAAAAATGTAGACATCCTCTATCTGGATTTCAGAAAGGCCTTTGACTCTGTGCCCCACAAAAGGTTGATCAGGAAGTTGGTTGATCTCGGGGTTGGGGATAAGATGGTCAGATGGGTGGAAAACTGGCTGAGGAACAGAACCAGAGACTTATCTGGCACCAGAAAGGTCACCAGTGGGGTACCAAAGGGCTCAATGCTGGGGCCGATGTTGCTCAATGTCTTCATCAATGACATTGGGGATAGTATAAAGAGCAAAATGTGCCTATTCACTGATGATGCCAAACTCTGCAGGAGAGTGAACACAGATGAAGGGACACAAGACCAACATGATGACCTAGAAAAGCTGGGGAGGTGGTCCAGGATCTGGCAGCTTGACTTCAATGCCAAGACATGCAAAGTTATGCTTATTGGAACCAAGAATCCCAAGACAGAGAACTACCTGGGTGGAGTCCTGGTATCTGCATCAGAGGAGGAGAGGAACCTTGGAGTGATGATCACCAGTGAGCTGAAGCACTCCACACAGTGCAAGAAAGCATCAGCCAGGGCAAACAAGATGCTGGGATGCATATCTAGAGGGGATCAGTAATAAGAGAGAGGAGATTATACTGCCCTTGTACAGGTCACTGGTAAGGCCACATCTAGAGTATGGAGTTCCGTAGTGGTGTCCATGCCTCTAAAAGGACATTAACCTTCTGGAGAAGGTACAGAGGAGGGTTACAAAGATGACAGCAGGTCAGCTGGGCAATGTATATGAGGAGAGGTTGAGGGCACCAAACATGTTCTCCCTGGAGGACAGGAGAGAAAGAGGTGACATGAGTGGGACTTGAAGTACTTTAAAGGTATAAATAAGGTGGATATGGAGGGTCTCTTTTAATCGAATGGCAGCCATAACACAAAGGGGCACAGTCTTAAGATGGAGGGTGGGAGGTTTAAGAGGGTGGTCAGGAAGTACTTCTTCACAGAGGGTAGTAGACACTTGGAATGCACTGCCAGAAAAGGTGATCTCATTGAACATAGTGGGCAGCTTCAAGAGAGGCTGGGATAGACACAGGGATATATAAGGATCATGGGATTGGAGGAAGGGAGGAGTGGGGTGGGGGGCAGGGACTGTAGCTCAAGCTTTGGACCGTGAAATATAAGCAGCCTAGATAGACTAAATAGCCTTCTTCTGCTGGCTTCTTAGTATGTTAGTATGACTCCTACTGTGCTTTCAAACAGCCTAAGTGAGCAAACACATTAGGAGTAATGAAAAAACAAATGTAAATATCTCAGAAAGTATCCAAGTTACACATTCACCACTAGCATGTGTGTTGTTCAGGACAAAAGGACCTTTCAAATGAGGATAGTCACCAAACTGAATTCATTGTATATTTTTTAAGTATAGCCATGCAAAAGGTAATAATAATGAAGAAAAATGAAAATTCAGGTAATCAGATGGCCATATTTTAAAAAATATAATTAGTGCAGCTTAGTGAATAGGCTCGTTTGAAATATATTTTTGTCCTGAACAACTTTCATGCTAGTTGTGTATGTGTAGCTTAAACACTTTCCAAGAATGTTACATTTGTGCTGCATGACTCCTACTGTGTTGGCTAAGATAGAAAAAAATGTGGCTGTTTGGTAAGAAATTGTTTAGGGATAGCTGACAGAGGCTGATAGAAAATGGAGTTCACTCCAAGGAAGGGAGGGTGATGGTGGGTACCTTAGGGATTAGTGCTGGACCCAGTCTTCTTTAATATCTTTATAAGTGAAATTGCAAAGAAGCAGGAAGGGAAGGTTTGACTCTGCGTGATGATACCAAGATCTGCAGCAGGATGGAAAAGTACGAGCAGAGACCTTAGAAGTCTTGAACAGTGGTCAAGGGTATGGCAGCTAGGTTTCAACACAAAAATGTAAAATAATGCAATTGGGGCACAGAAATCCAGGGCCAGAGTACAAAATGGGTGGAGTGGTATTTACAACTTTAAAAAAGAGCACATTCAAGAAAAAAACAAGCTTTTACATACAGTAGATTACTGTTTAACAATATTATGCATCTATGGCTGCCACTGTACATCTGATGCAAACCCACTTGCCAAACCTGGAATACTACATGCAGTTCTGGCAACCCTACCTAAAGAGACAATGCATCCCAGAGGAAGAACAAGGGAGGGGTGTCTATTCCCTATTTCTCCTAGTTCCAAAGAAACTGGGGACCTCAGACCAGTCCTGAACCTAAAATCTTTAAACAAATTAGTCAAGCTGCACACATTCAAGATGAAAATAAGATCAACTCTGAAAGCAACACAACAAGGAGACTTCCTTACTTCTATGCAGTACCTCTCCGAGATGCCTATCTCCACAGACCAGTACAACTTGCACACTTCAGATACTTACAGTTCCACATCCTGGGCAGCACTACCAATACTGAATGCTGCCATTCAGCCGAGCATTGGCACCCACGGTCTTTACAAAGGTGTCAGTAGTAATTGTGGCATGACTAAGAGAGCTACGCATAAATGTCATTCCCTACCTGGAGAACTGACTTGTATGCAGCAAATCCAAGACAGAAGCTGAAAGGGACACCAAAACAGTCTTACAAACACTCATGTAACCCCCCTGCAAATGGGGGTTCCCAAAGGTCTTTCAGGAGCTGGCTGAGTGCTCCTAGCCTGAATGGTGTTCGGCGTTTAAGCTGTGTATCTGTGAGTGCTTTTTGAGCCTCTGGTATTGTCTCTTTAAGAGCTGTCTGCTCGCAGACTTCGTTAGTTTGTATGGAGGGTACTATGTATTTAATGCTCGAGTCCAGCCTGGGCTACTGAGCAAATCACTCCATTTCTGCAGTCGCTCTATGCGCAGAGGGAGCCCTATCAAAAGATGTAACTGTTTGCCTGAAACTAGTAAGAGTGTTAAGTAGGATGTAGTTTGTCTAACCTGCCTTTCTTGCAGCTGGGACTCTGTGTTTTGCCCCTCCATTTTGGATCTGAACTACTGAATAGATCCAATCAGTACAGGGGGACCTTTAAAATGGAGTTTGTTTGGACCAACCAGAATCAGTACTCTCTTGGGAGTTGGCTCGCCATAGGAGATATAGCTAGTAATTCTGGGAAATGAAGTTCTGGACCTTGGCACCTATTTGCACCAACGTGGGAGTTTTGAGTGATTGACAACTGAGTCCACCAACTGGACCGGGTGGCACCCAAATGGAATGCCCTACCTTGTGTCTGGACAGATCAGATCCATTGTGACCGTGACAACAGAAGGAGCTCTGAGCTTCTGCGCTGCATAGTTTTATGCAGGAAGTGCGTGGGAGGCCTAAACTTGGGTGGTGCGTTGCCACTTTGATTTGGACTAAATCCGTGCCTACCAAGAGGGAGAGAGGCTGAACGAGTGGGAACCAGGCTCACCCTGTAGAAGACTGGAGAAACTACTTCATCGCGCTTGGTCTGTCAGGAAAGTGAAGCTGCAGTGTGAACTCCCGGGTTAGCAGTAAGTGCGATCGGGACCTGAAAGCAGCTGCCTGGTATAGTAATTTCCTTTACATATAAATGTGTGGAGTGCTTGTGAAGGACAGCTAAATGGGTCCTCTTGTCCCAATGCGGTGTAGACTGAAAGCTAAATGCATGTATGCGGACTGAATCCATTCCTGATCGAAGCTGTGTGCCTGACTTGTAGAATTTCATCTCCCTGCTGTGTGAGGGAGTCTGGCAATCCAGAACCCCATCTGTGCTAGTTTTCAGCATCGAGTTTGTGAGTACAAATCAGGGTAGCTCCCTGCCATTGGCTTATCCAACTGCAAGTGTGCCATCTAATTTTTGTGGTTTCATTTCTTCATGGACTGAGCCAACCGGCTCTGGATTACAATTGGGTGTTGTGCATATTTTCCTCCACAGGGTTCTTTTCCATCTGCACCTTCTGGCCAACCCCAGGCAACGGACCTGGCTAGCCCCCCATCCTGGGTACCCAGAGTGTGACTCTCTAGACCCTATAATGTGCACAGTACTGTGATCTCATTCTACCAATTAACCTGATTACCCCCTCCTTGTTACTGCCCCCCTCTAATAAATCAGATTTGTTGTTGTTGAACTATATGCTGTTTGTGGTGTCCGTGCATGTAGGAAAAGTATTGCATTGTATTTGTGTATATTGATTAACCTTGTTTTACAGGGGGTCCTCAGAGAAGAACCAGAATCAGTCTCGAGGGTAAGTGGTACCTTATGAGCGAACAGTGTGTACATGCGGGGTATTGGGATTGTAACTTCTGTGCATTGTGTGAGCCACTAGAAGGGGAAAAAGAGGGTCTCAGTTTCCCAGAGGGCTGTGACCCATTTAGCCTAACCACAACAAACCACCCGCCATAGAACCTAGGCCTCTCAACCTGACAGTGGTCAAGCAGGCAGGGGAAGTAGCCCTTGGGATAGCGCCACCTGGGGGTTACATCTTGGAGGCACCACTGGGATTAGCGTCCTCTAGTGGCTGAGTGAAGGAAGTACCCCATTATATCTAACTTAAAGGAGAAGATGGAAGGGTGTACCACGCTCAAATTAAAACCTGACCCCCCTTAAGATGATGGTACACAAATTGATGGGGTGGGTGTGAAGCTGAGGAAATGCACTACCAAAAGGCTGTTTTATTGCTGGATGTCTGCTTGGGGATTAAAAGTGCTGACATTGTCTCTACTGTAGAACGTGTCAAATGTATGGGCAAGGTGGAAGTAAAAGGGCAATATGCTGACTTGCTCAAACAAACCCTGCAAGTGCTGCTTTCATGCAGTATTCTGATAGACCCTGAGAGGGTGCCCCCCGTGCTTTTGCCTGAAGGTGCGCAGAAGGGATGGAGGGTTATTCACGCATGTAGTGGTTTGGCCACCCCGAGTGGGTCCCCTAAGACTAATAGTTTTAAGGAAAAACTGTTCAAACTGTTAGCCGTAAAAGGGAGAACCGCTCAGGAACTGGTAAAGGTATTGGACATCTCGGGCAACCAGACTCCCTTGCCGTACCCAGGTACATCTCCCGTGCCCTCTAAGAGCTCCATACTAGCCCCACCCCTATGGTTATTCCCCCCATTCAACTAGATTCCTATCGGAGATTGAAAGTCTTCTCCGGTACTGTTCCAGTGCCTTCAGGGGAAGATGATTTGGAGACCTGGATGGACTATGCTACCCCTTTAGTGCAAGAGTGGCAGTGCTCCGAGGGGGCAAAGAGGAAATGGTTGATGGAAAACTTGAGGGGTCCTGCACTGGAAGCCATTCGATTCCTATGGGCCACTAGTCCAGAGGCCACTGCAGCAGAATATCTTTCCACATTAGAGGGGGTGTTTGGCAGCACCGAAACCGGAGATGATCTATTATGGAAGTTCAAGTCAGCTAAATAGTGAGGAAATGAGAAATTGTCTACTTTTGTTATTAGAATGGAGAGGGCTTTGTAAAAGGCCCACCAAAAAGGGGGAGTGTCTGCCCAAGCACTAAACCAGGTCTGATTAGACCACATACTGAAGTCAGCAAGATTTTCAAGTGTAATATTGCTGAAACAAATTGCAAGACAGGAGGGCCGACCCTCCTGAGTATTGTCAATTGATGAGAGAGATCCGTGAGATTGAAACTGATGAAGAGGGGTGGGAACCCTATGCTGGGGCTGTGAACCCTTGTCAGACCTCTGAGAAGAGTGAGCCAGATGAGACTCAA
Organism: Neoceratodus forsteri; assembly: GCA_016271365.2. Classification (NCBI taxonomy): domain Eukaryota; kingdom Metazoa; phylum Chordata; order Ceratodontiformes; family Ceratodontidae; genus Neoceratodus; species Neoceratodus forsteri. The sequence continues at coordinate 1,721,916,542 of CM057449.1, read as the reverse complement.
CAGCTGGGAGGGTTGAATAAGGGGTTGACTGAGACCTACCAGGAACCGGATCTGTATCAAGCTCCCCCTGAGCCTAAAAGTGGAGTGGGAGTGCATGTCATTTCCCCTGACACCCGGATTGAGAGCAATCTGATAGCAGAAATTAGGGACTTAAGAGAGATGGTGAGGGACCTGCAAAGGGCTGCTATCACCCCTAATAGAAGTGGAGAACCAGGGATCCCACGGGGTAAACAACCAGTTCAAGAAGAGCCATGTAGAGCCCCCGAGATGCCCCACCAGATAAGAGATCCCTCTCCCTCCAAGGACAACAGAGACACTAAGTTCTGCTACCGTTGTGGAGAGGATGGACACTTTCAGTCTGATTGTCAGCTGCCAGAGAACTTGAGGAAAGTTACCAGCAGGTTAGTGGCCTGGCATCACAAAACCTGTGCCCGGTCACCAGGGGGAGCCACCCAGAAAAGTTTTGCCACCAAGGCCAATGCCCGAGTGACATTCCAAGTAATGCCCCCTAAATGGTCCGAGGTGGTGGGTCCTTCTATGGAGACTACTGTGAAAATGAATGGGGTACCTATCAGAGCTGTACTAGACAGTGGCTCCCAAGTGACAATCATGTTCCAGAACTGGTATCAGAAGCATTTGTCTAATGTACCTCTGCAACCCCTGGAAGGGCTACATGTGTGGGGTTTGAGTGAGAAGGTCTACCCCTACTCTGGCTATATCCGAATTTGGTTGTCCTTTCCCACTTCTGTGGCTGGAATGGCAGAGCAAGTGAAGACCCTAGCCTTAGTGTGTCCCCCTACTTGACTGTAGGATGGGGTCCCTTTGTTGACTGGAATTAATGCACATATGTTTGGGCAACTGGCGCAGTTGTATTATGAAAAACAAGGGACCCGGACTGGTAGTGCCCTAAGAATTCCAGCCTTGATTAAAAAGGCCTATGAGGCACAGAGAGATGCTTACAGAAGGGAACCAGAGGAACCAGTTGGGGTTGTCTGGAAGAAGGATCCTGAATCTCTGCTTTTGGCACCAAATGCCCAATGTGTCCTACAAGAGGAGGTCCGCTTAAAGAAGGATGTCAAGAACAAAATATTAATGCTGGACGCACTAGGAGATGGAAAACTGCCCGACAGGCTGCAGGTCATGCCAAGTATTCTGCCTGCCAGAGCCCGTGCTTTTGCCAGAAGAGTGATGGTTCAAGTTCATAACGTGTCTGACCGGGAGATCCAAGTAAACCGAGGTTGCACCCTGGCTACTGTGCACTGTGCAGATACTGCCGTGCTACCCAGTAACAAGAGATTGGGAAAAAGTGATAGAGTAATGCCTGACTTGTTTGATTTCAGTGACTCCCCATTGCCAGCAGAATGGAAAGTGAGGATCAGTAAGAAGCTTGCCCAAAGGGACTAGGTGTTTTCTTTGAAAGAGTGGGATGTGGGCTGCATGCAGGGGGCCAAACACCATATCCAGCTGCAGGATGATAGGCCATTTCATGAGAGGTCTCGATGCCTGGCCCCTGCTGACTTGGACGATGTGAGATGACATTTGCAAGAGATGTTGGCTGCTGGTGTAATACAAGAATCCCAAAGCTCATATGCTTCTCCCATTGTGGTAGTGAGGAAAAAGAATGGGACTGTGAGGATGTGCTTCGATTATCGCACCTTAAACCGGCGGACTATCCCTGATCAGTATACAATGCCACACATTCAAGATGCTTTGGACTGCCTGAATGGTAGCAAGTGGTTCTCTGTGCTGGATCTTCACAGTGGGTACTACCAGATCCCGATGGCCCCAGAAAACCATGAGAAGACAGCCTTTATCTGTCCCCTTGGCTTCTATGAATTCATGAGGATGCCTCAAGGGATTTCAGGCACCCCAGCCACTTTCCAACAACTGACGGAGCGTGCAGTGGGGGACATGAACTTAATAGAGTGCCTGGTATACCTAGATGATGTTATTGTGTTTGGCAGCTCACTGGAGGAACATGAGAGCAGGTTATTCAAGGTGTTGGACCCATTGGAAGACTTTAGCTTAAAACTGTCAATTAATTAGTGTCAATTTTTTCAAACATCAGTAAAGTATGTGGGGCACATAGTTTCTACAGAAGGGATAGAGACCGACCCGAGCAAAGCTGAGGCCTTGACTACTTGGCCACAGCCCAAAAATCTAATAGAACTGCAAAGATTACTGGGTTTCTGTGGTTATTATCGGCTTTTCATCAAGGACTATTCAAGAGTGATCCGCCCTTTACTTAGCCTTACTCAATGTTATCCCCCAACCCACAAAAAATACAAAAAATCAGCATTCCTCGAGACTGAAAGAGTGTATTTTCATCCAAATGAAGTATTTGGGGCCCGCTGGACTCCTGATTATGAGACTGCTTTTCATGAGATCATATATCAACTTACCCACGCTCCAGTATTGGCCTATGCCGATCCAACAAAACCTTATGTCCTGCACACTGATGCTAGCTTGCAAGGGTTGGGGGCTGTGTTGTATCAGGAACATGGGAATGGCCTGAGACCAATGGCCTTTGCCAGCAGAAGCCTGACCCCTTCCAAAAAGAACTATCCTGTACACAAGTTAGAGTTCCTAGCTTTGAAGTGGGCCATTGTTGACCAATTCCATGAATACTTTTATGGGGCTAAGATACTAGTAAAAACTGACAATAATCCTTTTACCTATGTGCAGACTTCAGCTAAATTGGATGCCACTGGTCATAGGTGGCTCTCTGCATTATCTACATACAACTACACTGTTGAATACATAGCAGGCCTGAACCACATAGATGCTGGTGCCCTCTCACGGAGACCTGCCCCGAATAACTGTGTCAGACTGTCAGAGCCTGATATTCGAGCACTCTGCCAGAAGATTGACAGGGAGGAACAAATGTCCACATACACAGTGGACTGTATGGTGGATTGTTTGGGACCATCTGAACATTGCATTCCAGTTGCTTATTGCCACTTCTCTGCCTTGGACACTGGTGCATTGCCCCAATTCAATAATGACAGTATTCAGCGGGCTCAATCCCGAGATCCTATGATCAAAACAGCTCTAGAAGCCCTCCATGCAGGGAAAGATGTGTCAAGGTTATGTTCCCCTGACTTGACATTGCTATATAAAGAAGGCCCTAAGTTGAAACTGATCAATGGACTGTTACAGTATATAGAGAGACAGTAGATAAAGGGGGCCAGCTGGACAAGCAACAGTTAATTTTGCCTACTGCTTTCTGAGACCTGGTGCTGAGGTCCCTACACAACCACGTGGAACACCTTGGCATAGACAGAACACTTGATTTGGTGAGATCCCGATTTTATTGGCCTAAGATGGGGGCTGATGTTGAACAACACATTAGAACTTGTAGTCGCTGTTTACAGAGACAAGCTTTGCCCCAAAGGGCTGCCCCCCTTGTTAACATCATCACCAGTGCCCTCATGGAATTGGTCTATATTGACTTTCTGAGTTTGGAGCAAGATCAAAGAAATATCAGTAATGTGCTGGTGGTCACTGACCATTTCACCTGATATGCTCAAGCTTTCCCCACCAAGGACCAGAAGGCTTCCACTGTGGCCAAAGTGCTTATAGAAAACTTTTTTGTTCACTATGGGGCACCACAAAGAATCCATTCTAATCAAGGAAGGGACTTTGAGAGTCGTCTCATTAAAGAGATGCTTTCTCTGTGGGTAGTGCGAAAGTCCAGAACCACCCCTTACTACCCCCAGAGGGACCCACAGCCTGAATGGTTCAACCGCACTTTGCTAAATACTGTATGCTAGGCACCCTTCAACCAAAGGACAAGCCCAGATGGAGCCAACAAATTAGCACACCGGTACATGCCTACAACTGCATTAAAAGTGATGCCACTGGGTTCTCCCCCTATCGCCTGATGTTTGGAAGAGAAGCCTGACTACCTGTAGATGTTTGCTTTAGAGTTTCTCCTGATGGGGTTCAAGCAGCTACTCATTTACAATATGTGCAAAAGTTAAAGGCCCAGCTAAATCATGCATACCAACTGGCTCAAACTATTGCTGCCAAAAGAAATCTGGCCAACAAAGAAAGGTATGACAAAAAGGTAAAAGCACTGGAACTCCAGGAGGGAGATTGGGTGTTGCTAAGAAATCTGGGGCTGCTTGGAAAACACAAGATTGCTGACAGGTGGCACCATCTTCCTCAAATTGTGGTAGGCAAACTAAATGATCTGCCTATATACAAAGTAAGGCCTGAAAATAACTCAAAAGATGTGAAGACCATGCATAGAAATCATCTACTACCTATTGGACAGATCTTGATTGAGTCTGAACCCCTAGAAAAGGCCCCATCTGGACCAGTGACTAGAGCTACTGCTAAGAAAAATCAAGAAAGTCTGCACCTGTAGAAGTGGAATTAATATGTTCCCCTCCACAAGTCCCAATTGAACATGACTGTCAGTCCATGTCAGAGGAAAGTGAGTGTGGCCTTGAATACTACCCTTCTTATGAACTGAGTCAACTGTTTCGGGGCAATCCCCTAGTCAGTCCTGGAGATGAAGCTGGGCCTTCTGGACTGTCTAAGCCCCCAGCTTTGTCCCTGGAGCCAATGCTCCCAGAAAGTGAAGTGCAAAGCATCAAGTCAGATGATATGGAATCATTGTGCATGGTTGAACTGCTTGAGTTTTCAGAGGAAGAGAATGATGGACTGGGACAAACTGGTGATACACCAGAACAAGAACAGTGTGTTGAGTGCCCTGATAGTTCACTGCCAGTGACAGGAGACTCCCCAGGTGAACCACGTGTTGTGGACTCAGAGATTGCAAATCCTGGAGCTGAAAGTGCCCCAAGTTCTAGCCTCTCTGCCCCAATGGAGACCCCCCTGGTGAGTAAAGATAGTGCTGAAAGTGAGTCTAACCGTGCAGAGACTGTAACAGCTCCCCCTAGAAAGACTGGTCGAGAGGTGAGGCCTGTGGTACGGTTAAGTTACGAGTCCCTGGGCAGACCTGTGGACCTGCCCCTTAATGTGATCTATAAGGGAGTGTATGTGACCCCGATCTCGTTTCCCAAACTAAGCCTGGGAAATAATTCCAGATTACTTATATTGCCCTCTGAGTATGGTGCCCCTGCCCCCTCCAGCCCCAAGGTAGCTGATAGGGAAGGGACCCCTCTATCCAGGTTTCATGTGCAGGAAGTAATGACCTGAGTTAAAATATTTATATGTGTAATGTTGTATAACCAGTAGTAGAATGTATAATACAGTATAACTATATATGACAAAGGTTTAATATGCTGATTGTTGCTTAAAAGGGATGCAAGTTTAAACTGTTCTGCCTTAAAGTGATTTAAGGATATCTATTTTTAATGCGGACATCAAGCTTTTTTCAGGCCAGGAAGGGTGTAGCCCCCCTGCAAATGGGGGTTCCCAAAGGTCTTCCAGAAGCTGGCTGAGTGCTTCTAGCCTGAATGGTGTTCAGCGTTTAAGCCATGTATCTGTGAGTGCTTTTAGATCCTCTGGTACTGTCTCTTTAAGAGCTGTCTGCTCGCAGACTTCGTTAGTTTGTATGGGAGGTACTGTGTATGTAATGCTCGAGTCCCGCCTGGGCTACTGAGCAAATCGCTCTGTTTCTACAGTCGCTCTATACACAGAGGGAGCCCTATCAAAAGATGTAACTGTTTGCCTGAAACTAGTAAGTGTTAAGTAGGACGTAGTTTGTCTAACCTGCCTTTCTTGCAGCTGGGACTCTGTGTTTTGCCCCTCCATTTTGGATCTGAACTACTGAATAGATCCAATCAGTACAGGGGGACCTCTAAAATGGAGTTTGTTTGGACCAACCAGAATCAGGACTCTCTTGGGAGCCGGCTCGCCATAGGAGATATAGCTAGTCATTCTGGGAAGTGAAGTTCTGGACCTTGGCACCTATTTGCACCAACAGGGAGAGTTTTGAGTGATTGACAACTGAGTACACCAATTGGACCGGGTGGTGCCTGAATGGAATGCCCTGCCTTGTGTCTGGACAGATCAGATCCGTTGTGACCATGACAAGAGAAGGAGCTCCAAGCTTCTGCGCTGCATAGTTTTCGTGCAGGAAATGCATGGGAGGCCTAAACTTGGGCAGTGCATTGCCACTTTGATTCAGACTAAATCTGCATCTACCGAGAGGGAGAAAGGCTGAATGAGTGGGAACCAGGCTCACCCTGTAGAAGACTGGAGAAACCGCTTAATCGTGCTCGGTCTGTCAGGAAGGTGAAGCTACAGTGTGAACTCCCGGGTTAGTAGTCAGTGCGATCGGGACCTGAAAGCAGCTGCTTGTTATAGTAATTTTCTTTAGATATAAATGTGTGGAGTGCTTGTGAAGGACAGCTAAACGGGTCCTCTTGTCCCTGTGCGGTGTAGACTGAAAGCCAAATGCATGTATGCAGACTGAATCCATTGCTGATCGAAGCTATGTGCCTGGCTTGTAGAATTTCATCTCCCTGCTGTGTGAGGGAGTCTGGCAATCCAGAAATCCATCTGTGCTAGTTTTCGGCATCGAGTTTGTGAGTACAAATCAGGGTAGCTCCCTGCCATTGGTTTATCCAATTGCAAGTGTGCCATCTAATTTTTGTGGTTTCATTTCTTCATGGACTGAACCAACTGGCTCCGGATTACAATTGGGTGTTGTGCATATTTTCCTCCACAGGGCCCTTTTCCATCTGCACCTGCTGGCCAACCCCAGGCAATGGACCTGGCTAGCCCCCCATCCTGGGTACCCAGAGTGTGACTCTCTAGACCCTGTAATGTGCACAGTACTGTGATCTCATTCTACCAATTAACCTGATTACCCCCTCCTTGCTACTGCCCCCTCTAATAAATCAGATTTGTTGTTGTTGAACTATATGCTGTCTGTGGTATCCATGCATGTAAGAAAAGTATTGCATTGTATTTGTGTATGTTGATTAACTTTGTTTTACAGGGGGTCCTCAGAGACAAACCAGAATCAGTCTCGAGGGTAAGTGGTACCTTATGAGCGAACACTGTGTACATGCAGGGTATTGAGATTCTAACTTCTGTGCATTGTGTGAGCCACTAGAAGGGGAAAAACGGGGTCTCAGTGTCCCAGAGGGCTGTGACTCATTTAGTCTAACCACAACAAACCCTGACCTCTGGGTGGAGGCACCCGCCATAGAACCTAGGCCCCTCAACCTGACAGTGGTCAAGCAGGCAGGGGTAGTAGCCCTTGGGATAGCACCACCTGGGGGTTACACTCACATTATACAGGTGGATTATAAACAAGGCTCACTGGAACCCTTAAAAAGAATAGACCAATTTGAGGTGGAATAGGCACAATGTCAGGCCTAGTACACCCATTAACCAGTAGAACAGAGAAAATACAAAGACTAGCCTGCCAACTAAGGTCAAAACAGCAACACTGCTACAGGTGCATGGGTTCTAGGGGGAACGTTGTCATGTATTGGTCTGGTTCCCTTGGTCTGATGGACCATGCACCCACTTCAGATCTTGTCCATACCTTACCGACAGTGACAGAGGAGAACATCCACACTATCTTACAAATACCAGACAAAGTGAATAGATCACTAAATTCATGGTCCAAGAAACAAAATCTGTCAAAGGGAGTTCCCTAGAAGGACAGCACAATGCGGTCATCGACCCACTGTATGCATGGTTCACTCCATCCAGCGCAACAGTGTTGCAGTGTGCAATGTAGGAAATTATCCTTTGAATTATTTAACACACTGCATCACTAAGGAGAGTTGGACTGGATGGACTGTTCCTTGCTGCATGCAAAGGGTTAACATTTTTTTTCACTATTGTGGTTAAGATGTATTCATTAAGGGCACCTGTAGTTTTAAGCCATTTAAACCACATGATGAAATGATCTGGTCACACCTCCTGAAGAAGGGGAGTTTGTGCCCCAAAGCGCCGAGGCTGGATATGGGTGGAAGTTCCTCACTTAATTTAGTGTTTAACTAATCACTTACTATTGTAAGTATTTATTTAATTTTCTGAATTTAATAAAACTCTCTCTGAATTTTTCATTGAGTCTGGAGTGTTGGAATTTTTTGTTTAGTATAAAATACAAAGACTAGCCTGCCAACTAATGGCGAAACAGCAACACTGCTACAGGTGCACGGGTTCTAGGGGAAACGTTGTCATGTATAGGTCTGGTTCCCTGGGCCTGATGGAACATGCGCCCACTTCAGATCTTGTCCATACCTTACAGGACAGTGACAGAGGAGAACATCCACACTGTCTTACAAATACAAGACAAAGTGAATAGATCACTAAATTCATGGTCCAAGAAACAAAATCTGTCAAAGAGAGTTCCCCTAGAAAGACAACACAATGTGGTCGACACAGATGGCAGTCTGACAGGTTGGGGCACCTCCATGGGACAAAGGGTGGCTCAAGTAAGATAGACATAAATGGAGTCCAAGTTGTCAATCAATGTGCTGGAAATGAGAATGGTAGTCCATGCAGTTACCTCATTCCAGATACAGATCTTGGAAAAATCCATACCGATTCATTCAGACAACAGAGCAACTGTGGCCTACATTGCCAAGGAAGGAGGAACAAGAAGGCCTACCCTCATGAGGGAAGCAGCCATGGTACTATCATGGTCTCAAGCAAATCTGATACAAATAACTGCAACACATCTAGGCGGGAAACTGAAAACCACATCGGACTGGCTAAGCAGCCAACTGGTCCACCCAGGTGTGTGGCAACCAAGCGCTTACCTGTTCAAAGTTATCAACAGAAGATGGGGCTGAATAACAATCGACCTCATGGCAAAGGCCAGAAATGCTCAAGTAATACCCTTTTACTTAAGATTCAAGGTGGCAAAATCAAAACGTATAGATGCACAGTCACTACCATGGACATATTACAGGGTCTACATATTCCCTTCCTTTCTGTTCATACTGCAGGTACTAAAGAAAGTGAGGCAGTCCAGGAGACTGATCATAATGATCTCCCCATAATGGCTGAGGATGGCATGGTTTGCCACACTGGTGGCAATTGCTATAGACATGTGGTACCTCCCGGCTTGGAACAACATAGTAAAACAAGGCCCCATCACACATCTCAGTCCTCACAACCTCAGGCTTACAGCCTGGCTTCTGAAAGGCAGAGACTGTTGAATTCGGGATACCATGATATCTTCACTAAATGGTGTCCAACAAATAACGTAAACCCTCAGACAATATCATTACCTCAAATCTTACTCTTTCTACAACAGAGCCTAGACAAGGGCATATCGCCATCCTCACTCAGGGTTCAAGCGTTGGCAATAGGGACAGCAATAGGAAGGGTAGGGAACACAGCCCCAGGATCACATCCAGATGTGCTGAGGTTATTTAAGGTCACCAACAGAATGAAGCCTTGCACAATGATAACACTAGCTCCATGGTATCTAACTCAAGTACTAAATGCTCTAACAAAAGGTCCCTTTGAGCCCCTCAAGAACAGTGACCTTTATTCAATGGAGTTAAAGACATCCTTCCTTGTTGCAATCTGTTCAGCCAGAAGAATTAGAGAGCCGAATGAGCTATCATACAAAGAGCCATTCTTGCAGTTCAAACAGGATAGAGTACTACTCAGAACTATCACAGCTTTCACACTGAAAGTAACCTCCATTTTCCACTTAAATCAAGCCACTGAATTGCTCACATTCTACAATGAACACTCAAATGACAGAGAAAAAAAACCTTATATGCACTTGACATCAAGACAGTCTTACAGATTTTCTTAAAATTAAACAATTCTGCAACTTAGATAGACTATTCATCATTGCACGATGCCACAGAAAGGGCTTGGCAGCAACAAAGGCCACCACAGCTATTTGGTTAAAAGAAGACAATACAAGAAGCATATAAGTCAAAGACAATATAAGAGGCATATAAGACAACAGGGAAGATTCACCCAGAAGGCATCAAAGCACACTTCACCATAGCAGTGGACACCTTGTGGGCAGAAGAGAGAAATCAGGCCATACCAGCAGAAATCTGTACAGTAGTAACATGGACTAGTCTGTATAGTTTTGCCAGACACACTATAGACTGGGCACTGAAATACAAGGCAGGAAATCCTTTGGGAATAAAGTTCTAGAGGCAGCCACTTTTATGAATGCCAAATGTGCCAACCCATTTTCCCCCACCTAGGGAGTACTGCTTCTTACTTAACCCAATTGCAAGAACTTGGAGTGCCACGGATATACACACAACACAATGATAGTTCACTCATCAGGTTAAGGTAACTGTGTTGGTGTATATCTGTGGCATTCCCTTCCCACCCAGATGGAGCAGGCAGCATGGCACCAATAAAAAGAAGGCATTGAGACTATTACCTGCAATTTTTGTTTTCTCCAGTTCAAAGAATGTATGGGGTGGATTGGGATGTATGGGAAGTTCAGAGAACGTACAGCATGGGACGGATTCTATATGTAATTAAGTATATTCATCATGCAGTTTTCAATTAATTAGGATAGTTTGATAAATGCCATTGCATCAGAGCCTGCATTACTAGAAGTGATAATAACTAATGACACAGCTTGGGAATTTTCAGAACCGAAGAAATGAGGAGCTACAGGGGCTCAGCTAGGATCCTGAAATTCTATACAAGGTCACACATGTATCTCGCAGCCTATCAGGTGAACATGACCTAATTGTAAGCACTTGGAGTGCCACAAACATACACTAACACAATCACCTTAACCAGGTGAATAAACTATCATTTGGAAGGGTGACCCAGAACATTAATGTTACATCCCAATTTTTTCACAATAATATCTTCGCAATTGTTCAACAGATTTGCATGACATTTTTCATGTGTGGTCTCCAGGGGTAGGTCTCTGGATATGATAAGTTGTGTTCCAGTTTGATGTGTAAATTCCGTGATTCAGATACTGCAACAAGTGAATTTTTCAGGATTTATTTGCTGTTTCTTTTAACTTGCCTAATACCCAGACCGTTTGGAATTTTGGTCTGAAATTTTTAAGGGAAGAAAGTGGCTGGCCCACAGACATGCCTTTTGCTGGTTTGCTGAAAAATATATTAATCCTTTCCAAAGTCATTAAATTTAAAAATAAAATTTTGGTTCTGAGCATGCACAGTAAACACTTCAAAACAGCTCAATACTGGGTTGTTAAGACAGGAGAAGACTTTAGCCCACCGGGCCTGTCTCCTGGCTAGGCAGGGCTTCATTACCCTTTATCTAATAGGTATGTATTGAATCTATTTTTTAACACATCCAAGCTTGGTGCTGCTACCAATTCTCTTGGTAGGGAGTTACAAGTCTGCACAGCTCTGTAAGAAAAATATTCAATTGTTGTGGGTACAGTGAAAGGTATGAATTTGCTGGTTGTGGCATCTTAGGTTATTCTTGTTTTCACATGTTCGACTCCATATTGTTCACCAATTCCTGGTCTCTAACAATTTTAAACATTTGCAATATATCACCCCTCTTTCTTCTCATCTCAAGTGTGTATAGCCCCAGTTCACTTATTCTATTTTTGTAAGGCTTGTCTCCAAGTCCAGCCACCATTTGTGTTGCTCTATGTTGTATCCTCTCTATGTTTGCAATATCCTTTTTTATGAGGGGGCTCCAGACTACTGAACAGTAGTCCAGGTGAGGTCTTATATAAGTTGCGTACAATAATCTTATACAATTCCTGTCCCTGGATATGAAAGCATTCTTGATGCATCTTAGAATGGAATTTGTTTTCCTAATTATTTTTGTACAGTGATCCCCAAATTCCAGGTCTTTATTGATCAGGACCCCCAGGTCATTCTCACTATCAACTGACTTCAGTGTTATCCCATTAAGTTTGTAATCTACACATTATCTTTTCCATACTGTATATAGTATTACACACTTGTTGTTGGTATGAGCCCATTTTTCTATGGACAGCAGATCCATCCTTAAACTGTTGATTTGATTGTTGTTTTGTACTACAGCACCTAATTTGTAATCATCAGCGAACTTTGCTGCTCAGTTAATGATGTCTTTATCGAGGTCTGAAATAAATTTGCCGAACAGGACCAGCCCCAAAACCGAGCCCTGCGGGACTCCACTTGTCACGTTTCTTGTGTCAGATATACTGCCTCAAATACTTACTACCTGTTTCCTAACCAATTGTTTATCCAATATACTAATGATTGATCAACGTTTACTTATTTATTTATTTATTTTACAAGTCGGATTTACAACCTTTGAGTCAGAGACTCATTTACAAAGGCACCTCGTCTCAGGGAGGGCAGACAGTAGTACTCTGTGTGAGATACAACAGAGGACAACATTACAGGTGCAAGAGGAACACTGAACATATAAAACACTTAGTCACATATTATCATACATTACAGGTTACAGTGAATGATGTACTAAATCCATAGGAGATACAGAGGGGTACATCCTTACATGAATCTAGAGGGAGAAGGTAAAGTGGGGGGGGAGATGAATAGGCTGTTCAGGGGACATTGTCAAGTCAGGTGGGGCCATGCAGGAAGGACCCACTGGGGGAAAAAAAAGGGGCAAGGTTAGTTACATCTATAGCAGCGGACATTAAGGTGTTGGTTCCTAAGGGCGGTTTTGAAGGGACCAATTTTGGTGGTGCCGGAGATGCAGATTGGGAGGAAGTTGAACCAGGTGTGGGCTCGGTAGTGGAAAGACCTCTGGGCAAGGGAGGTCTTGGTTCTGGGCACCAGGAAGGTGGCTTTAACAGAGTTATGTGTGGTGACAGATGGGGACGTACACCGTAGGGAGGCAGAGACACCAGGGAGGGAGAGTCCAAGCAGAGATTTCTTAATGAGTAAGCAGGTCTGGTACTGCAGACGCTCCTTGAAGTTGAGCAAGTTGGCGGAGGTGTACAGCTGACAGGTGTGAGTGCAGTTGGGGGCTCCGGTCAAGAGCCTGCAGGCCTTATTAATGGAGAGTTGGATTTTAGAGAGGGCGGTGTTGTCAGCCGCTGTGTAGATAGGCAGGCCATAGTCCACTAGGGACAGGACGGAGGAGTTGATGGCCAGGCGGAGGGCAACTTGGGGTAGGCAATCCCTATGGTGGTAGAGCAAGCCAATCCAAGAGTTTATAGTGGAGGAGAGTGTGCTAATGTGGGTGTGGAAGTTGATGGCAGTATCGAAGGTGATGCCTAACTACTTGTAAGTGGACACTTGCTCTTAAGGGTGGAGAGTGCTGGGGATAATCAGGAGGGGGGCATTTTTAGCCTTATTTTGGTGGTGAGAGAAGAGCATTGACTTGGTCTTCTTGAGGTTTATGACTAATCTGTGATCAAGAAACCACCTTTCAGTTTGATTGTAAGCGTGCTGGAGGGATAAGTGGAGGGTGGAGGGATCGGTATGTGAGACAAAGAGAACTGCATCGTCAGCATAGAGGAGCATTTTGGCAGAGCAGGAGCTGGGGAGAGTGTTGAGGTAGAGGCTGAAAAGTACGGGGCCCAGGATGGAGCCCTGAGGGACCCCGGAGTGAATGGGTCGAGTGTTGGAGAGGGAGCTGTTTATCTTAACATGCTGGGAACTAGCTGAGAGGTAGCTAGTTAACCATGCAAGGGGCCCAGCAGAAAAAATGAGTTGATGAAGGGAGTCAAGTATGAGGGGGTGACAGACAATGTTGAATGCCTTGAAAAGGTCTATGAACACTGCACCGGCGAGGTTGCTGGAGTCAAGAGCGGACTGCAGGTATTGAGAGAACTCCAGGAGAGCTGTGGTTGTACTGTGTCCCGGGAGGAAGCCGTGCTGCTCAGGGCACATAATGTCATACCTGGCCAGGTACTCAGATAGTTGGTTAGACACCACTTTTTCAAGGGCTTTGGAGAGTGGGGGGAGGATGAAGATTGGCCAAAAGTTATTAGGGGTGGACCGATCTCCGCTCTTGTGTATAGGAGTGGTTTCTGCAGTTTTCCAAGCACTGACACTGGCAAAAAGCAATGTTACATGTGTATAATTTGTTTATTAGGGTTGAATGTTGTACTTTGTCGAATGCTTTTTCAAAATCCCAGAAAGATAACATCTACTTGTTGTTTCCTAAAGAGGGCTTGACTTACTTTTTTGTAAAGCACTAGGAGGTTGGTTTTACATGATCTTTCCTTTTTGAAGCATGCTGATTAATGTCTAAGATATTTTTATTCTATAGGTCTATTTCTAGTTTGTTTTTGATGATAGTTTCCATTATTTTACACATTAGGCATGTGAAGCTAATTGGTCTGTAGCTGGATAAATTTGATCTATTCCCTTTTTCATAAATGGGGACTATTATGGCTTTTTTCTCACAGCAGCCAAATGGAGACCAGCACCTCAGACAAGGCAAATGGAGACACAGAACTAGTCTTCCATAAAAACAGTCAAAAGTTACATGGTAAGGACTCACCACAACAAGGATGTCTTTAATGAAGTGCTTGTTCCTTTATTCTGAATGTGCAAAACAGCAGAAATCGGTGGTCACATCCATAAAAAAGTATGTTTATCTGACCTTAGCACAGCTGTCCGTGGTGTGGTTGCACCCAGAAATTTCTCTAGACTTCAAAATAGCTGTATGAAAAGAAGAAAATAATCATTTTTTTTATGGGCCCAGTCCTTTGTTGTGAGGGGAAGAATCCTTTTTCGTTTGCTCCCATTTTGTTGTCGTTTTTTTCTCAAAAATAAAACAAATTTCAAAACCCACAAAAATGACATCCTAGAGAGAGACCAGCACATCTGTCTTTCTTATTGGGCCTCCATTAAGTGGATTCTGCACTTAACTGTTGGGGAAATGACTCCAAAACACGGGGGGTGGTTAGCTTTTAAATGCTTTTTTCATGACTCGCATCTGTTTTTTTTTCTTTGGATGTTCATCTCAACGTTTTCATATGAGAATTAAATTCTCAACCATGTTGAACCATGACGTTTGTAAGGTGCAAACTGGGAAGTGAGAACATAGCACTCATATTTCAATAAAGAAGTGCTGTTATATAGATACACTAACTTACGATATCTGTAATGGATGCAAGAGTTTGCAATTTTTATGAGTCCTGTGAAACAGAACTATTAATAACAAAAGATGTATCATGTTATTAGCAGTGATCATACTGTGGCTATTAAAGAATCCGACTGTCATAATGAAAATGTCATTGGTAAGTGAAACAAGTGGTGCAATTTGTTTTAAGAAGTGCTGTACTATCAATTCGAAAATTTACAATATAGGAGGATGTACCATTTATGCTTAATCTGAACATTCTAAAAAGTTTACAAAATGTTTTAAGACTAAAACCGAAGCCCTAAGATGGTAATCATATGAAGAAAGAGCACTATTTAACAAAAAAAACCTTGATTTATGATATTTGTATGCAACATACACAATTTCTGATGATTAATTTCACACAGAACCATCAGACATTAATGAACCAAGCTAGTAATTTTGCTAACAGTACAACAGCCATAGTCATACTGCCGTATTGTAGACCACAGGCTATTAGTGCGACATTAAGTTAATTTATCTTCGGGGTCACGTGATGGCTGCCTGAGAGTGAAGATGTGTGCTGAGTGAGCTCCTGCACCCCTGCCTTAAATAAGCTAATTTTGCCATCTGATTTACACAGTTTACTTGCCTTTGCTGAGTCTTTCATCCTTATTTCGTCGGGGAGTTAGTAAAACCATGGAATTTTATTTGAATGGAGGTGGAAATGAAAGATCCTCTGCCACGCCACACACCACCGATGAGGGACAAACAGGCCAAGTGGGCGAAGGTGCAACCATCCGCTGCATCATCAACACCAGCAGCCCAGGCCATGTTAACTGAGGGCAAATTTCAGGAAGGCCTTAATTCTTAAAAAGAAATATTAACCAACCTATTGTCAGCGCTCCACACCATGAAGGCCACTGTTGAGCAGCTGGTTACCTGCACAGGAGACAACGAGGCCAGAATCTCATCTCTAGATGACTGGCGCAACAAGACCGACCCAGAGCTTACTGCCCTATGCCACAGGGTGAAGAAAATAGAGGAAAAGATGGAGGACCTAGAAGGAAGGTCCAGAAGAGACAATTTAGTAATCCTTGGTCTGCCTGAAAAGGAAGAGGGCCGGGATGTGATCCTGTTTGTACAAAAGCTATGTGAGAAGGTGGCAGACCCTTCTCCCAATGGACCTACCTATATCACTGAGCGAGCCCACAGAGCCCTCTGTCCAATTCCCCCACAGGGCACTCCACCTAGACCACTCATTTTCCGAATCTTGAACATCCTAGATAAACAGCATATTCTAGGAGTGATTAAGGATATCAAGGAGGTCCAGTGGGAGGGTAAAAAAATTTGAATTGCTCAAGATCTGCCGTACACTGTCCGATAGAAGAGAACAACACTGCACCCGGTTATTACTAAAATCATTATTGTGGTCATTACATTTTGGGTCAAGTATCCGGCCCTCCTCCAGGTTTATTTAAAAGATAAGTGGTACTCCTTTGATATGGCAGAACAGGCAAGAGTAGCCCTCGAGAATATGCTGCCAGATCTCTTCAAGTGAGTACTTGATTACTACAAGGATCTACTTTGGCACTTGAGGTAAGCATAATGTTTACTGCTTGAATTAACAACCAGTTTATTATATGGCAACATCAGAAAAGATCTCCCCCACCTGTAGCATCACGCATGTATGGACTTAAGCCAAGTTCATGGGTACAGGATTTGTTCTACTCATTCACGACTAAAGGCTAACTCAGGAAGCTGAGCATTTCATCTCAGTCTGTATTGAGCACCTGAGAGACTAACGTGAGTTTTCTTTGACAATGGATTAGTGACTGGTCCGGGACTTTTAGTTGGGACATAATGCAAGCTGATTGACAGGGTTTTTCTTTTCTCATAGAGCCAGAAAGCTTTCTTTACTTTGAGTTCTCTCCTGATTACGAAGAGCACAGACTCCATCTAGTGGACACTTGAGGATATCGCGCATCAGTCTGAGTGCCTAACATATAACTGGCTCTTTCCTTTTCTTTTCTTTTTTTTCCTTTGGTGCTAAGAAGCACAGCTTGGTTAAATTGAACCAAAATTCTGGAACTGCATTTGTTTTGCCCAGGAGTCTGGTCTATCCCCTGATCAAACGTTTGGATGTTTCCTCTGAAATCAACTAACAAAAGCCCATTTATTTTATGATTATTCAAGAACTTGCAAGACTCTCCTCACTACAGCAGTTTCTTTAGGGAGGGGACATTGAGTGTTACTCATACTGCTTAATTCTCCTCGAATGTTAGGTGCTTATATGGTATAAGTTTTATTTAATAGCTGCTGAAATATGGTGGTAAATACCAGAATTTGGTTTGATTCATGACACTGAGGCATTCTATCAGAACTAACCATATCAAGAGGAAGTGGCCCCTGTAAATAAGGGGTCTGCTCCCCAGGACCTTAGAGTATTAGAGAACATCAAACTCTGCCTAACAGCTCACCCATGACCCCTATAGCTACAGGGCCTTGTCCCCCATTCCATGAATAGCTAGGGGCTAAATGGATTGGCTCTTCTTTGCAAAGGCTTTGTCCTTACATATTCCTTAGAAACTAAAAACCTGTTACTGGTAATCGACTGACTGTGGGCAGAGGTGGGGAAGGGCATACACTCTTGGTAGAGTGGTTGAATCATGCCCCAGGACGTATGGAGCTTCAGTCAATAGGACTGGGATGGAAGAGAGGGAGCTGAAGGGTTCTTAGTGAAGTTTTATGTATTCTTTTATTCAGAGTTCATTATTATTTGTTGGTGTTCTTGATGGGGGAGTGTTATATATAGGAGGGTGGGACGGGACATGGGGGGGTTAAAGTTTGCTTTTCATTTTGGGGGGAGTTATTGTTCAGGTTCTTACTGTTCACCTTTGCTGGGATGAAGTTGGGAGGGGTGGGCAAGTCTGTCATGTTAGTGGACTATGAGGTGGCATCTTCGTTTATCTGGTATAGTATCAGAGGGAAGAAGGGAATCGTACCTCATACCTCATAATTCTTGGCTGAACAAACACTATGGGTAGTCAATACAATTTTATTAGCTGGAATATTAAGGGGGCTCAGGACAGATGTAAATGAGCTATGGTTTTAAAACACCTCCACTAACTGAGGGCCCACTTTGTTTGTCTACAAGAGACGCACCTTAAGCAAGAAGATGTATTATTATGGAGGTTCCCGGTGGGACAGGTCTTTGGGGCCAGATCCTCCTCCAGACAGAGGGGCACAGCTATTTGGGTTGCCAAATCAGTTCCATTCATAATGACACAGGAATGGTGGGACCCACTGGGATGATACATCATCTTCCAGGGTACCCTGGAGTCCTTTCCCAAAAATTTAAGCTCTATTTACAGCCCAAATGTAGAGACCCAACAGTTCTTCATTGACCTGATGTCATTGATAGCAGTTCACCCCCCTAAGCTCACCATACTTGGAGGTGACTGGAATGTAGTACCCCAATCTGAGGTTGACCATTCAGAAAACAGAAGAGTGGGCCTTTCCCCAGTCCAAAGGGCACTAAGGGATCTTATGACAGGCACAGGGACACTGGATGTGTGGTGCACTCTGAACCGCACGGGATATCAATACACATACTTCTCCCCACCACATAAAACCTTATCTCGTATAGACTATTTTTTACTTAGTACCGCCTCCCTCCCAGG
The DNA here is from genome assembly GCA_016271365.2 of Neoceratodus forsteri. Taxonomy (NCBI): domain Eukaryota; kingdom Metazoa; phylum Chordata; order Ceratodontiformes; family Ceratodontidae; genus Neoceratodus; species Neoceratodus forsteri. Next base: position 1,721,897,955 of record CM057449.1, on the reverse strand, counting down.
GGTTCTGGATGCAGACATCCATCCCAGGGTCCTGTTCGACCATTCCCCAGTTAGCATCTCCTTCCTTCTAGGACCAGAGCTTAAGAGAGACACCCTTTGATGCCTCAACCCACAGCTGTTACGGAAGATCTCTCTGGTCGAACATGTTCAAAATTGAATTTCCTCTTTCCTAGAGACTAACAAAGGCTCTGTGGCTAGGATTGATATCGTCTGGGCTGCACTAAAATGCGTGCTCCAGGGGGATCTTATCCGTCTGGTGCCCATACATGCAAGGCAGGGCAAGGCTCAGCTGAACTCTATTTTAGGAGACATAAAGCACCTTGAACACTCCCTGCATCATGCTTCCCCTGAGTCCAAATGTGCCAAGATACACCAGCTCCAGTCTCAATATGCAGACATAATGGCCCAAAAGGCAGAGCTCTCCTTATGTTGTACTAAAATGAGATACCTAGAATCGGGTGAATGAGCAGGGAAACTTCTGGCCCTCAGGCTCAGACAAACTGAAACTGCCAGATTTATACCTAGCTTACGCCAGTCCCCTGAAGAGGATATTACCTCTGATCTGAAAGATATAGTAGCAATTTTTGACAACTACTACAAAACCCTCTATACAGCTGAAGACACACCTGCCCCTGAGGATACAAGTATTTCTAAATACCTGAATTTGGTTACTTTACCTAGTCTCTCACCCCACCGGGTCTCAGGTCTAGGCTCCCCAGTCATGGTCACAGAGATAGAACATGCCATTAAACTTCTACCTCCTGACAAGGCCCCGGGACCAGATGGTCTCCGGAACAACCTATATAAACTATGCTGTGCCCAAGTGGCACCATTCCTGGTAGAGGTCTGGTTCGATGAAGGGGTGAGTGATCTATCTTTCTTAGAGGCTTTAATAACTTTAATTTCCAAACCTGGCAAGAATCCCTTGCTTCCTGGCAATTATCGACCAATTTCTCTACTCAACTCAGATGTTAAAATTCTGGCTACCCATTTGATTCTGCTCATGGGAGATGTCATCGGGCACAACCAGGTTGGTTTCATGTCAGATCGCTGCTCAGGAGACCACATAAGAAAACTTTTGCACCTAATCCTGGCGTTGAGGGAGTCTGAGGTACCTTCAGTTTTGGTCTACCACGACACTGAGAAAGCCTTTGACAGAGTCTCCTGGAATTTTCTGTTCTCTTCCCTTGCCAGGTTTGGGATCCCCAAGGATTTCATTAAATGGGTCCAGATACTGTACCCTGGCCCCACAGCCAGAGTATGGTGCAACAGTCTCCTCTTAGCCCCATTCCCTCTTCAACATGGGACCCGACAAGGTTGCCCACGCTCTATGCTTTTGTTTAATTTTTATTTGGAACCCCTTATCTGCAGATTAGTCAGCTCTACTAGTCTGACTGGTGTCCAAATTGAAGGTAAAAGATACCTCCTCACAGCTTACATGGATGACCTCTTATTACACATGGAAAACCCCACCTCCACAGTGCCCGCCCTACTTGATGAGCCGAGTTTATTTTCCAAAGTCTCCTCTTACAAACTCAACCTCTCAAAATCCCAGAATTTCCCTCTTAATCATCGTTTCACAAGGGCTGAGCTTTCAGGTCTGGGTTTGATATGGATGCCTCATACCTTGACTTACTTGGGGATTACCTTCAATGATGAGGGAGAATCTCACTAAGCTGATTTCCACACTCAGAGCTGACCTGGATAGGTGGAGTGCCCTGCCAGTGTCCCTCTGGGGACACTTAAGTATCCCCAAAATGAATGTCCTCCCATGAGTATTGTAACCAATGGGTATGTTGGGCCTCTTTCTCCTCAAAACGTGGTTAAGTCAGTTGCGGAGAATGCTTAATAAATTCTTATGGAAAAATAAAAGTGTCAGAAGGGGATATGCTAACCTTACCACATCTAAACTTCTGGGGGAAGGGGGGCTTGCTCTTCCATCCTTTTTTTTACCTATTATGGAGCCCAACACATTAGCAAGTTTGCTAGATGGACAGGTGACTCTGTTACACAGCAGGCTAGCTCCTATACTCCCACTTGTGTGGAAATTGAAGGGGCATTGATGAAACGAACCCTGTGCTCCCTGTGGGCACTTGTGTATCAACTCCCCTCCCGTCTCCCTCGCTGCCGCAAAAACTCCCCCATTGGATGGTCCCTCCAAGTGCTACACCAGGTACAGATACACCTATCCCTTAACTGGTATAACTCATTGAGTCAACCTCTTTTTAATAATCCCCATTTCCTGATAGGTAACCATACAATCCTACCCTCTTTCTGCCCTCAACTGCAACATAGTACGCTTGGGGATCTTTACAATGGGGACTCCATATTACTAAGACAAAGAACCTCTGTGCGCAAACACTGAGGCAAGGGTTACCCCAAAGGGCATTTGGCTGGGAAGCCAAGTTTCAAAAAAATACAAAATCACACATGCCCCCACAATGCAAAGCATCATGAGCTACATATGCAAATCACCACAGATTGTTATGCTGGTCCAACTTTAAGCAAAATTGCATGGTGCCGGAAGGCCTCTCACACAGTTTGCAAAGGGTGCTATCAGAAAACATAGACACGTGTTTCGTCCTACCAGGACTCATTAGTATGCCTCGGCTGTTTGACACCCCAGTGGAATGGACCAGCTACCCTTAAGGCAGTGTGCCTTGGATATATTGTGGTGAACCCATTAAAATAAAAAACTATTTAAAAGACAAAGAATCACTGTGCGCAAACACTGAGGCAAGGGTTACCCCAAAGGGCATTTGGCTGGGAAGCCAAGTTTCAAGAAAATACAAAATCACACATGCCCCCACAATGCAAAGCATCATGAGCTGCATATGCAAATCACCACAGAATGTTATGCTGGTCCATTCCACTGGGGTGTCAAACAGACGAGGCATACTGATGAGTCCTGGTAGGACGAAACACGTGTCTATGTCTTCTGTTAGCACCATTTGCAAACTGTGTGAGAGGCCTTTCGGCACCATGCAATTCTGCTTAAAGTTGGACCAGCATAATATTCTGTGGTGATTTGCATATGCAGCTCATGATGCTTTGCATTGTGGGGCATGTGATTTTGTATTTTTGAAACTTGGCTTCCCAACGAACCTTGCCTCAGTGTTCGCAAGAGGTTATTGTCTTTAAATAGTTTTTATTTTAATGGGTTCACCACATATATCCAAGGCACACTGCCTTAAGGGTAGCTGGTCCATTCCACTGGGGTGTCAAACAGACAAGGCATACTGATGAGTCCTGGTAGGATGAAACACATGTCTATGTCTTTTGTTAGCATCCTTTGCAAACTGTGTGAGAGGCCTTTTGGCACCATGCAATTCTGCTTAAAGTTGGACCAGCATAACATTCTGTGGTGATTTGCATATGCAGCTCATGATGCTTTGCATTGTGGGGGCATGTGTGATTTTGTATTTTCTCCATATTACTGTTCTCCTCATTGCAGGAGAAATTTCAGCTAACCAACATTGACATTTTTAGGTACTGGCAAATAAGACAGGCTGCTTTTGCTTTCTTAGGCCCCAAACCCTGGACTTTTCCGTCCCAGGAAGATTTGCCCACTGTGTTTAAGGTGGCGAAGCAACCAAATGAGGTTTCCAATGTATATAAGCTTCTGCAAGACCTTAATCCTGCGCTCCCTAAAGGGGTCTCTTCCAGATGATCCGGTCTACTGGGTTAAGGTTTAGAAAACTATAGATTTATTAAACAGGATAGGCTGAGGATTACCCAATTCAACATTATGTATAACTTGTACTATACTTCCGTTAGATTACATGCTATAGGGAAGTTGATATCCTCCCTCTACCACAGATGTGGGGGAAAGATAGGATCCCTTTTTCACATGCTGTGGGAATGCCAGAAAGCCCAAAAACTCTGGAGTGCCATCCAAAATAAACTGGACCTGATTCTAGGCCTGGAACCCTTATTTACTCCAGAATTCTGTTTATGATCTTTCTTTCCACAGGGCACACCTAAATCTCGATAAGCCCACCTAACCCTAGTAGCAGCCACAGCCAAACTAGTTACACTTAGGCATTGGAAGGATGAAACCCTGCCCTTGGCTTTGGAATGGTACCTTGAGATCTTGACTGACATCCAACTGGAGAAACACATTGCTAATATGCAGTATAGATTAGATGTTTACAGATCATTATGGGAGCCTCTCCTGACCCTGCTGTCCCTCTGGCAACCCTGAACATCCATCTCTATAACTTTCAGTTCCTAGCAGCTCTGATACATGGGCTTTTGGGGGGGGGGGATTGGAGGGGGAAGGGAGTTTCCTGTTGTGTTAGTTTTGTGTCTTAGTAGTAGTTTTTGTTATGTACATTCGATTGTTATGTTTTTTGCAGCTGTACTGGTACTAATGTTTTACTCATGTTTATGTGCTGCTGAAAATCAAGAAAGTATATTGATTTGAAAAGAAGTTAATTTATCTTCAAAACAGCTACCTATTAAATGTAATCTTCTATAATAATTGACAAATATATGATGATGCCTAATTTTAGTTGGACCAACTGTACAAGCCAAAATGTAGACTTGTTATAGTCTTGATATATGAAAAGCATGATGGAGTAAGGGTCACAGGAGGAAGACTGGAAATGCAGAAACATAGAAACTGACAGCAGAAAAGGACCACAAGGCCCACCCAGTCTGCTCGTTTTCTCTACCTACTGCAAAAACTGCAGACCCTGCTTGATCTCTGGCTTTGCACTCTATTTCCTATTGCTAGGGTTCCTCTATGCCTATTTCAAGCATTTTTAAATTCCCCTGCCCAATTAGTTCCCACCACCTCTGCTGGGAGTCTGTTCTAGGCATGCACTATCCTTTCCATGAAGAAATACTTCCTTACATTACCCTTTAGTCTGTCCCTTCCAGCTCATGTCATGACCCCTTGTTCTACAACAACACCTTTTCAGAAAGATGCTACCCTCCTGTACCTTGTTTATGCCCTTGAGATATGTGAAGGTCTCTATTATATCCCCACTCTCTCGCCTCTCTTCCAAGGTATGCATATTGAGGTCCTCCAGTCTCTCCTTATATGACTTTTGATGCAGCTCCTGCACCATTTTTGTTGCCCGTCTCTGAACTTCCTCTACCCTGTCTATGTCCTTATGGAGATGCAGCCTCCAGAACTGGACACAGTACTCCAGATGAGGTCTCAATAATGATCTGTACAGTGGTATTATCACCTCCTTTCTTTTGTTGGTCAAACCTCTACCAGTGCACCCCAGTATCCCCCTGGGAATATGGCAGTAACAGTGCAAGTGAAATCTGGATGTCACCTGATATTGCAACAAAAATAAATCAGACTGAATTAAGCTTCAAGCCCACTACATCATGAGTTTTTTATTCCAGTTGCAAATGTTGGTAACTACAGAATAATGACCACCCCTTACTGTAAATATTTTGAACCTTTTGGGCACCTCGGTGGGACAACAAAGGACATCACATCACTCCAGAAACTGATGACTGGTTGCTGAAACTAGAGATTGGGAGCACTAACACAAGCACAAGGTATACACAAAAAATGTATTTAGTTCTGCCATAATGGAGAGTGGTGGAGTGACTGTCTTACTAGTACAGTATGCTGCTGCAGGTGAGAGAGGTGGATGGCAGTAGTCACTCAGTCAATTAGCAGAAAGCAAACCTGATAGTTACATAGAAACATAGAAGTTGACGGCATATAAGGACCGCAAAGCCCATCCAGTCTGCCCATTTCTTTTTCTACCTTATTAATGTGCCATCGGCCTTTGTTCTGTCAATGGCCTATCTATTCATACTCATCTGTATTGCTCCCTTATGCCTATCCCATGCCTGTTTGAAGACCTGCACTGCATTCATATCCACCACTCCCTGAGGTAGGCTGTTCCATGCATCCACCACCCTTTCTGTGAAAAAGAACTTCCTCATATTACCCCTTAATCGGCCTCCCTCTAATCTCATGCTGTGTTCTCTTGTCCTGCTGATTTTGTTTTATTGAAACATGTTAGACTCTTTCACCTTGTTAATGCCCTTAAGGTGTTTGAATGTTTCAATCATATCACCTCTCTCCCTCCTTTGCTCTAGGGTATACATATTGAGCTCCATTAATCTGTCCTCATATGTTTTCTGATGCAGTCACTGTACCATTTTGGTTGCCCTTCTCTGGACTGCCTCAGTTTGGTTAATGTCCTTGTAAAGGTGTGGTCTCCATTACTGCATGCAGTACTCCAGATGGGGCCTAACCAGTGTCTTCTAAAGAGAGATTATTACTTCCCTCTTCTGACTTGTGATACCCCTACTAATACACCTTAACATTCCCCTAGCCTTACCTACTGCTTTAGTGGTCTGCTTGGATGATTTCAGGTCATTGGTGGTGGTGATGATGATGCCCAAGTCTCTTTCTTCCCTTGTGACTGCCAGCAACTGCTGTCCCAGCCCATAGGTGGCTTCAGGGTATCTCTTCCCTATGTGCATGATCTTGCACTTCTTTGTATTAAACCCCAGTTGCCACTCTTCCAACCACTTTGCTAGTTTATCCAGATCTCTTCTTTATTCTGCCCACCCCATATGGATCATCTACTCTGTTGCAGATCTTGGTGTCATCTGCAAACAGACAAACTTTACTCTCTAGTCCATCTGCAATGTCACTGATGAAGATATTGAAGAGAACTGGCCCCAGGACTGATCCCTGAAGTACCCCACTTGTGACTTGCATCTCTTCTGACTGTATACCATTTACCACCACTCTCTGTTTTCTGCCAGTTTGCAACCCAGTTCACCAACCTCTGACCCACCCCGAGCCTACCCAGCTTATTAATTAATCTTCTATGTGGAACAGTATCGAAAGCTTTGCTGAAGTCAAGATAGGTGACATCAACTGCTCCTCCTTGGTCCACCACTCTGGTTACCCAGTCAAAGAATTCTATGAGATTAATTTGACAGGACCTTCCTTTTGTAAACCCATGCTGTCTTGGATCCTGTGTGCCTATGGATTCCGGGTGTTCACCATCCTTTCCTTAAGGAGTGCCTCCATAATCTTGCCCACTACTGAGGTAAGACTGACTGGTCTGTTGTTCCTTGCCTCCTCCCTGCTACCACTCTTGTGCAGTGGGATCACATGAGCCCTTCTCCAGTCTTCTGGGACCTCTCCTGTGCTCAGAGACTCACTTAACAGTTTTGATAATGGCTCTGCTAGTTCTACCTTTAGCTCCTTTAGTACCCTGAGATGTATGCCATCAGGTCCCATTGCCTTGTCCACACTGAGCTTATCGAGCTCTTGTAGGACCCTTTCCTTTATGAAGGGACTAGTGCTCACCTCCCTCCCCCCTGTGTCCATGGTGCTGAGCTGTGGGCCCTGCCCTACCTTCTCTTCAGTAAATACTGAGCAGAAGTATCTATTCAGGATAGATACTTTTACATTGTCCTCCTCCTCACATGCCCCCTTATCCCCTTTGATCTTAGCAATACCCCCTCTGGACTTTCTCCTTTCACTAATGTTTCTATAGAAAGTCTTGTCACCTTATTTTACTGTCTGTGCTAGTGTTTCCTCGGTTTGGGTCTTTGCCTGCCCTACTGCCTTCCCTGATTCCCTTCAACTTTCTAAACTTAAATGCCTACAAAAGTAAATAAACTGTTTACTCCAGACCCCTCTAAGAATTCTTTCCTGACCAAACTATTTACCCACACAAAGTTTTACCCATTAAACTTGTATAGTCTCTCCATACATGAGGCAAAATGTTACATGCAGTCATGATGTGGCCACCAATACTATATCCATGCATTTTCACAGAGAACTGTTTTCGAGAATTGTTTCTGATATTGATATTGTAGATCACTCAAGAGAGTTTCAATAATGCCATGAGGTCATATCTGAATGTATGACAAAAAATTGTGCCAGTTCCATTCTTTCATTTAGACCAGAAGGGTGTTTGCCCCCAACCACTGAATCCAAAATTATTCACAAGGCAAAAGCAGACTTTTCAAAAATGGAACTGCTCAGAAGAAAGTGATTACCAGATCAGGTCACAGGAGATGAGAGTTGTCTAAATGAAAGGATGGAACTGGCACCATTTTGGCGTAATATGTTTCCATCTCCTACCAATACCACTTCTCCTACATCTCTACATTTTCTCATATATTCCGACATGACCTTTATATTGTTTGAGGGTATGTTGGTGTGCTTGTTTCTCTAGGGATCTGAGCACTAAAGCTTTGACATTTTGATCTATTTATAGGTTGTATATAATGTATACACATTTGACTTCTGATTCTGTCCTGACATTTTTGTGCAGCTTCAGCATGGTTACCAGTACGATCCCCATTCATTCTTACAGAGAACTGTTTCTGAGAATTGTTTCCAGTATCAATATCATATCATATTATACAATCTAAACTGATCAAACCTTTTTTATCTGTCACACTGTGCTGATTCAAATATGTACTTTCTGTCTATTAAAGTGTCAGCTGTTTCTTTTCAATGTAGGGATATCATATCTAGGCAGACACAATCATGGTTTACACCTGAGCCTGCACTAAGTAAACACATGATGACATACAGGCATATTAAAATGCTCCTTCTTTAAGTTTTTAATTTTACTAATCCAAATATATTTACAGGAGAGCATATTTCTCTGGCTTCTTTGGTGTAACCCTGTTCCTAATTAATTTCCTGCTGTATGCAAAAATATATTCACCCTGTAAAATGTGATGTTTGCTGAACAGGATATTTACTGATCTCCCTATTGAACTTAAAAAAAAACTATAATAAATACAGATTTCTTGGAGCATAATGACGTTCCTGTGGCACGGAATAATATATTGGTGGGGATTTGAAAGATTGCAGTACTGGGTTCATGTGGTGCAGTAATAAGAAGGCTATGCTGACATTTGATTGCTGTTATAGCAACATACATGTTCACATCTATGAAGGGATGGGGGTACAGGGCTCACAGGCAAATGAACGTATGATTATACTATCTCAAAAAGTAAGGAAATTCCTTGCAAAAACTCCATTAATGCACCACTGAGGGTTAAGACTACAGTGGCAAAAGTAGAGAAATGTGGTTTTAGGATTTCCAACCCTAACTCCCCCACACCTGAAGCAAATCAACGGTGGAGTCTTCTTTGGGGTTGTCAGCCCTAAAGCTCACCCCACTGCAGTAGCAAGACAGTTCATATGAGATGGACACAGGTGTGTATGTTTCAGTTGTGCATACAATGGGGTGGGCTTTAGGGTTGACAACCCCAGGGAAGACTCCACCACAATTAGCTTCTGTTGTGGGAGGAGTTTAGGGTTGGAAACATATATTATAGTGGCATAGCAGTGTCACTATAGTAAGGGCTGAGCAGGCATTTTAAGGTTAAATAGAGACAGGTAGACTGCCCTGATATAGCAGTGCATCTGGGTTAAATTTATAAACACATTCCTTCAAAAAAAAAAAAAACTGGGGATCCTTGAAAAAGCACCTGCATAAGTGCGAAATGGCACTGGGAAGTTTGTCTTAGTGCCCCAGTAACAGGGTTACTACATGTACCTGCAGAGCTTTGCAGTTGTTTTTAATATATACTGTACATAAATATAGAGTGAAATGCCTTTCTGGTGGTGAGAGCATTTTAATGTAAAATCTCAATGTTTGCACTTCAATATTTTTGCAACATTTCAATGGATTTGCATGAACATATTTATGTGTAGTCTCGTGGGGCAAATCTCTTGAAGTATAAAGTTTCATTCCAGTTGGACGTGTGGAATCTGAGATACAGATAGTGAAAAAATGTAAAACATTTTTTGTTGTTTTCTTCATAATGTAGCACCCAGATGGTTTGGAATTTTGCTCTGAAATTTTCAAGATAGAAAGGGCTTGCCTCAGAAGGATTTCCTTTGCTGACTTGGTGAAAGAAAAAATATTAATCTGTTTCAAAGTTATTACATTTTAAAAATCCAGGTTCTGAGCATGCTCAGTCAACACTTCAAAAAACAGCTATAAAAATTATTATTCATGAGCAAGGCCACTGTTTTTCAGTTTTTAATGGAAAAAACTGTAAAATTCCAGAATTTGGACTGCCTTCACTTAGGTAACAAGCATTTATCAATGCCGAATGTTGTTGCGCTGGCATTAGCAGTAGGAGTGGCGTAGCTAGAGATGCATAGTGCTGTGATTTTGTGAATGTGTCTCAAAAGGTGATTTCACACAGCGAGCATGCCATTGTGCACCAGAGCTGTGGAAACACGTTTTGGACAGGCTGTGAAAAAACGGCAGCTGGACTGTTGATAAGGAGACATGCACAAATGCCAGTGGTGAAAATGTGGCATGAAAATATTGCAGATTGACGAAGTTACAAGGGTGCATGGAAACTGCGCAATGCACGCTTGCAACACAGTCATTGTATGGAGGTTCAGCACCAAATGTTCAGCATAGGCATTTTAGGACCTCTGCTCATGAATAGTGTCACCGTCATTTCCTCAAACTGTCCCAAAAACTGATTTCGCCGGCCGTGCAATTCTGTGCCGGATGTGCGAAAACGCATTTCAGGCAGCTGGAGTGTTCATAAGGAGGTATGGAAAAATGCCAATGATGAACAGCTGGAGTGAAAGTATTACAAATTCAGAAAGTCATGAACGTGCATGCAAACTGTGCAATGCACACTCATAAAAACGCTCATTTTATTGACTTTCATTCCCAAATGTTCAACATAGACATTTTAGGGCATCTGCTAATGAACAGTGTCACTGTCATTTTCATCATGTGTGTCGAACACAGACTTTCCACAGTGACCACGCTATTCTGCGCTGGAACTGCGAAAACAGATTTTGGTCAGGATGTGAAAAATGATAGCTGTACTGTTCATTAGGAGGTGCAGAACAATGGCACTGTAGAAAATCTGGAGTGAGAATATTAGAAGTTTGCGAACGTGCGTGCAAACTGCACAATGTACGCTATTACACAGTCATTTTATGGAGCATTGTCACCAAATTTTCAACACAGGTATTTTAGGAACTCTGCTCATGATCAGTGTCACTGTCATTTTTGTAATGTGTCCCGAACGCTGATTTCATACAGCGAACATGCTATTATGCGTCGAAAGTGCGAAAACACATTTCAGCAAGGATGTGAAAATGACAGCTGTATGGTTCACAAGAAGGTGTGGTAAAATGCCAATGTTGAGAATGTGGCATGAAAATATTGCAAATACACTAACTTACGAGTGTGCATTGCGCAGTTGCTACGCACGCTCGTAAAACAGGCATTTTATGGAGTATTGTCACCAAATTTTCAACACAGGCATTTTAGGACCTCTGCTCATGATCAGTGTCACTGTCATTTTTGTAATGTGTCCCGAACACTGATTTCACACAGCGAACATGCTATTATGCGTCAAAAGTGCGAAAACACATTTCAGCAAGGATGTGAAAATGACAGCTGTACGGTTCACAAGAAGGTGTGGTAAAATGCCAATGTTGAGAATGTGGCATGAAAATATTGCAAATACACTAACTTACGAGTGTGCATTGCGCAGTTGCTACGCACGCTCGTAAAACAGGCATTTTATGGAGTATTGTCACCAAATTTTCAACACAGGCATTTTAGGACCTCTGCTCATGATCAGTGTCACTGTCATTTTTGTAATGTGTCCCGAACACTGATTTCACACAGCGAACATGCTATTATGTGTCGAAAGTGTGAAAACACATTTCAGCAAGGATGTGAAAATGACAGCTGTACGGTTCACAAGAAGGTGTGGTAAAATGCCAATGTTGAGAATGTGGCATGAAAATATTGCAAATACACTAACTTACGAGTGTGCATTGCGCAGTTGCTACGCACGCTAGTAAAACAGGCATTTTATGGAGTATTGTCACCAAATTTTCAACACAGGCATTTTAGGACCTCTGCTCACGATCAGTGTCACTGTCATTTTCGTAATGTGTCCTGAACACTGATTTCACACACCAACCAAGCTATTCTGCACCGGAAGTGCGAAAACACTTTTCGGGCAGGATGTGGAAAATGACAGCTGCATGGTTCGGATTGTGAATACGCTAACTTACGAGTGTGCATTGCGCAGTTGCTACGCACGCTCGTAAAACAGTAATTTTTTTGATTTTCCCCACCAAACTTGCAATATAGACTTTTTAAGAGCCCCTCTCATGAACAGTTGCACTGTCATTTCGTTACTCGGTCCCAAAAGATGATTCCGTGCAGTGACTGCGAAAGCACCTTTCAGAACCGAATAACACCATGACAGTGCAAGAATTCATGAGAAGGGATCCCAAAAATCCCATGTTGAAAATTTGGGGCCAAAATTCCCAAACATGCCCGAGATATGCATTAAAGTTGAAAAAACCCTGTTCATTCCATTATACAGCTTACCAGCATTTCCTCAGTTCGCGGTCAGCTTTGAAGAGTGCAGACATGTTCCCGGTCCACAGAAGATCATCGCACCAGACTCCGGAGGTAAGTATGGGGTGAGGGGAGGCAAGGTGCACAGTGGGTGGGTGCAGGTGGGGAGAGGGGGGCATCGAGACTATGGGGGACCGTTTTCATTTTACAGGGGGAAAGAAAATGGAAAAAAACATCGCGGGACAGTTTTCCTTTTGCAAGGCATTTGGCACGCTGGGGTGGGCCCCCAGCATGCTACCTAACTGGTTTGGGGGGTGTCAGTAGCCAACAGGGGATTGGGCACCCCCATCGGCACAGAAAGAAAGAAAGTGGAGGCTGTGAGCCGAGGGGGATTGGGCACCCCTCGGCATTCAACAGTTGGGGTTTATGCCGACGGGAGTGGGGTCCCCTGTCGGCACACAAAATGGGGGCAGCGAGCGGGGATTGGGCACCTCTCAGCATTCAACAATTGGGGGTTACACTGACGGGTGTGCTCCCCATCAGCACACCAAAGACAGCGGGGGTTAACCGACACCGAGGTCGGCAGACAGTAGGCAGCCACCCGCTCGCCGACCATGCACATAATTGTGCCGAGCATGGCAAGAAAAGGATCGCTGCATCTGACGAGCTTTGCTCGGATTGCAGCAGACCTTTTCTTAGATGTGCTCACCCCATTATGTATGCATGGTGTGGCGCTGGCATGCAGGCTGATTGGGCAAAGTGGGATGCACCTACTGGTGCATGCCCTGCATTCGCTGAACAGCGACCGTGCCTCCAACTCCCCACACTGTTGGAAGATGTTGGCTGCGCAAGCGCGCCAACATAAAAATGAAGAATTTCACAGAATTCGGCATTTTGTACCAGATCATTAAATATGTAGAACCAGGCCTGGATATTCAGACTGCACTGGGCAGGGGCGCAAGCCTGGGTGCAGCACAACTGGGCTGCACCAGGGCATGGACTAGGCAATATTCATTGGTGCAGCTCCATGGCTCAGCACCATTGAATATGGCACTGAGGGCGCATGCACTGCACATGGCGCAGTGGCACTGCATCAGCGCATGTGGCAGAACAGGGGGCAGGGGGATGCGCTAGCACAAGTGCAGTTGCACTGGGTGCAGCAACCATGATATTCAGCACTGGGTATGCAAATTAGGCCATTATGCATGCAAGACACAAATGGGGCCCTTTGCATGCCATTATGGCCCCATTTCTATGTGGTGCATTGATCCCCGGTGAGTTGCGCCTGGCACCCTGCCAGGCAGCAGCTGTCAGGGACCAACACCCTGCTGACCCTTGGTGGTCTCTGCTTCTGTTTGCCCAAATGCGGGCATTAGTAAACAGAATCCCTGGTGGTCCAGAGGAATGCCCTCCAGTGCCCGATGGTGGGCTTCAGTAATATGTAAACCCTGGTGGTCCAGGGGAATGCCCTCTAGCACCTGATCATGGGCATCAGTAGATCTGACAACCCTGGTGCACCTATGGATCCCCCCCTTCACCCGATCATGGGCATATGTAAACAAAAGCCCTGGTGGTCTAGTGGAATGTCCCCCATCACCCAATCATGGGCATAAATGCACAAAAGCCCTGGTGGTCCAGTGGAATGTCCCCCATTGCCCAATCGTGGGCAGAACCATCACGAGATACCCTGGTGGTCCAGTGGTACCCCCTCCCTGCCCACCTACTGAGGTCTCCCGACACCCAGCAGCCCCCCCCATCACCGGTGGGTGGCAGCACCCCACCCACATGCTGCCTGGCCATCCACCAAATGACAGCGTACAGAATGATCTGTATGCCTATTGGTCCACTGCATGGACCAATGGGCATGCAGAACATACTGTACTACACAGGCCCAAAATGTGAATGTACGCATTCATTCACATTTTGAGCCTGTGTAGTACAGTATGGTCTTCATGCCCATTGGCCCACGCAGTGGACCAATAGGCGTACAGACTGTACTATACGCTGTCATTCAGCGAGTGACCAGGAGGCATGTGGGCAGGGTGCTGCCACCCACCGATGACAAGGGGAGTGCTGGGTGGTAGGGGACCTCAGCGGGCTGGTGGGGAAGGGGGTACCACTGGACCACCAGGGTATCTCGTGATGGTTCTGCCCATGATCGGGTGATGGGGGACATTCCACTGGACCACCAGGGCTTTTGTTTATGTATGCCCATGATCAGGCAAGGGGGGGGGTCCACAGGTCCACCAGGGACCTTTTTAATTCATATGCTCACAATCGGGTGAAGGGGGGAGTTCACTGGACCACCAGGGATGTTAGATCTACTGATGTCTGCGATCGGGTGATGGGGCAGGGGGGCACAATGCTCTCAGGGCAGGGGGCATGTAGACAGTGTTCTGGGTGGGCGGGTGGCCACCCATGGCTGACGGCTGCTGTGTTGCACTCTGCAATATGGCAGCTCACCTGTAGGTGGCCAGGACTTGTTCCTGGTTTTACCAGGCACATCTTTGCACCCCCCTGAGTGGCACAAGGCAGAGTTGTGCCAGCATATGCACTGCACATCCCAGGCTGAATATGGGATGTGCCACATATGCATGGGCGAGCCCCCGCCCCAAGTCACATACATTACTGATGTGCCCTCGGTGCATCGGGGTTGTGCCGTAACTTGCCCTCTGAATATCGTGGTTAGGCACA
This sequence comes from Neoceratodus forsteri, assembly GCA_016271365.2. Classification (NCBI taxonomy): domain Eukaryota; kingdom Metazoa; phylum Chordata; order Ceratodontiformes; family Ceratodontidae; genus Neoceratodus; species Neoceratodus forsteri. The sequence continues at coordinate 1,721,882,932 of CM057449.1, read as the reverse complement.
TTGGTGATTTGTGCATGGTGCATCCCTCTTGCACCATGCGCAATCCTTTTGAATATCCAGGCCCCTGTGTTTTTCTTATAATTGCTTCCAGTGCTGTTTTCAGTTTGCTTCATTTAATGGTCTGCATAGTAAGCCTTCTTTTATTCTGATTATTTATCCACATATTAAAAGAATTGTAGTAGAATCCCTGTAAAATCTGCAAATAAGACTAACAATCACCGGTGCAATTCCCAGAATTTCAAGTATTGAAAATGGAATTTCATTATTTTTAAATTTTTTTTATTTATTTTTTATTTTATTTATTTAAATGTTTCACCAGGAAGGTTACACTGAGCAAGAAGCTCATCTCACAGTATGTCCTGGGGGAAGGGGATTAGGACAAAGAGTAACATAACATGATGCATACATAGCAACTAGGTTAACAATATATATATATGTACGAGCAGAACTGAACAGTTTACAATCAAACAATGGCTAAAACAACATATCTAGATTAGTACACGTTTGAGTGACTGACGGGGGGATAGTAGGGATGGACGAGGGGGGTGGGAAGTAGAGGTAAAGGAAGCGCTAAGTTGGAGAAAAAAATGCAGGCTTGCATGAGGGATTTGGGATAGGCATATGTGGCCCAGCAGGAGGTAGGGGGAGCTACCTTATTTCTGCTTGCTTATCTGGTCTGCTCCCATCCAGGCAACCTCTGGGACTCCGGCAGCCATCCAAGTGCCCTGCACTCCTAAAAACATTGCCATTATCCCCTGCAGCTTACCCCCGCCAAAGCTGGGTTGTGGCAAGCCCCCAAACTCACTCACTGTCTGGATCCAGATCGGCAAATCCCCCTGAGCGGGTGCACCATTGGACGGCCATCAAGCTGCCTGACCAGGAAGCCATTTCTCTCTTTTCTTTTTCCCCCTGATCTGGAAGGTGTGCAATGATGCCAGTGGAGGGGAGCACACACGCATGCATCTGTACGCACTTCCTCCTGGTGTCTGCCCCTAACTCCTCCCCAGAATACAGCATGCATCTTGTCCCCCAGCCTCCACCAAGGTGCAATCAGGCTCTGACTGTCATGGACACCTCACCCTGGAAAGGGATAGCAGTCCATCAGATGCTCCATCCCTCTCCTTCCCTGCCAACCCCCGGTGACCTGTGCTCATTCCCGAACACCAGTCATGGGCATGATGCGAGGTGTGGCGACCAGTGCCTCAGACCTCAGCACCACTGGGCCAGTGGAATTTCATTATTTTAATCATCATAAGTCAGTGGCCAAGTTCATGAGCTATGATTATGGCTGTATGTTTTTCACGGGATAACAGATTTCACAATTTCCCTGAAATTAGCCCAATGCCCTGAAATCGATACTTCCTTGTGAAAATCCCCAACAGTGTGAAATTATAGCAGAGAACACCCTGACTTGCTCTCTTTCCACAGAAACTGACAACACCTGTAAACACCTGAGTGTTCAAAACAAGCAAGTAATTGCAGTTACTCAGTTGCTCCTGCCCCTTTCTTTTCTGATCCTCCCTTTCAGTAGACCTTCAGTACATAGCGGATAAGGAGCGTCATTTCAGTCTGAGAGATTGCCATGTGCATCTTTTCATATCAGCGCTTACTGATTGTGGTCTTTCTCTTTACCTTTGTCTACCCTTTTCAGTATTTGCAGATGGTCTTTTTCTTTACCCAGTCAGTCAGTGGGGTAAGAAGTCAAAATCAGCATTTTTAAGAGTTTTAATGTTTAGCATACTATACTGCTCTGGTGTGAGTGTGAGCATGTGACTGTGTGGGACTGACATGGGACCAGGAGATCACCCTGAGCAGCTTTTCTTTTACAGTTCTTAAACTTGTAATCATAAACTCAAACTGGTAAGTGGAGTATAATACTCAACTGTATATAATAATGTAACAACGGGCTTGGTCCAGCAGTGATTGTGTGAAACCAGAATCTACTTTAATAAATATCAAATGTTATACGATGAAGTGCCATGAAATTATTTATTCTTCCCCATGCATGTGCTGTGCAATCGGACACTTTTTACCATTAAAAGAATATAGCCTTAGCTATGATGTAACTCTAGGCATTCAAGCCAGGATTCATGGAGTTACCATATAGCTCATGAATGGTAACCCGTTTTTTTTTTGTTTTTTTTTAATTGAGGAAACTAGAAAAATCAAGTGAAGACTACAAGCTATCCTTCCTTGGGAAGCTTGGTCTGTTCAACATCTCCATTTATAACAATTTTGTTTTGGTTTCACCTGTTCACATTGGAAGAAGAACAGTTTCTAATGTGCCCCACAGTCAGTGTAAGCCCAACTCATGAATAATCATGAGCTTATTTGTGTACTTCTTTTAAATCTGAGGGAATTAGAAAAACTGGCTGGACATTTCTGTATTCACTACAGAAATAGGAGAGTATATCTCTCAATACTTTTGAAAATAAACATCAGAGATCCATATTGTTGTAACCACTACAAAAATAGGTGACTGCACCTCCCTGTAAGGAAAACAGAAGACAAATTCATATTGTACCCACAATGCCTTGTTATGTGCATAGTAGGTGCTATACTGCTCTCACCACTACTAATACAGGAGACTGACCCTCTCAGTAAAATAAAATAATTTACCAAGAATTTTTCATTGCTGTTTTTAAATCAGCCTATTAGCTATTATTCTGCTGTACCAAAATAACCAAAATTACCTAATAACAGTTAGCTGATTTAACAAAAGGGACTATTTTATGTCCAAATGCAGTTACAATAATAAATTATGTTTTTGAAAGTAGTTTCATAATTTTTTTTTATTTTACAGCTTTAACATTTTTGTTCTACAAATGTTATAATTCAAAATGGAACTCATGTGCAGTTCAGTGACTGCCCTAGAGATGGCAGAAGTGAGTGTACAATGTTGCTCTTTAATATCTTTGCAACCATTCAATGGATTTGCCCAAGTTTTGTATGTGCAGTCTTGTTGGATAGCTTTCTTGATGTGCCAAATTTCAACCAAGCAGGGTGTACAGCTTCCAAGATGAGGATAGGGTAAAAAATGTAAACAAATTGCTGTTGTTTTACTGTTTTTTTTTTTGTTTTGTTTTGGTTTTTGGTTTTCTTTTTATCGCCTTGTGCCCAGACAGTTTAGAATTTTGGTCTGAAATTTTCAAGGCAGAAAGGGATTGGCCCACAGATGGCCATTTCACTGGTTTGGTGAAAAATATTAATTAATTCCTAAGTTATTATTAGCATGTGTAAATCTCACAAAACACACTCCCTGTCATGCATTATTGCTTAAATGGAACTCATGTGTATTTCAGTGACTGCACTAAAGATGGCAGGAGGGATCAGTTCTAGCCAAATAAATGTATATCTTATAATGGCACATATGGAATTTAGCAACTGCCCTACAGATGGCAGGATGGATCAGTTTTAGCCGGGGTAAGTGGATTATTTATAATGGAACTCATGTGTAATTAAGTGGCTTCCCTATAGATGGCAGTAGTGAGCTTACAATTTTGCACTTTAATATCTTTGCAACTGTTAAACAGATGTGCACTACATTTTGCATGTGTGGTCTTGTAGTGTAGATTTGATGTGCCAAGTTTTGTTCCAGTCAGATGTGCAGATTCTGAGATGTGGATAACAACAAGTAACAAATCACTTCTTTTTGTCATTGCCTTGTGCCCAGATGGGTTGGAATTTTGGTCTGAAATTTTCAGGGTAGAAAGGGCTTGGTCGACTGATATGCATTTGAGTGGTTTGGTGAAAAATATTACTCTGTTCCAAAATTATTTTAGGCATATGTAAGTCACATGACAACACACCACCTGTCAAACATTATTTCTTAAACAGAACTCATGTGTAATTCAGTGACTGCCATATAGATGGCAAGAGAAGATTAGCCCTATAGATGGCAGGGGGGATCAGGTCTAGGCGGATAAGTGTATAATTTATAATGTAACTCACGTGTAATTTAGTGACAGCCCTACAAATGGCAAGAGGGATCAGTTCTAGTCAAGGTCAGTGTATAATTTATAATGGAACTCATTTGTAACTCAGTGGCTGTTCTACAGATGGCAGTAGTGAGTGTTAAATTTTGCACTTTAATATCTTTGTAACCATTAAATGGATTTGCATGGCAATTTGCAAGTGTGGGCTCATTGGGTAGCTCTCTTAACGTGCCAAGTTTTGTTGTGGTCAGATGGGTGAATTCCAAGATGCAGATAGTAAAAGAAAAAGTAACACTTAGCAGTTTTTTGCTTTTGTTGTCATTACTTTGCACCCAGATGGTTTGGAATTTTGGTCTGAAACTTTCAAGGTAGAAAGGGATTGGCCCACAAAGGTGCCTTTTTCTAGTTTGGGAAAAAAATATGAATCTGTTCCAAAGATATTACATTTTACAATTACAGGTTCTAAGCATGCTCAGTAAGCACTTCAAAAATAGCCGTATTAAGGGGTGTGGCTTGGATGCCTAGGGTCATCTCATAACTCATGAATAATCATGAGCTCATTTGCATAGTCTTTTTTTAAATTGAGGGAATCAGAAAAATTGGGTGAAAACTACAAGCTATCCCTCTTTGGGATGTGTGAATTGTTTTGAAACATGGGCTACATATCAGTATATTAAACATTAGGGGCTGGATATTCAAAAGGGTTGTGCCATGCGCAATAGGGTTGCACCTGCACAAGTCTGAAATGGCTCCATTCTGCGATATTCAGCAGGAGGTAGTTGCGCCCCCCAAGTCATGCTGAGCAACAGTGCAATGCTAATGAAGGCATGCTCAACCGGAGGGGGAGGAACCATGCATAAACTGCACAGCCCGATATTCAGCCGGACTGTGCAGAGTTGTGCAGGCGCAACTCCCAACCTGTGCCTGCATGACTTTGAGCCAAAAAAAAAAAGGATCAAGTTGAGGGCCACCCACAGGTGAGCTGCCGCATTGCAGGGTGCAACACAACAGCTGCCACCTGTGGGTGGCCCTCCACTTCTTCCCTGTGCCCCCCCCGGCAGCCCGATTGTGGGCATAATAGTAACCCCCCCTCATAGCCCGATCGCAGGCAGAACACACTCCTCCTCCCACTGGCCCGATCGCGGGCATAACAAACTGAACTCCCCACTGGCTCGATCGGCGGGCATAACAGTATTAAACTCCCCTCCACTGGCCCGATGCAGGCAATAAAGAACTGAACTCCCCTCGACTGGCCCGTCGACGGGTATAACAGAACTGACCCCCACTAGCCCAATCGCGGGCAGAGCGGAGTTCAACCCCCAAAGATCAATATCCCTGGTGGTCCAGTGGACTGCGAAGCCAATCGCGAGCATTAGAGTCAACCCCTCCAGCAAGGTCCAATTACCCTGGTGATCTAGTGCCCCCTACCCCACCACCCACGGCCCCCACCACCCGCTCCCCATCAGCAGCGGCGGCAGCCCCACCGCCTGCCGCCCGCCGCCTGCCCGACTGACTGCTCGGTAGGGCTGCATGCCCATTGTTCAGAGCGAGCCAATGAGTGTGCAGTCCATACCGTACAAAGGCAGTCCAGATATGTGAATGAATTAATTCCATGATCTGGACTGCCATGCGGTATAGGCTACTGCACCCCATTGGCTCTTGCTCTGAACCAATGGGCATGCAGCTCTACAAGCAGTCAGTCGATGAAGGCCGCAGGCAAATGAGGTGCTGCCTCACTGGCTGATGGGGGGAAGCGGGGTGGTGGGGCTCCGTGGGTGGGTAGGGTGGGGGCCACTAGATCACCAGGGTATTGGACCTGGGGGTTGACTCTAATGCCCGCGATTGGGCTTCGCGTCCACTGGACCACCAGGATATTGGTCTTTGGGGGGTTGAACTCCTGCTCTGCCCATGATCGAGCTAGTGGGGGTTCAGTTCTGTTATGCCCGTGATCGGGCCAGTTGGGGGAGTCTAGTTCGTATTGCCCGCGATCAGGCCAGTGGGGGAGCGAATACTGTTATGCCCGCGATCAGGCCAGTGGGGGTTGTTCAGTTATGTTATGCCCGCGATCAGGCCAGTCGGGGGAGATTTTCATGCCCGTGATCGGGCTGCATGGCATCGGTCCCCGACGGCTGCTGCCTGGCAGGGCGCCAGGCGCAAGTTGTCGGGGATTGGCACACCTGCATGCTAATGGCATGCAAATGGGGCTGTAATTGGATGCAAATGGCCCCCCCTGCACCTTGCATAACTTATGGCCCCATTTGCATGTCACCTTTTAAATATCGGAAATTTGTGCATGGCGCAATGGAACTTGTGCCACCACATCTTGAATGCTCCAATCTGACCACTTGCAGTGGTACAAGTTCCACTGCACCATGCACAGTGGCTGTGGCCTGGGGCGATATTCAAAGGAGTTGCTCAATAGCGCAACTCCATTGAATATCGCCCCGGCCACACCCCAGCGCAACTTTTTTGAGCAGCGCAAGGGCTTGCACCACAGAATGGTGCAGTTTGAATATCCAGCCCTAGGACTACAGAAAGAAAGTAGTCATTTTTAAAATTATGTTAAATTAGACATTAAAGTACTGATTTTGTGTTCCTGTGACTTGAAAAACTTTCAGACTATTGAACAGCTTATAAATATGCAAAGTTAAAAAAAGACTTTTGGCAAAACAGAGAAATAGGAAGTATCATTGGCTGTTATATTTTGAATCTGTCTTGACCTAGGATAAGAGAATATTGACACAATGATATTGAAGGTAGCAATGTTGTGTAATGGTTAAGGCTGTAGACTATGATCATAGAAACCTGGATTTGAATTCCACAGCCCTCAATCAATATGGTTGGGATTATTTTTTATATAGTAACTCATGCATTCATAAAACCTAATTACAGAAAAAGTACTATCTCATAAAGTCAGGAAATTGATAGCAAAACATGTTGTTAATGCACTAGTTAGGGTTAAAGCAGCAAAAGCAGGAAAATATGACATTAGGGTTTCTAGCCCCAACACCCTACCACCACCCTGCAGGAAGCAACAGGAATGGCATGTGCTTTGGGGCTGTCAACCCTACCACTCACCACATTCCATGAGTAAACAAACTGAGATGGGTACAGTATATGAGAATGGGGCGAGCATTAGGGTTGACAACCCCAAGGCACACTACATGCCTGTTGCTGCCTGCAGGGTGGGGGTGGGGTGTTAGGGTTGGTAACCCTAATGCCACGTTTCCCTACATTTGTCACTTCAACCTGACTAGTTCATTAACAAAGTTTTTTGCAATGAGTTTCCTTACTTTTTGAGATAGTATAATCATATTATTATTATTTGCCTGTGGGAGTGCAAGGCCCTCCAAGCCCTGAGCAGCCATCAATTCATAATTTTTGTGGTAGTGTAACCGAATCCTTATTTGTGTGTGTGAGGGTCCTGCACTCAAATCCCTCCATAGAGGCATATATGTATGTTGATGTGAAAGCTCTGGGCCCACCGGCCCTGTGCTTACAATTGTAGGAATGCCACAACCAGACTGTCACCACAGCTTTCTTATTACCCCACCTCCTGAGGCCGGTACTGAAAATTTCCAAATCCCCACCAAAACATGATTCGGCACCACCTCATTGTCAATCCATGTCACAGGTGTGAAAACACACTTTGGCCAGGATTTGAAAAATGGCAGTTGTGACGCTCATGAGGTGGTGTAAAAATATGGCTCTACTGAAAATCCGGGGTCAAAATATTTAAAATTACCAGAGCTAAGAGAGAACATAGTAAAATTTAAATGAATGCACATAACTTGTGCATTTTTGCATATTTTGACCCCAAATTTTAAACACAGCCTTCTTATGACCCCTCCTCTTTAATACAGATGGGGAAAATGTTCAAATCATGGCCAAAAGGTGACTTTACCAAGTGACCATGAAATCACCTTTCTAGTTGGATTTACATAATGTCATTGACATTGTTCATGAGATAGGGTCACAAAAAGGCAATGCTGAAAATTTGGGGTCAAAATATGAAAATATGTCTAAGTTATCAATCAAAGTTGAAAGCTCCATTGAAATACATTGAAGTGCGCTTACCTTGCTTTCTCATATTGCAATCAGCGGTTCCAACAACAAGATGTGTCTTCTACGGGAGAGTGAATCTTCAGCCTGGCACTTGTTCAGGTGAGTGAGGGTGTGTGGGGTGTGTATGGGGTGCGGGGTGGTGGGTGCTGAGTGGGAGGTGGGTGGGTCAGATCATCAAATTATCTTTTTTTCTGCAGCTAAAAAAAACATTGAGGGACCATTTTCTTCATTTCAGGAGAAAACAAATGAGGACAGCGACCAGAGGGTGGGGGTGCCACTAGACACCAGGGAAGTATAAAATACACATCGGGACACTGATCAGAGTGTGAAAGGTGCCATATGACACCAGGGAATATATAACGATTATGGGGACAGTGATTTGGGGTGCCACTAGACACCAAGGTAATATAAAATAAGCATAGTGATGGCAATCAGAGTGTGGGGGGGGGGTGCCACTGGACACTAGAGAATATACAAAAATTATAAGGACAATGATCCACTCATGAAAAAAGATGTTTCCTTCACAAAAAAGAATCATTTTTGGTAACTTGTCATATGAAAAATAATTTTATTTTTTGCATCACAAGTCAAGAAAAAGGATTTATAAACTTAAAAAGAATGTAAATAGGTTTGGAAGGGATTCATATTTTTTCACCAAGCCAGGAAAAGGCACATCTGTGCCCCAGCCCATTTTTACTAAGAAGATGTCAAACCAAAATTCCAAATAGTCGGGGAGCTAGGCTAGTTGACATAAAAGGAACACAATAAGGGGAGCAGGTAACACTGGGTAAATATGAAAAAACAATATTTTTTGTGATAAGTGAGTTATGAAAAAAGATTTTAAATGTTTTAAAAAAATCAGGCCATTTATCAAACAGTTAAGTGCAGAATCTAGCTAACGGGGTCCAGATAAGCAACATCCATGAGTTGCTTGCACTCTAGAATATCATTTTGGTGGCTTCCTAAATTTGAATTTTTGTAGAGAAAATGAAAACAAGATAGCAGCAAATGAAAAAAACATTCCCCACTCACAAAAAAGAATTATGTCAATATGAAGAAATAATTATTTTTTCATTTCATATAGTTATTCTTGGTGCTTACTGACCATGCTCAGAATCAGCTATTCAAAATTTCAAAATTTAAGAACCTTGGAATGGATTAATATTTTTTCACCAAACAAGCAAAACGCACATCTGTGGGCAGCCCTTTTTGACCCTGAACATTTCAAACCAAAATTTCAAACCATCTGACACTAGACAAGTTGGCAGGAAACCCATTCAAACCAATGGGAAAAATTCCCCAAAATTCACTTTTTGCATTATGTGTATCTCAGAATCCACACATCTGACCAGAACAAAACGTGGCATGTCAAGAGACCTGCTACATGAGATGGCACATGCAACATTTCATGCAAATCCATTGAAAAGTACATACACACGCACACACTAGAAGTCCAGAATCTAAATACAGTTAAACCTATTCAGCACTCAAAGGGTTAAAACACATAGCATAATATAACACTAGAGCACTGGCATCTGAACATAATGTTCACATGAAGTTTGAGTAAGCATTTAAAGTTGACTAGTGAACAACATTCCAAAATGTTCAAAGGAAAAGAATTCTAACACTTTTCATCTGAAAAGAAGAAAGTAAGGTACTGTCTGTTGTGCATGTACTGTTTCTTCAGTGGAAACACAAACTTTAGTTTGATAGCAGCTCAAGTACTATGTGCAAAAGCTGATAGAGGGAGTATATGGGTAATCTGAGTGGGAGCCATACCAAAAGCCACATTGTGAGTCATTCTGCTTGCTACGTATTTGAGACAAAACTTAAAGGGCATCCTGCTTACTGCAGTCCTCAGATCCCAATGATGAAGGCTAGAGCAAGACTTCGTTTCAGGCATAAATTGAAAAGTGTTGATAAAAAGAACTTTATTCTTTGACAGGGCAATGTCAGACGCAGCCAAGTAAATTAAAAGAAAACATCACTTACAAAATTATACCCTCCAACTGGAACTTCAGCCCCCCAATTACCATTTCTATAGTAAATAATAAAATTAAAAATTATAGGACTTTAGGTAAGCTTAACTTTTCAACAGTTTGCCAAAATGTCCATCTTACAAGACTGCTCACCATCATCTCCAGGACAGCCACTCACTGCCTTACCTACAATATGCTAATGTACATTGCTCACCACCATCTGCAGGGCAGCTTCTCTGTTCCTTACCTACAGTATGCTAATGTGCCTTGCAGACACAGCACATATTGGTTGGCAGAGCACTTTAGCATATTGCAAATGAGGAAGTAATTGGCTGCCCACAAGATGGTGGTGAGCAGCCTTGTAAAATTGAAGTTTTGGTTCATTGTTTAAAAGTTAATTTATGCTTTAATATGATTTATTTATTTAGCTTTTGTTTACCAGGTAAGGTGCACTAGACAAACGGTTGTCTATTTTCAGTCATGACCCTGGAGAATGCAACCAGTTAAAGCATTACAGTGCAAGACAGTGACTACAACACTGGAGCACATAAAAACCTTAGTAATACAATTCTGTGCACCACAATGAGTTAAGTAACAGTGTGACAGAGAGTGCTGAGAAAACAATGTGGTACATGTCTTTAAATGAGACAGTACAGGGAGTCAGCCCATCAGCGCAGAAGTTGGATTTCCGCTTGCAACACCGGCAACCCAGGTTCAGGAATAGACTCGGGTCACCGGAGGGCCAGCTGGGGGAGAAGGATGGAGCGTCCCAAGGACTGCTCTCCTTCTCTGGGGGGGATGTTTGGGACCCCATCTGGTGCTTGACAGACCCCTGGTGGAGGCCGGGGGTACCGCAGCTACCGGTGTGCTACAGTTCTCAGGGGCAGGGTGGATGCAGGATGTCATTGCACATCCCCACCCTCATGCAAAAAAAAATGGGGAAGACAAAATCCTGCTGTCGGCTGTCTCATGAAGCCAGCATCCTGTTTCAATTAGCTTCTCCTGCTGGCTCCCCAAGTCAGTCACTAGTTTCGCGGCATCAGGGCAAGTGACGTGACCCCACCCTCTGAGGGGCAAGTCAGGAATCTCAGGGGAAGAACATGGAACAGGAGAGGTGGAAGTCAAGATGCGCCATTACTGGCAGATGATCGGCTGCTGACAGCAGGGGCAAAAAGACTAAAACTGAAAAAATAAATAAATAAATGAGACAGCACAGTAGAAGAATCATTGGCAAAAGCTCAAAGTTATAGGCAATATTACCAAGTAACAGAGCAAAAAAGTGCAAGGAACAGTCAAGTACCGGTGGCTAGAGGTCATTTTTGGGCAATGGCTAGGAACAGGAGTATACTGCCTGTTGAAGCAAATGTGACCGATACTTATACCAGAAAGATTGGGCAACAGTTGATTGTATTATATCAAGCCTCATTTTTTGAATAAAATGTGTAATCAGTGTCATATGCTGGCAAATGCATTATGACAAACACTGTTAATGGATGGATATTAATGTAAGCAAAAACATTTATAATAAAAGAGTGCAAGGGCATTCATTTATTGCATAATAAATTGAAATTCACAGTAGTAGAATATGTTTTATACAAAGAAACTTCCTCATTTTAGGGCATTTATAATGCATACTGCTGATAACAAGAACAGACTGGAAAATAAGTATGGTGCTCCACACACTGGTGCCCGATGCCTAAATGGTCTGTCTACTTTTGGGACTTGCATCAGACTTCCATGGATCTGAAAATGAAAGAGATTGACAAAAATATTAATTTTAGATGGGACTCCATAGGTAACCATTATGCATATATTGTATGTTTGTAGTACAATAGTAATGCAAGGCTGTGAAAACGCGTGTGCTAGTTTATAGGGTTTGGCATCTACCCTACAGCTGAGGGCACCCCAAGTGAGCATACATTTCTCCAGGCATACCTTGAAGTCTATACTGTCTTCATGTTCACTGCCACCATTGGCGATAGCATTTATCATGCAAATCTATACAAATTGTCTGGACTTCTAAACAAGCCCATGAATATATTATCCCACTGTACAACATGCTATTACAAAGTTCACACAATGCTTTTCTAGAATGCAGTCACACTGTTTTCCATTTTAAGCCCATGATAATAGTTACAATAAAACCATATCTTACTATTTTTAAAACATAAAAAGTACAGTGCATATTTTGGAGTAAAGTTTAGTATATAATTACTAGTGAGTATTTTTAATGCTAGTATAACCGGTTTGTAAAAAAATGCATTACAATCGCCCAGTTGTAATTATGCATTACAACCAGGTGGCTGTAATCACTCCCAGTCAGTCAAACTCATGATATGATCAGAGTGAGCACCAGTCACACAACTGCTGCAGTAGTTAAAAATGCTAGCTAGTAATTATAAAAAACAAGACATGAGTAGGTCGGCCCGGTGGCATGGAGGACGCTGGCACCTTACCTCGTGCTACACCGGTGACCCGGGTTCGGGAATGACCTTGGATCACTGGGGAGCTGGCTCGGGGAAGTGGTTGGAACAGGATTGAGCTATGGCTCTCCCCTCCAAAGGGGTGGACTACCCACTCCACCATAGTCCCGCTCCCACCAGGTGGAGGTCCAGTGGGCAACTCAGGAGGTTGAAGCAGCGACCAAGTCTAGAGAGGGGTGGAAAGGGCCGCTGGATCCTGGGGTGTGCATACGCTTCGAAGCACTTCAATGAATGTGTATACCATGACCCCGGGAGGGAAGAGGAGAAAATTGAAAATATCACAAATTACGAATGAAAAAAAAAAAGAAGATATGCGTGAGTGTGTGTAAAGCAGTTTTACACACACACACACTCACTGCTGTTTCATCAGCAAAAGGTAGTGGTATGGCTTGCAGCACCAATGACCCAGGTTAAGGAGAAGACTCAGGGCGTCAGACAGCTGGTGGTAGGAGGACTGAATGTCCATCGAACTGCTCTTGTCCTCTGGGGAGGGTGGGTCATGGAATACGGTATTCGCCTCACCCCAATGGAGGTTAGGGGCTGGGCAGTTTGGACCACCAGCATCGTGGGAGGACTGGTGGACATTGATGCATGTTGTGCAGGAGCATTTGACATGCATCATGACATCATTGCATGTCCACCCCCAAGAGAAAATGCGGACAAATCATGGCTGGCAAGATGACTGGGCACCCTTAGGCCTTGCACCCAATGACCTGGGCACGTCGATGCAGAACCAGATCCTGTTAGATGGTAAGGGGATAGGGACCTCCACTGACCCAGTCGGGGGGGGGTTAAACCCTGAAGGTAGCTGTATCTAATAAGTCCAGGAGAAGTTGGGGTAACAGGGCTAGGGTGGATGGAGGATGGGGCCATCCAAACTGAGGGGGATAAACAGTTAAACAAAGAAAAAGAAGAATTTTGCAAACATCCTCGGTGTGGGATGCTGTTAAGCTTTGCCCTCAGGGTGGTTTATGTAACATCCCACACCTAGAGTGTGTGTAAACTTCCAGTTACACACCCACCCATGTATCATTCTATGTTTATTACACTCAACAATAAATCCTCCAATAACTCTCACAGTTCTGCCTATCAAACTGTGTTTTGCTCATGAGAGTGAAAACAATTTTGTCTCACTCTAATTCATGTGCTATCACATAATATAGCTGTGTTGTGATGCTTTATTGTACTAGATGTGACTCTGCCACTTTTCTATCAGTTTCTTTCAAGATCTTTTCTGTCCTGATATGTTCTTCCTTTTTGGGTTCCCTAACATAAGGTATCAGAGATTATATAATCTGGGAAAAGTGAAAAGGAATTAAATGCACCACTGTTGTAAGGTTCACTGACATCGTCAGCAGAACCCCAGATTTCTAAAACTCAGTATTTCAGTTGTCGTTAGAGATGAGAAGTTTGATGTTCGTGTCACTTTAACAGATAAGGAAGATGTGACAGTGAGTTTGGATGATATCCAGCTTCTGCATTTTTATCCTATATTGCTGCTTATGAGTATCCTTTCCCATATGTTCACTTTTATAGTTCGACTTTGAGATCAATTCCAGGCATGTTTGCCCTAAAAGAAACTATTCAGACTCACAGATAAACCCATTGTCCCAGTTTACTTCATAACTGCAGATGAAAAAGGAGATATTCTATGTAATTTTTGAGCAATAACTGGTACAATCATAAGATATAGTTTGGAAGTGGAAAATAGTTCAGAGGTGGAGGTCAGTAGCCTGGTCATATTTGCGAGGGGAGAGAGGACAGGGCAAAGGTTAGGGGAGGCAAAGGGGAGGCAAGACGGGGGGATGAGAAGGCCTCGCAAACTGGGGGGCAGGGGAGTGGAGGGCAACAAGACGGTGAGCAGGATAAGCATCAGAGAGGCATAATTCTAGGAGATTCTATACTTAATTCATTGTCTCCTAGCAGACGCCTGTAGTCATCAGTAAAATACACTGGTGTGTCAGGAGGACGTCTGCAGAAGTCGGCTACTGACTCCCAGTGTGCCCTTGTAATGTCTGGAGAAGTCATTTATATTTTTTAATATATAGTGTAACAGAATATTATATATATTTGACTGCATAGCACCATTGGAAAGGTATTGTTTATGGTATGGTGTGTATGGCTTATGTTGCCTGTTTTAGTGAAAAAAAATATTTTTTTTGCTGTTTCAACCAGCTTAAAAAAAAAATTACATATTATTATTTGCATACCACCATTTGGGAAGGTAATTCTGTGCTGAACAACTTTGCCACTGATATTTTGTGTATATCACGTATACTTTAGGAGTTATTCACATTTGTTTATGGTGTGGTGTGTATGGCTGACATGTTTTCCATCAAGGTTCACCTAAGCAGCTTGAATAAAATTCACTTTTTTGGCACTTCAGCAGGTATAAAATAAAAACCATATTGATTACAACTGGTTGCATAGCACCATTGGAAAGGCATTTTTGTGCTCATCAACTTCCATGCTGATACTTTGTGTGTATCATGTACACTTTTGGAGTTATACGCATTTGTTTATGATATGGTGTGTGTGGTTGAGATTCATCCCTCAAATCTCACCAAAGCACCTCGACTAAAATGGGGAAAAATTAAGTTTTATAGTAAAAAGATATCTTTTTTTTTAACAAACATAATATTAAAACACCATCTAATGTCTGTATGCTTAATTTGGTGTTGATATTTTACATATTTTCCAACAAAAAATGGCTTATGTTGCCCTTTTTTAGTTATAAAAAATATTTAGTTTGCTCTTTCGACCAGCATAGAAAAAAAAACAAAATTACTTATTATTACATGCATACAACCATTGGAAAGGCAATTTTGTGCTGAATAACTCTGCCACTCATACTTTGTGTCTAGCATGTACAGTTATTGAGCTATTAGCATTTGTTTGCAACATGCTGACTATGGCTTGACTTTGCTTAGAAAGGCCCAGGACTCACTGTTAAAAGTATACAGGAGATTCAGGAGGCAAGTGGTGTAATCTCAGAGTGAGCCTGTGGAGGCAATGAGTTAAGGGTACAAGATGGGGGAAAGGGGTGCCAGAAAAAATAACATCTGGGTAAAATGCATGCCAGGTATGACAGTGAGTAGAGTGGGGCAGCATATGGACAGATATGCGGGGAAGGTTGGGGGACGGGGAAGCCACACATTGTGGTGCACCTGGGAGTAAATGATCTGGAAGGGAGAAGGATAGAGGAGGTACAAGACATCTTCAAGGAAATTTGAAAACTATGCAGCAAAGAGGGAACAATGGTAGCCTTCTCAGAAGTTCTGCCAGTGCCAAGGGCTAGTACAGACAGGAAGAGCAGAATCAGTAACTTCAACAAGTAGCTGAGGTAATGATGTGGGACCAAGGGGTATGGATTGGTGGGGGACTGGGGTGGCACATGGGATAATACAGATCTTTATGTAGGGGATATGTTACACCTCAGCAGGGCAGAGACACAGGTGTTGAAACAGAAGCTGGGGGATTTCATCAACAAGAGGTATCATTTAAACTAGGTAGGGGGAGGCATTATAGCTGGCACTCACCAGGAGAGAGGGTCACATTGACCTCCCCCAACCACAGGGCTAGATATGACCTTAGGTGAAACAGGGGCTGTAGTGAAGGGTAAGGAAGCAGGAAGGATAGGGTCAGCATAGAGAATGGTTTCACTAAATGCTAGGAGCCTGGGGAACAAGTTGGCAGAGTCACAAGCATTGACGGTAGAGGGGTAGGTGCATATAGCTGCCGACATTGAGACGTAAGTGTTAGCCAGGCACCATGACTGGGACGTAACCATCCCAGGGTACAAACTGTTCCAGAGGGATAGAGATAAAGGGAAGGCTGGGAAAGGGGTGCCATTTATGTAAGGGAAGGGATCAGATGTAATAGGGAGGAAGGGGAGGAGGACAGGTCGAAAGTAATCTGTCTGCAACTACACAGCCAGAAAAAGACCAATATCTCTCTGGGGGTTGTTTATAGACCTCCAGCCCAGAAGGAGAACACTGACAGGGAACTAGGGGAGCAGATAAGGAGGCATAGTGGCAAAGGGAGCACAGTGGTGGTGGGAGACATTAATCTACCAGGGGTGGATTGGAGCATCTCAGCAACCACTTGCGCCAGGGAGCAGATCCTCCTGGAAGCATTCCAGGATGGCTTCCTTACCCAAAGGGTAATGGAGCCAATGAGGCAGGGGAATACATTAGACCTGGTACTGGAAGATGGGGAACAGGTCAGGAATGTAAGGGTGGAGAAACCTCTGGCAAGCAGTGACCACCACATAGTGTGGTTCTCAAACAGTCTGGGTAGGGAAGTAGCCACTACAAAAACTAGGGTCCTGGACTTCAAAAGGGTGGACTTTGGCAGGATAGGACATGTACTAGAAAGTCATATGGCAAGCATCTGCCCACCAGTGGACACAGAACAAAAATGGGCACTCATCAAGGCAGGGCTGGCTGAAGCCACTAAAACTTGTGTCGAGCCAGGGCAAGAAAGCCAGGACCAAGAAACCAAGTTGGATGAGTAGAGAGGTAGTGGAGAAGGTGAGGGAAAAGAAGAATGCATTTTGGACCTACAAGAGATCCAACAGGGCAGAAGACAGAGAACAATATGTGAAAAAATCCAGAGAAGTGAGCAGAGTGGTAAGGGCAGCAAAGGTAGCTAGAGAATGGAGGTTAGCACAGGGATCAAAGAAGGAGAAAAGGATTTCTTCAGATATATCAGAGAGCAGAGGAAGAGTAAGGATCAAATTTTTAGGATCAGGAGGGGAATTGGATGGGTAGAAAAGGGAGCGCAGCAGGCAGAAGTACTTAATGAATACTTCTGTTCAGTCTTTACCAAAGAGAGGGATGGGCCCGTACCTGAGAGGAAGGGCAAGGTGGGAGAGGGTGGGGGAGAAGCAACCACAGATGGGAAAATCACAGTGGAAAGAGTGAGGGAGGGCCTTAAGTCCCTGAAGGTGGACAAGGCACCTGGTCAAGACAGATAACATCCCAGGGTGCTGAGAGAGAGTTGGCAGAGTTCCTGGCAGGGCCATTGGTGAAGATGTTCAATACCTCTCTGAACTTGGGGTGCTAGCCCAGGGACTGGAGGGAAGCACATGTGGTACCTCTCCATAAGATTGGGTCCAAGGACAAACCGGGGAACTATAGACCGGTGAGCCTTACTGCAGTTATGGGAAAACTGATGGAGACAATCCTCAAGGAAAGACTGGGGCAATTTCTTGAGGATAACAACCTCCAGGACAGTAGGCAGCATGGATTTGTCTTGGGTAGATCCTGTCAGACAAACTTGGTTGATTTTTATGACTGGGTTACAAGGGCACTGGACAGGGGACATGCAGTGGTGGCCAACAGAGTTAAGCTAGCCATGGTAAAAAGAAACACAGGTGAGGGGGTACAGGCAAAGTGGGCAAGCATTAAAGATGCAATACTTGAAGCAACATCCCATTGTGTTAGACAGAAAAGGAAGTGCAAAAGAAGAAGGAAACCACTTTGGTTCTCAAATACAGTAGCAGAAAAAGTCAGAGCCAAAAGGCTGGCCTTCAGGAAATATAAGGGAACACAGCGGGATGAAGATAGGGAGGCATACCAAACTGCCCTAAGGGAAGCAGGGAAGGCAGTAAGGCAGGCAAAGTCCCAAACTGAGGAAACACCAGCACGAACAGTAAAAGAAGGTGACAAGACTTTCTATAGATACATTAGTGAAAGGAGAAAGTCCAGAAGGGGTATTGCTAAGCTTAATGGAGAAAAGGGAGCATGGAGGAGGAGGACCCTGTAAAGGCATCTATCCTAAATAGATAATTTTGCTCAGTATTTACTGAAGAGAAGGTAGGGCAGGGCCCACAGCTCAGCATCATGGACACAGGGGAGGGAGGTGAACACTACTCCTTCACAAAAGAAAGGATCCTACAAGAGCTTGCTAAGCTCAAGGTGGATAAGGCAATGGGACCTGATGGCATACTCCCAGGGTACTTAAGGAGCTAAAGGTGGAACTAGCAGAGCCATTAGCAGAACTGTTTAGTGAGTCTCTGAGCACAGGAGAGGTCCCAGAAGACTGGAGAAGGGCTCATGTGATCCCGCTCCACAAGAGTGGTAGCAGGAGGAGGCAGGAACTACAGACCAGTCAGTCTTACCTCAGTAGTGGGCAAGATTATGGAGGCACTCCTTAAGGAAAGGATAGTGTACAACACCTGGAATCCATAGGCACAGGATCCAAGACAGCATGGGTTTACAAAAGGAAGGTCCTGTCAAACTAATCTCATAGATTTCTTTGACTGGGTAACCAGAGTGGTGGACCAAGGGGAGCAGTTGATGACACCTACTGACTTCAGCAAAGCTTTTGACACTGTTCCACATAGAAGATTGATAAATAAGCTGGGTAGGCTCGGGTGGGTCAGAAGTTGGTCAACTCGGTGGCAAACTGGTTGACAGGCAGAAAACAGAGAGTGGTGGTAAAATGGTATACAGTCAGAAGAGATGCAAGTCACAAGTGGGTACCTCAGGGATCAGTCCTGGGGCCAGTCCTCTTCAACATCTTAATTAGTGACCTTGCAGATGGACTAGAGGGTAAGGTTTTGTCTGTTTGCAGATGACACCAAGATCTGCAACAGAGTAGATGATCCAGATGGGGTGGCAGAATGAGAAGAGATCTGATAAACTAGCAAAATGGTCAGAAGACTGGGAACTGGGATTTAATGCAAAGAAGTGCAAAATCATGCACATAGGGAAGAGAAACCCTGAAGCCACCTATAGGCTGGGAGGGGAGTTGCTAGCAGTCACAAAGGAAGAAAGAGACTTGGGCATCATCATCGCTGATGACCTGAAATCATCCAAGCAGACCTCTAAAGCAGTAGGTAAGGCTAGGGGGGTGTTAGGATGTATTAGTAGGGGTATCACAAGTCATAAGAGGGAGGTAATAATCCTCTTTACAAGACACTGGTTAGGCCCCATCTGGAGTACTGCATGCAGTATTGGAGGCCACACCTTCACAAGGACATTAACAAATTGAGGCAGTCCAGAGAAGTGCAACCAAAATGGTGCAGGGACTGCATCAGAAGACATATGAAGACAGATTAACAGAGCTCAATATGTATACCTTTGAGCAAAGGAGGGAGAGGTGATATGATCGAGGCATTCAAACACCTTAAGGGCATTAACAAGGTGAAAGAGTCTAACATGTTTAAATATAAGAAAATAGCAGGACAAGAGGACACAGCATGAGATTAGAGGGGGCGATTAAGGGGAAGTGAGGAAATTCATTTTCACAGAAAGGGTGGTGGATGCATGGAATGGCTTACCACAAGAAGTGGTGGCTATGAATACAGTGCAGGGCTCCAAACAGGCATGGGATAGGCATAAGGGAGCAATACAAATGACTATGAATAGATAGGCCACTGACAGAGCAAAGGCTGATGGCACATTTATAAGGTAGAAAAAGAAATGGGCAGACTGGATGGGCCTTGCAGTCCTTATCTGCCGTCAACTTCTATGTTTCTATATTTCTATGTTGGATGTCCTCTACCTGGATTTCAGCAAGGCCTTTGACTTGGTGCCTCACGGTAGGCTGACCTGCAAGTTGAAGAGTCTAGGAGCAGGGAGGAAACTGGTCAGATGGGTCGAGAACTGGCTGCAGGGTAGACAGCAGGAGGAAGTAGTGGGGGAGTGGAAGGCATCTGAACCCAAGGCAGTAACAAGTGGTGTACCACAGTGCTTGGCTCTGGGACCGGTTCTGTTTAACATTTTCATAGCCAACATTGCAGTAGGGATTAAGAGCAAGATCAGTCTCTTGGCAGATGACACAAAGATTTGTGCCTAGGTAGATGAGGAGAAGGAGCAAAAGTACTTCAGGAGGATTTGGCAAAACTGGAGAAATGGTCTCACACTTAGCAGCTTGGTTTCAATGCCAAGAAGTGCAAAGTAATGCATTTAAGAGGCAAGAACCCAGGACACAATTACTGGCTGGAGGATGTCCTGTTAACAAAATCCAGGGAGGAGAAGGATCTGGGAGTGCTAGTAACCAGGGAGATGAACGACTCAGTGCAGGAAGGCAGCAATGAAGGCACACAGGATGCTAGGGTGCATAGCAAGGGGGATTACTTCTAGGAGTGGGAAGGTCATCTTGCCCCTGTACAGGTCCCTGGTGAGACCGCACCTAGAGTAATGTGTGCAGTTCTGGTGCCCCCACTTGAAAAGAGACATCAAACTACTGGAGTGGGGTACAGTGCAGGGAAACAAAAATTATCCTGGGGTTGGGGGACAGACCATATGAGGAGAGACTGAGAGCTCAATATGGAAGATAGAAGGGAGAGAGGGGGTATATGATTGAGACCTTCAAGTACCTGAAGGGTTTGAACAGAATAGACACCAGGTGTATGTTCAATCTGAATGGTGGAAGGGAACCCAGGGGACACTCCATGAAGTTGGAAGGGGGCAGGTTCAAGAGGGAACTGAGGAAGCACTATTTCACAGAAAGGGTGGTGGCAGGGTGGAATGCTCTGCCAGAGGAAGTTGTATTGCTGCAGAGCATTGGGGGCTTCAGGAGGAGTTGGGACAGATTCAAGAAGTGGGTACAAACTGGGAGAGGGCAGGAGATGGGGCGGGAGGGCATATGAGGGAGGAGGGGCAGCTGCAGTCTAATGGACTGAGGTGCTGCACACTTGTTCAGACTAGATAGACCACATGGCCTGTATCTGCTGGCAATTTCATATGTTCGCATGTTCATAGGATATAATTTATTCTTAAAATTTTAAACATTCAGAGGTGATGTTACCATTTAAGCAATAGGATCCAAGGAAATGCAACTTAAGAGATTTAGGAATCAAACTAATCTAATCATTAGAAACATAGAAACATAAACTTTGATGGCAGATAAGGACCGCTTGGCCCACCCAGTCTGCTCTTTTCCCTACCTATTGGATAAGCTGCAGATTCTTGTTAACCAACAGCCTACTTCCCCCCAACCCCCACTATAATTGCCTTACGTCTGTCCCATACATGTTTGAATTCCCCACTGTTTTAGACCCCACAACCTCCCCAGGAAGGCGGTTCCATGCATCCACCACTATCTCCATGAAAAAACATTTCCTCACATTGCCCCTGAGCTGTCCTCCCTCTGTCTTTAAATTGTGCCCCCTTGTTCTTGCACATTTCTTTTTCTGAAAGATGCTACCCTCCTGGACTTTGTTGATTCCCTTGAGGTACTTGAAAGTTTCTGTCATGTCCCCCTTCTCCCTCCTTTCATCAAGGGTATACATATTAAGCTCTCTCAGTCTCTTTTCATATGGCTTCTGATGCAGACCCTGCACCATTTTAGTTGCCCTCCTCAGGATGCCTACATCCTGTCTGTGTCCTTGCAGAGATGGGGTCTCCAAAACTGCACGCAGTGTTCCAGATGGGATCTCACCAACTGTCTGTACAGAGGGATAACAACTTCCCTTTTTCTACTTGTGATGCCCCTCCCTATGCATCCCAGTATCCCCCCCGGCTCTCCTACTGACCTCTCACATTCCTTACCCACCTTTAGGTCATCTGACTATCTGCTTTCTCCACCCTCTCCCTAGCTCCTCCCTTTATCTATCTTTGCTTGGTGGCTATCGCTCTCTCAGCACCTTAACCCTTATTTACTTACACAGTTGTCTGGTTGCTTAATTTGATCTTATTGTATTGTCTTATGTAAATATTAATGCTGTATTTTGGTCTTACTACCTCAATTTTCTAATCTGACCTGACTGTATTTATCTTATGTTAACTTAAATGCTTATTTTGGTCTAACTACCTCAATTCTTTGTCACATTGATGCTGTTATGTAATGTGTACTATGTATCATGATGTTCTTTGAAGTTT
The DNA here is from genome assembly GCA_016271365.2 of Neoceratodus forsteri. Taxonomy (NCBI): domain Eukaryota; kingdom Metazoa; phylum Chordata; order Ceratodontiformes; family Ceratodontidae; genus Neoceratodus; species Neoceratodus forsteri. The sequence continues at coordinate 1,721,860,637 of CM057449.1, read as the reverse complement.
GTCTCTGTACTCTCCTGGGTGGTGCCTGAAAATAGTCTTTCTGGCGAGTGCACCTAACCAGTTAACAAAAACTAAATAAATATGACTATCCCCAGGTCCCTTTCCATTCTCCCCCCACCTCGACCATGTACCACCACCATCCATTCACCGCCCCACACCCAGAGACCCCCCGCCCTGCCTCCTTCATCCCTGCTGCCACCTTAACCACTTAGCCGAAGGTTGCCTTCCTGCATCCTCCCCTTACCTGCTCACCCAGTTCCTCCCCCATTCTCTCCCCTCCCTGACCCACCTGTCCTTAGGATCTGCCCTGTATACCTTTACCCACTCACTAAATGCTACCTGTACACTGTAAATCTGCTGTTTTCTCTTGACCTGTTGATTGTCACTGAAGCTGTACTCCTTTATTGCCTTTTACTGAAAACTGTTCTCTGTGTTGTTACTGCTTCCCTGTATTATGTAAATGAACTCTGTATTGTTACTGTACCTCCCTGGTCGTGCCTGAAAATAGTCACCCGTTTGACTAGCGCACCTACCTGGTAAACAAAAACTAAATAAATAAATAAATAAATAAATAAATAAATTGTTGTTGTTAGTACCTCCCCTGCCATTGTGTACTCTTCTTCTGGGGTTTTGTTTCCCAGGTGTATTACTTTGTACTTCTTTGCATTGAATTTAAGTTGCCATACGTCTGACCATTTCTCCAACCTTGCTAAGTCCCTTCTTCTCCTTTCTACCCACCTTGTGTATCAACTCTGTTACAGATCTTCGTGTCATCTGCAAAGAGGCATACCTTTCCTTCCAGACCCTCTGCAATGTGACCTATAAAGATGTTAAAGAGGACTGGACCCAGTACTGAACCCTGAGGTACTCCACTAGTAACCCCCCTTTCTTCAGAGTGAGTTCCATTCACTATTACATTCTGTGTCCTGTTGTGCAGCCAGTTTGCTACCCAGGCTACCACCCTGGGATCCACTCCCAGGCTGGCTAACTTGATTATTAATCTTTTGTGCTGGACTGTGTCAAATGCCTTGCTAAAGTCTAGGTAGGTCATATCCACAGCCCCTCCCTGGTCTATTACTTTGGTCACCCAGTCAAAGAAATTGAATAGATTCATCTGACATGGCCTTCCTGCTGTGAATCCATGCTGCCTTGGGTCCTGTGCCCCGATGGCCTCTAGGTACTCAACAATTCTTTCTTTCAGAAGTGATTCCATCATTTTCCCTACCGCTGAGGTCAAACTAACAGGTCTGTAGTTTCCTGCTTCTGCCTTGCTCCCACTTTTGTGAAGGGGAATCATATCTGCCCTCCTCCAGTCCTCGGGTACCACCCCATCCTCCTATGATTTGTTAAAAAGGGTGGTCAATGATGTCACTAGGTCTCCCCTTAGTTCTTTTAGGATTCTGGGGTAAATTCCATCAGGCCACATTGCTTTGTCCACCTTGAGTCTTAGGAGTTCTTTCAGGACTCTTTCTTCTGTAAATGGACTGGTGTCAACCCCCCTACCCAGAGTGTTTCTATTGTTTGGTTTAGGTAACTCCTCCTCTTGTTCTTTTGTGAATACTGAGCAAAAGTTTTCATTTAGTATCTCTGCCTTTTCACTGTCTCCCTCTGCCTACCTCCCCTCTCCTTTATTAATCTTCACTATCCCTCCCTTAACCTTTCTATGCTCCGTAATGTACCCATAAAAGGTTTTATCCCCCTTCTTAACTGAGTTGGCTATCTTTTCCTCAGTTTGGGCCTTTGGTATTCTGACTGCCTTCCCCACTTCTTTCTGCTTTAACTGATACAGTTCCCTGTCATGCTCCTTCTGTGATTCCTTATACTTTTTGAATGCAGCCTTTTTCTCCCTAACCTTCCCTGCCACCTCTTTTGAATTAGAGAAGGCAACTCTGATCCAGAAGATCCCATGGATCATATTCTAATATAGCCACCAGCTCAGTAAGTGACCTTAAGCAAATTAGTTAACCTCCATGCACTTCAGTCCTCGAAGCAGAAAATTTCTGTAAAAGCAGGACAGTACACAAGATAAGGTGCTGCGAATATGTAGGTTTTACTGTGAAAGAGTGTCATGACCATTTGAATTCAAAGATTACTGCTCAGGAATGGATGATGATAACGATGATGATGACTGTGACCTTCATCCTAGCAGCATGGAAGAGTCACATACAGTAGTTATGGTTCTCAGAGGAGGGAGATGGTGGATTAAGTAGAGACCTTTAAATACCTCATGAGGTAAATAAGGTACAAGAGTGAAGTATTTTCAGAAGAAACGGTGTTCAATAACAAGGGGGCATGTTATGAAGCTGGAGGGGTAGATTCAAGAGAGATGTGAGGAAGTACTTTTTTCACAGAAAGAGTGGTGGATTCTTGGAACAGCCTTCCAGTGACGGTGGTGGGGGCAAAAAACAGTGGTGGGATGCAAAAATGCATGGGATAAGCACAGGAGAATCATAGCGGAATGGAAGTGGGGGAGAAAGAGCTGTACATCATACACGGTCTGCAGCAATAGAGTATGTAATGAGAGACGGACAGACTGGATTGGCCAAGCGGTTCTTTTCTGCCATCAAATTCTGTTTCTATTTTTCCATAGAAATCCCTAATCGATCGCACCCCTAGGATTTTGCCTGCGCTCAAGAGAGTCTCATTGAGAGACCTGAGCCCGAACATTGGGGCAGCACCCCACCATGATGGTGAAAGCTGTGAACACTAAATTAGGGATCCTGTTCAGGCACAGGAAAATCCTAGCTGATGAAGCCCTCCAGCTCTCAGTCTCCAGCTCTGTCTTCTCCCTGGTCGACTACAAGCTGGTGGTTTATGGCGCTGCCACTGATACGGCCCTCGAAAGGGTTGCCACTGCTCTTAACAAGGCTTGCAGACTATTGCTAAATGCTAACTGCTTCATGCACATTTGTTCCCTGTATGGTTTGGCCCACATACTACTGCTGCAATCCAGAATCAGATACCAAACTTGCCTGCTAGGGGAGAAAGGCCATGCTCTCCCTAACCCCCACCTGCATTGCAGACCTGGTAAAGGAAGCAAGCTCCAAATACAATACATGAAGAACAGTGACAACACAGCTTGATGTCCCATTTCGTAGAACTTTCCTAGGACAAAGATCCTTCATGTACCAAGCTCCACTATGGCTAAATCAGATCCCTGCTGCAGCAGCTCTTAAAACAACAAATGTTCGGTCCTTTAAAAGAGAACTGAAGCAATACCTGATGAACTCAAACACCTGCAACTGCCTTACCTGAATCCATATCTTCAGCCTAGATAGCCTCTCTTAAACACCTCTGACTCCCCTACCTGAGTCCATATCCTCAACCCAGATACGCCTCTCGTCTGTCTGAGCTTTACTTCTGTTTTACCTACCCTGGATCCCCACCTGCCATCCCTTGCCACCCCCCCAACTCCCTCCAACTCCCTCCCCTTCATACTCCCCCAACACCTCCCCTTTCCACCCGCTCTTCCCTAAATATTCTCCTTCTCCCAATCCTCTCTCTCTCTCTTTCTCCTCTCTCCTCCTCACTTTCTCTCTCTCTCTCTCTCAATCTACCCTGCGTTTGCACTCTCCCCGTTATTTCTCCTACTCTTTCCTGATGCTGTACCTTGACAGGCCCCTGAAACTGCTAAACCCTACGTTGCTATTTGGAAACCTCATTCACACTCTCCACCCTTTCTTTCTCCTACCTTTTCTGATACTCTGCCGTGACAGGTCCCCCTCGGGCAGCTATGTCATACGTTGCTAACTGGGAATCTCCTCCCGCCATTCAATTTCAGTTGTCTAGGTTACTCAAATGTATTATTTATCTATATTCTGTATTACATAGCAATCTTTTGATTTGTGTTAACTGTCAAGTTTTTGTTGTGTCTCTGCTGTTTTACATCCTGACGTGGAACCTTTGTAAAAGAGTGTATACTCAAAGGTTGTATCTGAATTACCAAATCAATAAAATAAAATAAATTATATGAGTTATAAAATGGGTACTGTACCTTATATACAGAGGTGTGATTACCTGGCACCCATCAGATGTACAAAACAGACATTCTGGTACTTAGCCTTATTATATATCAATACCTTAATGGAGCACTTTGTAAAAATGGTTTGACAGTTAGTTCTGTCATCCTTGGCTTCCAACATCCAGTTCCACAGAATGTACAGAAAAATATGCATATTTTTGCCTATGTAGCAAACTGTCTATGGCCCTTGTGGTCCTCCTCTCCATCCTCTAAGAGGACTGGCTAGTCAAACGTTGTGCTACACTGGATACTCAGCATAAACTTGTGCAGTGCCTCCACCTGGTGTAGCAATATGTGGTACCTGAATGCTGCCATACAAGACTGTTACCCTCTAGGAAATAGTACACAACCTGCCCACACAGTCCCTCCACAAAGCAAGTGACACTGCAGCAGCAACAACAACCCCCAAACCAAGAAATGCAATTCAAACAATTTATTAAAATGGGAGGGTACAGAAAGAATGGGAATAAAAGTAAAATGGGAACAATGGGTTAGCAGCAAATTCCTTATTATCTATGCAATAGCAACAAATACCCCATACATAACAGTAATATCCTGACACTTGATGTGATAATAATTGCCCCATACAATCTGCCCTCCCCCTGGCAGTCCTTCAAAACCAGGCAGGGGTGTCCAACTTAATTCACCCCAAAGGCCATGGACCAGAGCTTTATTTTAGTTGCAGAGGGTGCCTTACTGAGGATGCAGTTGCTGCTAGCAGAGCAGATGGCTCAGTGGCAGACTTTAACTGTTGCAGGCAAAACAAAGAGCAAAACCCAAGCTGTTGAAGGACAATTTAACTTTAATTTGTAGAAAAAGGGGACCCTGCTTGTAAGCCACACAAATGGATGGTTTGATGGCCTCTACATGTCTTCTGCCTGAGCTTCTCAAATGGCAAAGTCCTAATCACAATAAATTGTACCCAGCTGTGAGGATGAAGCCCTAATATTTATTCAAGATCTTGAAGCTTCACAGATAACTCAGATTTCTGTAGGATGAACAGACAAAATGGCAGAACAGGCTCCCAGGTGGAGGGCAGGCTTCCCTGGGTGTGTCTGGTATTCACCTGACAGTCTCTGTTCAATCATGGACAATCTGCTGCTGCAAATGAAGGGGTCCATGGACCCTGAAGTAGGCAGTGGCCTCAGTTGGTCAGTTGATCTTGAACTTGTCCCCCAGAGAAGAAAATCACTGTTTGGGTAAGAACCCCCAGCTCCAATGCCTGCCTTTGGTCTTCTACAGTTCTTATTAAACTGTTGTTTTAATTACTTACAAAAGAAAATTAGCTGTTGGGTACCCAGAATTATTTAGCATGCCAGGCTGCAGTTCCTGGTGGCAGTGGCTCACCACTCACATCTCCACTCTGTCTCTCTTCTTTTCTCGTTTTTCTTAAGCTCTGGGCAGCCTCTTTTATAGGGATCTTTATTCACTCCATTAGCTACGTTGTCTGTCCTACCCTATGGAACCATGCAGGCTCCTGATTGGTCACTCATTATTCATGAAGATATTTCAAAAAGAGAGAAATCCAGCTTAGACATTTTTCCATTCAGACCTTTAAGCTGTCCTTTGCTTCTCACTGGTCAATCAGTTTCCCAGGCAACTCAGAAGATGTTTGCAACTCCCTTCACCCATCCTGTTGTCTTTAACTCCTGTCTCTATTCAGGCCTGCTGGTGATATTTTTCCAATCCCCCTAGTAGCCTTCTTTAGCTTCCTACTGCTTTCTGTGGCTTCTCTTTCAGACAATATAGACTTTCTTTCATGATCCGGTACCACAAAGTAATTGCCCAGAAATTGGGGGGGGGGTGACTAGCACACTCCCACTGCTAAATTCTTGACCTCTTCATCAAGACCATGTCCATACCATCCAAATGTCCACTAGCAATGGCATTAGCATTATCATCAACAATATAGATAGTTCCATCTAACACCTGATGTTTAACTACTCAGTGCATTTATACACATTTGTGCAGCATCACATTTCTTGCTAGACAATTGATGCCTATCTATCCATAGCATTCAATGGGCACACAAACACATTTTCCCACCTGAACCTGTATCTGTAAACAGTACCTGGGAAAACTTAACTGTTTGCAAACAGTGGTCACTATGGGCCAAACAAAGTGAAAAATCAGTGGAAGCACCGGGGGTGTCATGGGTGAATTTGTAATAGGCTTAGGCTCATGTCCAGACCTTCTGGGTAATATTGTTTCTTTCTCAGGAATAGGACACATGCTTTCCTCTATGAGCTCTGTATCCAGCACAAAGGCATTGTCAGGAATGTCAGGGATTATAGCAGTATCTGGGATTTGTTCCTCCAATTCAAGCTCCACATCTTTGCCCATAAGTGTGTTTTCACGTGGATCAGTTGCCAGTTCCTCTGGTACAAATGGTGCTGCATCTGAGTTCAAAGGGTAGAAAAGTTAATTGCCTGATGATTTTTCAAGTGTAAATGCATTAGTGGATGGTTCAGAACGTCTCCATTCCATCAGTTGCAATTGGTCATTCAAGGGTTTGCCAGATTTTCTAGGGTCATTAATATTTTTATTAAAATTGTTCAATTTACAAGCACCAAACATGCATTATGTTATACATAATTTGTACAGTTTTTGAGAATGTGATATGAAAAAGTGTCACAGAAATGTGGTGTACAGTGCAGGGGATTTCATAGTGATGCAATGCCAACAAGATACCTTCCCTTTAGGATGGATAGAGTATATATTACTGATACTTATACTACAGCTTAGAAAGGTAGATTATTTGATTATATTAACTGCAGAAGAGAATACCTGGGCCTGTTATTTGAGGACTTTAAATGACTGATATAAGGTGTGCTCCTAACCAACTAATGACTAGCTAGAACCTATTTACCAATCAGTGCATATATTAAACAGGTCTACCTGTCACCTATACAGTAGGTCCTCCATCAATGTCACCATTAAAAAGGGAGAATTGTGTTATCAAGCCTCTGTGTGTCCAGGGATGTTAGGTCTCAAGTCATGGATTTGCTGTACCAGGCTGATTTCAGACCACTACACACTTAGGGCATTCCTGCCCAAACAAACACTGCAGCACTTGACCAAACTAGTTCAGAGCTTGTAAATATATAAACAGGAATCATCTTACCGCTTCTTCAATTTTATTAAAGTGCTCACAATGTTCGTACCCCTAGGTGGCGGAGTGATTGAGGCAAAGGGCAACAACAGAGCCACACTAGGAGAGTTGGGGTGCTCAGTGACCACAATCAAACAAAGGCAGGCTCCAGTCATGGCACTCACCCCTTAGGCAAATAAAGTACTGCAAAATGGACAACCAGATTTGACTGAGGCAAAGGTTTACTGTGGTTTCTCAAAATGATAAAGCCGTAGACACCAAATTGGAGTTTAAACCCGAAGCAAAAGTCACAGACCAGTGGCCAGGCAGACAGCCCACGTGCATAATGATGCACAGGATCAGCTGACATTTGGCAATGCCTTCCTCAATTGGAGAAGTGGTAAGATTGTTCCTGTTTATTTATTTACAAGCTCTGAACTAGTTTGTTCAAGCACTGCAGTGTTTGTTTGGGCAGGTTTGGCCTAAGTGTGCATCTTCGGTCTCTGTTGCTGCAGGCACCAGACTGTGCAGGCTCTCTATGAATGAGCAGAGCCCCTGTCTTTTGCTTTAACTGGTTCACTGATTTTGGTCCACACCAGTAGGGGAAGAGCACTGCAGGTATCGTGAGTATCTGAGGGATTTGTAGCTCTGTCAAGGAGGCACAGAAAGGGGTCCATATCCTGAAGAATAGAGCTATTTTTCCAGAGGCAAAGTAGCTCATCCTCTTCAACTTGATGAGCTGTGAGAGCTTAGCTATCAGTTCAGCTAGAGGAGTGACAGTTCTCCATCACTGGATCAACAGCCTTTTGACTTCCAGACATACCACATGCACCCATTTCTGTTCTTTTAGTGTAAGAGCAGGGACTGAGATGAAGGATTCATTGAGGGCTACATTTGGAGAGGAGGAAGTTTAGCAGGACAGTGTGTGTGTTGTTAATAAAGTTGAAGGCCTGCTGCCAGTAGAATATAATTGGGGACATTGCCATAGAATGTGCAATAAAGTTCCACCAGGTTCTACACACTGCCAGCAGCGTTCAATGGGAAGCAAGTGTGCTGTATATAAGACTGATGGAGTGTGTTACCACATGTGTTGTACTTTTTTCTGTAGTAATATGCTTCTGGAGTTTCATATAGCCATGTGTGCAGCTTTCCAGCAGGAGGCCTATTCCACCTAGGGGATGAGTCTATTTCAGAGGGCAGCCCGTTTGTCTCAAGCAGTAAGTGACTGGTCCTGGATTGTGTTTCATATTGCCTTGTAGATAAGGCCCACCCTACTCTTAGGAGACTTAAGCCAAACCTTCAAGTATTGGTCAGAGCTCAGCAGAGGGCGTCATTGGAGCTGCCCTAGCAAGGGAGCCAGTGCAATGTGGATCTGCAAGTATCACCATAAATCACAAAGATTTAAACCAAACTTGCACTGAATATTATGGTAGGTGTCAAGGGTGCATCAGCCTGGTGTGAGAAGATCACTCAGACTGTGGATCCCAGATGACACCCAGCCGGGCCAGTTGAGCATAGCTCCTCCTCCCCAGACTTCAGGATTATTCTACAAGGGAGTGAAAGCAAAGCCTGGGTGGTAGCATGTCAAAAAGGTTATGAAATAACAGTAAGTAGAATAGCAGTGACTGAAAAATGGTTAGAGTTAATAGGGCGACCAGAATTTATGGTGACTGCAGTTACGGCGACATTTGCTTTCCCCCCCTCCCTGAGGTGCTATGACCTCAGAGTTAGATATATAGGTAAGGGGGAGTGTGTGGAGGCAAAGCCTCCGACAGAAAGCAAATGTCAACGTAACTGTGGTCACCGTAAATTCTGGTCGCCCTATTGACTCTCGCTGTTTTGACGACACCATTATTGTACTCGCCATTATTTCATCACCGTTTTGACATGGAGCCAAGCAGAGCAGGTCAGGTGTAAGGACAGCTGGACTTGGAGAACAGACCAGTTTTTTAGAGAGTGGTCTACCATGGGATGTTGTTTTTGGGGGAGTGGCCTTGTGGTGAAGTATCTGGTGGCATGTCACACCCTCCCCAAGGTATTGCGCTTTAAGGGCTGTTGAGATCGGGAGTGCTGTTGCTTTCATTGGGAAGCTGCACAGAAGCTGGGCCATTTGGAAGGCCCAATAATACCCTTTGAACCAGAGAAGGTTCTATCCTCTCTTTTTCCAGTGGGCGCAAAGTTTTGTGCGGCTATACCTAGGACACTTGCCTTCCTAAATGAAGTTCCTAATCAGTGCATCTATCTTATTGAACCATTTTTGAGGAATGGGTAGCAGTATGTGTAAGAGAAGGTGGAATGTTTTGGGGTAGTGACTATTTTGATAGCTTAAATTTTCCCTGCCATGGACAGCTGAAGCAGTTTCCAACAATAGCATTCAGTATGTAGTTCCTGTAGCAGGGGGTTGAGGTTGATGGCACACATTTTCTCCATGTCGGCAGAGATGTGAATGCAGAAACAGGTAATCAGGTCAGGACCCCTTCACTAGCCCACACTGCATGCATACTGTGCTAAGCAGGTTGAATAGAGATGGAGAACTTCTGTCTTGGAGCAATTTACCTTCAGATCAGATACTTGAAAAAAGGTGTTGAGAAGGAACATGAGACTTGGTAGTGCAGTGGGGGCCTCCTTAGTAACTACAGGCATGTCATCAGCATATAGTAAGGCTGGGCAGCTATCATCCCATTTTAATTCTTGGAATTTCTGGATTGAGTTTGATAGCTGTAGATAGAGGCTTAATTGCTAACACAAACAAGAGAGGGACATGGGGCAATCCTGCCTTGACATCATGTGGTTAGTGATTTCCTCAGCCCTAGAATCAGTGTATAGGGTACAGACATACAGTAGCTCAGGAAGCTTGGTCCGAAGTCCATCTTATGAATAACCTGTAGGGGTACCCCCACTCCACGGAATCAAAAACCTTCTCAAAATCAATGGCAATGGCTGTTGCTGGGGGTGAGGCACCATTAGCAAAGTGTATTAGGTTTACAAAGGTGTGCATGTGGTCTGAACTGAGACACTCGTTAACGAAGTCCAGTAGTAAGGGGTGTATTACAGAATGGAGGAGGTTCTTCACTCTGAGGGCCAATGCTTTAGCATAGATTTTGCTGTCTGCTGTGTTAAGAGAGGTGGGCCGGTAGCTAGCTGGTGAGGATGGATCCTTCCCATTTCTGGGCAGTACCATGATGATGGCTGTACATGTGTAAGGTGGAAAAGATCCACTGATCCCTGGTATATCCTACGTAGGATGGGGCAGATCATGGGGGAGATGGCCTGGAGAAGATCCACCAGGAGGCCATCACCCACAGATGCCTTGTGAGGACTGAGGCTTTTAAGAGCCGTCTTGCTCTTCCCAATGGAGAGGGGAATTTTCAGGGCATTTGCCTGCTCTGGAGTTAGAGTAGAGAGAGATGTGCAGGATGCAGGAAGTGTCAATAACGTCCACCTCTGGTGGAGAAGAGGAACTGCATGGTGTATTGTAGACCATGCAAGCAGCTTCACTGTTGTGTTCAGTTGAGGTTCCAAACTCACCTTGGGAGTTTATGAGATTGGCAGTGTGTCTTTCTGGCTGCTGCATTTTGAGCCGAAAGGCAAATATTTTCCAACATTTTTCCCCACCTTTCTAGTGTTTATGTTTGAGTCATGACAGTTTGGCTTTCCTGGCCAGTAGGGTGTCAGTATCAAGCCTCAGCTTAAAGATAGCCTGATGCAGATGTGCACTGGTGTCAGTGCTGGGGAGAGCTTTGAACTTAGCCTCTTTGTTTTGGAGCCGAGTTTCTAGGTTGGCTAGTTGTTTCTCCCTCTATTTTATCTGCATGAGGCATAACAGATGTTTTGGCCTCTAATGGTGGCTTTCTATGCTTCCCATAATGTTGCCACATTAGCTTCTTCTGTGTCATTCACCTGGAAAAACACAGTGGTTTCACGTGAGAGTCATTTGAAGAATTTCTGGTCCTGAGGATGTAGAGGGTCCAGGTGCCATGTGGTCAAGCGCTAGGGAACAGGTCCCGAGACTATGTATAGTTAGACTAAGGCATGGTTAGAGATAAGGACAGGAGTAATGGAGCCTGCTGTGATCTTGTCCATAACCCCAAGGATGCAAGCCTTAAGTCAACGTGGCTGTAGGATCCATGGGCTATAGAGAAACTAGTGTAGCTGTGTGTTCCCGGATGGAAACTGCACCACACATCTGTGATTCCTGGCCCATGAGCCAGAGTGAAGCAGCTGGGACTGCCTTTTTTTTAAACATATTTATTGATTTTACAATGCAACAGATACAAGTATGGCCTGTAGGACAGTGCATTTTCATGATAAAAAACATCATCTGTGAAGAGACAGTATCTTTAACACTCCTAATTTGGTACATCATGTGGAGGGTATCATTAATACATTAGTACATTCAAAGATAGTTTGTTACAAATGCTATTACAGCTATGGGTAAGGAAATTCTTCAATTAAACTGCCCTTTAGGATAAAAATTCCACCCCTTAAAACTGGTGTTACTTCCTCAACCTCCTACATCGGAGAGAAAAAAAAAGGAAACAAATAAGCTCAATCACCTCGGGTCCCCACCATTCCATCTAATTGGCCATAAACATTTTTTAACAGAGCTTATGAACAACTTCTAAGTCCCCAATGCTGCAACTCTGGTAATTATTCTTAGGTCACAGAAACATTGGACCTTAAACTAGCATACCCAGTAAACATTAAAAATGATCAGGCAGACATACATTTCTTAAATTGCTAAACTGCATCACAAAGAACATATATGCACAGTCTTCTGTCGTCTAGTGCATCACAGATACTGGTGTTAAGAAAAAATGTAGAAAGAGCAATTATATCAGAACAATTATATTAGAATAGCCCCAGTATACTACAAGTGCACAATAGTATGGAATCAGTAATTACTTTGTTAAATGTCCATGTCTGCATTAGTCCCTCATTCCAGCTTAACTTACTGGGCCCACCGAAATTCAGGTATGTTCTTCCGGTTCAGACTTGATATTCGAGTCCTGTGTGGAGTAATCCTGCTCAGTCTTCACTGAAAGTTTATTGGCCTCCATCGGATCTGAAAAGTGGTAGGTCTTCGACCCGTAGGCAATCTTGAGACTCGCCGGCATCAGCAGGACATAATGAACCATAAGCTGGCGCCGCTTCAATTGAATGCCATCGAAGGCCTTGTGGCGCTGCCTTGTGGCATAACTCAAATCAGGGAAAATATGGATAGGGACGTCCTGCCATTTAGAGGGTCCCTGTTTCCGCACCATGGACAGTACATAGTCCCTTTCCTTCACAGAACTCAGGATGACCAGAACTGCTCGTGATGATGGGTGGGCAGAGTCCACGTGTAGTCGGGCCCCTCTGGCATTCACTCTGTAGGCCCGTAACACAGAAATAGGAGAATCCAGGTGCAAAAAATCAGGAAGCCACTGCTCAATAAAGCTGTCCAATGCATCCCCCTCTGATTCCTCTGGTATGCCTAAAATTCTGATATGGGACGCCTGCACCCCATTTTCTAGGGTTTCCAGACATCAACGAAGCAGGGTATTCTCTTCAATCATACCAGTCGTTGTCACCATCGCCTTTTCTGCCATTTTATTTGCCCCTTGAGCTGAGTCATCCACCTATTGAAGTTTGGTTTCTATCACTTGAATTCTGGAGGTAAAATCGTCCATTTTTTAATCGAGCACTTGGATCGCTTTAAGTAATGCAGCATTGGAGGGCTAAGTAGAAGTAATGTCCATAGGATCCTTGGCTTTATTGGGGCCTGCTTGGGAGTCTCTCTGCTTAGCTGTGTCTCCTTCCGTCGTTGTTTTTGGGCGACCCATTGCTTAAACCTGATCCAAATTTATGTATCTGCAATCCTCCAAAGCTCAGCAATCCAATAATAGCCTGTTATACAGTAGGAGCGAAAAATCACTTTTAATGATGTAATTTGCCAATTGAAGGAATATCAGTACAGAGCTGTGGTTGAGTGCAGCTTTCCAGCTTAGCTGCTAGCCACGCCCCTCTCCGGACTGCCTTTATATGGGAATTGGCTGTACCCTGACTTCTGCCCTGGGCTGAGTCTAGGCTGAGATTAAAATCTACCCCACGGACCACTGGAGCATTAGGAACATTAAACTGCAACAATTTGTCTGTGAGTTCATTGAAGAAGGCAAGAGGAGCATATAGATTACTGATTATCAGGGAGCCATTTTTGGTGTCAAAATGCCACAACACTCACCTGCTCTCTTTACCTGTTGTACTGTTTACAAGTTTCCATTTAAGAGACTTACGTTTAAGGACTGAGAACCCCCCCCCCTTTAACCATTTGTATAAAGACTGTGACCTCCCTTTTTTTCAACTGTTGCTGAGCCATGGATCTCAACACCAACCTACTCACCCTTGAGTTGCTGGGCTTCCAGTTGCAACAATTTGGTCTCCTGTAGCAGAGCGACTTGCAAGCACATCTTGTTTAAGTGGGACAACACCTGTTTGCATTTCATAGGTGAGTTCAAACCCCAGAGAGTCCAGGGACACATGTGTAGGTCAGCCATATTTCAACCCAGGGTGACAAATAATATGGTCTGCATCATCAATAACTGCACAAACAGGTGGTGGCCCAGATGAAGAGAGATAACTGCAAAGACTTTCATAGAGATGGTATGAATGAAAACATTAGGGCAGTGCCTTAAGTAAGGAATAATACCTGACAGTGTGGGCTTTATTGGGAAATACCGGACTACCCATGGGTGTAATGAGGCCCAACACCACAGGCAGAGGGCCTTATAACATCTGGAAGGTCTGACATTTCCCAATAAAGCCCACCCTGGATGGTATTATTGTGCCTAGAACAGTGGTGCAACTGGTAGACAAGAAGTACAGGAACTCAGGCACTGGCAATTATGAAATACGGAGTGAAGATCTTCAATCTAAAGGATAGCGGTGTCAAAGCACAACTATCTAATTTGACGCTAGTAGATTGTTAGAGATATTAAAGTATTTCTAGAAAAATGGCATTGTTGTACAGCTCAGTTGGTGTTATGGAAACCCTGATAGCAGATCACAGATCCAGAAACTGTCACTATATTGCTGGTTTAAGAATTTCAGTTTTAGTGTCAGTGGGAAGAAGTACAGGAACTCAGTTCCTGCTGCAAAAAAGGTATAGGAACTGAGTTCCTATGCATTCCTGCTCAGTTTCATCACTGGCCTAGAAAATGGACACAGTAAAAAGAAATGCTTCAGAAAAAATGTTTTAATAAAAAAATGAATTTACATTAAGTTTTGTAATTAAATAGTTCCTCTGCCTGTATTGGAATAGAGGACTTTTGGCCGAATGGAGATTCTGTAGTTAAGAAAATGCTGGTTGAATGCTGTTGGTACCCTCACAGTAGTTTCTGTTTCTTCAGTCAGACCCGTCATCCTTATGGAGCAGTTTCCGTCCCTATGCTCCCCATTCATTTTCATTTGTAATAGTACCTTTTTGTTGTTCCTTTTTTTTAAATACTGCGGATGAGAGCTGCTGCAATCGTGGAAGAAAGCCGCAGTGTGGGAGATTGAGTGTGGTTGGGGCAGCAGGTATTTATGTAATGCCCCCCCCAATTGGGGGGCTTACCTTTATAGCCTGTTTTGTCTCTTGATTGCTCCTGCTGCCTCTTCCCAGTGTCTCAGTTTTCCCCCCACCTGTTCCCCGAAGTGCACCACTGCTTGGTCTAGTTCTAGTGTGCCATGGGAACCCTCAACAGTCCCCCTTTATGTATTACTGCCCTTTTGGTCATTTGAGCTGTGGGGCCACTGGCCATTTTCCCATATGCTTCATGGCCGGCCAGAAAGCTCGCTCATACGCAGAATGCATATTACGGTTCTTGACCGCAATTGCGGTCGCCGAGTGGCTTCCTGTTGGTCCCAGCCCCATTGTAGGGCTGAGTGGGGACAGGCGACTAAAGCAGGACCCTGGAAAACCCCTCCAGAATTTTGTAAATTAAAGGGTACCTAAACAAGCAGTTTTTTAAAACTGTAAATTCCAAAATCTGGCTTCATAGTGAGGTAAAGTAATGGCTGCTGTTTACATTTATGCTAAAATTGCATTTATGTAAATAACATAAATGCAGTTTCAAAGTTTTTGAAATATGTAAACATTAGCCTTTCACTTTCAAAAAGCAGCCTTGGTTTCTCCCTAAGAGGTCTGCCAAGTGTGTTAAGTGATGAGTCATGATGATATCTTCGGAGCCAGAGACAGAGACCCACATATATTCCTATTGTGCTAACTAGTTCTTCATTCCCTCTTTGTTTTGAATTGTTGTACAGAATGATCACCACCATGTGTTAACTCATGGATTATTTTGATTAGTGAATGTTAGGCTATGATTTTTTTTATTTTGTTTGCTTTAACTTGCTGAAAATGTTTTGCAATCCGGCTGACTTTCTCCTTGGCAAATTGCAGTACAGCACAACACTTCAAATAGCTGATGATTAAGTGGTTATGTGATGCCCTGAATTTAGTTTTTTGTTAACCAGGAGAGACACACTAAGCTGAAAGCTTGTTTATAAGTGTGGCATGGGAGCACAAGGAAGTCTAGTGACTTGCTTAGGGTCACACAGCATAGTACTGGTCTGATTCAATTCCAAAGTTCATGCTCTCTTCTTAATCCACAAATAAGGCTTTCTTTTTCCATGTGAACCCCCTGCACCTAGCCTACCTTCTGTTGAACATCCCACCATCCATACCCTGTCCTTAGTACTTCCTGAGGCCGCATACGTGCTTACGGTCTCATGAAGACAATTATCATACCTTAGACTGTAATCTTGTACCTCAGAGAGTTGTGCACACCTATACCGATACGCATCATCAGCTGGCACTGTTAAAAAATGCCTCCCAAATCACTCTCCAGTCCACTTTCTCAGTATTTGACTTCTGCTTCCACAGTAAACATTGAGCGGATCACCACCCTTCTGCACATAGAAGGTAGTATGTACAGTTCCACTGGTCTGTTTTTTCCTCACATTAACCAACAACTAGGCCTTCCTGAAGGGCCAAGCATTAAGCATCATGACTCATCAGAAAAACTGCTGTTCATGCCCTCATAAGGGCTACACTTACAATGGATAACAATATTATTAGCAAGGGAGGCATAAGAATACCTTGAGCAAATCCACCCGACTTCCAGTGTCAATCTACTGCTTTACCTGTGATCTGCAGAACTCCACAGGACAGTTCCCAGCAATTATTCTCCAGTACTTTTCTGTGCTGTACTCCACAATGTGAGTTAGCTGGCTACCACCGTTCCAAATCTTGAATGAGCTATACTCAACTCCCTCAATACTGTCCTAACAAATGTCAACATCCCCCCCCCCAACAGAGGCTAATCTCCGTACACTGATTTCAAGTAGCAGTTTAGGTGCAGCCATGCCACTCTGAGCATTTGCCATCGCTGGCTGCTGTCATCCACAGTCAAGTAGTGCTCAAGGTACATGGGAAACAAAAACCCAGGGGAAGCATACACAATGGGGGGTGAGATACTGACAACAGTAAAAATAGAAAGGGACCTGGGGGTAATTATATCAGATGACCTAAAGGTGGGCAAGCAATGTGAGAAGGCAGTAAGGAAGGCTGGGGGGATACTGGGATGCACAGGAAGAGGCATCAATAGTAGAAAACAGGAAGTTGTTATGCCTCTGTACAGACAGTTGGTGAGACCCCATCTGGAGTACTGTGTGCAGTTCTGGAGACCCCATCTCCGCAAAGACATAGACAGAGTGGAGGCTGTCCAGAGGAGGGCAACCAAAATGGTGCAGGGTCTGCACCAGAAGACATAGAAAGAAAGACTAAAGGAGCTTAATATGTATACCCTTGAGGAAAGAAGGGAGAGAGGGGACATGATAGAAACTTTCAAGTACCTCAAGGGAATTAACAAAGTCCAAGAGGGTAGCATCTTCCAGAAAAAGAGATGTGCAAGAACAAGGGGGAACAATTTGAAGATAGAAGGGGACGGCTCAGAGGTAATGTGAGGAAGTATTTTTTCACTGAGAGGGTTGTGGATGCATGGAACAGCCTCCCTGAGGAGGTCGTGGAGTCAAGAACAGTGGGGGACTTCAAGAATGCATAAGACAGGCATAAGGCAGTCCTAGTGGGGGGTAGGAGGAAGTAAGCTGTTGGTTAACTAGGATCTGCAGCTTATCTGTTAGGTAGGAAAATGGGCAGACTAGGTGGGCCAAGCGGTCCTTATCTGCCGTCAAATTCTATGTTTCTATGTTAAGGTGCTGGCAGCCCCACATTTCAGATCTCACAATGATCTGCTCAATGTCCCCCTTCCTGTCTTCCCTTAACCTGGATATAGCTGTACCCTGCTGGAATGGTATCTTCAAACCCTCTCTGGCATTCATTCTTCTCACCTGCTCCCCACAACAGAAACTGGTGTGCTCACTACCCTTCCACATCATGAATGCAGTCAGTATAGTCTCCCATATTATCTTTACATATTATTAATAATAAACATGATATTCTGGTAAGCCAGGCTAATAGCAGTAGGGCACAAGGGGAAAATAAGCTTCCCTACCCATATAAGATCTAAGCCACCTATGATTAGGCACTATTAAATGACATGCATAATGGTGCATACACCCATCATTTAATAATGCCTAATCAGAGGAAGCCTAGATCTTTTAAGGAAAGCCCATCATTCCCCTTGCTCCCTGCTGCTATCAGCCTGACTTACTGGAAAGATTTGTTTATTTTTTATATGTCAAAAAACCTGGGGACTGCACTACCTGCATTCATGATGCAGAAGGGTGATGACTCACCAGTTTTTGGTGTGAGGAGGAGTAGTGAAGAATGAATACCAGATGGGGACTGAGAAGGCCACTCCTGCAAGGTACTGCTATATTCAGGGAAGGGGGAGAGAGAAGGGGAGAAATGCGAGCAGATCACTGTGAGAAATAAGATATGGGGCTGCCAGCACCATCATCACTACCTGACCCCACCGTTCTGGCAAACATTCCCCTTCCCATAATACCAGTTCATGCAATTGTCCAAGGCTGTGTGTGGGTATTAATGTGTGAAATGGCTGCCACTACACAGTCATGCCACTACCAGATTAGCATTGCTTGTTTTGGGATTTTGGGATACAATGCGTATGAAAAGCACCAGATAAATGCTGATTCTTATTATTATTACTTCCTATGGAAAAAGAAGACAAGACAAGCATATAACTTATTTTTGAGAAAGTATGAACTTGAACAATGGATTGCACATGAACTTTGCTACAAAAAAGTGGTGGATCTAGGGGGTGGTGAAGGGTGTGGCTGCACCCTCCCATATTGTAATGTACTTGCTTGCTGCTGCTGCATTTCACTTTGTTGAAGAAGTCTGATTTATTGATTGTACAAATGTTTACATTCAAACTATGGATTGCAGGTGTAGATTCTGTCAAAAACGTACTAGAAAAGAGTAATAGCAGACTACAGTATATGAAGGTCTAATAAAAATGTTAAAAAGTGCATATTAAGTATGAACACCACCCCAGCACCCCCATTGTAGCATCCTGGATCCGCTATAACCACTAGTCCACCAGGTTATTTAAGATTTGTATTGCACTGTGGTTTGCTACAGACAAAGTCGGTTGGATTAAAACACAATTTTAGCATGTTAAAGTAAACAAAATTAACAGAATCATAGCCTAATATGTGTATTATACAAAATAATGCACATGGTTTTGACCATTTGGGTGAAACAATTCTATACAGAGAGAAAAAAGAACTAATTAGCTCTCTAAAGAGCCATTTATCTCTCTCTGGCTTTGACTCCAATGATGTCATCACATAACACATTTGTCGGCCATTTTAGGAAGCAACTAAGACAGTTTTTTTGAAATTGGAAGGCTGATTTTACAATTTTCAAATGCTTTGGAACCACATTTAGGTAAATTATATAAATGTAGTTTTAGCATTAATGAATACAGCAGCCTTTCCTTTAGTCACCTATGGAGTCAGATTTTTGAATAGCTTGTTGTCAAAATGTTGTTTAGGTATCCTTTAAGAGAGCCAATCGCACTGAGGTTTTCAGCTCATGAATATTACTAAGGGAGACATTATTATTCATAAGTTAGGCTGTCCTAGTGCAAGGGTGTTTAAAATATTGTCACTAGCGACAGGCAAGGATTTGAAAAATAAATGTAAATAGATGTGGGCATTTAGGAGGACTCCAGGGGAACTGTTAAACAAAGGGGGAATGATTAAAATAAATAATGTTTATGGGTCTGTTCATAAAAAGGGGTTACCAAAGGTGACCATGAAGGTCAAATTTTCAAATTATTTCTAGATTACATTTGTGTTCCATTTCAAGATATTAGGACCCAAGTATGAAAAAAGAAACATATTGGGAGATAAAAGTCTCACAGGTTCCTGAGGCAAAAGAATTGTATTGTGGTGAGTAACAAGTTACACCACACACCATGGTGAATGTAACACCTGACACAAAACATTTGTTTTAGTAGTAAAAACTTTAATAAACATATGTAATGAGTTATATTAAAACATGAGAAACAAATATTTATAAAAATTACATTACATTAATTGCAAAAGTGATGCTTCGCACCACGTACCGTGGTGAATGTAACCGGTGACACCACACTTATATTTCACTTTCTAAAACTGTACTAAACATGCCTAACAACTAACATACTGCTGCTACTGACTGACATACTGCTATAAAACATGAAAAAATGTGACAATTACATTATTGGCAAATGTGTTGTTTAACACCACATACTATGATGAATGTTACGAGTGACACCATACATTTGTTTCAGTTTTACAAAGTTTACTGAACATGCCTAATGGCTAACATGCTACTAATAATAACTGGCACAGGGCTACAAAACCTAGAACAATCTGACAATGATAACAGTACTGACTGGTGTGATGTTTGACTCCACAAACCATGGTGAATGTAGCAAGTGACACTATACATTTGTTTCAGTAGAAAAAGGTTTACTGAACATGCCTAATGGCTAACATGCTACTACTAATGACTGACATAGTGCTGCAAAACCTGGAAAATTTGACAAAGTTAATGTCACTGACGGGTGTGATGTTTGACTCCGCGTACCGTAGTAAATGAAGCAAGTGACACCATACATATGTTTAACTTACTAAAAATGTACTAAACTTGCCTAACAACTAACATACTACTATTACTGACTGACAAACTGCTATAAAACATGACAAAATTCAACAATTACATTACTGGCAAGTGTGATGTGCAACACCACATAACGTGGTGAATGTAACAAGTGACACCACACATTTGTTTCAGTTTTAAAAAGTTTACTGGACATGCCTTATGGCGAACATGCTACTACTAATAATTGACATAGTGTTACTAAACCTGGAGAAATTTGACAATAATAACAGTACTGGCAGGTGTGATGTTTGACACCGCATATCATGGTGAATGTAATGAGTGACACCACAAAGAAAATCCATTTTAACCCTCCACCCAATATATACAGTATAATCCCTTTCACAACTGATGCCCAGCACTTTCTCTAGACATGCAGTTGTTACTGAAATTTGCTGTCTGAAAATTTGCCCCATAATCAGTGAATGATGGTAACCAAAGCCTGCCTGTGGTGAATGTAACTGCAGCCCTCTTTGTTGCATGCCGTACTTATCTTCATGGAATGTAGCCCTACAGAATGGAGGAGTCACATGCAAACAATGGCCCAGATATTCAAACTGCGCCATTTTGTGGTGCAAGCCCCAGCGCTTTCTTCAAAAGAGTTATAAGAGGGGTGTGGCCAGGGCAATATTCAGTCGGAGTTGGCGCTATGGTGCAACCTTTGAATATCACCCTGGCCACACCCACTGTGCATGGTGCAGTGGAACTGCACCAGCGCAAGTGGTCAGAGTGGAGCATTGAGATGCAGTGGCGCAAGTTCCATTGCACCATGCACAGCACCTGCGATATTCAAAGAGTGACATGCAAATGGGGCCATAATTTATGCAAGGCACATTGGGGGCCATTTGCATCTGATTATGGCCCCATTTGCATGCCATTAGCATGCGGGTGTGCCGATCCCTGACGACTTGTGCCTGGCGCCCTGCCAGGCAGCAGCCATCAGGTACCGATGTCTCCTGCAGCCCGATCGCGGGCAGAACAGTAATGTTCCCCCCAGCAGCCCGATCGTGGGCATAACTGAAAGTCCCCCCATTAGCCCGATCGCAGACATAACTGAAAAGTCTCCCCACCATTAGCCCGATTGCGGGAATAGCTGAAAAGTCCCCCCATTAGCCGATCGTGGGCGCAGCGATAAGTCCCCCACCCCCGAGCAGCCTGATCACGGGCATCAGA
This sequence comes from Neoceratodus forsteri, assembly GCA_016271365.2. NCBI lineage: Eukaryota > Metazoa > Chordata > Ceratodontiformes > Ceratodontidae > Neoceratodus > Neoceratodus forsteri. The sequence goes on along the minus strand of CM057449.1, from coordinate 1,721,839,196 downwards.
CCTCCCCAAAGTGCAATATCCTGGTGGTCCAGTGGGCCCACGAGTAGCCCGATCACGGTGGCATCCTCACCCCCGTCCGACATCCCTGGTGATCTGGTGGCTCCCCACCCCACCCACCCATGGATCCCCACCACCCTGCTCCCCCAGTCAGCGGCAGGCGGCAGCACCCCACCTGCCTGCCGCCCCGCTGCCCGCCGACTGACAGCTCAGTAGGGCTGTATGCCCATTGGTTCAGAGCATGAGCCAATGGGCGTGCAGCCCATACCGTACAAGTCAGTCCAGATATGTGAATGAAAAATTCATTTACATATCTGGACTGACTTGTATGGTATGAGCTGCACGCTGATTGGCTCATACTCTGAACCAATGGGTGTGCAGCCCTACCAAGGAGCTGTCGGTCGTGAACAGCAGCAGGCAGGCGAGGTGGGGCTGCCGCCCAGCTGGCTGACAGGAGGGCGGGGTGGTGGAGCTCCGTGGGCAGGTGGGGTGGGGGCCACTAGATCACCAGGGATGTCAGGCGGAAGTAGGTGCTGCCGGTGATCAGGCTACTCGCGATCCACTGGACCGCGAGAATGAACTTTGGGGAGAATCTGATGCCCTGTCAGCCGGCTACTCGGGGGTGGGGACTTCCAATGCACGGCGATCGCTCTGCGAGGATGGAGAAGACTTTTCGGTTAGCTGCAGATCGAGGCATAAAGGGTGAGCACTCAACTCATGATCGAGACGCGAGGGAACTCGGCCAGGTGAGGAACAAGTCCAGGGCAACCCACAGGTGGCGGTTGCTGTGTTGCACCCTGCAATGTGGCAGCTCACCTGTGGGTGGCCCTCGACTTGTTCCTTTTTTTTTTCAGTGTAACTTTGTGCAGGCGCAGGTAAGGGTCGCGTCTGCATAACTCTGCACTGTCCAGGCTGAATATCGGGTCAAGTGTCTCAAGTGGTAGAGAGCCAAGCCTCAAGCTCCATCTGTGATCAAGTGTCTCAAGTGGTACGGAGCCATGCCTCAAGCTCCATCTGTGATCAAGTGTCTCAAGTGGTAGAGAGCCAAGCCTCAAGCTCCATTTGTGATCAAGTGTCTCAAGTGGTAGGGAGCCATGCCTCAAGCTCTATCTGTGATCAAGTGTCTCAAGTGGTAGGGAGCCATGCTTCAAGCTCCATCTGTGATCAAGTGTTTTAAGTGGTAGGGAGCCATGCCTCAAGCCCCATCTGTGATTAAGTGTCTCAAGTGGTAGGGAGCCATGCCTCAAGCCCCATCTGTGATTAAGTGTCTCAAGTGGTAGGGAGCCATGCCTCAAGCTCCATCTATGATCAAGTGTCTCAAGTGGTAGAGAGCCAAGCCTCAAGCTCTGTCTGGTGTTTCTGATAAAGAATTATGCCTTGAGCTCCTGTGTGTCTTCACATGGACTGTGCAAGCCTGGGTTGCCCTAGCCTTAGGGTAAATGCACCCATCTGTAAAGATCTATACCTACAAGCTAAAGAAACGTGGTGGCCATGCAGGCACATGGTTGAAGTGATGGTGACCACTGAAAACAACTGCAATGTTTAAATATAAATGTGCTAAGTATAAATGTGCTAAATTGTTTTGTTTGTTTTTTCAACTTTATTTCTCACCCCCAATCCCTAAACTCTCAGGCTTCTCAACTCACAGGTCAGTCTACCACCCACCATGATCCTGGTCCTCAATTATATTACTGTCTCCTCACCAAACCTTTCGCCAGGCAGTCCCCTAGCTCTGGGACCCCAGGGCAAGGTACTACAGAGCACGCAGCCTGAGTTGGCAAGGAGACTGAAGGGAAGGAGACAGAGATCCATTGCTAGACGTGTAGTGGCTGGCACTGTGAAAGCCACTGTTTCAGGGCTGGAGGGGGTTTTCTTGTGTGTTTTTTTTTTCTGCCCTCTTCCCTCCTAAGGAGTTCAGACATGTAATGACGGCCAGCATCTGCTGTGCTCCACCCAAGTGCCACAAGGCAGAGGTGCCAATTTCAGGCTACCCCCCAACTGTCAACAGGGTTGCTCAAGAGTGACGCAATACCTGACAGCCTCCCCAGGAAGGAAGAGCCATCCATCAGATGCTCAATCCCTTCCCTGCCCCTGCCAACCCCCAACAGCCTGGGCTCATTCCCGAACTCGGGTCGCCGGGGTGGTGCAAGGTGAGGCGTCTAGTGCCTCAACCCTAAGCACCACTGGACCAGTATAAATATGCTGAATGAATGAGACTGCTTTCAGATCAGCTTGGGAGACAGACTAGTAGTGTTTCAGCTAGGCACTGCCATTTGCACTTCCAACTGAGAGGTACAGCCTAGACGCTGGAGTCTGAAGCATGCCGGCCCAGTACCAGTCTGGTCTGCACCAAACGTGACTGCAAGCCCAGAGAGAAGGGGCACCAACTTCATGCTGAGATAAGTTTCCAGAAATACAAACTACCAAGGATGCTGTCCAGGGGTCATCATCAGCTCCTACCAGTATCCCCAGCAATGTTTCTTGATTTTGGATGAGGTCTTCAAAACTGTGAGTAGGCAGACTCACCCTCTGACCACAAATAGGGAGCTATAAATAGTTATTTCAGAGTTTTTGCCAAGTTCAGTAGTCTAAAGTCTGAGCCAGTCAATTAGGAGAATGATAATGTTTCTGCAAAGTTGAAGTCAGGGTGCTGTGTCTCAGGATTAAAGAATGAAGTTAATCTGCTTTTCTTTTAAGGGCCATAACTCAGCTGCAATGCTGGCCACCTCAGCTACACAGTTTAACAGGTCTGCACCCACAGTATGCCCTTTGGGAACCCGAATGGTTTCTAAGACATACAATGGTATTTTCTTTTATTAAATTTATTTTTTATGGTTGCCTAGGTGGGAGGAGGAGAGCAGCCCAGCTGCTATTTTTGCGGCTATCTTGCTGAGAGAAGAGAAGGGAAATGGTGGCTGACAAGTGTGAATATTTGGGGTGCCCAAGGATTCACTGAGAAATGGAGCACCCCGAAGAGGCTCTCATTTTGCAGTGGGCTCTATCAGAAAATAAATGAATCTCTACTCGCAGTGTCAACTAATGAGATTTGTTTATTTTCTGAGCCCAATTTCTAAAGCCACTTACCATACAATAGGGCATCTGATATGGGTTTGCCCAGCTGAGGAGGAAATGTTGGTCTCCCTGCTCACTTGCCAGGAGCAGTGTCATCCCATGTAGGGGTGTGATGGGAATGTGAGGCTCTGGAGATGCACAACAGGAGTTAGAGCAGATAGTCCCATTAGTCATATTGTTTACTATAGGCTTAGCAAGGGCATTAGTCAGGTATGAGCTGGGCAACCATTTCAGGTATATAACCATGGGGCACTGGTTAAGCTACAACCTTAGGAATAACTAAGATCTGATTCCAGGGTTGTCCTCTGATCCAGATAAATGAGCAATAAAGGTGCAGGCATTCCAGGGCACACTTAGCAGGGAAAAAAAAGACTATGTGCCAGGGAAGGTGCATGAAGTTGTCATTTCTGCTTAACATTGTGTTTCTCTGTTACCCTTCAACCAGAGTTTGTAGTGGGCACCCCCCCCTCCCATATCTGCTGGCGGCTCTCCCACGATGAGACCATGCAATGCTGCTCAAGGGGATGTGCAAATGAGGGGCAGGTCAGCGTGGGATGGCAGGTCTAAATTACAGAGCAGTTACTGCAGGGTGTTTGCTGGGTTTATGAGCATTTGCACCAGTTACCTACATGAGCCTAGATTTCCCTTCAGGTGTCTGTGCTGCCAACACAGCTATTACTGATTTGAGTGTTCTGCCCAGTTGTTGCAGTGAGGAATTTTGATAAAATGTGCAGAGTTTATATCAGAGTTATCTGGTAGCCATAACAGTGTGCTATCAGAAGGGTATGGACAAAACTATGGGGTGTAATTTAACTTTTATACCTGCAAGAAACAACAATCATTATGAAGTATCCCCCTACATTTTAAAGTAAGTAGACCTCCCCATCCCCCTCATCAATTAACACTTTGACCAATCAGGAAAGGATAGGTATTTGGGAGTAATAACAGAGTCCTGTGTATTCTGGTAGATGTTTCAAGAATAGGGTTGCTAGTTTGATTCTACAAAAGAATTGAACACCTCACACTTTGGGTGCTCAGTTCTTTCAGACCATGGTGAATGCTTAGGGAAGAGAGACAAACTTGTGGCTTGATTCGTTCACCATAGTTTAAACTGAGTGGACCAGGTGAACCAGTTGAAGCACGGACTGCAGTTCACACCCATCCCAACCCTAGTTCAACAGATTACAAATACAAAGTGTGATAGGCTTTTGTCCTCTAAGTGAACAAATGTATCTTTATGCCACCTCTAAATTAACCAACACTGAGCTTCAGGGCTTGTTCCACATCCTGCTGGAGAACACAAGATCAAGCATTCCTGTCTGTTTGATCTTATCAATAAACTTCAGTATTCATAATATGGAGATTATGTCCTTCTCAGTCTCCTCTTCTCAGGGGTGACCATATGAAGGACCTCCAGTCTCTCTCTACAGTGTCTGTCCTTCATACCATGATCATTTTGTTGGCCTTGAGTTACAACTTCTTGACTAATTCTATGTTCTTTTCAAATTGGACAGCCCAGAACTGCATGCAATACTCCAGGTGGGGCTGGACGAGAACCTTGTAAAGTGTTAGGAGTAATTCCACTGATCTGCTGGTCACCTCCATTTGATACACCTCAGCATTTTCCTAGCCATCTTAATAGCAGCTACATACTGTGTGCTGTGCTTCAACCCTTTGCCTATTATGATCTCTAGGTTATTTTTCTCTTCTACAGCAGCAAGAGTAGTGCTGACGCTGAGTGTAGGTTCCATTTGTGTTGCCCTGCCTAAGTGTAGCAATTGCATTTGTCTGTATGCATTCAAGACTTCATGAGTCTCACCAGTCACCAAGCTTCTTCAGTTCCTCCTGAAGATTGACCCTATCCTTAAGGGAGTTCACCACTGTGGACGGCTTCATCAAAGAACTTAAGAGATATCAGCTTCTAGGTTACCAAAGAAAAGGCTGAACAGCAATAGCCACAGCACTGATCTCTTATGGATGCTTCTGAGTACCACTGTCCACTCAGAGCAGTATCCGTCAACTGCAGTCCTCTACTTCCAGCCCCAAGCCAGTTAGCAATCCACATTTTGTATGCCTCACTTATACCCCACTGGTGCACTTTAACTAGAAGCTTATGTTACACCACAATGTCAAAAGCTTTGCTGAAGTCCAAATAGACTACATGGTCAATATTTAATTATTAGTTTAAATAATCTAGTAATAGTGTTATTATTATCATACTGAAATGAGCCCAACAAACAATTTATCATTTAAAAAGTTAGGTGTTTAGTACATTGAGGTCCAGTAGAGTGCAGGGATTTGTGTAAGTCTGGAGACATACTGTCCTCAGGCACCTACTCTACCTCAATAAGTATCCTGTAGCTAAAGGATAGTTTGTTGTTAGTCTCCCTCCTATGTGTTTCCTATGTTCCCAATCCCCTCTGTTTAGATATTATGACTCTGGGTCCTTCAAAATCCTATAGAACTGTATACTGTCTTAACCCTGACCTGGGACCTTTCTTATGCTCCCTGTTGATGTAACCCTCTAATTACGTATAAGCCATGACTGTATGACCTTGTGTTCTTACTTTATTATTGTATGTGTACTTTGTTTTTTGTACTGTTACTTTTACCTGACATGGAGCCTTTGCAAAAGAGTCTAGGACTCAAGGGATTGTAATTCTGATTCTATTCAATAAATAAATTAATAAAATAAATAATGCAGGGCTATTAAATCTACTGTATGTTTATCAAGGAATAGCCACACAGTGTATTTGCACATGATTGTCTGATAGCATTCAGTTATTTTATCAAGATGCTGTTTCAAGCTTTCTAGGATTAGGTTTTACTTACCGGGCCACTCGCCTTCACCTCCCTTTAAGCATCGGATGTTTATTGGAGATTTAAGTACATGATCATTAAAGTTAGTTCCATTTATTTTGGACCACATAAATGTATCCATTGCGTCAGTAAAGGTAAGGTTGTTGTACTCTTCAGGGCTCTTTATAATGAATGGCCATGTCCTTTACATGTAACAAGAAAACAATATAAACATGTTAGTTTTTGAATTAATATTCTGGATAGCATAAAAATTATAATGAAGGCCCTTGGAATTATGTAGTCATACAGACAAGATCTTTCCCATACATAGCATGATTTACATAGAAACGTAGAATCTGTCGACAGATAATGACCATAACGGCCCACCTAGTCTGCTCCTTTCCCTACTCACTGCTGCAGCTCCAGATCCTATTTACTCTAATTAATTACATTTTAGGGCTATGTTAGCCTATGGGAAGCATGACTGGACTACTATGATGGTCCCATTTTTCATATTACCTTTTGAAATATTTTATATGGGGTATTCTGCCCTTCCCAGTGTATACCATTACGATGTCAAAATTTTGACTTCCAAATCCATTATAGCAACAAATTCAAGGCTGCAGCTGTAATGGACCTAATGGCAAATTTTGCCAATTTTGAGTGGGTCTCTCCCCCTTTGAATAAACTCTGACTTGGAGTTTGTTATTTTTAAGTCAGGGGTGCAGGGGGAACAGCCCCCTGCAAAGAAAACACTCAATGTCGGACAGGCAAAATTTTGCCTGTCGACATTGTTTGTGCTACTGTGCCACATTTTGACAACTTGATTGTCGATGCGGCTTGGTGGAACCCCTTCCCAGTATGCTTATTTTGAGAGGGAGGAGCATTTGCTCTCACAGCAATGCTGATAAAGATTTTTGTTGATGTGCCTTCATGATTCCTATTTGCTATTTAGTTATTTATTTCATTTATATTTAGGTCAGTAAACTGAACCAGAGGTATGTTTTCAGGGGAAACACCACTGTTCATCAACAGCAAATCTGCCGACATTCCATACAGTGACGGCACAATACCAACATGCAGTATTATGCCATCAAGACCATCAAGAACTAAAGTGTTTTTTGTGGGGGGCTCTGCTTCCCTCACCCCCTGCATTTATATATTTTCAACTCCAGGTCAGAGTTGTTTCGGGGAAGTGACAGAACACCAGGAGAAGCCGCGCCATTGAAATCCAGACCATTACAGTGAATTTCGCTGTAATGGTCTTTTTCGGGTTTTGCTGTTGTGGTGTCACTGTACAGTGGATCATCGCTTTTCAGGTACAACCCAACCCAAACTGGCACAGGAACATGATGTAATACCTTGAATGTAAGCATACAGTATTCCACAGAAATATACAGACATAGGCAATAATTCCAGAACAAAGTGACCAGAACAGGCAGAAGAATGAAATCAGCATTTCATAATAAAAACACCATGTCATGGTACAAACTGAGGCACTAAAAACATTTGAGGACAATAAGTAGTCTCTGAGTTGTGATTTAAACTGTGAATGACTGGAGATGATACATAGGCAGCTAAAGAGGTTATTCCAATGTTCAGAGGTAGATACAAAGAAAGTTTTGGAACCCCTGCAGTGTTTGCAGTGGGAACTACCAGAAGGCATTGGCCAGAGGACTTCAGGTTCCTGAGACAGAGTTACATATACAGGAATAAGGGACAGTAGTTAGTATATCGCAAGGATCTGTCAGTGAGGTACTTGAGGAAAAAATCTCTACAGGTGGTGGGGAGAACCCCTGAAGACTGGAGTATAAGTTGTAGTGGTGTGTGCACAAGGGTGCAGACAGGGCACAGCAACAGATGCAATTGTAAGCTGAGTTAAGCATCTCTGTTTCTTTGTTAGCGGTGTTTAGAAGTAAGGGGACCTCACAGCAAAATAAAGTGATGAGGGATCCTGTGGCAATAGCCAGATTGATCTCAGATTTAAAATACTATTTTAGCCTGTGCATAACTCTAAGCCCTTAATTATTAGATGTACACACTTGGATTACATGGTCACTGTTAGACATGTTGGAATGTGAGATAATCTCAAGGTACCTCAAGGTAGAAACTCATTAAAGTAGGGCACCATCAAGATACAGTACTCACAGGGTAGAGTTAGGTTGTCTGAGTTTGTACAGGGAGTTAAACAGCACAGATTTGATGACTTTTTATGGCTGCATGGGGTGGAGCTCTGCAGCCATGTTGCTATTATTTTATTTCTTCCAGCACTGTTAAAGCACGTGACCTGATAGCACTCCGGCATGCTATCACAGTGCAGGGGCACAATTCCAGTCCTGTGTGTTTCTATGGCCCTCCTCCTTTGCCAGCCATAGAAACACACCCCCTTTGTGGGCAATAATTTTTGTCCCACAACTGCAGAACTGATGGCCGCCAGTCCCAAGATGGTGGCCAAAGCAAACTGCACATGCGTGAGTATTGTGCATGCACAGTTCTGTTATGGCAGTCATATTGGGCACAGAACTGAATAGCACATACATACTTCTGCTCCCCTGGCCATCTTCCATATGGCTGACTCAGGTGTGGCCAAAGCTCAGATTAGCATTACACTATGCTGTCACTGCTCTGAGCAGCCATTCCAGCTCTGAACAGAATTTGTTTAATTGAGTAGACACGGATTCCCCAAGAGCCAAGGATGCACTGATTGGAAATCACTGCTCATGGAAAGGGCAATGTTAGTAAGAGATTCAGGGCTACAGTAGTCATATGCATACAGTGTGATACTGATTCACAGGCAGGTTGTAAGAACAGAGCTGATAACTCCAGGGGAACAATATCAGAGACAGGGCTATGTCCCAATAGGACATTACCCAGTTTAAGTGCTCTATGCACCTAGTAAGGTAACAATGAATCCAAATGAGAGGGATGACTGAGTCACCAAGAGACTGCATTTTGAAAAGAAGGGTGTCGTGGTCAAGCAGGTTAAGTCCTTCACAGGATCCACAAAGACTGCAACAATCAGATGGGCATTTTCCATAGCCATTGACATATGGTCAGTGTATTTAAGAAGGGTCTTGCAGGTGCCATGGCCTTTTCAGAACCTAGGTTGCTCAGCGGTAAGATAGACATATTTTGTAATATTTTTATTGAACTGAATAAACACAACCTTTTCCAAGGTTTACATAACTTGGCCAGGATGGAGATGGAGCAGTAGTTGTCAATGTCACAAACCCACTCAGCAGGTCAGCCCTCTACTCTCAAAGTGCCAACCTCTGAGCGTAGGATTGTGGACAGTTAACAGAACAAGGTAACCCTCTTGTCTGTTTTGTGGGATCGAGTCATCTTTGTCCCAAGTTCTGGAGGGATTCAAACTGATAACCTCTTGTTAGAGTACTCAATTGTCAGGCTCAGATAATTCTGTCTTTGTGGGGCCAGATATCTTTGTCTATGGGCACCTAATCAGGTATTACAAAATGAATCCTTAGAACTCTATACAAGACCTAGAGAACTCTTATCTGTTTCCCAGTTTGGTACCACAATAAGCTCATGCACAGTGTCAACTATAACCATCTAAGCTTCACTTATAAAAAAAAGAAGTTTCAAGGCACATCAGGCAGTTTCTGTTTTTAAAATATATATTTACTTTAAAATAGATAAAAAATAGGAAAACAGCAAATACAGAACAAGATATCCTAACACGTACAGTCTTAAAAACAAAATAGGTTTAAAAGTGCAAATTCCTACAACCCATACACTCAGACTGTTCTTAGCTAATGTATTCTTACTTTTTTAATCTTTCAGTGTTTCAATGTTCCACTTTCTCCATCAGAAAATGAATGTCTCTCTTTGAGGTCTGTTCAGTATACTTAAAAGCAGTCTTGAGCCGGCCTTCTCTCTGAGGTCACCTAACTCCGCCTTGCTGTATTAAAATTGATATTTTATAACACAGGATGTCCTACTAAGATATTTTAAAAAATAATAGGTGACCTCGATGAATCTCCTCTCTTCATGTGACTTGCCAAAATTGGTCTGTGATCTGCTTCACACAGACATCAAAGTCTCTTTGAAGTAATTCACTGGATACCCCAAGCAAATGCATATTGGACTTCCTACTTTAGTCTGGGACCTGTTTCACACAGACTTTAAAGTAACTTTGATGTAATTCACTGGATACCCCAAACACATGCATATTGCTCCTTCCTTCATGACACCTAGTGCAAATCAAAGGATTTTCCTGAGGACGTCATGAATGGATATTTTATTTCCTGGGCTTTAAAGAAAACTTAACAAAGTAATTGCATTTCAGATATCTAGAGTTTAAGCTAAGCCCTGTCCTTTGAACTTATCCCTGGGGGGGGTGATGTGTCAGTTTCAGCAAGACTGTAGTTTCTCCTGACAGACACTCCCTTACATATTTTATATTGCAGAAAAATATCATATTGTAATCAGAACCAGTTGTCCACATGCCACAATCCTCCCCACCTAGACTGAATTTGGGGGCTATATTCCCTGCATGGGATGAGTTCCCCAAATCAGTTGACTCTTCATAGACATGAGACAGCCCATCTGCATTCTGACTGGTCGCTCTAGCCCTATGTAGAATGGTCATGTCATATCCTTGCATAGCAAGACTCCATCTTAGCAATCTACCATTGTTCTTCCCCAGCTGTATCAGCCAAACCAGGGGGTTATGGTCAGTCTGCACCACAAAATGCTGCCTATACAAGTATGGCTCCAATTTCTTTAGGGCCCACACTACAGCAAGACACTCTTTTTCTGTTCTGTCCTGTCCTTTGAACTTATCCCTGGGGGGGGGGGTTGATGTGTCAGTTTCAGCAAGACTATAGTTTCTCCTGACAGACACTCCCTTACATATTTTATATTGCAGAAAAAATATCATATTGTATTCAGAACCAGCTGTCCACGTGCAACAATCAACACAAATAAAAGTGCCACCCATGGAAACTGGTATAACCCTTCCTCTGTTCCAAATTGATGGCATAGCAAAGAGGATTTGTGAGAGGTTAAACATTTTGGCTGTTGGTGAGACAATGCAACCAGCAATAAACCTTAGAAATCTTGGATCTAAGACAACAATTCTGGTACTGCCGTAATGGGAGAGTAAGCGTAGCTTGTGAAAATCACAGGGAGAGACTGTCTTAAAATAAAAAGGGGGAGGTGAGGCAGAGGGGCTGGGACTTTCAGCTGGAGAATTAAGGCCAGTTCCTGGGTCCATGAGGGGGAGTCTGTCAAGATAGCTGGACAGCTCAGGTGAATTTCTCCTTTAAGGTGTTAGCAAAGAATTCAAGGTCATTAATAAGTCCTTCCCAAGTAAAATACATCAGTATTAGACTTTGACCCTGGATCAATTACTAAGTTCACCACTGTCCAGAAGTTTTGGGGATTTCAAAGTTTACGAACCTGTTGACATCTGAGGAAGGTGGTTTTGTATGGTTTTAGCTTACACGGATTTCTCAAGTGATGATAAGCATGCCAATGGACTATAAACTGTGTTTGTTTGAAGTTGCACCAACATTTGTCTCTGAATCTCATAAGGGACAATAAGTTCTTAAATAGCCACCTCTTATTGGTCCCCCTGTTGCATCAGCATGTTATTCAGAACCGTTTATTCTGTACAGTACTTAAACCATCGAGAAAGAAATCCAGAGTTAAACATCAATAACACAATACAAAAATGACCAGTCCATGTCAGAGCTATGAGACAGGAGGAAGGTAAGTAAGAAAAAACATGACATGTGGAAACTTTGGGGGAACCCTGGGGACCAACGGGATCATATACAGTAGGAGGCGAGTGGTCACGAGTCCCCCAGAATTCCAGAACCCTTGACCCTCTCTGTTCCATTGGTAATTATCCTGTCCATGAGTGAGTTATTGCAGCTTTATTTGTTTAGGCAGGTAGGCCAGGAAAATGCTGTAATTTGGTCAGATTCAGCTGTTTTAGGATCATTTTGTGATCTGGCTGGTTTACAGTACTCAAGTCTAGGTTTAAGAGACCAATCTGTTACACATCAGTGCCACCTCTGGTGAGAATATATGTACAGTATGGGTTACATCTCAGAGTAGTTACAGTAGCTGTTAACAGCAATTAGCCAATAACTTATTGAACCAGTGTTGACACTGCTACAAAGTTTCGTTAGTGAAGATTGGTATTTATAATAAATTACGACTCCCTCCCTTTCTGGAGCCAGCTCTACCTCAACATAACACATTAAAGTTGGGGAGGAAACAAGATAACTCAGAAATGGAAGGCTTTAGGCAGTTTTCAGATAGTCTGATATATCTGCCTTTTCCTTTCCTGCACTCCCTCAAGTCCCTTCTTCATGACTTTACTACCCCTTCCTACATTTACACCTTACCTCTGTCACAGTGTCCCTATTCTCTCCTCCCTGTTGATGGGTGCCCCCACCAGAACAACTTCTCTTTGATTTAATTGTTGTCACATATGGATCTGCTGGTTACTGTCTGCACTTGAACTGCATCCTATACAGACACCCTTTATATTCATTACACTGGTTTATCTTCAGTTCATGAGTGGCCAGCTATATAGTATTTTTTAATAGTCTTGCACCCTACTGTATGCTATAAATTCTGCATTTTGAATTTTATTGCATCTGCTAATCTGGACTGTATTTGATTACTCTTGCACCTTACTGTACTGTACATCTGTATTTGATTCTATTCTGTATTTTGTATTTTATTTATTCTTTACTTTTGTTATTGTCTACTCCCTCACTGCCACCCTCCAAAGATGTATCTGGAAATAAGCTGTTACCAGCTCAGCGTGTCCTTCCCGGTAAAACCTTTGAAACAAATAAATATACTGTATGAACAAATAAAATATCTGGATTATACAGACTGGCCCAGGCTTCCGATTCATGTAGCCTAGTTAGAAGACTACAGATGTTTATGTGAATGATTTTTAACTATGTATTGATTCCCAAGAGGTGTCTCAGTAGTTCGTTGGAGTGATTCCAGGGCCAGGATTAATTTCTGTGCCCCCTCCCTATTAGTAGGACCAAGAAAGTGGATCGCATAATAATATGACTGAGCAGCATGCCAGGGGAGAGTAGACCTACTGTATGACAAGAAAAAGTGTGAGCAGCCCAGACAGTAGATATATTTTCTCAGAACAAGGGCTACACAACATTGCAGCTGAGTCCAACCAGTGTTGATGGTGAAATAGTGATTGGATACACCAAAATTTGTGTGGCTCTGTTGAGGTACTTTCATATCCATGGTGATAATCAGATATAGATAGTGTAAAATAGGTTGGCAACCAAGAACAGATCTCTAATAAGGACCCACATGCCCATTACTGGAAGTTACCAAGTAGGCAGGTGGTATAAGAAGGAGATGAGATGGGATCAAGGATGTTCACTCTACCCTATTAAGATGGTACTTATTTAATGTGCTTGCCTGTTTAATGTTACCATGTGAAAAGTAGGGGAGTACATAAATTCACTCCTGACAATTCGCCAGACAATCCGCTCCCGAGAGTTCATTCCTGCATCGTTACACTCCTCTGACAATCCGTTCCCTGTCATCCCACCCCTGTGAATTTGTCCCTAGCAACCTCCACTACCAATATATAAAAGAACAACCCACAGAATGATGCTCTCCAAAACCCTATATCAAAGTGTGGTCCTGTGCTTGAGACCCACCAGTCACCCCCCCCCAATTTCCCCTGCCCACTCACCTTACAAGTCTGACCTTGTGGCAGATGATGAGCCATGACTATTAGTTTCCCATCACCCACCACTGTGAATTCATCCCTTACATTTTCAGTTCGATACTGTGACACAGCTGCTGAGTTTGGCTGAAAGGTAAAATGGGTTATGTAGGGGAATTTTAAAAACTAAACTACACAACTACAGTCATCTGTGTCACACCTCTCAGTCTGGTAGACAACTGTACTCGATTTCACTAGGAAAGACATACTGAGCATACATGCTCATTTCCAGAAACCACGGCCTGGGAGGGATGAAGAGAGTAACGAGAAGTGCTTGGGAAAGAAGCTGGCAGAGAGTGGAAAAAAGTGCTGCTGTGAACTGCGACTGGGAGAGTGAGAGCAGAAAAAGTTGGAAGGAGGGAGACAGAAAGAGTTTGCAGCAGCTGTGATCAAGGACAGGGTGGGTTGGGGGCAGAAAATGAGTTGGCAGGAGCCAACAGGGGGGAAAACAGGAACTGGAAATACAGCTAGCACGGTGACCTGGATGATCAGCTCAATAAGTTCTTTATCTCTGCACCACAAATTCCATGGGAACATATTGACCGGTGCGTAAAGTACTGTAGAGAGTTAGCGCCGGACCGAATTGTCAGTAGTGGGTAGTTGGAGAGCGAATAGATGGGAGCGAATTGTCATGGACACCAAAAAGAAGCATAGGGCTGCATCCTCCCACCCAGGATCAGATGTTTCACATTGGGGTTGGTGTTATGCCATATGGCTTGGTCTCAAAAAGAAACACTGTTGGTTATATGCAGGTCAAGGCACACATACAGCCCCATTTCTACTTATAAGGCTTACAAACTGAAGTGGTGAAGAAGAATGCATGAATGGAAGATACCCACAATCTCACTTAAAAGGTTTTACACAGGTTATCGAGACACAAATCTAATGATATGAAATAATGTCTTATAGCAGTGGAAAGCAAGATGTATGTTAAACCATACCAGTAACACCATAAACAGCTTACACTCATCTTGAATAGGCAGAGTTTAAAGCAACAGTACATGTTAGCACAAGATTTTCGAGACTATACTTTTTCATTTACTCCATTTTTGATCATCTCCTGGCTTCTAAGATGCCCATTTCCATGTTTTGGGCTTATTTAAAAACAATTTAGTTTAAAGTAAGAAAAGGAGCACTCCTTTTTATATGGATTTCCCCAGGTTTTTATAATTATTCTCAGCTGTTTTTGAACACCAGTTGTGTAACATCACTTTTCTAGAGCCTACGGTGAACTTATAAGCTAAAGACAGTGCACACACCCCTTATGGGACGATGAGTGATAAACTGTTGAGAATACTGATGAAAGCCTAGCAACAGTCGTATTGCAAGGATAGCTTATTTTAATTATTGGATATCTAAAAAAATGGTAACAGACTTGCATTTTTTCTGTCTTTTATTACATTTATTGCTGTCAGCTCTAGAGAGCTGTAAAATACATCTGACCCTCCTGGCTGGCTCTGTGGACTGCACTGATAGCATTTACATTACATAGAAACATAGACTTTGATGGCAGATAAGGACAGCTTGGCCCATCTAGTCTGCCCATTTCCCTACCTACAGGATAGGCCGCAGATCCTAGTTAACCAACAGTCTATTTCTTCCTACCCCCCACAAGAATTGCCTTATGTCTGTCCTATGCATTCTTAAATTCTCCCACAGTTTTAGACCCCACAACCTCCTCAGGAAGGCTGTTCCATGCATCCACTACCCTCTCTGTGAAATAATACTTCCTCACATTGCCCCTGAACTGCCCCCCTTCTATCTTTAAATTGTGTCCCCTTGTTCTTGCACATCTCTTTTTCTGAAAGATGCTACCCTCTTGGACTTTGTTGATTCCACTGAGGTTCTTAAAATTTTCTATCATGTCCCCCCTCTCCCTTCTTTCCTCAAGGGTATACATATTAAGCTCCTTTAGTCTCTCCTTGTATGGCTTCTCTTGCAGACTCTGCACCATGTTAGTTGCTCTCCTCTGGACTGTCTCCATCCTGTCCACGTCCTTGCGGAGATGGGGTCTCCAGAACTGGACGCAGTATTCCAGATGGGGTCTCACCAATTGTCTGTACAGAGGGATAACAACTTCCTGTTTTCTGCTGCTGATGCCTCTCCCTATGCATCCCAGTATACCCCAGCCCTCCCTACTGCCTTCTCACATTGCTTGCAACCTTAAGGTCATCTGATATGATTACCCCAGGTCCTTTCCTTTGTTGTTGTTACTACCCCTCATTGTGTATTCTTCCCTGGGTTCTTGTTTCCAGGTGCATTATTTTGCACTTCTTTGCATTGAATCTTAGCTGCCATACTTCTGACCATTCCTCCAACCTTGTCAAGTCCCTTCTCATTCTTTCCACACCTCCTTGTGTATCAACCCTGTTGCAGATCTTTGTGTCATCTGCAAAAAGGCATACTTTTCCTTCCAGTCCCTCTGCAATGTCACTGATGAAGGAATTAAAAAGGACTGGACCCAATACTGAACCCTGCAGTACCCCACTAGTAACCCCTCTTTCTTCAGAGTGGACTCCATTTACAATTACCTTCTGTGTCCTGTTGTCCAGCCAATGTTTTAGCCAGGCTACCACCCTGGGACCCATTCCCAGGCTGGTTAATTTGACTATTAATCTTTTGTGTGGGACTGTGTCAAATGCCTTGCTAAAGTCTAGGTAGGCCATGTCCACAGCCCCTCCCTGGTCTACTACTTTGGTCACCCAGTCAAAGAAATCTATTAGATTCGTCTGACATGACCTTCCTGCTGTGAACCCATGCTGCCTTGGGTCCTGTGCCCCACTGGCCTCTAGGTACTCAACTATTCTTTCCTTCAGAAGTGACTCCATCACTTTCCCTACCACAGAGGTCAAACTGACAGGTCTGTAGTTTCCTGCCTCTGTCTTGGTCCCACTTTTGTGAAGGGGAATGACATCCACCTTCCTCCAGTCCTCGGGTACCACACCATCCTCCCATGATTTATTAAAAAGAGTAGCCAGTGGTTTCACTAGTTCCTCCTTAATTCTTTTAGAATTCTGGGGTGAATTCCATCAGGACCCATTGCTTTGTCCACCTTCAGTTTTAGGAGTTCTTGCAGAACCCTTTCTTCTGTGAAAGGACTGGGATTGACCCTCCTATCAAGAGTACTTCTGTTAATTGGATTAGGCACTTCCCCCTCCTCTTTTGTGAATACTGAGCAGAAATATTCGTTCAGTATCCTTGCTTTTTCACTGTCCCCCTCTGCCCACCCACTGTTCATTCTATTCAGCCTCACTATCCCTCCCTTTGTCTTTCTACGCTCACTGATGTACCTATAAAAGGTTTTATCCCCCTTCTTAACTGAGTTGGTTATCTTTTCCTCAGTTTGAGCCTTTGCTATTCTGACTTTCCTCGCTGCTTCTTTCTACCTTAACTGGTACAGCTGTCTGTCCTGCTCCTTCTGTGTTTCCTTATACTTCCGGAATGCAATCTTTTTCTTCCTGACTTTTACAGCCACCTCCTTTGAGAACCATAGTGGCTTTTTCTTTCATTTTGATTTGTTTATTTGCTTCACACAAAGGCTTGTTGCCTCTGTGATGGCAGTTTTGATGATTCCCCATTGTTGCTCCACATCTCCTTCTAGCCTGTTTGCTAGTGCTTTTCTGAGGCACTCTCCCATCTTGCCAAAGTCAGCCCTCCTAAAGTCCAGTACCCTCACTTTTGTATGGCTTGACTCTGTAGCTGAGTTTAACGTGAACCACACTGTTTGATGATCACTTGTTCCCAGATGGCAACCCACTTCTAGATCTGAGATCCTCTCATTGTCCCCAATTTACAGTATGAGGTCTAAGATTGCTCCCTCACAAGTGGGTTCCGAAACTAGCTGTCTGAGGCCTGCCACCTGTAGGGCATCAAGAATGGTCCTGCTCTTGGATGTGGCTGCAGCAAATGTGCTCCAGTTAACATCTGGCATATTCAGGTCTCCCATCAACAGTATCTCCCCTTTCTCTTCCATTCTAAGAATGCCTCCTATCATATCCTTGTCCATTCCCTCCCCTGACATGGGGGTCTGTACACAACCCTGTGCAGATTGTGGTGCCCTTTCCAGTCTCCAAGGTGACCCACAGTGCCTCCTCTCTTCCCTGTTTACTCTTTTGTTCAATTGCTTTTATCCCTTCCTTTACATAGAGAGCTACTCCTCCCCCTCTTCTCCCCTGCCTGTCTCTCCTGTAGGTTTATGTACCCTGGTATGTTAACATCCCAGTCATGGTTCTCTGTGTACCATGTTTCTGTGACTGCTACGATATCCAGGAAATCCTCTTCCGTCAAGGTCACCAGCTCAGGGAGCTTGTTGCCCAGACTACGGGCATTGGTACTCATTACCCTCCATTTCCTGATGGCCATTTCAGAGCCCAGTTCAGTCTTGCACAACTTGATGTACCTTTTCCTGCACCACCTTTTACATCAGGGACCTGCCATTATTACAGAAATGTTGGAAATATCAAGCTTGGTCATCAAGAGATCCAGTGTGGACCTTCCCAAAAATCCAATCCAGTCTAATACACCTATTCATGTTTAAAACCTTTTGGGGTTCTTTTCTTTTCTTTTGCTTTTAGAACCTTGCTAAGTGCAGCATTAAATCAACATTTGCTTTCTACACCTCACAGTGAGACAGTCATTGGAATTTCCTATGTGAACTGGTCCTGTTCACTAGCATATGCAAAAGGAACCAACAGAGGTAACTAGAGGAGAGCCAAAATTAAAGTGAGCCTCAGGGGCATGGCCAAATTTAGTGATTTCTCTTCTGGTAAAGTGAACCCTGAGTTTTCAGAGACACTACAGCAGAATGATGCTGGATAAGAGTAGGTATACTTAATATACAGAAACAGCAAAGGGACTCTTAGACGTACCATTTAAATGAACCTCCATGGCCCAGCGCTCCTTCTCCTACAGTGGTTGAATGACCTTCATAGGGTAGATTACGATAATAGATTACTTTCCTTAAACCTTTACTGCTTGGAGCTTAGGAGAAAGAGAGGTGATCTCTTACTAATGTTTAAAATTATAAGAGACTCAATATTATTTGCGGATTTAGGTTTTATTCGACATCAAAAGTGTTTCTCTTTGAGAAGTCATAGCTACCAACTTGATCTTACATATCCAAAAACACCTGACCAAATTCTCATAGATGGCAGCCTCTCCACCGACCCTGCCAGCATAGCCACTGCCCTAAATACCGCTTTCACGGATTTCTCCCATGTGTTGCCCACAAACTTCTTCGACCCCCTGCCGGACCGTACCATCCCCCACCCCCCACTTGCGGCACCTTTCTACCTACGAGTCGTTACACCGGAGACCCCGAAACCCTATCTTACTAAAGCTCTAAACAAAAACCAATACAACCACGACTCCCTAGACCATAGACTTGTCTGCCTCACCCTCCAGGAAGTTCTGACCCCTCTCACCCACATTCTCAATTGCTCCCTCTGCCAGGGGAAATTCCCCACCCACTGGAAATCGGCCTATATCACACCTATCCATAAAAGTGGTGACCGAACTTCCACAGATAACTACCGCCATCTCTCCTATCCTACCCCCTGTCAAAGGCACTAGAACACATAGTTGCCACCAACTCACTGAACACCTAAATAAATATAACCTCCTATCCAGACAACAACATGGTTTTCGTAAGGGCCACAGCACCACTACCACCCTCCTTGAATTTACTCACATGTCCACTCAGCCCTGGACCACGGCCACCTCATGGGTGCCATCTTCGTGGACCTATCTAAAGCATTTGACACAGTAAACCATGCCCTCCTACTAAACACCCTGGCTAACATGGGTTTCTCGATGATACCCCTAAAATGGTTCTCCAGTTATCTCTCTGATAGGGCGCAGTCAGTCAAGGTAGGCCCTGTCCTATCACCTCGCCTCCCTATCCGATCCGGTGTCCCACAGGGCTCCATACTTGGCCCCCTACTTTTCAGCATGTACCTCAACTCCCTCCCATCCGCATGCCCCAGAAATCTGCTCCTTTATGCGGATGATGCAGTCCTGTTCACCTACGACCCGGCCCCCCTTAAACTCCACCAAACCCTCCAGCACTCCTTCCATGAAATCGAAGACTGGCTCACTGCCCAGCGTCTTATTATCAACTATAATAAGACTAAAGTCATGATATTCGCCCACCCTCAGAACCCACTCAAAAACCTGTGCCCCAAATTTCTCACTACAAATCAGACCCCTCTAGAACAAGTATACAACTTTAAATACTTAGGGATCACACTAGACCCTGCCCTCAGCTTTAATCAACATATCCTACACCTAACAACTGCCCTTAGCTCCAGACTTGTTGTACTCTACCGGTACAAACACTGCCTCACCCTGAAGCACTACAGCTACCGTCAAACTCCTCGGTCCTCTCCCTGCTAGACTACGGCATCCTAATATACAGTGCCGCACCCCCACAACCCTAATAAACTCAGGCTTGTGCTCAACAAAGCCTGCCGACTCATCCTAGGATGTGATCGTTTCACTCACTCCTGCTCCCTCTACAGCAGCACAAACTGGCTAAACCTGGATAGCAGAATCAGGTACCACACCTGCCTTATGACCAAAAAGGTACTACTCGGCCTCACCCCACCCTCCCTGCACCAAATTATCCGCCCAACCTCACCTACAAAACAACCCATAGCACAAGCAAGCAGCTACTATGGGTTCCCCATGGCCGGACCTCCCAATACCAACGCACTTTCAGTTTCAGGGCCCCTTCCTGGACAAACTCCCTCCCTATCCATATAACTGATGAAATAAGGCTGGGCCCATACAAATCAAAGCTAAGAGAATACCTGCAGGCTTCAAATTTATGTGACTGCCCTTGATACCTGATCTGCCACTGCCTCCTTTCAAACAGTCTATTTAGCAGGTCAATGTACAAAAATAATGCATTTACGTAACATGACAATCAGCCTCCTACAGAGTCTCTCTGTTTCTCCTTCCCCCTGGCTGTGCTAAAGTACCTAAATCTCTGTTAAACCTCCATGAAACAACATGTAACCTGTTTTTGATTATAATTGTTACTTTGTTATGTACTGTATTCTCTGTAGCATAAGTCCCGTTCCTGTTCAATTTATGTATGACGTGGAACCTTTGTAAATGAGTCTCTGACTCAAAGGTCTTTCTGAATATCAGAATAAATAAATAAATAAAAACTCAGCTGAGAAGGAACTTTTATACTCAACGGATTATTTAATCATGGAATTCTTTACCCAAAGATATTGTTGAAGTTGATTCCTATAGCCTATTCAAATCAAATCTTGATAAGTATTTGTTGAATGTGTATAGTAGGGTTTAATGCCTGCTATAGCAGGAGATGTATATTTATGGGCTTTGGCCTTCTGTACATCTATATTTCCTAGTATGACTCCTAGTATGACCTACCCCCTCCATCTCACAGCATGAAAGAATTGTACCATTTAAGAAAGCTGTACATCTCCATCTGGCCAGCTCCCACAACTGTGACTGCTTCACTTAGTTACTGTCCTCTGACCCCTTTCTCCTGCCCCCCCCGCTCTTTACTCCCACCACCAATCCCTGAATCCCTCACCCTAGACTACCCTGCCTTGACACCCACCCTCTATGACTAAGCCACTTCTGGCAGCTACTTTGTTCCCTCTCTCTGCACTTAGCAAATACCTCTCTGCTCTTAGCAACTGGTTATGTCTTAGCTGTGACCCCATCTCTGGAATGAGTTCTTACATTGCCCACTACCAATACTGTGTATACCCTCTGTTATTTCTCCTGTCGCACAAACTTAATCTCCTGACGAACCACCAAGAACCCTATTGTCTCTGTTCTATCCTTATGTACTGCATGGTTGTTTGTTAATGACATGGAGCCTTTGTAAAAGAGACTATTGGCTCAAAGGTTGTAATTCCGAAACTGAAATAAATAAATAAAATTAAAAAAAAAAACAGGCAGATTATCTCAGGTTCTGCTGTTTGACTAACCATTCATCCCCTTCTGAGAAGAAGGAATTCAGCTGAGAGATCTGCCTGACTTGGGGTTGGGGGTGATGTCACAGTAGTACAGGGCAGGGGCCAGTTCTCCAAGGACTGAGCTGCAGGAGTGGGACAGAATGAAACATGATACCACACTTTAGGATAGAGGTGGAGGATGTAAATAGTACATGCTTTAATCATTAGTGAAAACCACAAATGTATCTGCTCTGCATTTCAACATCATCATGATTCTATTTCAGTGTGCTTGGCCCAGTTAGCCCCCATCACAGAGTATTATTTTTTTAAGTCTCTAAGTGCTTCATTTGTAGCTTTGTAGTTTAAGTTAACTCTTACGTGGCCTCAGCTGTCTGGCCCAGTTACACCCCCCGGAAAAGTCTCACATTGATTGTTACATCACGGAGCTTCAGCATTATAACACTGAAAAGAAACTGCTTGTGTGGCTCACCAGCTAGTTCTGGAATACTGAAAGGCTGTCTCTGCTCCTTGGGATCCCTTTTTGTGCTGCTGGCTGAGAATGCTGCATGCTGCTTCATGGCTCCTGATCTCTTCTACACCTGCTCGGCTACTCATGGCACAAACAATGACCAGACCGACCACATTACCGCCGACAAACCGGGACACTGCTGATTTTTGTTTCAACTGCCTGTGCTGACACTGGACCGTAAAAGACTCTAAATGCAAATGTTGGCACATTCAAAGACCTCAGGCTGATTTTAAGCAGACAGCCAATGCACATTAAGGGCTGGATATTCAAACTGCGCCATTCTGTGGTGCAAGCCCTTGCGCTGCTCAAAAAAGTTGCGCTGGGGTGTGGCCGGGGCGATATTCAACGGAGTTGCGATTGAACAGCTCGCATGAATATCACCCCGGCCACAGCCACTGGCCATGGTGAAGTGGAACTTGCGCCACGCAAGTGGTCAGAGTGGAGCATTCAAGATGCGGTGGTGCAGAGTTTCATGCGCCATCGCTAAATTTCTTATATTCAAAAGGTGATATGCAAATGTGCCATAATTCATGCATGAGGGGAAATATTTGCATCTATGT
This sequence comes from Neoceratodus forsteri, assembly GCA_016271365.2. NCBI lineage: Eukaryota > Metazoa > Chordata > Ceratodontiformes > Ceratodontidae > Neoceratodus > Neoceratodus forsteri. The sequence continues at coordinate 1,721,816,552 of CM057449.1, read as the reverse complement.
ATGGCCCCATTTGCATGCCATTAGCATGCAGGTGCGCCGATCCCCGACGATTTGCACCTGGCGCCCTGCCAGGTAGCATCCGTCGGGGACTGATGCCCCCTGCAGCCCGATCATGGGCATGAAGTAAATTCCCCCCCACTGGCCCGATCGCGGGCATAACATAAATGACCCCCCCCCACTGGCCCCATTGCGGGCAATACAGAACTGAACTCCCCCGACTGGCCCGGAGAAGGCATAACATTAGTAACCCCCGACTGGCCCGATCGCGGGCATAACATGAGTAACCCCACCCCCGGCTGCCCGATCAGACAAAACAGAACTGAACCCCACCCCCACTAGCCCAATCGGGCAGAATAGAGTTCAACTCCCCAAAGACCAATATCCCTGGTGGTCCAGTGGATCGCGAAGCCCGATCAAGGGCATGAGTCAACCCCCCAGGTCCAAGTACCTGGGATCTAGTGGCCCCCACCCACCCACTCACAGAGCCCCACCACCCCGCCTCCGTGGGTGGGTGGGGTGGGGCCACCAGATCACCAGGGTACTTGGACCTGAGGGGGTTGACTCTAATGCCTGCGATCGGGCTTCAAGGTCCACTGGACCACCAGGGATATTGGTCTTTGGGGTTGAACTCTGTTCTGCCTGCCATCAGGCTAGTGGGTGGGGTTCAGTTCTTATTGCCTGTGATCGGCCAGTGGGGGGTTGATTCAGTTCTCATTCTGCCCACGACCGGGCCACGGAGGGGTTACTATTATGCCCACGATCAGGCTGCAGGGGGCACTAGGAAGAAGTGGAGGCCACCCACAGGTGGCAACTGCTGTGTTGCACCCTGCAATGCGGCAGCTCACCTGTGGGTGGCCCTTGACTTACTCCTCTTTTTGGCTCAAAGTTGTGCAGGCGGGTTGGGGCTGCTATCAACACAACTCTGCACAGCCCAGCTGAATATCGGGCTGTGTAGTTTATGCATGGTTCCTCCTCCTCCAGTTGAGCATGCCTTCATTAGCATTGCGCTGTTGCTCAGCATGACTTGGGGGGGGTGCAACTGCCTCCTGCTGAATATCGCAGAATGGCGCAATTTCGGACTTGTGCAGGCGCAACCCTATTGCGCATGGCACAACCCTTTTGAATATCCAGCCCTAAGAATGTTAGGGTGTCACAATGTGCTGGGCCAGTCAGAAGGCCCTTTAAAGTCTCGTACACAGAATGAGAATCTTGACGGACATTTTACAGGTGGTATTAGTGGCCATTAGGAGCAGGTCAGGTTCCCCCATAGAATAGCAAAACTCCTGAGGTGAAAACTTGAAACCAAAAAGTGCTAGGACTGTGCCCTACCTCTTTTGAATGTGGCAGAGCCATGGCCCTAGTGGTCCCTCCTGGCTCTGGCACCTATATGGAAGCTTTATAAAGCAGCGATGCAGGGTTTCTAAATGCTCTGATTAGAGCAGCAACTTACATGAGATTCTAGAAACATGCATTGCAGTGTAGTGTAGTGTATCTGATACCAAGGTCAGATGGGGTGAGCATCAGTCTCAGGAGGCAGCCACGTTTGATATCAGAGGAGCTGCTCTAGAAATAGAAGTGTACACCGTTTACAAAAGCAGCAAATCAAGGCCAGATATACAATTTATTTATTTTTGCCTCAAGTCTTATTTTACACAAGAGCTGAGCAAAATTGACTTGTGCATTTTCACAGCAATATTTTCAAGAAAATTGCTGCTTTTCACATTAATGCTACTGTGTGAAACATCATAACTTTCTGAGTAAAAATACTGTGTTCTGTGAAAATAGTTCAACTTTTTCTGGAAAACCTGTAATTTTTCATGTAAAAGTAGTGTTAGAGAGCCAGGATTGATAGCTGAGATGGTGAATTAGTACTTCACTGTGATAGTCACACAGAAAAAGCTGCTCACCACAGCTGCAGTGCCTGCTGTACACTCAGATCAACCAAAGAACAAAAAAGCAGCACTCATTAATGCCAAACATAGAGCCCAGCTAGGCACAAATAGATATTGTGTCAAAACATTTATTCCGTTGTTCCACTCCAGCATGGTGATAAAAAGGCAAGCACTGGAAAACACCTCGACTTTTCACACTTGCACGCTTTTTCAAGAGGTCACTGTTGTCACAAAATTGAATCTACTTATACACAGAAATGTTCTTAAAGTGATAGCAACATAAAAACCAGCCACGCGTGAAAAGTGATTATATCTGATGTTTTTAACTATGTACATATTTAGATTTTGTATGCTTTAGATGTCTATATTTGTTCTTAGTAGTTTGAGCACTGACAAATGAATCACAGGTGGCTGGTTTTCACATTGCTGTCACTTTAGCACAAAATATTGAGGTGTTTTACTGCGCTTGCCTTTTATCATCATAATGAAGTAGAACATTGCTGGCCTGGTGGCACTGAGGGCTGAGGTACTGGATGCCTTATCTCATGCCACACCAGTGACCCAGGTTTGAGGACAGACTCGGTCATTGGGGGTTGGCCAGGGAGGGAGCAGATTGAGTGTTTGGAGGACTGTTCTCCTCTCTTTGGGGTTGGACGTGGGTACCGCTCGGCTCTTAAGTAGCCCCTGATGAAAATCGGGGGTCCTGCAGGAGCCAGCACTGGAAGGGGTGTAGCAGCATCAGTTGTCAGCAGCATGGCTGCACAGACGTCATTGCATGTCCATGCTCCAGGGGAAACCAGAGCACAGGATAATGCCTTGATCCTCAGTAGGCAATGGTGGGGGCCAGGGGATGGTCTCCACTCCCAGTGTCGGGTCCACAGTCTGCCTTCGGAACTCCTCTTGCTTCACAGCAACCTGTCTAAATTGCAGAAAGGTCACTGAGAGGAGCTGGCAGTCCTGCCCCAGGGGGTTTAGATCCAGGGGGGATGGGTTGTCTGTGGTGGTGAACAGGAGATGCTTGAGTCAAAGAGATAGGGACTAGGGCTTCGAGAGGGAGGGAGGGACATGGCTGTGCCATGTGTCCCCTCTGGAGAGAGTTTGAGGATTGGTAAAAGGTGGGGTAATAAGAAAACAAAAAAAAAATCATGGAGTAGAACAATGAATAAATGTTTGGATGCAATATCTATTTGTGCCTAGTTGGGATCTTTTTTTTTCTATATAGCTTTTTATCCCAGAGACTTGGCAGACAACTACTTCTGCACCTGGTGCATCCCCAACCTGGCTCACCCTGAAATTCCCCCGCAGTGGGGCCAGAGAGGGGAGTGTTGACCTTCTCCCCTTTCCAGAGCACAATCCAGAGGTTGGGGCAGCTGCTGGGGCTGTAACGGGCCATCATGGATCCTGCCAGCTCCCATTTTTACTTTTCCTCCCATCTTCCCCTCCCCACTGGTGTAATTATGCCAGTACATGCCTCCCAACCCATACTGTTCTCTAGCCATTGCCAGAGGGCAATCAGTGAGCAGGATGGCAAGACCTCATTCCTCAAAAGAGGAGAGCAGTCCTCTGGAAGCTTGATCCTTTCTCACCCCTGCTGACCCCCGGTGGTCCAAGCTTGTTCCCGAACCTGGGTCATCAGCATGGTGTGAGGTGCAATGACCAGCACCTCAACCTCCAGTGCCACTGGGCTGGCACAAGTTGGGATCTTTTTGTGGTATGAGAGAGTTCCATGGTTTTTTGTTCTTTACTTCACTGTGATGTTCACCAAGGGGCCCCTAGAGGAGGAAGCTTGCTCACTGGTAAGACCCATGGCATCAGGAAAAACCATGATGCTACCTCCAGACAGCATATCCACCATAACCTCTCTGGTGGCTGACTACCTGGTAAAGATCAGGCCAGGTACTAAAAGTCAAAAGGACTGACAAGACACATCCTAGCATTAAAGCAGAGCTAAGGAAACAAAATGTGGGGTTCTGCTTGCAGTAATATTCCAGGAGTCTGCCTGGATAGATTTGATACTGGAGGACTGGAAAGCTATCAGTGTGGTTCCTATATTCAAATTGGGAGCAGGGTCAAACCTGAATAATTCCAATCTCAACAGCCTGACATCAGTGCTGGACCAGATTCTGGAAGCCATTATCAAAAAATTATCAAATTTATTATCAGATTATTTTTAGATTGTTATTATAATTCATTATGAAATAATTAGCACTTGGTTAAGCCCTAGGTTTTTATCCCACTCAGCATGGCTTAATGAGGTGCAGATCATGCTAACCAACCTGTTCACCTTTCTTGAAGGGGTAACCGGGAGATGGACATAGTCTAATTGGACTTCAGTAAGTCTGTTGATAATGTAGCACATAAAAAAGCTTTTGGGTAAAGTACACTGGTGTAGTATACATGAGGCATACACAAGGTGGGTCGCTACTTTGAGGGCTGGAAGAAGGGAGTTGTGTTGGATGGGCACTACTTTAAATAGTGAGGGGCTCTCAGTTGCATCTCTTGGGTACTGGTGCTTAGTCTACTACTTTTTAACATGTTCAATTATCTGGATGCTGGAGTCTCCAGCAAGCTACTTAGGTTCCCTAGAAGATGGGGACAAAGCCTAGGAGTGCCAGAACAAGCTGGGAGACTGGTCAGACTCAATGTAGCTAAAATCAAGGTGCTACACATGGGGGGAGAAAAGGGGGTAGAGTATAGGCACTGTTTGGGGCTGTTCTTGCTACAGTGGATGAGGAAAAAGGCTTGGGGTCATAATAAGTAAGGTGCTGAAGTATGACAAGCAATGACAGAGGGTTATCTACTTGTAGATCTCATTTTGCAAGTAATCAGAGGATACTTGGATTTTGATAAATGAAATTCTGCCTTTAAAGCAAAAATCACAGCATATAAAAACAAAAGAATTGCAAGAAAACAACACAAGTGTGCATGGGACAGGCAAAATTACTTGCAAGTTGAGATCCACAAATGTGATCAATCCAGATGGTCTGTAAATAGAGCTAGGTGAAATTCGAAAATTCTGAATTAGTGGACTTTTTGTGAAATTCCATAAAATTTCTTGACATTTTTTTGAATGTTTTGGATGTCTTTAATTTGCTATAGCTTGGTCTGTGTTACAGCTAGTGGTCTGCAGTTTGACAAACCTATTGTCTGGTTTAGGCTTTAAAAGTGAGCCAGTTTTCATCATATTGGGTTGAAGGGTGTAGAAGTTATAGGGGCTCACAGTCTGGCAATTTAATATTCATGCGTAAATTTCTGAAAATATGTCTATGCTTACAACTTAGCCACCCTTGGAGCTAGATAATTGAAAACCTAGATGTATACTTTCTTGGAAAAGTCACAGAAACAGCTAAATAGAGAAGTACTGGTTGCATAAATTGTAAGTTTTTGCCATGACCTGCCTCCTGACATGACTTCCCAGGCTCGCTTCCAAACCTGGGTCATCAGCATGGTAGCATGATGCTCTGATGCTGTGCCATGGGGGTTGCCTTAAAGCCTAATATTTAGGATCAGTGAACATAACAGCACTGGTGATATTCCGCTCCCTAGCTTTAAACTTATAGGGGCTTACAATTCAGCAGTTTACTTAATTGCAAAACGTAATTTTAAAATGTCCAAATGTTTGGAGGCTTATAACTCACCCACCTTTAAAGCTAGTGATGTAAAACTTGGCACACATATGTGTGGGCGTTGGTGAAGTCATCATACCAAATTGAGTGCAATTTGGACAGACATGTTTAGTTTATGTAGTTAACTGTCATTTTAAAATTTCAGGTTTGGAGGCATTTACTACAGTCATGTTTAAAGATAGAGACCTGAAACTTGCTACACCACCGTATGGGCATTGTCACAGATGGCATACCAATTGTGGTACAATGAGGTGAAATACTGTTTAAACTAGATGGAAATAACTGAAATCACAATTGTGGTGCAATTATGTGAAATTTTCTTGGAAATGTCACAAACTTTCATGGAAGTGAAATCAGCATTTCACCAGAATTCCAATGCCAGAAGATAAATTTCACCCAGCCCTGTCTGTAAGCGAAGACAGAGCATGATCAAACATTAATAGGATACAGAGACATAAAAGCAAGAGATCAACTTGAGCCCCATCTGTTTCTATTTAAGACAGTAGCCTTTTTGGTAGAATGCCCTCAACTAAGTCAGACTTTTTTTTGAGGAGGCCATGGGCTAGAAAAAACTAAGGTTCTACAAAAACAAGGCAAGCGTAAGCACAAAAACAGAAGAGGCAAGAAGGGAAAGAGACATTTCACCACAACAGATGTTTTTAAGTGAGCACAAAACCAAGTAGAAAATTCATCCACACATACTGACAGAGGAACACTACAAAGGATTGATTTTTATACCCAACACCAAAGTAAATAAATCTGAGATGTATGTGAATCTCTTAATGTTTTTTATGAGAAATAGTCTAGAAATCTTTTTTTACAATGAAAACAAATATGGATAGGAGTATAATGGCACCCCCTATTTCTCCACAACAACTTATACTATATGTTCAAGCTATCCACATCTTAATGTGTCTACCAGATGAAAGTGCACCGACAGAAGTTTCCTCTATCAGACCCTCAGAGTTGGATTTTCAAAGGTTTGTGTCATGATTGTGATGCAGTTGTGCTACTTGCAACCTGACTGTTAGACCACAAAAAAAGTTATCTACTTTTATGCCATAAGTTCCACAACCTGCACACTAAAAACGATGTATGCGTCAAAAAATTATGCATACATTGTTTTTTGTTGTAAAGTAAACAAAGTGTTACAAATGTGTCAAAACATTTGAAAATGCATGTGCAAACATTAGGACATATTTAGTGATGTGGCTGCATTAGAAATATTGCCTCAAGTCCTGTGTCAAGACTTTTAAAAATCCAGGCCAAAATTTACCGCTGATGTGTTTCATGCTCCTGTGGAGGAATTGCTGGATTGCTTGGATTCAATACCAGATCATGCAGATGCTGATACAGAACCTTTACCTAATGCTGAAACTTGTAATAGGAACTTTTTGTCAAATTCAACTTTTAGTCTAATGCAGTTTAATCAACCAGTACTGGTAATATAGCCAGAATTGGTTATATTTGAAATTGAAAATCTATGGCATTCAAATGAGAGACTGAACATCACAAGTTTTCTGAGTAAGAAGAACAAGCACTTGAAGAACTGTGATGTGGAAGTTTAAAATGTGGATGAAGGAGGTAGTGTAGTATTCTTGGATAAGGAACTTTACCATACAGAAATTATATGCCAGTTAGATGGTCAAGAAAATTATCCTGATTGCCTTCTAATCCAACATCATAATTTAAAAAAAAGTTTGGATGATGTAACTGAACTACGTTCTAGATTGTTCCATTTGTATTTGTCAATGCTGTTGAATGTCATCAGATTACCTGATGTCTAGATTACCAATACCTATGTACTTTGAGGTATCCTATAGTTGGGTAACGAAGACTGGTATTAGAACTAATGTATGCAATGTTTATTGCATATCATAAAAAAATTAGTTTTAAAAAAGTGTATTATCTTCTTACATTTATATACCAGTGGTTATGCATTTTCTGTGATAAATTTGTTTATCACACTATCGAACCTGCAGATAAAAATGTATCTAGAGGTTAGATATGTCACAATTACTTTCCTTGTCCTTTGCACAGAACAGAACCAATCAAAGAGCAGCAAGCACAATGCTGATGACATCATAATAGGCCTATACTGCATTGAAGCTAGCAATTCAAATCACAGAAAATCAGAAACACCTGCACACAGAAAGATGATTTAAAAAGTTAAAAATATTAAACTGATGTTGTATAAATTGAACACAGAGTGGGCTGACTCACTACTTGTGAAGGGACAAGACTTTCATAACTCACTTATGGCTTCACCACTCATGAGTTATGGTCTTGCCCCCTCATATGTGGAGATTGCTTGCATATTTTAAGTAAGGCCATTGTGTATCACCTATGTATGTATTTTGTCTTGCCTTGTTCTGCCCTCCAACCCAGGTTTGTGTCTAAAAAAGGGCTTTAGCCCAGCACACCTATATTGTTAACAAATGAATAAAGTACTTGGTTCCTGGCCTCCCCAAGCCTCTGTTTCACCCACCGCTACAACCCTGTGCAGCAAGAGGGTCAAGAAGGCACTTGACTCCATGGATTCCTGCCCTCTCCAAGCCACTGTGTCACCCATCGCTATAGCCCTGTGCAGCAAGAGGATTGAGAGGGCACTTGTCTCCATGGATTCCTGCCCTCCCCAAGCCACTGTTTCACCTGCCGCTACAACTCTATGCAGCAAGAGGGTTGAGAGGGCATGTGTCTCCATGGATTCCTGCCCTCCCCAAACCACTGTTTCACCCACCACTACAGCCCTGTGCAGCAATAGGGTCGAGAGGGCACTTACCTCTGTGGATTCCTGCCCTCTGCAAGTCGCTGTTTCACCCACTGCTACAGCCGTAAGCAGCAAGAGGGTCGAGAGGGCACTTGACTTCATGAATTCCTGCCCTCCCCAAGCCACTGTTTCATCCACCACTACTGGTACAATGGCTGAGCCCTTCCATGGCATTTGTGAAATTTAATTTTGAATTTTGGCACCAAAGACAAAATCGGACTTAACTTTACATTCCTTTGAGCTTAGCTTTAAGGTTTCCTCTGCCTGCTTTTAAATCGGCAGAAAAATGAAGATAACGCAGTTTCTTGAAAGTCTACAGCATTTTAGTTATTTTTGCTCATTTAGAACTGTTGTTTAATTTGGAAAGTGCTAACAACCTATTGTTTTGTATGGTGCTGTGCTTAAGTTTTAAAGCTCCTGCCAAAAACCTCTTAATTTGCACCTTTGGCACTGTAACTTGGGTGGTGGATTTTATTTTATTTTTCTGTATTAGCCTATGGAGGATTTAATTTTAGATTAAGCTCAGGGCTGAAATGCAGTTCACTGCTCTGAATTCTTTGTGAACCTGACTAATGTCCTACTCTGTTTGCTTCTCTTCTCTGCTTCACTTCACCCTCCCCAATCTGTCCCTCCTCCTCTCTCGCCCCCTGACTGTCTACCCTTCCTTCTTACCTTCGTTATTAGTGCTGCAGTTGTGACCCTGTTCCTTCTCTCCACTGCACTGTGCAGGAAGAGGGTTGAGAGGCTTCTTGGCTCCATGGATTCCTGCCCTCCCCATGCCACTGTTTCACCTGCCACTACAGGTACGATGGCTGAGCCCTTCTGTGGCGGCTGTGAAATTTAACCCCGCCACTGCTCCACAGCAGCTATCCAAATACCTCCCTAGGCAGTCTCTTTCTTTTATAGCACAGAGGATCTGCCCAGTGATCGGCACCCCCAATTTTTTCTAACAGTCTACTTTTCCTCCTGCAGCTCATCACTGCTCACCACTAGATGCTGTGCTTGCACACTTCTACATCTCCAGCGGTGGTTCTCGCCTAGCTGATCTGCACTCCAAACAACCTCTCTAACTCAGCCCCTTGCCCAAAGCCTGGTGTCTTTCCTACTTCATCAGTATTTCTCATAGAGCTTGTACTGCCCCAGCAGTTCTTCTCGCATAGCTGTACCTGCACCTTAAGCAACCTGTATAACTCACTCCCTTGCCAAAAGCCCTGTGGCATTTATCCTCAAGTCCACATCCATTACTTGATTATCCCACTCCCCTCCTGTGGTGCATATACTGGACTGCCACTTTACTGCTGGTCACAGCCACTTCCAAGCAACTGCTGCACTCTGGTTTACTGACGGACCATCCTTATCTTAATCTTTCCACCATACTCCTAGCCACCATCTCGCTCCACACCCCTTCTTGTACCCTAAGTGTCCCTGCCTGCGTCTACTTACCCATGGTTGCCATTCAGTCCTTACCATCACCCACCCCTTCCTCTCACTAACCACTCCTTTGCTACCTCCTCCCCCCGCCGACCTCCGATTTGCCCACAAACACCTGGCTTCCTGGATCTTCCATTCCTCCCCCCCCATTTCCATGCTGGCATGATTGCTCTCAAACTGCCCCCTGGGACTACTTCTACTATTTCCTACCCACCTTCCTCCTCCCACTGTAAAACCTTGGCAGCCATACTGAGATCCTTGGTAATGCTTCTACTACTGATGCCAGGTGATGTTGAGGCCAACCCCGGTCCTACCCTCTACCCTACTCTTCAACCCCCTAGGGGCCTAAAGCTGGCTCACTTAAACATCAGGATCCTTCTCCCCAAAATCTCACTGCTTCAACCAATTGCCATATCCCTCAACACCAACATCCTGATCATAACTGAGACCCTGGTTAAAACTGGACATCCACGATGCCTGTATCTCCATCCCAGGCTACTCAATCATCCAAAATGACCATCCTGGTAATAAAAAAGGTGGAGGTATTGCCATGTACATCTCTTTCTCTCTCTAATTCTCCCCTGTACCTACATTATCTCTCTCACAGTCTATTGAATCATTGATTTGTGCAAATCTCCCTCCCCCACTCCATTCACATTTTTATTGCTGGCTCATATTCCTGCCCCAGCTCCCCCATGTCATCTATCATTGACCTTCTCACAGCCCTACAATCACACGCATCTGGTGGTGAGCTCCATGTCCTAGGCAACTTCAACGTGAACTGGCTCTCTACCTCCCTCTCAAAAATTCAAAATAATATAGCTGCTCTCAGTCTGTCTCAGCTGATTAGTGAACCCTCCTGTCTAAACACCAAAACTCTAAACCACTCCCTAATAGATTGGGCTCTCACCTCACACCTGCCCGGGATAATCGCTGCATGACTTCTTCCTGACTCCATAAGTGATCACCATCTAATTTACACAGTCCAGAAAAACCATAGACCAAAAGCCCCTCCCCCCAAAACTCTGTTGGCTTGGTCATACAACTCTCTGGATCTAGCCCCCCTCCTAGATGATTTGGCCTCCACCGATTGGTCATTCATTCCACACATCACCTGTATGGATGCCGCACTTGACTTTTTCAAGTCCAAGTTCTCTCGGTTCGGGATACCTATGGCCCTCTCAGACGGATCCATGTGTGGGGCTCCCACCTGCCATGGATCACCGCTGACATCATGGACTGCCTTCGGGCCAAGGATCAAGTATGGAAAACTCACAAGGCCACCAGCTCTGTGTCGGATTATCAGTCTTACCGCACTCTTTGAAATGCCTGCACTAGGCAATCCAACTGGCTAAGGTAAACTACTTTGAATCCACCTTCCTTACCAACATAAATCACCCTTCCAAATTCTGGAAGGTGGTACAATCCTTCTTCCACCCCAAGTCACAGCCCCCTACCCCCATCATTAAAGCTGGCAGTAACACTTTAACTGACCCATTTGCAGTTACAGCTGAGTTTAATTCCTTCTTTACTTCTTGTACTGCCTCACTTCTGTTCTTTCTTCCCACAGCCTCCTATGGCAATGCCTCCGCAACCCCTCCACCACCTACACAAGCCCCACACCCCTTTCTCCTTCCACCACGTTACCCTGGCTGAAGTTTATAAGGCTCTTCTCATGCTAAACCCCTCCAAGGGCAAATGCCTCTCCAGGCTAGACTCCAAAATACTTTTCCTGGCTTCCTTCACCCTCACCTCCCCCCCTTGCCTCCCTCTTCAACCTCTCTTGCTCTCTCACTTCTGTCCCATTGGAATGGAAACACGACACCATCATCCCCCTCCTGAAAGGTGGCAATCCCTCCTCCCCTGGGAATTATCATCTTATCTCCTTCCTCCCTATTCTGGCAAAACTACAAGAATGTCTCAAACTCTCCCAGCTCTCCTCCTTCCTTGACTCTACCTCATTTTTCACACCTTACCAGTCTGGGTTTAGGAAGTCCCATTCCACCACTACCTCCCTGCTAAGGCTCACTTAATTAATTCACACCAGCATGGACCAGGGCCTCACCACCTCTGCCATGTTTGTCGACCTTGCAAAGTCTTTCAACACTGTCTCACACCCTCTCCTCTTATCCGTGCTATCATTAGCAGGGCTCTCAAGTGAGTCCACCAGCTGGTTCCACTCCTATCTTGTGGGTAGGACTCAATCCATCAGGACAGTGAACTCCCTCTCCTCCTCCATCCCCATCACCACTGGTGTTCCTCAAGGCTCTGTCCTTGGCCCTCTCCTGTTCTCCATCTTCCTCAATGACCTGCCCTCCGCCTGCCCACACACATCCATCCACATATATGTGGACGACACTGTCCTGTTTACATCCGGCCCCTCTACCTCTGATGTGGCAACTAGCCTACAGCACAACTTCAAGCAAGTCCAGCTCTGGTTTCATGCAAATCAGATCTTCCTGAATGCCAAGAAGACAGTCTCCATCACCTTTGGCACAAGGCAGGGACTCTCTTGACTCCCTTCCCTTCCCACTTTCCACACCCTGAATGGGACAAAGTTGGAGGGCTGCTCCTCCTTTGGATACCTTGGGGTCTGGCTTGACCAGCACCTTGACTTTTCTGTACATATTGAGGCCATCCACAAGAAACTGCACCACAAACTGGCTGCCCTGTATCAGAACCGTGGGTGCATCCCACTGCTGGCCCACCGTCCAATAGTACAGAAAATGACTCTCCCTATTTTTGACTATGGAGATGTAGTCTGCAGTGCTGTTCCCAAAATGTCCCAAACCAGATTGGACACCCTCTTCCACTCCTTCTGCCATTTCACTCTAGACTGTCTGTCCAGTACCCACCACTGTCTCGTCTACCAAACCCTGTCCCTCCCAGCCCTAATGGACAGGAGACAGGCCCACTGCGCTAGCCTCACATCTAAATACTGGTCACAGTCCCTGCCTTCTTATCTCTCTTCCATTCTTTCCCCCGCCCTCCCACTCCCTGAGACACTACGGCCCCATGTCTTTGTCAGTCTTTCGCATGACCACTTCTGCAGGCCAGGCTGCCTTCTCCTATCGGTTGCCTAAATTGTGGAATTCTCTCTCCTCTGCCATTCACCATGCCCCCTCACCTGGCTACTTCAACACTCTCCTCAAAGACCACTTCCACACTGCCTGTTCCTGCTCCTATCCATCTTGCTACTATATTATGTTTTAGCACTCACTTACCTGCTTAGGCTGGTAGGTTATCAATGCTGTTACACTACACACATCATTTCCCAATACAAAGGATTATTGGCAGCTGACAGTTTAGTTTGAAAACAAAACATTGCAAGCAGTATTTCTATTAAATTTCTTCTTTCTGCTTTGTATTTTCTCTTAACCTATGATTTTTAACCTTTGATGCCAAATTCTCCCTCCAAGTCTGTGGTATAGCTATGGGGATTATAACAGACCCTTCTTATGCCACGTTTATTTGGATAGATAAGAAGGGGCCATTTATTATTTATTTGCTTGTTTTTATTTGTAATTCATGACCAGGAAAGGCACACTAAGCTGTGACAGCTTCTTTTCAGGTGCATCCTGAGGGGTGAGTTACATTATCCTGTTGTATTTAGGGGATCATTTGGCCATGACACAGGAGAAGCTCCTCCCTCTTCATTGCCCTGGTTTTATTACCCCTATTTGTTTTGGTTATTTTTCTCTCACAAATTCCAATGTAATACTTGTAATTTAGCTTTGTTGATTATTCATTATGTTTTGGTTGTACAGTTTTTGTTTTCAATAAAAATTCTCTTACTGGTCATCAATAAGTGCCATGGGATCTTTTACTTCCACCCGGACAGTCACCAGAGATGGACAAATGGACCTCGGTTTATTGTCTCATCCAAAGGATTGCACCTCAACAGTGCAGTACCCCCTCATACTGCACTACATTGTATGGGTATTACCCCAATTACCTGGTTGGGGGCTAGAACCCAGGAACAGCTGATCTTCTGGCCCCAGAGAGGGGCATGCTACCTACTGAGCCACTGACACTGCTATTATGAGGACTCCTATCATTTTTTGAGCAAAATTTGATTTGTGTGTTGGTCTCTAGATGAAGTTTTAGGTGGTTGGGGAGCACTAAAGATGAAGCCTTGCAATTTGTAAACTATCTGAACTATGATGATTCACATTTGCATTTCACCTATTCTAGCAGACAGGAGATTCATTTTTCTCAGTTTGGCTGTCTCAGCCAGGGTTTCTGCACTGATTATTACCAGGTGGTATAGAAAAGAGGTAGCAGGTAATGCTGTCCTTTAAGCCAACAGTGCCCATCCCCATTCCTTATATCTAGTATTTCAGATAGTCAGTTCTTCAGGTAAGGGAGCATCTAGTCCACTGTTGAAGACTTTGAGGTACAGGGTTTAGAATTTAAAAACTGTCTCCACCAACATGGTTATCAAGTACACCTTCGGGATCAAGCTTGCACCAAGGCCTGCAGTTTCATCAGGGAAAACTCTTAACACCCAAATGACTATCCCAGAAAAAAGTAATGTAGCCAGTTTTGTTACTGAAAATAATATGATTACCCTCGGAATAAGATTAATTATTAAGAAAACATTTGACTACCTCCTTAGTAGCCCAAGTTTTGCAGTCATTCTGATCTCACACCAGTATTTTCATCAGGAAAGGCAAGAATCTTGGTAATTGTCTTACCAACAGTGCATTCAAGCCACCCTCACCCATTAAATCCCTTATGTGGCTCCCTCCAAGGCAAACTGGCTTTCATAGGTATGAAGGATGTATAACATATAAATGTGCTTGTTTGGTAGGGTTTGTAACCATTGCACAAGGCTAAACAGAGTCGAATTCATTATTTATATTATTTGGTGCTAATATCCCAATTTATATATCAGCCGCACCACTTAATACTAGAATCCAGGAGCATGCCAAGCACCTTTTTAATAGTCACCTGGTTTCACCCTGGGCCTTGGTTTACACTACAAAGAGGCTCATGGTTCCAATCCATTCATGTTCAGATTGATGAGAATCAGCAACATCACCCCATGATACACAGAAGGCAACTTTGTCAAGTAATTATTGCAGCCAGAGGCATGATGGATTTTCATGCTGAAAACACTGACACTAGATGGAGTAAATGATCACGATCAATTTTATTAGGTTTTTATGGTCGTTTACATTTATTTGTTAATTTATGTATTTGTGTATGTACTGTGTGTCTATACGTACGTAGTTACCTTTAGGTAACCGGGTAAGTGCACTTAGGCAAATGGGGTGTTCAAATCAAAACTTTTAGGACTTGCCTAGCCATGACTGTAGCTGAATTTTCACTTGACCCTATTCATTATAATGAAATTAGCTATCTTTTTGTACTTGCCCTTCAAGGAAAGTTACCTGCCTCGGACAGGGAGTTAAATTTTGTGATATATTCATTGAGGTCATGTGACATGTTTGATTTACAGTGTTTCTCTCTTTCTTTTATAGACTTGTCTTCAAGTGTTTTTACCTTTTTGTTATCCAGAATGCATGGAATTGTGTAACTTATTAATCTTGAAATCTGAATGAATTTTACCCTCCCTCCACACATACTTTTTTATTCACATTGAAGTTACTGAACCTCTGCAATACAGTCACAATTTAAGATTCAAGTAGGTTGTACCTTTTGTTGATCTCTCTAGTTATGGCCATAATCATGGCGTGGAACCCCAGCTTTCCATTGTAGTTCCAGTGGGGACTACAATGGAAATCTAGACTTATATAAGAAAGCAGTATCAAATGGAACACATACTTTACATTGAGTGATAGTAGTTTTCCTCCTTTTCATTTATTTTTAAACAGAGCAGCTTTACAGTTTCATGTTATTTTAATTACACATTTTACCCAACCTTGTGAACTAATTTAATCTTCCAAACTAAAAGAAAGCATAGCAGTCACCTGCATATACCACAAGGATCACCAGCGATAATCTTTTCTCTTTAGACAGGCAAGCAGGATATTTTATCGTGTTAGACATGTGCACAGATAGTATGTAAAAGTATCCACTCCTTATGCAAATCACTTGTGAATAATACATTAGGAATCAAGATAATGTAAAATATCATAGAAGTAGCAATATTCTCTCTAAAGATTTTGTGTTCTTCCCCCACTTTTAGCACAAAACAATGTGGATGCAGACAGAGAAAATAACACTATATTTTTTGAGGGGAATATTTTAAATGTGATTTTAATTAATGTTAGTACACAGTTATCTGCACTTGTCATATTTGTTGGTGCTAATCCTGCCTAAAGAGGAGAAACACAGTCTTCAGAAAATTAGTACTGGACCTGTTTTTTTTTTCCCTTTAAATATTGATAGTTGAGACTATGCAGAAGCGTTCCAGCTTCTGGATAGATGTGAAATGTTGGGTTTGCCGACAGGAGCATCACCACAATTTATGTTTGTTTGCTCTGCATTTTTTGCACTTTGAGAGTCAAACATGCTTCTCAGTCCTGATTCATATCACTGGTGTTCCTTGTGGTGTACTGTAGATGGGTGATTGCTATGCATTCTTGATGTTTTGAATTTGGGCCTTGTATAGTTTAGTGGCACCCCATAGCATTCTGGAGCAGCCTAGTCTGTTAATTGTGGTATTATAATTTTCCATTTATTATATATTTTCATCACTATTCTATGATGCCCCGAAGATGTCAGTTATTACGTGGGCCTTCATCCAGCAGAGGGTGCCAGCCATGATTCTCAACAACTTTGGTGGGACCATGGGGCAAGTACTATGCTCACACTCATCAGATAACATTAAACTACAGTGAACAACTTCAAGGTCTACACAAAGTTCTCCATTCAAGCAGTAGTTTATTTGCTCTCTAGTACTCTCAGAAGGCATTTACTTGATGCTACGATACCAGAGGATGGTTCCTTCACTGTGGCTGTTATAGCATATCAGTGCTTCCAGATCTCAGGCCCCTGGTTCACATTTACCAGGGTGTGATGTTAATGTAAATCCTGATAAGATCCATACCTTGAGGCTATACCCTCAGTTACCATCTCCCCAGTCAGGCAAGTTTAATGAGGCATCCTTGGGCAACAGTAACAGTTATATTGTACAGCACTTGGCACACATGTATCTTCCCTGAAACATAGGAATTAACAAATATGGAAGAATTTCTCCTGTACTTCCCCACTGTACAGTTGTACTGCCCCAATAGAATACTCCTTCTAACTACCCAGGAACATAATAAGGTGCACTGTTCCTTCTGGAAACTTCTTCTATACTATAATGTTGGGAGGATGCATTTGAGGGCCCACAATTACAGTTCTCTCTTCTTTCAGGTCCCCATTATGGATTACTTAGCTTTCTTATGGATCTGTTTATTAAATACCTTTGTTCATAGATCTGGCCTTAAGTGTGCTTTCTTGTACCCTTGTCTTGGCCCTAAACATTGTCTTGACTTTACAGTGGAGCCCCACTTTTTCTGTACTGGAGTTTTTTCTTCTTTGTTTGTCAGAGTCTAAAGATGCACATCACTGATAAAGAGGCAAGTAGGGAAAATAACTTCAATTTATGCAAAGATGGGAATGAAGCTCTAGAGTCGAAAACAAAGCCCATGAATTGGAAAAGACTCCTCCACAATCTCATATGGGTACTGAGCCCTCAATTAGAAAGCAACACCTACCTAGAAGAGGAGGTGATAATGATCACAAGGGCACAGAACTTACACAAGGAGGCAGCAGAGAGGCAGCCTTTAATGCAGCAGCAAAGTAGACAGCAGTAAGAGTGCAAAAAGAAATGGAGTATCCATGTTGGACAGAAGCAATGTGACTTTTTATGGTGCTCAGAGAGGGGGAGTGTGAATTCTCCAAAGGTTGATGGCACTCCACACAGGGGGTCTCCTGAGGAAGAGCTCAAAGCTGCTGGGGTGTTGGTGGGTCCCTTTATGAGTTTCAGGAGCTATTGAGTCTGTCTGCTACTTTTTGAGTTGGAACTGTAATGATTGCTACAACAAAGTGTAGGTGATGTGCCTTATGTAAGCAAGTAAGCAAGCAAATCTTTATTTATATAGCACCTTTCCAAGTCAAGGCACTGTACTTAGTATAAAAACCACAATATTATAAACAGACAACAATATAAATTATTTAAAATCAGTCTGGGAAAGCCAATGAAAATAAATAAGTTTTTAACATAGATTTAAAACTACTGATGATCAGGCATTCTCTTAACCAACAAGATAGAGAATTCCACAGGGCTGGTGCTGCAAATGAAAAAGCATGAGCTCCAGAAGTTTTTAGGCAAACCCTGGGAATCTCTAGTAATCACTCATCGGCAGATTGGAGAGGACAACTGGGGGAGTAGGGAGTCAGGAGATCTTTAAGGTAGTTGGGTCCCTGTTTGTGTAGGGCTTTAAATGTAAGCAGGCCTACCCTGTAGGGGATCCACCACTGACCTGGCAGCCAGTGTAGTTCCTCAGTAGAAGTACCAGTCAGCACCTGGCTGCAGTGTTCTGCACTAGCTGCAAGTAGTGGATATCAACCCCAGACAGCCCTTGGTAGAGGGCATTGCAGTAGTCATGACGAGTAGTAATGAAGTCATGGATAAATGTTGGAAGGCCACCCAGTGGAACCAGGAGTTTCACCTGGGTGATAGTCTTCAGATGGCAAAATGAGGATTTAGCCACAGCTGACACCTGAGATTTCAGGATCAAGCCATTGTCAATACCCAGGTTACGCACCCTATCTGAGGTAGTAAGCTGGGCACCATCAAGCCATGGGCCCAACACATACCCAGCTCCCAAACCCACCCCCAGGTGACCCGAGTCCACAACCAACACCTCAGTCTTATCCAGGTTCAGTGTCAGCCAACTCAAGCTCTTCCAGTCTTTGATCTCAGAGAGGCAATTATTTAGCACAGAGATCGCATCAACCTGTCCAGGCATGAAGGACATATACAGCTGAGTATCATCTGCATAGCAGTGAAAACTCAAGCCATATCACCTGATGATATCTCCCAATGGCAGCATATACACTGCAAACAACATGGGCACCAATATGGAGCCCTGCGGCACCCCACAGGACAGGGGAAGGGCGTCAGAGGAATAAATTCCAGTGACCACCCTCTGAGACCTGTCTACAAGGAACAATCAAAACTATTTGAGGACTGTGCCTGACAGTCCACCAAGGAACCACAGGGTCTCCAAAAGCAGTCCATGGTTCACAGTGTCAAAGGCTCCAGAGAGATCAAGAAGGACCAAGATGGTATGAGCCTTTCAATCTCTTGCCATTAGGAGATCATTTAATACCCAAACAAGGGTAGTCTCCATGCTATGCCTCTTCCTGAAACCAAACTGAAGAGCTTCATAGACATTGTGAGTTACAAGGTGATCGTCCAGTTGCAACACAACCACCTTCTCAATAACCTTCCCCACAAAGGGCAGGTTAGAGACAGGTCAGTAGTTAGCTGGATATGAGACTTGCAATACAAACTGTTTCACTGCATTTGGTCAGACCATCGTAGAACTGTCAGTGAAATTAGTCACTTCTAAAGGAGCACCAAACTGAGTCATTACATTTCCACACTTAACCCAGTGAGTGTCTGGGAAGCGTGAATTGCCAGTTCCCTCTCACAACCATTTAATTCACCATGAAAATTATGTGTCAGGTGAAGTGTGTCCATGTAAAGGACCCATTGTGTCTATTCCAAACTACAAATTGCTTCTTAAATTGATTGCCCAGTACTGAGGAACACTTTTAAAATATAATATGCTTATGTAGTTAAGCTTAAATGTCGTTACTTTTCTGTACTGCTCTCCATTCATTCATCATTACAGAAGGTATTTGCAGGGCAACAGGATCTTTATCCCCAGACGTTGTCTGCCCATTCTGCTTTTCCCTTTACTGAAGCCACAGTTCTCAGTGACTATGAGAGAGTGAATTACAGCCACAAGGGATATCCTCCCAGACTGTTGATATCCTTTCCGTCTGGCTATGTAACATGCTTGCTCTGCAGGAAGTACAGGGATCTGCATGTGTTAATTAACAAACTACACTGACTGGCTCTAGTGGTGAGATTGACATCACATTGGCAGCAGCTGGGAGTCAGCAGTTTTTATTGTTAATATATTAATGGTGGTTAACAAAAAGTAAAGAGCAAGAAAAATATTCTTGCATGCTGTATTTTAGGAATGTTCATTAGTTAATTGGGCATAGGATGTATATAAAGCCTTTGTCAGGCATAGAGGAGGTCTCAGAGGGCTAAGAGCTCTGAGAGGGAAAGCATGAGATAAAGAGTGCAGAACTTGGAGCTAGAGTCTGGCTAATAAAAATCTGCCCTATGATAGGATTGTTTGTGGGTATGATCAAGGTAGGGTTGTACTGTGTCTGTTTTTTTTTTCTTGCTTTGCTAATCAAAACCCAGTTTCTACAAAGGGCTTGCAACTTCAGCTTACATTTTAGTATACGTAACAAAGAGTCATCCAGGCTCGAAAGTTTGTATCTTTTACTTTTCACTAGCCTGTTATCTTCACCCAGAAAACGACATTCTCTTTTTGTTTCTCTCCTGCTTTTGTGTGCATGGAAATTGTTAAATGGGTTGCATCAGTAACCACGTACCAAAGCCAGATGCTTTAAACTAAATCTTTCTAACATATTATCATACTAAGAAGCCAACATATTAGGCCCTATGGTCTATCAAGTGTGCTCGATAATCAATGCCCTCCCAGGACACCATTGTTTGCCCTCTCTCCTTCCAAGGTCCCCCACCCCCACCCCCCTCAAGGCTCTGGGATGCACCCTCCCCCATACCTATCCCAGCCATTCCTGAACCCCTTAATAGTTGCAGCAGCCACCAAGTCCCTGGACAACACATTCCTGGACTCCACCACCCTCTCAGTGAAGAAGTGTCTCCTTGTTCCCCCCAGCCTCCCCTCTTCTGGCTTCATTGAGTGACCCCTGGAGGCCCCCACCTCCCTCAGCTGAAGCACCACCTCAAGGCTTACCCTGTTTATTCCTTTGAGATATCTGAAGATCTCTATCATATCCTCCATGTTCCTTCTCTCCTCCAGTGAGTACAGGTTGAGCTCCTCC
This sequence comes from Neoceratodus forsteri, assembly GCA_016271365.2. Classification (NCBI taxonomy): domain Eukaryota; kingdom Metazoa; phylum Chordata; order Ceratodontiformes; family Ceratodontidae; genus Neoceratodus; species Neoceratodus forsteri. Next base: position 1,721,795,757 of record CM057449.1, on the reverse strand, counting down.
AGCCTCCCCTCATAGGGCCTCCCCCCTAGTCCCAGTATCATCCTGGTCATCCTCCTCTGGACCCTCTCCAAAAGAGCAATATCCCTCTTTAAGTAAGGATGCCAAAACTCCACACAGTAATTAAGGTGTGGTCTAACCAGGTAATTGTACAGCAGAAGGAGCACCTCTCTACTTCTTGAGGTTATATCCCTAGCTATGCACCCCAGCATTTTATTTGCTTTGGTCACAGCCCTTCTACACTGCTCTGAGTTATTCATTTTGGCATACACCACCACCCCAAAGTCCTTCTCCCCCCTAGAAACCTGCAGTGCCTGCCCCTTCAGGGTGTTTTCATGAGCCAGGTTTTTGGCCCCCAGGTGTAGAACCCTGCATTTCCCAGCATTGAACTTTATCTTCCATGTTCTTGACCACCTCCCCAGAGTCTCTAGGTCCTCCTGGAGAGCCAGCTTCCCCTCCTCCCCTTCCACTACCACCCACAGCTTCGAGTCATCGGCAAAGAGGCTCATCCTGCTCCTGGCACTGCTTCTGATATCTGAGATATAGGCGTTAAACAGTAGTGGGCCAAGTACCAACCCCTGAAGGACCCCGCTAATGACCCTCCCAGGGGATGAGACCTCCCCCCCCACCCTCACCTTCTGTACACACCCCGCTGGCCAGTTTCCTATCCAACTGACCATCAGCCCCCCCCCAGTAGCCTGGGATGTGGGACCGAGTCAAATGCCCTGCTGAAGTCCAGAAAGAGGACATCCACCGGCCTGCCCTGATCCAGTGCACTAGTCACCCCTTCATAGAACTCCACCAGGTTGGTCTGACATGATCTGCTCCTAACAAAGCCATGCTGGCGGTCATCTCAATGACCCCATGCCTTCAGAACCCCCTCCAGCCTCTCCTTCAAGATGGCGTCCATCACTTTGCCCACCACCAGCATCAGGCTAACCGGCCTATAGTTTCCCGGCTCCTCTCGTGAGCTGCCCTTGTGTATAGGCACGATATGGGCCATACTCCAGTCATGAGGTACCCATCCTGACTGCAGAGAGGAGTTAAATAGGCCCACCAGGGGTGTGGCCAGGGTATTGGCCATCTCCTTAAGCACCCTGGGATGTATCCCATCTAGACCCAGTGATTTATCTCCCCTCGGGGCCTTGAGGGCTTCCCTCACTCTCCCACTGGGGATTTCAACATCCATTTCCCCATTTGCATTTCTTCATTTCTCCATTTCTGCATGACTTTCTCACTTCCTGCAACTCCTCACGGTAACATTACAGTCTGCTGCTGTGAGAAAGATTATAATGTCACTAATAGAGAATTATAACTTCAATGTACAGAAATGCATAATGCTCAAATTCAGTCCAATGGACAAGGTTCCTATTTCATGCAAATATCCTCTGTAAAAAGAAGGAGGTGTGATAAATTTGAAAGCTTAATTAAAACAAAAACAACTGCATTGTGTTTAAATATTTTATTTTAAAATACTTTCTTGTATAAACCCCTTCAATAGAGAAGTATACCTTCACATACTGTAAACCGTACCTGTTTCCTCCTTGTCACTAGCCAACCCCATTTCTATGACTGTTAGGGATATGTGTTATAGTGTATGGTGGAACGTCGTTCTCCACCGAAATCGATCGTTTTCGAAACCTTGTAGTCACACACTAGTGACGTTTGCAGTACAACAGAATGATGTTTTCTACTGTACTGCAAACGTCACACTGTGTCCTCGCGCAGCATTTGACAGTTAGGGCTCACTGCATAGACAGGACACATGGTGAAAGCAACAATATCGGGGCAGTATTAATGGTTAGTGTGAAAACGTTCACAATGTAAATTCTTTTTTCCCTTCTAGGAACTTTTTTTTTCCCCCAAAAATGACGTTCCACCATACACTATAAAGAAAAGTGCATGGGGAACAGTTGACAACAGGGCATCTTTCACCTCGTTGGCACTATGACAACGGATTACCTCTCGAGCGGCGCTCTCGAGGTAATCCACGTCATAGTGCCAACTCGGTGAAAGAATAGCCCTGTTGTCAACCGTTCCCCATGCACTATCCTATATTTAGTTTTTTAGGGCTGCAGTGGGTGTAGTCCTGCAGACCTCTTGCTATGGAAAAAGGACTCAGTGCATTCCTTCCAACTGAGCAAAATGTTGGAGTTGCACCACAGTCACCTCCGCATCCATGGAGCACTCTGCTCGTTATCTCTATTGGAAGTAGTACTGCACTATTTGTGGTGTGTCAGTGGTCATGGTGGACCACAGCACACTCCACCATATCCAAGATGGTCACCAAACTTCACTGTACATACAAGCGCCAGCACAGTGCAAAGTGGGGTCCAACTTGGTCACGGTGGACTGTGCTATGTTCCACTGTGATCGCTGATTTATTCTTTTTATATTCCCCACCCAACCTCCCTCTCAGCACCCATCACCCCAACACCCCAGAAGCATAACAGTGACACTGGGGGTACCCAATTCCCCAGTGTCACAATGAGGAATTCTCAGTGGTTTTTAGTGCCCCCACACACACACACACACTGCCACACACATGTGGTTATTTCTTTCTTTCTTTTTTGGTAAATGTATCTCTTTTCTCTCCCACCCACCCAAACTTCCCTCTCATCACCCACCACCCCACACCACCACCACCCCCTGAACATAATAGTGACACTGTGGTTGCCCAATCCACCAGTTTTGCAATGGGGAATCCACATTCCTATATTTTTTTTAACCCTGTAAAAAAGAAATACACCCATTAATGTCTTTTGTGGCTATAACTGCCCCCCATCCAATCTTCCTACTCAGCACCCACCACCCTGCATCTCCCCCAGGCCCTTACTTACCCATCAGTGGTCCAACATTATAATACACTCTAGACCACAGGCACCTCTTTACTTTTCAAAGCCAGACAGCAAACTGAAGAAACAGTCAAGCAGGTCAATGTATTTCAATGGTATTTTGAACTTAGTGGCATAATTTGGGCATTTTTGCATATTTTTGGCCCAGATTTTCAACATGCCTTTTTGGGAACCTGCCTCATGAACAATTGCACTCACACTAGGCAAATCTGTCCCAAAAGGTGATTTTGGAGGCCCTGCACAAAATCACCTTTCAGGCAGGAGTTGAAAATTTTATCTGCCCTTGTTCATGAGGAGGGGTCATAAGAAGGCTTTGTTGAAACTTTGGTGTAAAAATATTGAAAAACAAGAAAGTTATGAATCTACATGGAATTTTGCGAATGCAGACTTGTAACTTTGGTAGTTTTCAATATTTATACACAAAATTCATAACATCACCATATCTTTACAGCAACTCATGAATGTGATAGCTGTCATTTTTCAAATCCTGGCCAAAATGGGTTTTTACATCCCAAAAGGTGATTTTGTGGTCCCTGCATGAAATCACCTTTAGGGCAGGACTTGAAAGTTTTCTCTGTCCTTGTTCATGAGGATTGGTCATAAGAAGGCTATGTTGAAAATTTGGTGTAATAATATTTGAAAAACAACAAAGTTATGAGTCTATGTTGAATTTTGTAAATGCAGGCTAGTAACTTTGGTCATTTTCAATATTTTTACCCCAATTTACAACATAGCCATGCCTTTATAGCACCTCGTGAATGTGGCCGCTGTCATTTTTTGAATCCTGGTCAAGACGGGTTTCATTTTACATCCCAAAAGGTGATTTTGCAGTCCCTGCACAAAATCACCTTTCAGGAAGGAGTTAAACATGTTCTCTGACTTTGTTCATAAGGTGGGGTCATAAGAAGGCTATGTTAAAAATCTGGTGTAAAAATATTAAAAAACAACAAAGTAATGAGCCTGCATTGAGTTTTGCGAACACAGGCTTGTAACTTTGGTAATTTTTATTATTTGTACCCCAATTTACAACATAGCCATATCTTTACTGTACATCATGAATGTGACAGCTGTCATTTTTCAAATCCTGGCCAAAATGTTTTTTTTCACATCCTAAAAGATGATTTTGCAGTCCCTGCATGAAATTAGATTTTGGCTGGAGTTGAACATTTTCTCTGCCCTTTCTCATGAGGTGGGATCATAACAAGGCTATGTTGAAAATTTGGTGTAAAACTGTTAACGAACAACAAAGTTATGAGCCTATGTTACATTTGCTAATGCAGGCTCATAACTTTAGTCATTTTCAATATTTTTACCCCAAATCCTCAGCTGCAGCCTTATCGGCTCTGGCCAGAGTTTGTTTTTTTACTGTTACATAGTACCCTGTAACAATTATGGGTACTTCTGTTTTCTGATTGACTTAGTCTTATTTGTTCCTGACAGATGTTTAGCAACAAGAACATGATTGCCTGTGTGCCCATCTATACGATTTATATCTATGTTGCAAGCAGCCAGAACAACCTTAAAAAAATACACAAAGTGAAAATAGTTTACTAGGAACACAATTCTGCTCTGCCGGTCAAAGATTTACAAGTTAACTGAATGTAAATTAGGAATTTCACACCTTAAGCAGACAGGCATTCTGTAAAGACTGATGGACATAGTGACATCATGTTCTCACTGCTAATGTAGCTCACAGGAATAAACAAGATTTTTGTCATCTGACAATGGATGCACTCAAAGTACGGTACCTACAAGGGACTACTATTAACAGTGCAAATAAGCAAAAACAAAAGTGTGCAGCCCCAGTATCTACTGAAATTAAATTGACTGGTGACAAGGAAAGCAAACTTGTCTTTGAGGGATTGGTTTCCTTTAAAGGGCAAAGAAGGCATTGCATCATTTTAACAATATTTGTTTGTTCCTCATTCTCATTTTGTTTTATATGTCCCTGTTTTGTAGCCCATCCAGTGCACTACTATACTGTACAGTCTGCATTGAAATAACTTTGAGATTCAGCACCAACTCATTAACAGACTTGCAAGACAGTCCATTTCAAACTGAAGTCTTAGATTGTTATTGCATTGCTGATGTATTGCTTATAATACAATGACTGCAAAATGGAATGTAGAATTTACTGGCAACTCATTTAAAGAGCTAGTAGAACTACAAATAGCAGACAGGAAAATATTACACATTTTAAGAAGTAGTCAGTTGTAAATTTGTACTTCTTTTTCTGATTAGAAAGTTTTCTATGTGCTAGCAGTGAGCTAGATGTGTGGAAGAGCACTCTGCCTGGCAGCTGGCATATATAGTTATATTCCTCCCACTACATCAACAGCACTGTGACCTTGTTGACAGTGACATCACAGGTGACAGCTGACTGACCTGGCAGCTGCTGAGTGACTATTTCCGAGCAGCTGTGATATCATAGTCTTTGAGGTCACTATACTGATGATGTAATGGAAGGAGCAGATCTAGACATGTCAGCTGCCAGAGAAAGTGTTCTACACAGCAGAACTAATGTCAGGTAAAATGTTTATAATTTAACCAAAAGGAAAAGAAAAGTGCCTTCAATATAAAAGATAATAGTTGACTGCTTTTAAAAATAATATGGTTTCAGACAGCACACTAGCTCTTTAAAACATATTCCTGCAATAATTGTATTTACAGATCAGATGTAGACTGTACTGTAAATAGAGGTGTGCGAGGTGCTGACTTTGCAAAGTTTTCAGCAGGTGAAGTGTCACTATTTCAAACAAAGTCATGCAAATTTACTGACAGATTTGCAACTTCACCATGACTGCCAAACTTTGCCTAAAAAATTGGCACTTCCCCAGGAAAACTTATTGTGAAGTGGCAAAGTGGTCAATTCACAAAAAGTGTTCTGTGGAGGTAAGTTGCAACTTTGCTGGCACTTCACTGGTGAATCTTAACATTTGTAAGTATAAGTAATCTACAATTTATGACATCTTTGGCTGCAGTCAGTCAGTGACTTCTGCTGCTGATACCACTACTTACTGTACATGTGCTACTTCTCTCATAAATATGAAGCAGCTCCTTAATGTACTCAGTTTTGATCAATGTTGCAGTCCATGCAAGTACTATAGTGGTATCAGCATTAGGAGTCACTGACTAGAGCATCCATAATGGTTCAGAACAGGGACTACATTCCGAATTACTTTTAAAGGACCAAGGAGACAGAAAACAGATAGCGACATATTGCATTATAGTAGTGCAGAAGTGCCACTATATTTAGGGTTGAGAAGGGCTTTCTATGTTAAACCCCAAATTTTCCACTTGAATAATTTCACAACCATTCAACGGATTTGCGCAACATTTTGCATGCAGTTTTGTGAGCTAGATCTCTTGACGTGCAAAGTTTTTTCTGGTCAGATGTGCAGATTCTAAGCTGTAGATAGCAAATGGACACAAAGAAAATCACAATTTTTTGCTGTTTTTTTTTTTTTTTTGCCATCATGGAGCACCCAGACAGTTTGGAATTTTAGTCTGCAATCTGCAAGGTAGAAAGGGCTTGCCACAGAAGGATTTCCTTTGCTGGTTTGATGAAAAAAATATTAATTAATTCCAAAGTTATTACATTTTAAACTGTTGGGTTCTGAGCATGCTCAGTCAGCCTAAAAAATAGCTGTATGAAATTTTTGTATGGGGAATCCTTTTCATGACAGCAATAATCTTTTTTCGTTTGTCACCGTCTTGTTTTTTTCCCTTAAAAATTCAAATTCGGGAAACCACAAAAATAACATTGTGGAGAGCAACCAACACATGTAGCTTGCTTATTGGGATCCCTGTAGCTGGATTCTGCAGCTAACTCTTACAGAAATACCCTGGAAATGTTCTTTTTTTAACATTATAAATCTTGTTTTTGTGACTCATGATATGAAAAAATATTCTTTTTTCCATATCACATGTCATGAAAAAAGATTATTTTTCATTAGGGGAAAATTGTTTTCCCTTTGCTAACATCTTTTCCCTGGTGTCTAGTGGTACCCTCCACCATCTGATCACTATCCCTGTAATAACATTATATTTCACTGGTGTCTAATAGCACCCTTCACCCTCCAATTGACCTCCCCATATTTTTTTAATAGTAAATTTTATTATTTTCCCTGGTATCTAGTGGTATCCCCCAATGTCCACTTTATCCCTGGTGTCTAGTAGCACCCTCACCCTCAGACACCTGTCCCCCTTGATTTTTATGGTTGCTCTGGTGGCTAGTGGTGCCACCCACCCTCCAATGTCCAACGGACACTGAAAAAAAAGAAAATGTCCCTCATTGTCTTTTTTTATCTGATATAAAATAGTCCATTAGTGATGAGACCCCCCAACCTGACCCCTCACTGAGCACCCACCACCCCGCACTCATCAGACCTCCCCACACACCCTCACTCACCTGAATTGGTCCTAGTGTGAAGATCCACTCTCTGATCAAAGACATGACTTGCTGCTGGAACTGATGACTGCTATATGAGAAATAAGATAAGTGTGGTTCAATGTATTTCAATGGGGTTTTCAACTTTGGTGCATAACTTTGTCATTTTTAAAGATTTTGACACCAAATATTCAACACACCTTTTTTAAGACATCTCCTCATGAACAATGTTGCTGGCATTGCACAAATCCTGACCAAAAGGCAATTTAACAGTCAGTTAACAAAATCACCTAACAGGGAGGATTTCAAAATTTTCACCATACTTGTTCATGAAGTGGGGTCATAAGAAGGGTATGTTGAAAATTTGGGATCAAAATATGTTGAAGCAATAAAGTTGTGCATATCCATTGACATTTTACTACACTCACTTGTAATGTTTGTAATTTTCAATATTTTTACCCCAAATTTTCGACATAGCCACTTCTATACAGCATCTCATGAATGTGACAGCTGTCATTTTTCAAATCTTGTCCAAAATGTCTTTTCACACCTGTATCATAGAATGATGATGATGATGATGTTTCAGCAGGGATTTGGCAATTTATCAGATTCATGAGGTAGAGTAATAAGAAGGTTATGTTGATCATTTGATTGGTGTTGTCCTACAAATGGAAGTGCAGAACCCAGAGAGCCCTGTGTTTCCACATAACATACATACATATATGTATATATGGGGTGATGGGAATGCAGGGCCTGGAAGGCCCTGTGCTCCATCAGACAAAGAAGAACACAATTACAATATCTGAAAAAGCATGCATGCATGGGAGCAGAGATCCTGGAGGGCCCTGCACTCCCACAGGCAAGTAAGGATGTAATTTTACTACAGTGGATTCCTGATGTACGCACATGCCCGGGACAAGCTTAATTTGTGCATACAACCAGAACACCATAGAAATGAATGGGTGCATATTGAAATTAGTGGGGACCTATTTACAAATGAAAATCACATGCTCACAAATACACCTGAGCCATCTTAAACGCTGTTAAATGTTATTTTAAGCAACATGAGAAGTGACAGTCTTTACAGTAGCACATATATATATATATATTTTTGCTAAACTGAACACTCAATGATGCTGACCCACTTCCACTGTAGCAAGTGAGTGTGAATTCAGCTTTTAGTGAGTAGCATGAATTTTGAAGTCAGATTCTTTGCCATCAGTCAATCACCCTCTGTGAGTTAATCAGAAATGAAAACAAACAGCAGTCACTATCACTATGGTGTGGGGGAGGTTTAACTGGGCTCTGGTATTTGTCAGGTGATTAATGGATTAGCTATAGGGGACAATCTAGTGGCTGCAAGGGAATGACAACTGAATGCAACTGTCAAAGAGGTGACAAAGACCTTCTGGGGACCTGTTGGGCAGCATGTCAAGATGAAATAAATGTGCATATAACAAAAAAACTGTGAATACGAACAAAAAACATAACATGGCTAAAAATAGGGCAAGAATCACAACTTCAGGTTTTTTGTGCATACATCCAGAATGTGTATACATCCAAATGGCATACAAGTGGAATCCACTGTATCTCAAAAAGTAAGGACATTCTGTGCAAAAAAAAAACTGCATTAATGGAACATTTAGGGTTCAGACTAAAGTGACAAAAGTCAAGAAATGTAGCTTTAGGGTTTCCATCCCCTAAAACCCCTCCCCTAAAGTAAACTGGGGCAGACTCTTCTAAGTGTTGTCAACCCTAAAGCTCACCTCATTAGGTGTGTTCACCTCATTAGGTGTGTATGTTTCTGGAGTGTATAGAATGAGGTGAACTTTAGGATTGACAATCCCTAGGAAGAGTCCACCCCGATTTGCTTTAGGGGTGGGTTGGGGTTTTAGGTATGGAAACCCTAAAGCCACATTTCCATATTTTTGTCTCTTTAGCCTGAACCTTAAATGTTGCATTAACACAGTTATTTTTTTCAAAGAATTGTATATAGAAAAGCACAGGGTGGGTGGGAATAGATATGAATTGGGAGTGATGCAGTGTGTCCCATTCCCTTCTCAGTTTTGCTGTCTGAATCGGGAATACAGACTTTTTCTGAATCTAGGATTTTAACCTAGTAAGGATGCTGCATTAAACCAAAGCATCTATCTTTCTATCTATCCATCGCCATCTCTTTGTCTGTCTGTCTGTCTATCTATCTACAGTATCTACCTGTCTGTCTACCTCCTGCTTGCCTGTCTGTGTATCTATCACTCTGTCTGCCTCTCTCTCTCTCTCTATCTGTCTGTCTGTCTATCTGTTTCCGGTGGTGCTGGAGGATGCATATCTACCTGCTAGTGTTCTGTGGAATTATCAAATTGTAATGGAATGGAATTTTGTTGAATTAAAAAAAATCCAAACAATTTTGGTAAATTCCATACATGTAAACTTTTGGAATTCCACAGAATTGTTTGAAAATGTCCTACGGGCCCAATATTTTGGGCTGTTAGCTGAAAAGGTGGACCTGACTCTACAACGGGTTACATTTCAGTACCTGGAATCAGGGGAGAAGGCTGGGAAACTGTTGGCCTTATGGCTTTTTTAATAATCGGAGGACAGAAGCATGATCCAGGGCCTGCAGCCCATATCACCTGGGCCACTGGTTACCAAGCCCTGAATCATAAGATCTGCCAGACTTGATGCATATGATTGGCTAAGATAAAGTCTTAGCCAATCATATGCATCAAGTCTGGCAGAGTTTACTGAGCCATTCACAAGAAGGATTTGTTGTGGGGAGGGTTTCATCTGCTCACACATGCAAAGTGCTACACCTCATGGCCTTGGTGGAACGTAGTCCCATCCCTTCAGTTTCAGTCTCCTTAGACACCAAAAAAGCATTCGATCGTATTTCATGGCCCTTCCTATTTGCTGTATTGGCTAAACTCGGCTTCTCCTCTGCCTACTGTGACTGGATACGAGTGCTATATTCTTCTCCAATGGCCAGGGTTCGTTGCAACGTTGTTCTCTCTGACCCGTTCCCTCTAGCCTGTGGCACTAGGCAAGGTTGCCCTCTCTCCCCTTTTCTTTTTAACCTCTACTTAGAACCCCTTATCCACTCTTTACAAGCATGTCAGGAGATCCAAGGCACTCAGGTTGGGCAGCTTTCATTCTCTTTATCAGCTTATGCTGATGACTTTCTTCTTCACCTCGAACATCCACAGTCCTCCATCCCCACTGCCCTCAAAATTATCCATCATTACTCACAGATTTAGGGCTATAAGCTCAACTTGGGAAAATCATTCATCATGCCCCTTAATCATCTTGTTCAAAAACATTGGGTCACAGATTTGGGCATGGCCTGGAAGCCCACTGCTCTTACTTATCTTGGGGTTAAGTTACCCTGCATTCTTTCACATACAATTAGGCTTAATCTTTCGCCACTTCTTTCTAACATTAAAGCTGATCTAGAACACTGGAAGCATCTCCCTCTTTCTTTATGGGGTCATGTAAGTATAATCAAAATGAACATCCTGCTGATGCTGTTATACCCCTGGACATGTTAGGTCCCTATCTTAATAAAAGATGGTTCTCCCAGCTGCAGTCTCTCCTATCTGACTTTTTACGGCAGGGCAAAGCAGCACAGCAGGCGTTCTTGAAACTAACACACTTGAAAGAGATGGGTGGCCTACACCTCCCTAATTTCTTCCTGTATTATTGTGCTCTCCATTGTAGCAAAATCTTCAGATGGAGCCCCAGTCTCACTGTTGCGCATACTCAAGGGTATGTTCCTCTCTGGTTAAACTTAGAACATCAACTTTGCAGATCTCATAGCCTGGACCTGCAATCTCACCTCTACGCTAAGGCTTCTGAGCTCGCTCCCTCATTAACGTTGCCTCCTCTTTGATGGTCTATCAAAACACTTCATCAAATCTGCTCTTTTCTCTCCATCTCTCTTTGCAAAGATGTCAACCAGCCAGTGTTGGGTAATCTTAACTTCAAAATTGCAGGTCACCCAATTCCACCTGAATTCTGTTCTAACCTATGGGGGACACCTGTCTCAGCTTTACTGGTGGAAGGTATGTTAGTCTCAAGAGCCAAACTTCAGTCGAGAAGTCTTAGCCCTTTTAAGCACTCTAGCTGAAAAGAGCACTCACCTCTTTTATGGGCCCACCTCCCTGGCTCCTCTCAACCCACCCGGCCAAGCAACTCCTCTTTGCTGCCACTTTACAACCCCATGCAATCTCTCTATTTTACAAACTGCTGCAGTCTTATGACCCTCATCTTCTGACCAGCATTTGCTTTCACTGGCAGCAGGAACTTAACCTCTCAGTGGAGGCCAAAGACTGGCAAAAAACCTGGCAGAGACTGTACAAATATGTAAAGCAGAATCAGTTGAGGTACCTTCAATTTCAGATCTTGCATAATATGTACTTCTCTCCTGCTTGACTATACCATATAGGGAGACTTGACTCATCTCCCTGCCAGGTATCTGGCAAGGAAGAAGGGACCATCAAACACTTATTCTGGGACTGTGACCGGGCCTTCTCTTTCTGGCAGAAAATCAAAAGCTCCCTAGATCCCATCCAGGGGCTAGAATCATATTTTATCCTACAAATATGTCTCCTTGGGCTTTTTCCAAAGGACATGATAGGAGTTCGCCAAGCGCATATGGCTCTTATCGCTGCCACAGTGAAACTTGTAATCGCTCATCATTGGGTGGACCAACATGCTCTACTGCTCTGGGAGTGACACGCAGAACTACTACAGGCATTGGAACTAGAAAAACATATAGCCTGAAGGACTGACAAAGTGCAGGCTTGTAACGCTCACTGGGGTCCATTATTTGTCCTAGTCCCACTCATGAACGTTTGCCTGGCTGATCCCAGGGAACAGGGGAGCACTAACCCCTCTTACTGGGAGGTCACAACTGCCCATCCCAGATGATTCCAGAGTAGAGATTTTTTCTCCTATGCTCTCCTAGCCCACCCAATTATCTTCTCACCGATCCATATTTCTGCATCCGTACAGTACATGCTTTGGTGGGGGTGAGGATCAGGGGGAAGGGGTAGTTCTAACTTTACTGTATATATAGGTTTCATTTATTGTTAATTGGTCCTAGTGTAGGATTTCACATACCTTTCTCTCTCAACCTGTTCTAGGCCCATCAGCTGTTACATGGATATTTCCCTGCTGTATATATGTTTTTTTTCTAGTATCTTCTCTGTTACCATTTGCCATGCCAGGAATTATCTGCCACTTTATGTATATGTTCCTGTTTTTTATTTTTCTTGTTTTACTTTGTTTTTGCTGTAAAATGGATAAAAATTCAATAAAGTATATTAAATTGAAAATAAGAATTGTTTGAAAAATGCTGAAAAGCATTTCAGAAGCAGAATTACCACTGCACATGAATCCCTATTCCTTATGATACCTTCACTAATTTACAAAACCCTATCTTCATGGTTTGTAAAAGACAATATATTCCCAAACCATTTTTGTAAAGGCAGTCTTAGAAATTTGCACTCTGAAAACTTGCAGTATGTTCAAACTATTTTTCAAAGGGGTCAAATTGAGAGTAAAGTGCATTGTTGCAAAAAAAACCAAACAGCAGAACATTACCCATACTTACGTGACGGGCCTATATATATCTTCAACTCCAATGAATCGTAGCTGTTGCATTATATCTGGGAGGCTCTGACATCGAGAAAAGTTGATTTTTGGATAGTACAATAAATAGGACAAACACATTTCATCACGGGTACTTAAACCGCCCTGAAATGAGAAGTGCTTTGTCAATACAAAAGACAGATTTCTTTCAGGGGCTGTGCAACAACCAACCCAAGGGTTTCACAGTGTATTATATACAGTAATTTAAGCTTTCTAAGGGGCCAGAGATGCGATGCTACATATAATAGGCCCAGTACTATTATATTATAGTATTGACAACCAGATTGTATGTGTTTCATTTAATTAAAAAAACATTTTTTTCTGCCAGTGTAGTAGAAATGTATTATTACTACATCAATATAGTATATCTATACTACATCAAATACTGATAGGGCAGAAATACCGCCCCACTCCAGCAACCAGTGCCAGGTAACAATTCAGTAATAAAAGGATACCAGCACCAGGTTTGCAGTACAAAGGCTTGAAAAAGTCCATGGGCGAAGCCAGGTCAGGAGCGTGTCCTAGCATTTTTTACCACCAAGGTACTGTACTGTGATACATATTGCACTTTTATTTAATAAAGCTGTGAGACTTTGTACTGCAAACATGGTGCTGGTATTGCTTTGTTACTATAGCAAATAGTGAAACTACTTCTTTCTGTCAGTATAGCAGAAGTGCATTATTAGTGCACTGGTATTGACAGGGCAATGCTGTGTCAACCTGATGCCGAGCTTACATTTTAGAAAAATTCTAGCCCTAATGCTTCTTTTAAATGCCATTTCTGAGGATAATGTCACTGAAAATGGATCACTTTGAAACCATATGTAACAGGAGCTTACTTTTTAAAAAACGATAGCTTGGAGTCAGACCACATAGGGCTGCGTCCTGTTGATAGAGTTGCATTGCATTGACACACACACACACTCACACACACATTGCCTTGCATAAATGCACTTTCAATTATAACATTATGGATAAAACTGTATTGATGGGCTACATGAACTATCTAATGACAGTGCATTGTGCTATTGCACAGGTGATCCAGTTCAGGAGACAAGGTGGGTCTCCACATCAGGGGATGGGCTGGGCTGATGTTGCTGACACTCAGCAGTGGCCTCAGCTGGGGAGAAGTGATGGCTGGTTCCACTGTCGCAGAGACCCTACAACTGGGCCAGAGAGCTGGCTTCTCATTGCAGGGATGCATAAGACTGAGGCTGAGGGAGGCACAGTCTACATTACTGGGCTGGAGGGTGGGTCAGGGCCAAACTGAGGAAGAGAAATAATCCAAGTCACCTCCATGATGGCTCACAGTGCCTGCACATGATATATCCTTGAGTACAGGATATGTCCCTGGATAAGGATGACAGAGAAGAAAAAAACACAAGATTGAAAAAAAAAGTGTATTGATTTTTTTGATGTACAGTATATCGACAAATATAAATACTTGGCATCTTTCTTAATGGGACATATCCATATGGACCAGTCTGCAAGCTGTCATACAAAAAAGGTCCTGCCCTAACCGTTGCCAAGTTAGTTTATTATAAACATAGTTTGTTTAAAGAGTGAACTTTGGAACCCCTACAAGTGGCAAAAAAAGAACTTTGGAGCCATTTGGGTTAGGAGCGTAAACTGTTTTAAATGAAAGTTTGGAGACAGGTTGACATGGCATTATCTTGTCTATACAGCTCCCCTGCATACAGTACATATGAATCAATGCCATCAACACATTTTAACCATAACCTCATTTAGTTCAAAATGATTCAGCACACTAACAATATTTAAAAAATGCAGGTGTCCAATTGCTCCATGGTGGCAGACAGTGCTTGATTTAATTGGCAACTGCATTGGAAGACACTAGGGGCCAGATATTCAAAACTTTGTGCTGGACGCAAATCATTTGTGCAGGGTTAGTGCCGGGTTAGCATGGGTCCGCTTCATTCAAAAGGTCAGATAGCACGTGCAAACTGCATTAGCGCTGGGCAAAATTATAATTTATGCAAGGGGCAAACTGAGAGGGCATGTACATAAATACAGGAGCAAATGCAATATTCAGCGAATAGCGCCACGCAAAGTGTTGTGTGGTATGAATTACCACCCAGGAAAAGGTAGTCTTAGCTCTGGGCAAACCAGCTTTGCGTGACTTTGTGGCTTTGTGCAGCTTTGCGCTGGCGTTGCGTGACCCTAACCAGTAAGTATGACACATAGTTATTAGTCAGACAGAGAGGAAACATGCTGCTCACAGATGGCATCCCTATGATGCCATCATCTGCCATCAGTCTCAGCCATGCCAGCCAGTAAGTGGTGATCCAGCTCCCGGTGGACACCATGGCAGTGCGGCCATACAGCACACACCTGCAGACCACACTTCAGTGGACACCAACAGATGCCAGCACACACATGCAGCACTGTCTGGATGGAGGGTGTTGAGGAGAGGATGTACAAGTGGCCAGGCTGCACCACACACTGGGTGCGGCCACAAGGCTGGAACAAGCCACACAGTGCACATGGGCTAGTGTTGGGAATACCCCAATACCAGCATGCCTGTCTGATGGTATGTGTGTCCCCCAGCCACATACCGCTCATCTGTACAGACACCACAGCACACACAGCCAGCTGTGTATATGTCACTGTGAGCATCCCGTGCCAATGGTGCAGTGTCTGTGGGTCGCACAACAGCATAACAGTAATGTCCACTGTCAGTAAACACCTGCAAGTTGGGCCTGTCACTGTGTACAGTGCAGTGGTCATTACTGCCCTACACACTATAGGCATTAATGTGCCCCTCACACTACTGGTCCCTTGCTACTGTAGTGTCTGCTGTGCACTGTAGCATGAACTACAGTTTGACAGTTGCATGCAGCACCACCACCTGTGCCTGTGCTGTGTAGTCCCCTGGGGCACAATATTCTATGCTGTACTGTACAAATGTAGCCTGCAGTTACCACCATGCACTGCCAGACTGACCTACAGGTGGAGCTGTGGGTAGACCCAGGCAGCCCCTGTACTTCCAGACTGACCTACAGGTGGAGCTGTGGGCAGACCCAGCCAGCCCCTGTACTTCCAGACTGACTTACAGGTGGAGCTGTGGGACCCTGCAATAGCACTGGGCAAACTGCATGCAAATCAGGTCATAATGAGATGCTAATCTGGATGTTTGCCTATAGAATACCTAAGTAGGCCATTTGCATGTCACTTTTGAATATAGCAAAGTTTTGCCCCGGGCAAACGTGATTGCACCGGGTAAACGGCTTAGCTCCGTGCTAAACCTGCGCAAATGTGTTTGTGCTGCGTGACCATTTCAGAAACATTGTACATTTCTGCACAATGTAATTTCACATGCGCTGCTGCTTGCAGCTTTAATGAATACACCTTTGCTAGCACACACAGTGGCCACATATTTCACCTTTACCTTCCTTCACATCGCTGTGAACTGGGATGCTGTTGTGGTTTGCACTTCCTGGTTGCTATATTCAGAGCTGTCTTATTCCTGCGCTAGTTTTGCACTGCACTCCCAGCCCAGTTTGTCCAGCTTCCTTAGCATGCTATATTCAGCAGGTTTAGCACCAGGGCGATCCCTTTTGAATATAGCGGACTATTGGTTCCAGGCTAATTTAGCAAGCCAGGCCGTGCAAATTTAGCCCTTGAGCAAAGTTTTGAATATCTGGCCCGAGGTGTATTCCATCCATGAGAACCACACATGTTTCTAATTTTATTAATCCCTGCCTTGACATGCAGCACTTGCTGCTAGACCCAAAAGTACAATCTTTGCGTCTCCTCTATAGGACCCTGGGCTTGATTCTTTAAAGTCTAGATTTGATGCAAGGTGCCTGTGTCAAACAGAATTGACGCAAGAGGCATCTTGCATCAAAACTTGCAGAGTTTCCAATTCTGGAAGGCCGGCTGTAGCAAACCATGGACTTCGTGCACCAGACTGGCTGTGTGTCAGGCCTGCACCAAGGTCATTGGTGTCCCGAGGCACTATGGAGCTTGCAGAGGATTCAGGCTATAACATCCCCTTAAGTGGGATTCTGACAGTCAGTGGGACCCACCAGGACTTAGACCACCAAACAGGTGGTCTGTCAGCACTTGCACCACCCCCACAGGCAGTGCTGGCAGGAGCAGGGGCTGGCCTGGTGCCCAGACAACTGGGCAACTGTCTGACAAGCATGGCAGAGGATTGCAGTGATGCAGCCAGGTGCAGACTCCTGCTCACTGGACCTGTAGCAGGCATGCCCAGTGGCAGCACTGTGGATGTCCTAGGCATGGCAATGTACCTCCCTCATCTGCTGCCTGTCCCCACTATGGCAGTGTGGTCCACATCAGTTCCACGGGTATCCTGCATCTCTCTGTGCTGTGCGGCAGGGTTGGCAGTCCATGCCCCCATGCCTCACCCTCTGCCAAACTCCTCCCATGCACCGAATGTGTGGCGCACAGGAGTGGCTGCCACAACCTGTGAGTATTTGGCACTGGGATCCCTCCCTTATGAGAGTCAGGTGCAAGGTTCCCAGTCACACTGAGGATTAGTACTAGCTGCCTTTTGTGCAGCTTGCGTCGATCTTTGAGAATCAAGTGCCTTGTAACTAGGGATGGGTACGATTTAGAAAGGTCACTTTGCAGAACTTTTGCAATGAAGTTCTGTAGTTAAAAATGTTTCATTTTTCCAAATCTTCACATCATGTAAAATAAATTTGGCTAAGTCGGCTATTTATGGACATAAAAAGATGTAAAATGTGGCATGTAGCGATTAGCAAATATCTGCACTTTACAGCTTTATTTTTCAAAAGAGTGCTCTTCTTGGAATTGTCCATAAAGTGCCCTAAAATGTCCCTTCATAATTGCCATGCAAAAATAATTATTCCAGCAGATCTGATGATAATGATGGCTGCAGTAACCCTTCTGATTAAGCTCCCACATCTTTTGAAAATAAATGTATCTGGGTAGGCAAACAGAATGTGTAAGGAGGAGAAGATAGGGGTAATCTGAGCAATTCCCCACAAAATGGAACACCAAAAGCTGTAATTTAAAGCAGCAGTGCAAAAAAAAAATTGGGCAAAAAAATGTGACCCTACCTTTTTTCACCATAAAAGATTCCAGAAATCTTTCAGTTCTACTTAGTGGTAAAATTTTCTATGATTACAGCCCTGTATGCTAAGAACAAGGTCAAACTGCTTAGTACCTACAGTTTATCATGCTATTATATGTTCTACAGGGGTATGATCTTCATCTGTAACAAGAAAGTAGTGGCCACACAGCTGGAGGACCATTTGACCATCCATGCCATCTATGAACCCCTCCAGTCCGGATTTCGAAAGAAGCATAGTACCGAGACAACACTGGTTCAGGTGCTCAATGATCGCCTGATGGCTAGAGACAGGAGGAGCTGTTCCATCTTGGTCCTCCTAGATCTCTCATCAGCGTTGGACACTGTGGACCATGGGGTTCTGCTTGATCACCTGAGGTTCATTTGTAAACTGTTGGGTACGGTCCTCAAGTGGTTTACATCGTTCCTCATGGGAAGATCTCAGAGGGTGGTGTCCGGGGTTTTTTCCTCGGACCTGGTCCCTTATCGTGTGGAGTCCCTCAGGGCTCAGTGCTATCCCCCATGTTTTTTCACAGTGTACATGCTGCCCCTCGGAGACATTGTAAGAAGGTATGGGCTGGTGTTTCACTGCTATGCAAATGATGCCCAGCTCTACCTCTCTTTTGCCCCCAATCAGGATGGAGCTCTCTCGGTCTTTAATAACTGCCTTGCTGAAATCCTCTGAATGGGTGCAAAACCAGGGAGTAATTTTTGATGATGGGCTGATCCTGCATTCTCAGGTGTCAGCTGTCATCAAATCCTCATTTTACCATCTGAGGAATATCGCCAGAATTAAGCACCTTGTTCCATCCAGCGACCTTCCCACTCTGATCCATGCCTTTGTGACCTTGCGCTTGGACTATTGCAACTCCCTGTATCTAGGGCTACCTGGGGTGGAAATCCGACGCCTGCAGCTAGTGCAAAACGCTGCAGCATGTCTTTTGATCGGATCTTCTTGGTCCTGTCATATTTCGCTGGTGCTGCGTGGACTGCATTGGCTGCCAGCTCAGTGGCAGATTACCTTTAAAGTCAGTCTTCTGACTTTCAAAGCCCTACACGGACTTGGCCCAGATTACCTGAAAGAGCTCCTGATCCCTCATTGTCCCAGGCGATCACTTCGCTCAGCCAACGAGGGGTTGCTAGAGATTCTGAGGGTGTGTTTGAAATCTTCTGGGGCTACAACATTTATGTATGCTGCCCCTACCCCCTGGAATTCTCTACCCCGTTGGCTACGTGAGCACATGACTGTGGAGGGTTTTAAACAAGAACTGAAAACCTGGTTATGGAGCCAAGCTTATGGTATTTAATTGATGGATAGCTTTTATGATCATATTATGTTGTTTATATGTTCTGTTGATTTTGCTGTTGTGAAATTTTGTGATTTTAATTTGTTAGGCGCCTTGGTTTCTGAAAGTAATAATTAATAAAGTTCAAATAAAGTTGATTATTATTATTATTATATGTCATTCATGGTACCTTCCAATTTGAATGCCACCCACCCTAGTAAATACCCATCTGTTAAAGAAGCAAGAAAAAATGTTGCCTGCTTGAACTGACATTCAGGATCAAAGTCATTGGGAGTAGTACTGATTATCCCAATATAATCAGAAATGACCAACTGACCCCAATGCTGATCCTGCTTCTTGGAATGGGAACATGAATACTGTAGTACTGTACATATGGTGGAGAAAACTTAAAAAGCAACTACAGTATATTGATAGTGTGACAAATTAGTACTAGAAATCATGGGGGGGGGAATAAATCCAAATAATTAACTAATGGGAAAAAAAAAGAATTAATTGCATAGTTTAGAGTACAATAATATTTGGTAAATGATAAAAAATCTACGACTGAAGAGCTTTACTGCATATGACTTTATACAACAAATGTAGTGATCTTGCTTACCCATGTCATATGTGTACGGTCCGTGGTATCATAGTGGCATTCAGTGACCAAACTATCTCCCTGTAAAGGTAAAAAGGCATTGATTACCATTACAATACTCTTTTTAAAGGAGCTAGGAAACGATTTTCCTTCTAATTTTACCTGTTCAATAAATTACTAATTCTAAACAATAGCTTTTGTGTGTCTTTTTGTGGTTTAAATGCTCAAAACAGTATTTAAATGCTTCATTCATTTTTATGTTGCTTGCATGCATGTGCAAGAAACATAGTGCCATCATGGGAGATTTCGGAGGTGTGTCACCTCCTCCTCCAATTCAGTCAGTGTGCTGGCAGGTGCGGCCCCTGTAAGCCAATGCATTTTGGAGCTGTGTATGACACGCCCAAAATGCAGTGGCATAGTTGAAAGGGGAGCTATTTCAGTGAGCAATCGTGATAAGATATCGGCTGCTCATGCGCAGCCCCTCCCACGGCAGCTGTGCGCACCGCACGCATCGTATAGCTGACGGGTGCCCAACTCTGCCGGCTGAGCTGTGTCCCCCTGTAGTAGGTGCCACGCCAGAGCCCACCCCAGCGTGGCAGTCACACCCTTTGCCGGAGTGCCCAATCCCATCGGCTGAACGCCCCGGTCCTTGTGCCATGCTGGGAGCCCACCCCAGTGTGGCAATGACTCCATGGCCGACGGGGTGCCTAATCCTGGCCGGCTGAACGCCTAACGCCCTGTGCCACGCCTGGGAGCCCACCCCAGCATGTCAAACGTCCCACAACGCCTTTTTTTTTTTTTGTACCTGTAAGACAAAACGTCCTGCATGTGCATCTTCCGACCCCCACAACCCGCACTCCACCCACTGCGCACCCAGCCTCCCCGCACCCCCACCCCATACTTACCTCCGACTCCAGCGCACGATCTTCGTGGACTGGGAACACGCCTGCACTTCTTCAAAGCCGACAGCTAACTGAGGAAATGCCGGTAAGCTGTATAATGGGCTAGATGGGGTTTCAACTTTGTTGCATATCTCAGGTATTTTTGGGATTTTACCTCCAATATAATTTTAGCTTTCATGATGATAAACATGTCATGAGATTCAGGTTCAAGGGTGATTTCACGCAGTGACTGTGCAGTGACTGTGAAATCACCTTCGGGCCTGAATAATGCCATGACAGTGACATCATTCATGAGAAGGGGTCCCAAAAACCCCATTTTGAAAATTTGGTGCCAAAATTCAAAAAAATGACTGTTTTACGAGCATGCGTTGTGCAGTTCCTACGCAGGCTCGTAAGTTCGCGAAATTTCAATATTTTCACTCCAGATTTTCAACATTGCCATTTTACCACACCTTCTTATGAGTAGTACAGCTGTCACCTTTCACATCTCACCCAAAATGTGTTTCCGCCCATGTAGCGCAGAATGGTGCAGTTGGTGTGCGAAATCAATGTACGGGACAAATTAAGAAAATCACAGTGACACTGTTCATGAGCAGAGGTCTTAAATGGCTATGTTGAAAATTTGGTGAAAATTCCTAAAATGACTGTTTTACAAGCGTTAGGCTATGCAGTTCCTACACAGGCTCGTAAGTTTGCAATTTTCAATATTTTCCTCCAGATTTTCAACATTGCCATTTTACCACACCTCCTCATGAGCAGTACAGCTGTCATTTTTCACATCCTGCCCAAAACATGTCTCCGCTTCATGTAGCAAATGGCGTAGTCAGTGTGCAAACTCAATGTATGGGACACATTAACAAAATCACAGTGACACTGTTCATGAGCAGAGGTCTTAAAATGGCTATGTTGAAAATTTGGTGAAAAAATTCCTAAAAATGACTGTTTTACGAGGGTCCGTAGTGCAGTTTCTACGCACGCTGTAAGTTCGCAAATTTTCAATATTTGCACTCCAATGACTTCCAAATACCTAAACAGCACATAGAAGCAAGCAACATTCGGCATTGACAAATGCTTGTTTTAACTGCCTACCTAGCTTCACACAGTCCATTTTCTGGATTGGGAGTCAGCACAAGCCAAGCCTGAAAATGCTCATGTCACAGACTCCCAATACAGCATGCAGGCTGCTGTAACTGTTTCAGTAACGCAAGTAATGGTTAATGCCATGACTACAAACTTACTTGTAAAGTGACTGAATCATTATCACTATCCCTCTCTTTCTTGGTCGCATTTCAAATGCTGCCAACTTCACTTCAAATATTGAATAACGGTAGCTGTACATTTTTTAATTGTATGGATTTTTGCCTGCTTTCTTTTCTTTTTTATGGTGTCCAGTGGGTCCCTCCTCATGGTACCCTCTAACTCTAATGGAAGCAGGAATTCAAGTTCAAAAACATACAGTGTTACACAGTTCACATCAAATATTTGGTAACTGACACAGCCCTTCCTTTACTTCTTCATCAGCCGCTGACAGGCAAATGCAAAGTGCAAAGCAGAAGTCACGGTTTGCATTTGTCTGTCCACAGCTGGCAGGGGAAGTGACAGAAAGGCTATGTCGGTCCCTGAATACTTATTGTAATTACATTTTAAAAGATGTTTTGGAGGCTACTCCATTGTCCACTCCCCCCGGTTGTGTGATTACCTCCTGCTGTGTAATAGTTTCAGCTCAGCTTCCCCCCAGCTCCTCGTGTTTGCGTCTGGCAACTGCTGTTGATCTTCACTCCCCCTGATCTCTCCTGAACTAAATCAAAGATGGGGAGCAATGGAAAAGGCTGCAGTGGCAAAAAGAAGTTTGCTGCATAGTTTGCTCCCTCCTGACCTTGCTGCCAGGTCTGTGTGGTGGAGAAGATGTCTTAAGATGCATAAGCACCATGTGAGGGGCACATAGACACTATAATAAGGTTCCCCATTGGCTGCTGAAATGTGACTATGGGAAGGGCAGCAAGAAAACATGGCTTTTCGGGCTGAAAGCAGCATGTTGTGTTCTTGATGTTAACAGTTTACTGACCAGGAGGTACAGAAGAACGGATTGAGCATATGGCCACAGAAGAACTTTGAGCATTAGCACCTGCAGAATTTTCCACTACTCCCCATCTTTGATTTAGTTCAGGAGAGATCGGGGGGATAGAAGACCAACAGCAGTTGCCACTTGGCAGCCACAAACACAGTTGGTGGGAAGCTGAGCTGAAGCTATTACAGAGAAGGAGGAAAGCGCACAATGGGGGGAGGACAGTGGAGTAGCCTCCAAAATATCTTTTAAAATGTATTTGCAATAAATATTCAGGGACCATCACAGCCTTCCTGTCATTTCCCCTGTGGTTTGGGACAGATGAATGCAAACCACGATTTCTGCTTTGCACTTTGCATTTGCCTGTCAGCGACCGATGAGGAAGTAAAGGAAGGGCTGTGTCAGTTACAGAATATTTGATGGGAACTGTGTAACACTGTGTGTTACTGAGCTTGAATTCCTGCTTCCATTAGAGTTAAAGGGTACCATGGGGAAGGACCCACTGGACACCATGGAAGAAAAGAAAGTGGGCAAAAATCCATACAATTAAAATATAAACAGCTACCATTGTTCAATATTTGAAGTGAAGTTGGCAGCATTTGAAATGCAACTGACCAAGAAAGAAAGGGATGGTGATGATGAGTCAGTTGCTTTACAAGTAAGTTTGTAGTCATGGCATCAATCGTTACTTATATTACTGGAATAGTTACAGCAGCCTGCATGCTATATCGGGAGTCTGTGAAGTGGGTATTTTCAGGCTTGGCACGTGCTGACTCTCAATACAGAAAACGGACTGTGTGAAGCTTGGTAGGCAGTTATGAAGCATTGAAATACTGTTTTGAGCATTTAAACCTCAAAAAGTCACATAAAAGCCATTGTTTAGAATTAATGATTTATTGAACAGGTAAAATCAGAAGAAAATCATTTATCTCCTTTAAAGCAAGCCTAAAAGCATGAGTGGAACAAGTTTATATTTACATTCATGACAGCTTTTTCTTCCCACACGTTGTACTTCAGTCATGTTATTTCAGGTAATTAATTACCTGTCTTCAGTGTTTGGGTAACCCTCCTATGAAATTGGGCAATTACCTATAGTCCAGGAGCCAGGTGCATTTATCAATGTGTCTAGGTCCGAAAGGTTTGATGACTGTCTCTTATGTAAAAAAAGTGTGTAGAATCCAGATTTACAACTCTTATTCACTCAGAGTTGAACGTTTTCTTGGAAAATGCACTTCTTCAATGAAAAAGTGAACTGTCGGTGAAAATTGTGTATTTTAATTAATGGTTCCTTCTTTAATTTCAGTTCTATAAGCTTTTATTGAAATACTACAGACATTGTAATGAACAGGAACATATGTATCAAATGCTTAATATTAACATTATTATTTATTTTTCTCTATAACTTGAAACAATCAATTCTTTATGACGTTTTATGAACCAAAGTACAATAATCAGTATTCTTGTTCACTGTCTTCATTATCTGACATGTTAAGCAAATCTGTCTCATCAATATCAACATCACAGTGACTGTCGTCATCTTCTTCATTTGGATTGTTGTCATGTTCTTTCAATTGTTCACTTAAGGCTGGTGGTACAACTTCACATGTGAACACGTTGGCTTGTATTTGCCATCCTCATAGGTCCAGCCATTGTCCTCTGGCTTCAGTAGTGTCTTTTCTGGTTTGTCTGCTTTTTTCTATAATAATGAAATGCAATTTGCATGACATATAGGTTGTGTCAGAATTGATTTGCATGGTGGCAGCGAGCTTGCATATGCTCCTTCGATCTTTCCTAAGGGTACGTCTTTGTCACTCGGTCGATACTTGACGTTGAACATACTGTATCGGGCTGTGTTGACACTCTTTACTTTCTGTCCATATAAGGTACACACTAAGCTCTCAACTGTAACCTTAGTTTCCTTATACAAATGTGGACATTCCAATTTTCCAAATGCCTGTGTGTACTCTGTATTCTTTTCCATACTTTTTAGAGGTCGCACCTTCCCCTTGCCTTTGAACACTGGTGAATAGTCACACCCTGTCAGTGCATAGAGATCTGGTAGAGCTGCACACACAGGTCTACCTAACTCTGCTGACAAGTTGGATACATTTATGAATCTTCTTGTGTTATTCCCTGAATGGCCAACGTCCATGTGCAGTCTGAGATTATTGTTTAGACTTGCATGATACAGCAGAATGACCAGAATATCAGTATCATCTGCCCTGACCACTACATGCACATCTTCACCCTCATTTTGACTGCAAATGTAGTGTATCTGTTGCATGATTCTTGTGTCTGCTTCTATGTGTTTGCTTTTTAGGGCTTTGCACTCTAGTCTGAGCATATGTCCAGCTTCCACTTTGTGTGAGTAACAAGTTTCTCCTACTGCTGCATACATGAGCTTTTTATCACCTAGAACTTCACAGTACACATCAGAATTCCATGCTGTAGCTAAAAAACCTAGGAGTGCCATCTTGAATGAAGATGAAGACAGGGATCCAGCAAAGTCTCTTGGTCAGCTTTGGTCAGGACCAATTATGAGATAGGAGAGTGGAGCAATGCTATGTTTTCTTCTCTTCTTTTGTTCAAGACCTTTGAATGATGGTGACTTGTAACAGTCACTAACAAGGTGGACTTCATTTGTGGCAGTACAGCAAACAAGAAACATGATGGTTTTTGCCACACTGTGGAGTGTTGATGGCAGGTTTGTAAGACTTCTGATCAAGAATATGGCATCAATCACAGTGGCATTTACAGCATCAGAGTGGCTGCTTTGGACTCTGGTCTCAAGTTTCTTCAGCAGTGTTGATTTCATTGTTGTGTTCATTGATCCATCAACATTTCTTTAGGAGAGGGGTACCGGGGTTAGCGGGTAGGCAGACACCATCATAAGTTCAACTGTTGAAGTCACAGATAGATATAGCAAGCATCCAAAGAGGTCTTTAGTTCCTTTCAACTCGACGATCTTACTGTCCTTGTTCTTAATATTCACCTTCATTGCATCATGTGCAAAGTTCTTCAACTTGTATCTTTTGATGGGTTCCTCGAACCTACTGCCTTTGGTAGTGCATTTGTGTCTAAATACATGATACATCCGAGTACCTATCTCAGTAACCTGTAACACTTTGTTTGCTACCTCTTGTGATACTGCTTTTCCGCTACTATTGAATAAGGATTGCTGTTCTCAATTGCATCCTGGAATGGATTCATGGAGGAGTCTATTGTGTTCAACAGCTTGTTTAGACACTTCGAATCTTATTTAACTCTAAAACTCTTCAGCTCTTGACTTGCTTCTTAATGGCTGACAAGACCAACCTTTTCCATAAGACTTCCAACAATTTTACTTTGAGCTGACTGAAGAATGTTCCACCTCCTCTTTGCGTTGATGTTCTGTGTCAAAGAAGAAATCCTGGTTAGTCTTGATGCAGCATCGGCATTAATTGTCTGTTTCAAGGTTAACTCTACGTCATTTCTGCTAAACCCTCTCTTTGATCTTGCAATGGTTAATGCTCCATTCTTAAATGTTTTCCTTATTTCAGGGTGGGTCTCATCCATGTTTAGCAAATTCATAAGGTACAGGGTCATCCACTTGTCATAGTTGTGGTGCCCAGTTGTGAAGTAAGGAGGTATCATCTTCTCCAAGCTATATACAAGAAAGGCAAGTCATTTGTCCTGATGGAATGGGAGAAGAGTTGGTACAAACTCTACCACACTGCAGTACTGCAGCTAAAGTTGGGCAGTTGTGACGTGCTCACCATGGTGTGTGGAATCTGAGAATGTATACGTTCATTTGGGAATATGTCTGATGTAGATGCTGCAGATTCAGCTAGAGCACTATGAACTTGGGAGCAAAGCAATTTTGCTGGATAACTCTTTACAATGTCTTTTTTTAGAGTTTCATCAGCTGCAAGTTTACCAGAACTCTTATATGCAGTGATGTTCTTGTAGCAGATATAATGATACCCATAGCTGCTGGAGTAACGTTCGAGCAATTCAAGACACACCATGTTGTACTTTGACAGTGTTTGACTAGAATGCCTTTCCTTTGCATCAACTACTTTCTCCCAATGAGCATCATCAAAAGGTAGTGGGTCTCCAAGGTCTGAGCTAACTCCTGGATCAATGTGAAGGATGTATCGCCTCTGCGGTTTGTGAGAAGCCTTGCTAGCCATATCTGAAGCATTAAATAAATTACATTAATAACTAAGTAAACCGCGTCCATTATGTAAACATAAAACTTCTAGTTACACTTAAGAAAGTGCATTTTCCAAGAAAACATACAACTATGGATGAATAAGAGTTGTAAATCTGAATTCTACACACTTTTTTTTACTGAGAAATAGTCATCAAACCTTTTGGACTCAGACACTTAGATAAATGCACCTGGCTCCTGCTCTACTACTTATGATTAAGACAATGTTTGTGATTGAAGTTTCTTGTCACAAAGTTTTCTGCATAATTGTGATTAATTTACCTTGATGGATATATGTTTATGTGTTTACCAATATTCGCAAATATGATGGTATTTAAAACATCCACAGATTACATTAACTTCAGTTTACATTGATATCTAATCTTTATGTAATTAAAAACAACTGTGGAAAACAAGTAAGCAGTTTAAATTACCTTTCGTATACAAATTCAGACATTTTACATAACATTCCACAACTTACTTATAAGCCCAATTTCACAGAATATTTCAAAAAAAAATTAGAGAACATTTTAGAAGTAGAATGGCAATTTCACCAGAATTTCCCTAGTGGAATTTATCATTCATTCAAACACCTGAGCACTCTCAAAGGTTTAAAGGATTGTGCAGTCCTATGGGTGGCTTACCCTCAAAATACGCCAGAGCTCAAAAGGCACAGCACATAAAAACATAGGGCCCCATTCTAGAAGGTTGGCACAAGTTGCCACCAAATGTGACTTGCGCCAACTGCAACTGCAGCATTGACCCTGCGCCTATTCTAGAAGGGCAGGGTCTCCGCAGCTAAGTCCTGCGTCTTGCAACATGCGGCCAGGTATGTTGAACAAAGGACGACCTGGCAAGGCGTCGTAAGGTCGCAATCACAGGTCACAAGTGCACCCCTGCCCAGCAAGCCACATTAGGTGCCCCACAGGACTGCCCATACCCCCAGACCCTCCAAAGTGTCCAATACATACCCCGCAAGGCTTCCCACACCCCCAGTCCCCGAAGTGTGCAATACATGACCCGCAGGGCTGCCCACACCAACTGCCCCTGAAGTGATCAGTAAGAGCCCCGCAGGGCTGCCCACACCAACTGCCCCTGAATCCCCCATTGCGAAATGTCCCACAGGGTGGTGCTGTCATCCCCCCACCCATGCCCTGACCCCCGGGGGGATCACTTCGAGGAGGGAGGAGGTTATCCTGCCACTGTACAAATCCTTGGTAAGACCGCACTTGGAGTACTGTGTGCAGCTCTGGTATCCTTACTTAAAGAAGGACATCATGCTCCTGAAAAGGATCCAGAGGAGGGTATCTAAGATAATCCAGGGAAAGGGGGAGAGGACCTATGAGGAGAGTCTTAGAGATCTGAACATGTACTCTCTGGAAGACAGAAGGGACTGAGGAGACATGATTAAGACTTTTAAATACTTAGAGGGCATCAACAGAGTAAACACTGAGGTTTGTTCATATTGAAGGGGGAAGGGACCACTAAGGGTCATAGCTTAAAACTGTTGGGGGGGGATTACAGAAGAGAACTGAGGAAATATTACTTCACAGAAAGGGTGGTGGCACCTTGGAACATGCTACCTGAGGAGGTGATGCTACCTGAGGAGGTGATTTCAATGGAATCAGCGGGAAGTTTAAAGAAGGAATGGGATAGGTACTGTAGATGGGCAAGGTACAGGTGGGGAGGAAAGTGACCAGTTAAGGAATTCAGGGTGGGAAACCTTGGGGGAGAATGAGAGTAAAGGGGAGGGGGGCAACAGCAGTGAATCTATTGTGAGCTGTATCACAAGCAGACGTGATAGACCTTAAGGCCTAATCTTCTGGCATTTTCATGTGTTCGTATGTAAGCAGTCACAGTCTGCCAGACTAACGGTTCTTGATGGGGCAAAGAGCAATCACAACATCAGAACACTGCACTGAACTCAGAGCTAAAGTCACAGGGTCCAATTCACAAAGGTCGGCGCAAGCTGCCCCAACCGCTGGTGGGCCAAGGACCCTGCCCCTGATTCAATATCAGGTAGGGTCCTGCTGACAAAGTCTCATGGCTTGCACCAACTCTGGCACTGCACTAAACAGACAGCACATTCTGAAGGTGTGCTGGAAGCTGTGGGGCAGCCATATGGCAATAGCACCATGGACAGCAGTCCCTGGTGGCTATTGTGCCCCTCTCCCCTAAGCCCCAATCCTTGATATATAAAGGAATAAATAAACCTGGTGGTCTAGTGGTCCCCTGATCATCCCCAATCCCAGATAAATATTGTAACATTTAAACCTGGTGGTCTAGTGGTTCCCATTGTCCCCAATCCCCAATAAATAAAGTAACATTTAAACTTGGTGGTCTAGTGGTCCCCCAATCATCCCTGATGCCTGATAAATAATGTAACATTTAAACCTGGTGATCTAGTGGTCCCCTGATCATCCCAGATCCCCGATATACACAGTACAATATACATCTGGTGATCTAGTGGCCTCCCCACCCCAGCAGACAGTGTCCCACCACCCTGCTCCCCCAACCCGAAACAGAGCTGGCAATGGACACAGCCCTCATTACACCACCTGTCCAACCACCAACTGAGCTGTCAATAAGGAGCGCATACTGATGGACCCAGTTTTTGGGGCAAGGCTGGCACAAGCCACCTGCGATGCGTGCAGCCTGAGTTTGACACAGGCTGCCTTTCTGAATTGTTCCTGGGGCATCTTTTGGCACAAGGTGCCGCTTGCATCTTTAATGTTTGACACAGGCATCTTGTGTCATTCTAGGGGCTTTGTGAACATGGCCCACAGTCTGCTAAACTAGAAGCTCTTGAAGGTGCAAATTGTAATCACAGCATCAGAAGAACACTGCATTGAACTCGGTGCTAAAAGTGCAAAGTATTCAACTTTCAAATTGTTGAAAGTAACAAACTTATATGGGGGGACTATGATGGATGTCCAGGTTTAAAGCTCTGCAGGAATCAGCCCAAAATCTTGTCATCCCTTCATCTATCTCCATTTTTCTATCCAATACCTTCAGATTGTTGTTCTTAGATGGCATGGGCAGTGAAATCAGGGCAAAAACAAACTTAACTGTCATTTAAAAATACAAAAGACAACAGCAAGTGCCTGGGGACCACTGATCCTCCATGCCACACAGCTGGAAGACTGGAAGGAGGGGAGCTAGCAGACAGCAGCTGTCAGCCCCATCATCACCAAAACAGATCCTTGAAACCCTCTTATTTGAACTAAAACAAATGAGGTACAAGCTGGCTTCACTAGCATACTGTAAATGCCCAATTTGCTCACCAGCAGCAGACAGTCAATGAAGTGAGGGAGACTGCTGAAACACTCTCCAAGCACCTGAATGAGATGAAAACCCAACTGGGAGAGCAGAAGGAGCGCAACTGGGACCTTGTGGCAAAGCTCATAGTTTGCCATAAGCAAACCAAGGAACTCTCAGCTATCCTGGACAATTATTAAAACTGCAAAGGGTGGACCACTGTCAGGGTACTAGGCCTGCCAGAGGGGACTGAAGGCTCAGATCCCCTCTCTTTCTTCAAAAAGTGGATTCCATGAATCCCAGAAGCTCCTGGCCTAGAAAATGGTGCCCACCTTCAAGTCTAGTCTGCCCGTTGATTATCATAGAAGAAAACAGGGCCTATGGAGGAACCAAGATATGTTCTAATTAAATTTCTCTGGTATCTGGACAGCCAGCTGGTCCTGCAGGCTGCAAGGAAAGTTCAAAATCCACATTGATAATCAACTAGTCAGCTTCTTCCTGGACTATTAATCACTGGTTACAGACCATGAAGCAGGATTTCAATGGGGTGAAGAAGTGACTGCATGAACACTAGTGGCATCACTCATGTATTCCTCTCTAGCTTTATTTTCCACTGGCCTGGTCTTCCTTCAAAGTGTTCACCCAGCCAGAGTTTGCAGCAATATTTCTTGACATGGAGCTGGCATTAAAGGAGGGATGTTCAAGCACCTGCTGGAATAACCCCATGGCCTAGATCTGGGGCCTATGCAGGACCTCAAGACAGTCCAACTGTGCAGTAAGAGAGGGTTGGGAAGCAGGTACTGGTATTCCCAGGCCTGGAGCAGCTTATTTAAATTGAGCGCATGGATTCTGAGACTAGCTGATTTGCTCCTCAATGACTATGCTTCAGATATGGTTAACATTGTACTGCGTAACAGTGACAAAATATATTTATCTTACTTAGCCTCTTGGAGCCGGTAGACTTCTCTGGTCATCTCCTCTATCTATATGCCAATGGGTTGCATGGTTTTAAAAACATGCATACATACATACTGTAGATAACATAGAATTCGTTGGCAGATAAGGACCACCAGGCCCATCCAGTCTGCCCATATATCATACTTTTATTGGCAGTCAATTACCCTGTCCTGTCACTGGCTTAAGCCTCTCCTTCCCACCTCTAGGGTGCCCTTTTGCCTATCCCATGCATGCTTAAATCCTCCCACTGTGCCTACTCCCACCACCTCCTGGGGCAGACTATTCCATGCATCCACCACCTTCTCTGTGAAAAAAAATGTCTTTGCATTTCTCCTTATCCTGCCCCCCTCCAGTCTCATGTCATGCCTCCTTGACCTTGTACCTTTCCTGTATTGAAAGATACATTCCCCCTTGCACCTTGTTTATGCCTTTAAGATAGTTGAAGGTTTCTATCATATCCCCCATTCCCTCCTCTCTTCCAGTGAACACATGTTGAGGTCTTTTAATCTTTCCTTAAACGTCTTCTGGTGTAAGCCTTGCACAATCTTTGTCACCCTTCTCTGAACTGCCTCCACCCTGTCTATGTCCTTATGAAGACGTGGTCTCCAGAACTGTACACTGTACCCCAGATGAGGCCTCACTAGTGTTTTGTATAGTGGTACCACTACCTCTCTTCTTCAGCTTGTTATACCACTTCCTATGCACCCCAAAATGCCACTGACTTTCCCTACAGCCTCTGTACAGTTTGGCCACCTTTAGGTCTTTTAAGATAACAATCCCTTAATCTCTTTCTTCCCTTCCCTTCCCCACCACCATCTTGTAGCTCTCCTCCCAGTTTCTGCACCCCAGGTGCATGATCTTGCACTTCCTCACATTGAACATCAGATGCCACACTTCAGACTACTTCTCCAGTTTTCCTAGGTTCCTCCTCATTTTCTCCACCCCATCTGGAGTGTCCACCCTGTTGCAGATCTTGGTGTCATCAGCAAACAGACAAACCTTCCCTTCCCTTCCCTTCTAGCCCTTCCCCAATGTCACTGATGAAGACATTAAAAAGGACTGGCCCCAGGACTGATCCTTGAGGTACACCACTGGTTAACCCCCTTTCTTTGTATTGTATCCCATTTACCACCACACTCTGCTTCCTGTCTTCTTACCAGTTTCTAACCCAGTTCACTATCTTGTAACCCATACCCAGGCTACCCAACTTGTTAATCAGCCTTCTTTGTGGTACAATGTTGAAGGCCTTGCAGAAATCAAGGTAGGTGATATCTACCGCTCCCCCAATCCACCTCCTTCATCACCCAGTAAACAAAATCTATCATATTTGTTTGACATGATCTTCCTGCTGTGAATCCATGGTGCTTCAGATCCTGTGCTCCACTGGATTCCAAGTGTTGCACAATCATATCCATAATTTTAGCCACTATTGAGGTGAAGCAGACTGGTCTGGGGTAATGATGAAGAGGGGCGGGGAGGGTGGAGCAGCTGCAAGTTGAGGGGCTAGCTGCACAATCAAGCAGATTTGATAGACCATGAGGCCTGTTTCTGCTGGCATTTTCATATGTTCATATGTCTGTAGTTTCCTGCCTCCTCCCTGCTACCATTTTTGTACAGAGGTACTAGGTGTACCCTCCTCCAGTCCTCTAGAACCACTCCTGTGTTGAGCAAATCACTGAGCATGGCTGCCAGAGGTGCTACTAGCTCCATCCTTAATCCTCTTAATATCCTGGGATGTATGCCATATGGTCCCATTGACTTGTTCACCTTCAGTTTTGTGAGCTCCTCTAGGACTCTCTCCTCCGTAGATGAACTGGTGTTTACCCCCCCCCAATTATTTTTGTTGTCCAGCTGTGGTCCCTCTCCTGCCCCTTCTTCTGTGAACACTGAACAGAAGTAGTTGTTCAGTAATGACACCGTCTCCAGGTCTCCCTCCACACACTTCTAGTTATCTCCTATGAGCCTTATAATACCCCCTTCCCCCAGCTTTTCTTCTTTCACTGATATAAAGTACCTATAGAATGTCTGTCCCCATTCTTCACCATTTGTACTAACCTCTCCTCTGTCTGTGTCTTCACTTTCCTAACAGCTTTCCCTGCTTCCTTCAGGCAATTTAGGTATATCTCCCTGTCCTCCTCTGTCTGAGTCCCCATCTATTTTTTGAATGCCAGTCACTTAGACATTACGACCTGTGCTTCATCTTTTGAGAACCATAGTGGCTTCTGCCTTCTCTTTCCTTTGTTCATCAACCTAATGTACTGGTTGGTCACCTCTATTATGGCTCCTTTTAGGTGTGCCCACTGCTCCTCAACTCCAGCTTCTGCCTCCCTCCATGCCAGGGCTTCCCTGATACACATCCCCATCTTAGCAAAGTCTGCCCTCCTGAAATCCAGAACCCTCGCCTTTGTGTGGCTTGACCATGACTCTGTGCCTATGTTAATCCACCTTCCACCTGGACCTCTGTGATTCTGTCTCCATTAGTTAGTACCAAATCCAGAACCACTTTCTCCCTGGTGGGTTTCTGCACTAGCTGCCTGAGTCCTGCCTCCTGCAGGGAGTCCAAGATGTCTTGGCTCCTGGTGGTAAAAACATAGAAACATAGACAATGACAGCAGAAAAAGACCACAGGTCCATCCAGATTGCCCAAGTTCCCTATAATCCCTGGAACCTACTGTTCTTCAAGGTACTAACCCTCCCCATCCTCTCTCTCTCTATTCTCCTCCCTGGTCCTGTCACCCCCAGTAACTACTATGCCTTTCATTATGTCCCAGCCCTGTTTGAATCCCCTGACTATTTTTGCACCCATCACTTAAGCCAATAGACAGTTCCAAGGTTCCACTACTCTTTCTGCAAAGTAGTACTCCTGAACCTATCTCATGTTAATTTCCATTCACGTCCATGTAACCGCAAATTGGTATTCAGGCTAAATAGTTTCTCCCAGTTCACTTTGTTAATTCCTTTAAGAAACTTGAAGGTCTTTATCATATCTCCCCTCTCCGTTCTGGTCTTCAATCTGCATGGTGGTTATTGGAGCCCGGGGGTGGGGGTGAGACTGCATTTTGAACAATGTGATTCTGGAGACCATCATCATCATATTTAGCTGCCAAGGAGCTGCTGCCCCCCCTCCCCCACACACACACGTTTGTGCTGTGATCCAGCCATGAACAGGTACTAGTATGGGTATTGGCCCCAGGCTGATAGGCTTTTTTAAGGTACTGACTCTGTTCCTTCAGAGGGCCTATGCACAAATGTCAAGCACCTGTCTTAGGAATACCTCCACATTCAGTGACCCAGTAACTGACACTTATGGACAAAGCTTTTATAGGCATTACTTGATTCCTACACTGTGGGGGGGGGGCAGTGCTGAGCAGAGCTGAAGCAGATGCCTGATGTCTATACCTGTAATCTCCTCACCAAAGATCATTTCAATCAGTGCACCTTTTTGCAGTGGAGGCATGGCTAATAATCACTATGGTGGGTAATGGTGAGGAGACAATTGTCAGTGGGGCCTGGATCTGCCTGCTCTGGCAGTTACTGACCACTTTTGGTCTGGCCCTCCTGAGGTTCAGTTCTCCAGCAGCACCCTGAATACAGGAGGATGGCAAATTTATTGAATGATGTTATATGATATAGAGGAAGGACTTATTTCCTGCTCCTTTCAAGAGGAGAGTGAACAGCTTGTGAACCTTTCGAGGCTCTAGGGGAGGGGGAGAAAAGGTTGAGGGATTCACTGGGTATTTGCAGTTATAGTTACTGTTCATCTCTTGTTCTTATGTAGGGGAGGGCATATCTCAGTTGGGTGAGCTGATTGCTCCAAGGGGTTGTTTGGGGGGGGAGTGGTGAGCCAGTTGCTCATTGGAGGAGACAGTTTGGAGTTTGTTTTGTTTCCCCTGTTTTTTGTATTTTCACTTTTAAATGGAAAATTACAAGCAATTATTATCTCATAGGGTTGCTTGGAAGGGGGCAGAGTCTCTTGCTGAATCCTGATTTGTGACACTCTTTACCTTCAAGATACAATGGGGGGAAGGGGTGATATATGACTCTTGAGCTGGAATGTGAACGGGCTCATGACTATAGTAAAGAGGAAAACAATATGGACCTGTAATAAAAAGGTGAAAGCGGGTGCTTTAGTTTTGCAATAGTTGCACAGGATGGCAGACCTATGTCTTGAGTGTTCTTGGGGTGGGTCCTGCTACATGCAAGATCTAAGACCAGAGTGGTTGCAGTCTGGTTCCAGCTGGGCTTTCCAGTCACTGTGGTCAGACACCTTGCAGACTCACAAGGCAGATTCCTAATTTTTGTAGTCAAGCTGGGGTGGGGTAGCATATACAGAGGCAATGATCTATGGCCCAAATTTTAATCAATCATGTTTTTTCTACCAGTTGGCCCTCACCCTCGTAGACTTCCCTGAATCTGTTATTTTAGGAGATGATGTAAACATGCCATGGGACCCAGTTATGGACCAATCTGCACAGCAACTTGCCCCCCCCCAAAATGCTCACAGGCACTGTGCCATTTTACAATGGAACTGTCGTTGATTGACATCTGGTGCTACCTACACCACACAGGAAATGAGTTCTCCTCCTTTTTGCATATCCATAAATTGTATACCCAAATTCACCTGGTTTTGTTGTCATCTTCCCTCCTACACAGACTGCAGTCTGGTTCTAATGGGCCTATTCTTTAAATAGATCATGCCCCACTTTTGGTGTCCCTCAATGGAGGATCTGAATCATCTCCCGTTAGGCAATGGTGCCTCAATCCCAGGTTGTTCCCAGACCAAGCCTTCAAATCTCCAATGGGTGCAGTCGTATGAGAATACTTCCCCATGAATGCTAAGGGGACAACGTCGGCCTCCACTGGGTGGGAAGCAATGAAAATGTTCACTAGGAGCATAGCCATAATGGGTGCAGCACACAGAAACACAATATGCCACAAGCAAACTATTAGTGGTTGTACTTCTTCTGTAACCCACAGTGCAGATCATTTCAAAGTTGGCCCTACAGAGCACAAGATCCAAAACAAATCATTTTTTCTCTGTCTACCTCTAACTTTTGAGCTTCAGTCATGGAGCCATCCCATACACAGATGACATTATCGATGCACCTCTGCCATTTAATGATGTTGTTTATGTATGAGTTTACTCTGAGGTCAAAGGTATCTTTCTCCCACTGCCCCAAGAAGATATTAGCAATTGAGTATGCTACACTTGCCCCATTTCTGTACCGCACAACTGCAAACAAAAAACACTGACAAATAAGTCATTATGCATTAAAGTAAATTCTAAACCCTGCGAGATGAATTGTATTGGGATTGAATCCACATTAGTAATTTGGTTACAGCAATGGTCTGAAGTCTTAATTCCATCAGTATGTCTTATCAAGGTGTAGAGTACCTCAGTATCCAGTCATATTGGTGAACCAAAGTGAGCGACTTGAATATGAGTGACTCAATTTGTGTGCCCATAGGAGGAGCGGAGGTGCAGGTATAGTGAGGGATGAGGGACAGAATAGTGATGGCAAATGATAGGCCCTTGTTTGGAAAAGTGGGTTAAATAGATGAGTGTAAATTTACATTGAGCTTATGGTGACCAGCTGCCATTTCCTGTGATATCACTAGAAAAGAAGTCGCACGCTGCTGAGCAGGGAGCTAGAGAGTAGAATCTGCTTAGGAGCTTAATTTCCATATGGAAAAGGTGTGCCACCTATGTTAAAACTCAGCAGATTTTTCCAGTCAAACTTGTACAGAAAGCTTATCTGGCAAGCCAGTAGAGGTGTGCTTTATATTTCCTCTAGGAGGAAAGCTGCAGGTGGAGCCAGACAAGAGAAATGCAAAGGGACCCTTTGGGATGGTTTGAACCTGTGCAGGTGGACCAAGTAGAGAGGTGAACCAGAGGAAGGGCTGCAGAGCTGTGGAACTAGAAGAGCAGTGGAGAAGCCAGTGAGGCCAGAGAAGAAAGTAGGATAAGAGTGGTGCAGGAAACAAGACGTGAATCTGAAATTGAGTTTGAAGCAGGGCGTAAGAGAGAAAGTTAAACTGTGACATGAGTGGTAAAGTAAAATGAGTGCCTGAGGGAAGAATTTGGGAGGGGGAAAATGGGGGAGTGGTGCTGCTGTGGAGAAGCATAGTGACACGTTAAGGTTTTGATATTGGGGATTGGTTCCTGTAGAGAGCAAACTCAAGAAGGCAAATGCTGACTGAAACATTGAACATTGTGAAGAACGCCCATTACACTTTTAACATCTGAAACCCCCTCAAACCCCTACCCAAACTCTCGGGATAAAAGTGTAAGAAGCTGAAGTCAATGCTTTATATGAGAAGTGACATTGATAACACAACTATGGTTGGAATACATATTGAGATGATTTTGCCCTGTGTGCACATTATATTCTTTACAACAGTCTGAGAACAAATGTTTAGCAGAAGCCTTTTTTTACAACTGTGGGCAGAGCCTACAGGAGTATTGCATGTACAAAAGAAGTGATGTCATGTTTTTTGTCCGTGGAACTGACTGAAGGTGTAAATATTCTCCTCCACCTTTTCCTCCTCCAAGAAATGTTTTCCACCCTCAAATAAATACACTTTCAAGTTAGCCAATGGTTGCAGGTTACTAATTTTTTTCTTAAATGGGTGGTACAAGAACTGGAACCTGAGTAGTGGGAGGCAGCATTGTTTTTTGGGGGAAAGTAAGGTCCACCCCACCTCCACCCAAGGTCCATTCCAACTTTTTTTTTTATTCATGTGGGAGAGGCATGAGGTGGATCTATCATGCTGAAAGAAGACTCACATGTTTGGGATATGGACCAAGGAACAGAACAAGTCTGTGGAGTCCCTGCATTTTGTTAAGGACTAGAACAGAAGATACTTAAAATGCCTTCAAACTGACTTAAAAACCCTTGGAACAAATGATTATCAGAGTCACCTGGTGTCTCAAAAGGAAAGACTAAGAAGTGTCTAAAAACTAAGGAAAATAGACAGCTTTCAGGTATTTCTTAAACATTTATATACTAAAAACAAAGTTCAGCTTTTGAGATTAACAATATTTGTTTACCATATTCTATCTCTATATGTATATATATATATATATATATATATATATATATATAGTTTGTCTTGTTAGTAGTTTCAAAACCTTGAATGCAATGGTGTTACTAATGCATTTAGAAATACATTTTTTAATTGTCTTTACAGATAAATCATGCATGTTCATGTGAGGGCATATTTTTGGGGGGATGGGGTTCAAATTATTTTAATCATGAGCACAGTACTTGGTAAACACAGTCTGTGATGAAGTGTATTTTTCTTTTTAAGTTTGAGAAGTGGAGTTGACTTGCACAAATGGATAGTACAGACATCATAGAAAGCTATTAGAAGTAGAATGAGTTAAACACTTCCTGGAACTTTCTGCATAACAAGTTCTCCTAGGCACCTCACAGCATTTGACACCACCATCCTAAGAGCAGTGAGTGTGTCACTTTGCAGGACACTGCATAGCAAGAGACCCAGCCTTCCTTTTTTCCAAATAATATACCAACTTCATTCGCAGGCAGGCAATTCTGGGCTACTGTTTATATTGTACTGAATCTTCTTAAAGGAAAACTGCATGTTAAAATCAGGAATATATGTATTACTAGCATCTGAGTTCTCACTTCAATCCAGTGTTTTGTTTCTGCCTAGGCTGTGAGAGGAATTTTTCTAATTTTCCCTGGGTGTTTTATGACATCTGGGGGCTGTCATTCAAGTGCATTTTATTTCATCTTCTCCAAGTTAGTCTTCACAGAGTACCCTTTGGTTTGATGTCTAATAGCCCCTACAGCAGGCCAGTGTCTTGTTACAGTGTCTTGCTTAGCCACAGCAGAGTAAAAACACTGCAGCCAGGATTCACAGTGCTATACAATATACTATAGGAGGTTACATGTTTAAACACACACACACACACACACACACACAACACACCCCAAGCAGAAACACAGCTGGATAAGGTACCAGTATTTAGGAAACTTGTCATACTTACCCAGAGTCTAGCAATGTGAATCCTGGCTGTGACTATCGGCGTTTACAACCGAATGATAATAACCATAGTTGCTTCACTTGCAAATAGGTAGGCATTTGTGTCTAATTTCTGTTTGACTTACTGTAGGTTACACATAGAATCTGAAAATTTCATAACATGCTGTATTGTGATTCAATGAACTGATAAATGGGGATTTTAGTTTCTTTTACAAATTAATTTCCTGACCATGGATATACTAAAACAAAAATTTCTCAACAAAATATTTTTAAATAAAGAGTTTAACTCACAGCAGCAGAAGAAGCATGTTGGCATTAAAAGCTTAGTGGCGTGGATGTAGATGCACCAGTATTTAAGCATGACTTTGGTAGAGGAGTAATTGTGACTGGGGGGTGAGGGAGGGAGTGAGTCTTGATATTTGTAGCATAATGGTTTTCTGAAACTTCAACCTTCAATGGGTTAGACTCTGCAGCCATTTGTACAGTATATCACTAAGCCATATGCAGTGAGGTATGGGTAAAACCTAGATCACCAGACCAGGATCAGTGCTGTAAAATCTGCACTGGACACAGCTTGTGCAAATATTGCTGATCCAGCGGATCAAATAAATACGTGCAAATAAATAAATAAATACATACTCGACTTCACCTCATGCTTCAACCCACCCCAGAAGTGACATTATTACATGATAACACACACCCTGTTGTGTCTTATTGCTTAAATATGCCCTTTCTCAATGTACTATACTTTGATTCAGGTAGTGTATGCAACAGCCTTCATGTGAACACTTTGGGCTTCTCTTTGACTCCTGATGTCTATTTGCTTTAGCTAGTGTATATTGTTTGAACTGCTTTGGTCTTCTTGATGTGGTGTCTGTGTATCTAAACTATATAATCTGTTTATCTACTGCTACCCACGTATCTCTAGTGAATGATTATTATAACTATCTGCTCTCCGAGCCATTGTTTTTGGACTTGTTAACTGTGCTGTCTTTGTATTAGTTTCTATGAGGTGCCTTTGTAAATGAGTCTCTGACTCAAAGGTTTGTAAATCAGACATTTTTTTAAATAAATAAATGAATAAATGTTTATGTTTAAGCCCATGAAACACCCTTATCTAGTTAATGCATTCATAGTCATGGTGGCTCTGCCAGAGCTTGTTTCTACTGCCAAACAGTTTGAATTTCAAAAGAGAGCAATACTGATACTTACCAAGTAAGCCGCTCTACAATTAGTGGCTGGTGTAACTAATTAACAGTTAACTATAGTCAATTATAGCAAACGTAAAGCGCATTGTATTGAGTACCTTGCACCCGGCACTTTGCATGTTGCACTTTACTTTATTAGGCACATTTATTGGGTACAATTAACAACTGTCACCTAGCACTCTGCACACTGCACTTTATGCTTGTGCTCTTTGCTATTATAATAAACATAACTGGTGGGGGGGTACTGGAGAAGGGTTTTTTTGGGGGGTGTTTTCTTTCTTTTCTTGATGTATTGGAATTGATGATGGGGTATGGGGGAAAGAAAGGGGCTTAGGTTTATGTTTATGGTTTTGCTGAAAGTATACATTCATACTTTTCTGCATTATGTGATTATGGTGTATCGTGTGTTAAACTTTTAATAAACTTTGAATTACAAAATAATAAACATAACTGGCACAACCAGTAGTTGATGATCGCTGTCGGTCGGGTTTTTAATTATATCTGCAATACAAATATATAGTTTACAGCCCAAAATACCCAGCACGCAAGCAATAGATGCATATAAAGTCATTAAGCTAATAAGTTACTAAATCAGTCATCACAAATAATTACATCTAATGACGGAAACAACATGTATAGAACAGTGTGAGGAGTGGGATGCCAAAAACATGAGTGCATTTTATAATTTATACAGAGCGTTGCATGCCAAGAATGACTAATAACGATTAAAACTGATAGGAGCATGATGAAATTCAAAGACGTTGCCAGTTTAGTTCATGTTAAAAGCGATTATAAACATAAGGTACCTGGAGCGCTTCCTTATTAAACTGAACTTGATCTTAGGAATAACAATAGTGAACAGTAATAGGGAATAATAACAATATAAAATATAAACTACAAAAACAGATTTTTTTCTTCCTCTTTGTAGAAGGAGTCCACTAGGTTGAGGAAATTTGAGGAAATCTGACTATCTGCAGTTGCTTCCCCCAGCCAAAAAAAAATCATTAAAACTAAATACAGACTAAACAAAAATAAAAATTACAGCTGAGACTCATAGTGGCAAAATGGGGAATGATAATGTAGAAGAAACACAAAATGAGCAAATTCCTGAAACACTGGGGCAGTTGGAAGCACAAAACAAACATGAAGAGGCTTTAAAGATAAATAAGTACAAACAATTAAAAAAGTGAAAAATCAAGTAAAAAAAATGTCCAGCCTTAGCCTCAGCCTCAACACGTACAGACATGAGAGATTTAGATATTATACAATGGCAAGAAAGAATCTAGTGTTCTCATTGGTCACTCTGGCACTGGAGCCATGATGTTATCCTGGCATAACATCACAGCTCTAGTCCCATCACAGTAATGACAGCATGTAAAGTGTAAAAAAAAAATTGCTCAGCTGCCTACAAGCAGCTTTTGCAGCTCTGCTCCCGATCCCTCACACTTTCCCCCACTGCATCAGTATATAAAAATACAGATCGCAGACCACACTGTCATGGTATCCCATTTTCCTTATGGATAACTGTGAATCAAAACCTCTACTAATTCAAACCTGCAGGA
The DNA here is from genome assembly GCA_016271365.2 of Neoceratodus forsteri. Taxonomy (NCBI): domain Eukaryota; kingdom Metazoa; phylum Chordata; order Ceratodontiformes; family Ceratodontidae; genus Neoceratodus; species Neoceratodus forsteri. The sequence goes on along the minus strand of CM057449.1, from coordinate 1,721,753,748 downwards.
AGAAAGAAAAGAAGCGAGCTCCCAATGTCTTCACTGTTGCCAGCACGCGCTTGCTCTTTACTGCTCACATAATGCTCTTCTTCCAAATAAAAAAAACAAATGTTTTGCATACCTTTCTTCTCCCAGTACAGAGAAACCTTAACTGTACCGGAAGAACCTGACCAAAAAGAGAAACAGCTGAACAAGCGACTCTTCTCAGAGGAGCGGTCGGCTTCAGTGCTGCTAAAGACTCGCTCCTCAGCAATTTTCACTGATTCCCCTAGACAGCAGCAGGAGCATAACTGTTAATCACCTCTCTGCATCTGTGTGTGTGTGCGGTCTCAGCTTGGTGGCAAACCTGAAGGAAAAACTGCCATCTATTTGTTTCCTTCGTTTAAAAAAAACAGCAATTCAACTTACCAGAAAGTATGGGACGAAAGCAAATAAAACCCCAGAAACCCAGATGCACTAACAATGGGAGATAGCAAGGGAGAGGGGGAAGAGTGAGACAGAGAAATACACCTGCAGACTGCACACAGTAGGATGCCACCTGCTGGACAAGCAGAAAAGGAACTTTTTTTGTTTAAATACTCCTCCACACTACTAAATCAGTAAAAAAAAAAGATCAGGTTTATTCATTGTATTTTTTTTTATTCTAAATATAATGAGCCATTGTATAATAGGAATAATGCACTTCAGGCTGTGTGTCGTGTTGGGATAATGTCACTTCTGGGGTGATTAGTCGCACTTGGCCTGTGGCCTTGTGCTTAATCACCCCCAGGCATGACATTATCCCAGCATGACACACAACCTGTCGTGCATTATTCCTTTATTAAACAATTTCTAGAATGTAAAATCCAGGTAAAACTGGGAGAATAGGCACAAGAAGATAAAGAGGTAAGATGGAGGGAAAACAACTGAACATAAGTTAGAGGATAAAGATAGTAATAGGGATTTCACAGGGGTTCTAAATAATTTAAAAACATTAAGTAAAATGGTGGGTGCTATGAGAAACACACTGCAAGATTCAATTAATATAAATAAAGATAGGAACAGGACAATGGCAGGAGAAATGAATACATTTAAAGATGATAATAAGGATGAAATTGAGAATGCACAACATGAGGAACACAGGAAAGATAATGTGAATGATTTTAATAAATCAATAGATTTGGAAGAATCTTATTACAGTCAAATAATGAGCCCAGAAGATTCAGAGGATGAAATTTCACATGAAACTGAAATGTTACAAAAAGTCTGGCTAGAGCTATGCAAGATCCCCATCAAGCTAACATAATGATATACGAACAAATTACAATAGTAAAACAAGAATTATCATTTATCAAATTCATCTACTTGGAGAATACTACTAGAAAACATCAGACAAAAAGAAATAGAGGAAAGGGAGAGACAAAACAAGGAGTTAGATGAATGGGGATCAAACTAAAATGGAAATAGAAATTGAAATAGAAATTGTGAAGGGGAGGAATTATTAACAAAAAGAAAGAGATCTGACTCAATAATGTTGAGAGATGAGGAAAGTGTTATTATAGAATGAGAAATACAAAGACCAGAATTAAGCTTAGAAAACACAGAAGACAAGGAAATCACAACAGAATCAGAGGTGCAAGCGGAATTAATGCAACCAAGGAAAGATAATAAGAAAGATCGTATTTTGGAGATGTTGAAAGCAAGACATCCAATCCTGTAGGGGGAAAGGGAGAGCTCAAAACAAGAGAAGACAAAAAAAGAATAAAAAGAAAGAGAGAAAAGTAAATAAAAATAAACAAAATAAGAGAATTAAAGGGAATAAGAAAAAAGAGGAGGAAAGTAAAAATGGGAAAATAAACTCAAATCCAAATTTGCAAAATATAAATATGAAAATAGAAGAAGAGAGGGATGCAAGTACTGTACAAAAAATAAAGATAAAGAGAGGGAAAAATAAAAATAACAAGAAAAAAAGGGGTAGGAAAGAAGTTGAGGAGAGCGCTGAGGTAAAGATTGAGGCCAAAAGGGAAAATAATGAAAAAGCAGACATAGAGGAACAAGAAAAAGATCCAAATAATTAAGAGCAAAGAAAAGAGGGAAATGAAAAGGTAAAGAAGATAATCAGAAAAATAATACAAAAACAAAAGAAATGAATCAGTAAAAAAAAGTTCCATGAATTTCTGAAGAAGACTAAGGGGTCAGACTATGTACTGCCCCTATATAAAGTAGGAATTTCACCAAATGAAGATGGAGAAAAACTATGTAGCATGTTAATAAAAGCCCTGATTGTACTAATAGAGGGAAATATAAATTTAACATAGTACATCAGTGTATGCCAACCAACAGACAACTCAGAGCTAGAACTCTTGGTATCAGATTAATTCTACATATTAAAAGTTATAGAGAATGCAACAGTTAAAATAAGGAGTATGGGAACTGAAGTTGGTAAAGTTACTTGCCTAAGCATGTCATTTCCAGAATATTATAAAGAGAATAATGGATAGGTTTGTGTCCATTACCCGAGAGCAATACCATCGAGAGTTTCTGGACACATGAACCTTGAGAGCAAAGTATGTCTGAAATCACTAGGGGGGAATGTCCAGCAGTTTAAAATGCCTAGAATTCCAGCATGGAGTCCTTTCCATCAGAGCAGTTCAAGAGGCCAAAGAGGACAGAGGAGCCCCTCTGAAGACTCGCAAGAGTCGAGGTGCTAGGGGTGTTTTCCTCTTTGCAGAAGTTCCTGTTTAAACACCAAATGTGAAATGAAAATAACTTGTGGAAGGCTTGAATTGGAATAAATTGGAATAAATTGCAGTTCTCTGTACTTCGCTGTGTAAAACACCTTGTGAACTGTGTCCTTTTTCCACTTTTTCGGGTGACATTCTTATCGGTGGGTCAGGCGTTGTTGTGTACTTCATTCCTTGTGGATTTACTGAGGGCAGCAGAGGCAGTCCTCCTGTTGTAGTTTCAAACTTTAGTAAGTAAACTTTGTCTTGGTACTTCACGGTCTAACATTCAGCTTTTTAAAGGTAAAATGTGTTTAAAATAAAGGTGTTGCTAGCATTTAGGAGTGAGCACCTTACCAATATTTCCATTTCCATTTAACAAGCTGTTTGGCATTAAGATGTTTAGACTTGACAGAATTATTTTGAATCTTATAAAAACCATCACTAACTTAATTAAAATCAAATAAGCAAGTCAGAGCATAAAGACCAGTACTTAGCTACAGCTTTGTAAAAAGTTTTACAATTTGTTTAGCTTTCTTCCTTTTCTTACAGACTGACGGCCAGAGGGCCTCAGACCTCTGGCAGCCACCACAGGACTTCAGAGCTCCAGCCCTCACCCTCCAAGCCCATAGCCAAGTGGGCTGAGCCACCTAGCATTCCTCCAGTGGCTGTTCTCACTGGCTCCCACCTGCCCACCCACCAAGAACTAACAAAGACTGCCACCCAGTGGGCAGTGCTGCTGCCTCGGACCACCGACAGCCGCCACAGGACTTCAGTGCTCCAGCCCTCACCCTCCAAGCCCACAGCCGAGCAGGCTGAGCCACCTAGCATTCCTCCGGTGGCCGTTCTCACTGGCTTCCACCCACCCGCCTGCCAAGAGCTAACTAAGACTGCCGCCCAGAGTGCAGCACCGCCACCACCTCGGGCCTCTGGGGGCCACCAAAGGACTTCAGCGCTCCAGCCCTCACCCTCCAAACCCACAGCCGAGCAGGCTGAGCTGACTAGCATTCCTCCAGTGGCCTTTCTCACTGGCTTCCACCACCCGCCCACCAAGAACTAAGACTGCGCCCAGCGGCAGCGCCACTCACCTCAGACCTCTGGTGGCTGCCACAGCACTTCAGCACTCAGCCCTCAACCTCAAGCCTGTAGTCAGTCGGGCTGAGCCGCCTAACATTCCTCCAGTGGCCGTTCTCACTAGCTCCGCCACCCACCCGCCAAGAACTAACAAAGATCGCTCACCTCTCTGAAGTCGTGGCTCGTAGGCTACTAATTTCACTGTCTCTGCTTGTGCTTGGAGCTGGCCGGTGATTGGACGTTCCCTCTCAGCCCAGCCTGCCATTGGTTGGGCCCATCCTGGTGGCTATTTCGGACTGCCTTGGTGCTTTGGCGCATTTTCTCCAGCTGCCTGTACTCACACAGGGCACTACTGTATAGTTCTATTAATATACTAGACCTCATTTTAAATGTTAATGTGCCTAAAGTCTGTTTAGGAGGTAGTGAGCTTTGTATTACCAGACCTCTTATGTAAAGTTAACTTGCTTAAAACCTACATAGGATGTAGAGAGTTTTAATATTACATGACCACATGTGTAATGTTAATCTGCCCAAATTCTGATTAGGTGGCTGAGAGCTTAGTAGTATAGTTGTCTCCCCCTAGCCTGACAATTTTTATTATCTCTCGCTAGCTTATTAACTTCTGTTTAGGGCTGCTGCTGTAGGAACTTGTGGCTTAAGTTACAACCCCTGGCTGCTACCCATTTTCTGCCTGTGGCTCTATACTCTGCTTTTCCCTTTTCACTGCTCATCTCCCTCCCCTCTCGTGCACAACTTCTAGCTCTGCCATTTATTAGATACCTTTCATTCCTGATCACTCTCTCTCTCTCTCTCTCTCTCTGGCTGCCCTTAGTGCCATCTCCCTGCCCCCTCCTGTTACCACTAGTTACCCATACTTTACTTAGCTGATCACCTGCTAAAACCCCAAATCTCCCTGCATTTGTCCAGACCTGATCCTGTGGTATTCTGATCCCCCCCCCCATTGTTTGCTAGCTACCACACTCTTCGTCTTCCACCTTCCCCCCATTCTAATTAAACTACTCTCAACGGCCCTCCCTTCCCCTGCCTTTTGTCCTCAACTCTAAGACCTCCCACCAATTTAAGCAGAGGCACCAGCACTTGCCTTTAAATTAATCTCTTGCTTTTCCTCTCCCCTCTCTTACAGACTGATGCCCAGCAGGAAGTGCCACCGCCACCTCGGACCTCTGACAGCCACCACAGGACTTCAGCGCTCATGCCCTCACCCTCCAAGCCCACAGTCAAGCAGGCTGAGCCACCTAGCGTTCTCCTGCGGTGGCCATTCTCACTGGTTCCTCGCCCGCCCGCCTGTCAAGAACCAACTAAGGTACGCTCGCCTCTCTGAGAGCTGCAGCTCATAGGCTGCTAATTTCACTGGCTCTGCTTGTGCTTGGAGCTGTCCAGTGATTGGACATTGCCTCTCATCCCAGCCTGCCATTGGTTAGGCCTGTCCTGGGGGCTATTTTGGACTGTCTTGGTGCTTTGGTGCCTTTTCGCCAGCTACCTGTATTCACACCAAGCACTACTGTGTAGTTCTATTTTTCATCCCACCCTCCACCCCAACCCTGGCCTCTATTAAATACCCTCCTCCCTTCCTCTTCCTGCTCTTTAGACAGCCCTGGCTCTTCCCCAAGGGACTATTACCAGCCCCCTAAAAGGAACACTGGCAGATCCCTACTTTTCTCTCTTAGATTTATTTATACTATTACACTTAACAAAATAAAATTCTGTCAGTTGCTAAAATCGGATTCCTATCCTTCTTCCTCCCCTTTCTCATAAGGAAAGCTGGCTGGACAACCTCTGCATATACCACCCACACTGACACTAGTCCGTGCCTCACCTTCCTCACCAATATCAAACCTAGCGGTACTTGCACCGACAGATGTCTTACTCATGTCTTCAAAATCCCACCCTCTATCTACACACCTTCAGTTCCACACAAAATTAGCATCACTGCCATCCTGTGCTGCTGAACCACTGCGGCAACTATAATGTCCTTTGGTCCACACTGGGTAAAGGTAACGGGGACACGTAGGCTGCACTGGGCACACATCCTAAGAAAATTGTTACTACTGCTGCTGCTAATCTCTGGAAATGTTCACCCTAACCAAGGCCCACCTGGGACCAGGCCAAAACAGGCTCAGGGACGTCTCTCGATAGTCTCACTAAATATACATAGTCTCATTAATAAACTACCACAGTTTCAGGCCTGGGTGGAGCTACTACAACCTGGTATAGTTGTTTTTACAGAAACCTGTCTCTCACCGAAAGTTGGTAATGCATCCATAGCACTGGATAGCTTCACAGTGTTCCGGCAGGACAGACTGACAAAGCGAGGGAGCGGATGCCCAGTTTACCTGAAGAATGACCTTAGAGCCCAACCCCTGCCTACCAGTTTCCTAAACAAGGAAGCACAAACTCTTACCCTCTAACTCACCCTGGATAATCAACACAAAACCCTACTACTATCCATAGTATACATACCCCCTGGAACCTCCAAAACGGGCATCCAGCAAGTGCTAAACAACTTTGAGCAGTACAACAGAAACTAGGAACACATAGTAGTTGGTGACTTTAACACTAACTGGTTGTCCAATGACACTCTAGATGTCCGTGACCTGGTGTCCAGACTCTACCTTACTCAACTAGTCCATCAAGCAACCAGGCTTAACTACAAAACAGGCACAAGTACTCTAATTGACTGGCTTCTAGCGAGCAGCCTGGAGCATACTGTATCTCCGAGGTCACTATCCTTCCTGACACCCTCAGCGATCATTCACTGGTGATGTGCACCTGGTCGAATAAAGCCTGTACATGTGCCCCTCAGGTATCTCAAAACTGATCCTTGAGACCTGGACAGCTAGATTCTTTCAGGAATTATCTGAATTTGGTTGAATGGTCACCACTGGACAGGGCCACGGACAGGAACCAAGCCCTCAACTTCTTTATCACCATTTTTACCAAGGCCTGTGACATCTTTGCCCTCTACAGAACCAAAAAAACTTGAAGAACTACCAACTACTTGCTTACTGGCCCCATACTACAGCACATGCGGGAAAGGGACAACTTGTGGCATTGGGCCAAAGCTACTGGTAAAAAGGCTGACTACGTCAAATATAGGTCTGAAAGAAAAAATTGTACCAGGATCATCCAACAAACTTAGGCACGCTACTACCATGACCTACTGAAAAAGAGCTGGGGTAGAGGTAAGGAATTCTGGGACTCGATAAAAACCCTCACTGGCAAAGCTTCCAAAGCACAGCCAGGGTTAATAGTCACTACTGAGGGGACACTCCAGGAGCCTGAAGACATTGCTAACACCTTCAACCAAGCCTTCTTTGACCTAAGTTCTGTTCTTCCCAAGGAATACCTGTCCCACTCCACTCTCAACCCACCCCACTCTAATGCCCTGCCACCCGTACCTCTGTTCAATGCCCCCCCGTTCTACTTCAAACAGTTGAACTGACAGGATACCTTTAAATATGTTAAAGCTGTTCTAAATAAGACTAGACAAGGGAGTGACCTTGTAGACATGAAGCTGATGGCACTCATCATCAATGAGCTGACGGATCCACTTACCAAAGTCTTCAATGCCTTACTAAAGTCAGGAGTGTTCCCAAATAAGTGGAAGAAGGCAATTGTCACCCCTGTTCTCAAATCAGGTGCTGCCACAAACCTAACCAACTACAGGCCCATCTCAATTCTCTCCCCTCTGTCCAAGGCACTGGAATGAGTGGTCTCAGACCAGCTTACTGAGTACTTAACCAAGTACAACCTACTCTGTAGGCAACAACATGGGTTCTGGAAACATCATTCCACCATAACCGCCCTGATTGACTATACCTCCCAGATATATGAGGCATTCGATGATGGTTTAGCAGTGGGGTCTATCTTCATCAACTTCACCAAGGCATTCGACACAGTCAACCATCAACTCCTCCTACAAAACCTTCACTCAATGGGCTTGTCCTTGGACACAGTCACGTGGTTCAAGAGCTACCTATTCAGCAGGACACAGCAAGTCAAAGTTAGTGGCATACTATCAGAAACAACGGACGTGACTCTTGGAGTCCCACAAGGGTCTATCCTGGGACCACTCCTGTTCAGCTTATTCATCAACCAACTGCCTACAGTCTGTCAAGCACACATTGTGCTTTATGCAGATGATGCGGTCATCTCAGTAAGTGGGTCAAACTTACCCGGCATCTCCCTTGAACTCGAAGCTAAGTTCCACAGACTTGAGGAATGGTTCAGTGATAACAACCTGTTGCTCAACTACAAGAAAACCAAGAGCATGCTCTTCTCCCTGCCACAGAGGAAGAACCACCTTGGAAAACTACAGATCCAGAGCTCCAAAGGGGACTTATTGGAGCAGGTTGATGCCTTCAAATATCTTGGTATACACTTGGACAGCTCCCTTTCTTTCTCGACACATGCTGATCAGTTAGTCAAATCAAGCAGTGCAAAATTAGGCATTCTGTATAAACATCGTCAATACATGCCACCTGAGGCACTAAAGCTTGTCACATACAGTTCTGTGGTATCCTCCATTGACTACGGCCTTATAATCTACAGTGCAGCCATGGACACCATCCTGAATAGGGTAAGAACCCTCCTCAACAAAGCGTGTAGGCTGGTCCTGGGTGCAGATTGCCTGACCTATACCCGTGACCTCTATGAAGTAAATGGTTGGCTACCCCTCCACCTCTGAGTCCAATACCAAAGCTGCCTTGTGGGTAAGAAAGCCATCCTTGGGTTTGCTCCTAATTCCACCTCATGTCTATTTAAAAAAGACCAACCATCTATCAGCACAAGAAGGACCTCCAGGGAGCGTACTCCTAGTACCCTTCAAGCGTACCTCAATAGCTCAGATCCCTGTCACACAGGGGTCCCAAGAGGATAAATGACCTACCCCCTGAGCTCCTTGGCTGCAATAAGATCGGAAAATTCAAAGCTGGTCTCCATGCCCATCTAACCCCATCAAGTATGTGTGAGTGCCACTGCGCACCCTGACCCGTTCTCAGCACTCTTCAGCTCCTGAAACCTCTGACCTTGTATCTCTGTCACCTCTCTCACCTGCCCCACCCCAATCGACTAGCTCTGGTCCTTCCTTGCCCTGTACTCAGTCCCCTGTATTTACATTACCTTTTTTCCCCTCCCTCTTCTCTTTCTCCCCCAAGCTCCACCTAACTCCCTACATACTACCCTACCCCCTCCCTTATTCACTCCCTCCACCCCACCCACCCTCCACCCGTTCTCCTCTCTCTCACCTTCCATCTCTCCTTTCTATACCCCTTAGCTTTCTTTCTTTCCTTCCTTCCTTCCTCTAATCCCCTCCCCTTCTCTTTCCCCTGCCTCCTGGCTGCTATTTTCACTCCAATCCCTAGCCCCATTCTGGCTGCCCCTCCCCCATTGTTGCTCGGGCTTGTTAACCCCCCTCTGCCCACTTACATACTAACATACTAAAATGCCAGCAGAATAGGCCTAACGGTCTTTTGTGTCTGCTCATTTGGTCAGCCTCCACCCCGGGAGCTGATCTTCCTGCCCCCCTCGCTCTCTCTGGCTTCTCCCTTCCCAGTCCCGGATATTCTTGCTGCACTGGGCTTTGCTTCTAGAACCTTTCCCCTGTACCTGTCCCACCCCCTCTTGAACCCCTCCACCATCTCTGCCTCCACCAGCCCCCTGGGCAGTGCATTCCATGGCTCCACCACCCTCTCAGTGAAGTAGCACCATCTCCTTTCTCCCCTAAATCCCCCCTTCAGTTTCCACCCATGCCCTCTAGTTGCCCCCCCTTCCTTCGGAGCACCCTGACTGCTCCTCCTCTATTTACCCCTCCATGTACCTGAAGACCTCTATCATGTCCCCCCAGTCCCTTCCTCTTCTAATGTGTACATATTTAGCTCTTCGAGCCTCTCCCCATAGCTCCTGTCCCCCAAGCCCTAGATCATTTTGGTTGCCCTCCTCTGCACCCTCTCCAGGAGTTCAATGTCCCTCTTTAAGTGTGGCCTCCAAAACTGCACAGAGTACTCTAGGTGTGGCCTCACCAAGCAGTTATACTATTGCTCAGCACTGTTGCAGCCTACTACAGCCAGTGGGCATGTACTACCTCCATTCTAGATGTAACAACACCGAAATCTTCTTGAAGAATTCAAAGCTGTCTGGGAACCTAAAATTATTATCTTCCTCATAGTGATTTTTATTTATGAAGTAACTAGTGCTACTCTACCTGTTACGAATTCATTGTTGTTGTTTTTTACTTGATTCTGTATTACCACTGTATTATTCCTGTTGTCTGTCTTACCTGTATTGTACGATGTCTGACCTGGAACCTTTGTAAATGAGCCTATGGCTCAAAGTTATTTAATCCCAAACTGAAATGAATAAAAAAAAATAATAATAATGGCTTTTACATATTTCCTTTAGAAAAGCCCATTCTGGGTGTTTAAACTACAATAACAGACAGCCACAAACTTGTCCAGGCTCACAGAAGCTTGAATGAATACAGGAGATACTTATTCAAGGTACCAATAAGCACACCTTCCACTTTTTCATTTATTTAACATTATCTTGTGGTTATTCATTTAAACATTTAAAAATGCCACACTCCCAAGTTGTGTATTAATTTAGGTGTTATGTTTATTTAACAGATAGGCTGAATAAGAAAATCACCTCACAATCAAATCTAGACACCTGCTTGACTGGAGGTAAATCCTTATACTTAGTTACAAGTATTTAATGCCTGGGGTTCTGCAGTTGTTATGCACTTTGGGCAGCATGTGGCACTCTTTGGAGGTGTTTGATAAAGTTTGAGCACTCAAAGGAAATACGGAAAATATGCAAATGATTATCTTGTATAAATTAGAGCTATTGCAAGTTAATTTATAAGATGTCTATAAAACTAACTAGTTTTTTCTGAATGTTGAAAAGTGTTATGCATATTGAGTACTCATTTCATTATATTGCTCTGATAGGTCTGTAACAAACCAGGAAGAGAGTTGTAACTACAATTTAAGCAGCAAAAGGCACTTTTTAAAAGAAGTGAGTAGCAGATGAACTGGAACTGGTCACTTATGTATTGTATTTTTTCTTAAGGTTGTATAACAATAGCAGATAGTAAGACGTGTTTACTTATATTTAGGTGTAAATGCGTTCTCCTGAAGAAGCCTATAGCATAGGTGAAATGTTGGGATTGGCTGCAATATTACAAATGAACCAATAAAGAAGAAAAGTGCTGAAACATTATAAACATGCCAGCAGAAGCAGGCCTTGTGGTCTATCAAGTCTGCTCGATTGTGCAGCTAGCCCCTCATTTCGCAGCTGCCCACCCCACCCTCCTCATCAACCCCTTATGCTATCCCAACCCCTCTTAAAGCTACCCACAGAACAACAGGCAACCACCTCCTTGGGCAGAGTATTCTACCTATCCACCACCTGTTCCATGAAATAATGTCTCCTGCTTTCCCTCCTGAATCTTCCCTCCTCCACTCTTAGCTGATGTCCTCTCATATCCCTCCCGCTTCTAATTCAGAAAATTCCTTCTGTATTAACCTTGTTTATCCCCTTGAGGTATTTAAAGGTTTCATTCATATCCCCTCTATCGCTCCTCTCCTCCAGGGAGTACATGTTCAGCTCATACAATCTCTCCTCGTAGGACTTCCCCTCTAATCCTTGTATTGTTTTTGTCACTCTCCATTGCACCCCCGCAACAATTTTATATCCTTCTTCAGGAATGGGTGCCAGTACTGCATGCAGTATTCCAGGTGTGGCCTGGCCAGAGACCTGTATAGATGAAGGATCACCTCCCTATTTCTGGAATAGATTCCTCTTGCTATACACCCTAGCATCATGTTGGCCTTTGCTGCCACCTTCCTGCACTGGACTGAGTTATTCATGCTGCCCCATTATGAGCACCCCCAGATCCTTTTTCCTCCTCAATGCTTTCAAGCTGCACCCCTCCCAGTTGATAACTCCTCCCCTGGTTCCTAGCTCCAAAGTGCAGTACTTTGCAGTTCTTGACATTGAACCCCAGCTACCATGTTTCTGACCTCTCCTGTAGTTTTTCCAGGTCCTCCTGTAACCCCTTCCACCCTTTGGCATCATCCACCACAGCTCCTATTTTCATATCATCTGTGAACAGACTGATCTTACTCTGTATGCCATATGAGATATCCACTATAAATATCCCAAACAGCACTGGTCCCAGTACCGATCTCTGTGGCACCCCGCTTGTCAGCTCTTTTGGTGTTGAGAGCCGCCCCACCATCACCCTCTGCTGCCTACCATCAAGCCACTTGACGATCCATTTGATCATCTTTGTTCCCACCCCTATGTACTCCAGCTTCCCCCCTAGCCTCCCATGCAGTATGGAATCAAATGCCTTGCTGAAGTCCAAATACAGGACATCCACCGCATGTCCCCCATCCAGTTCCCTGGTCACCCAGTTGCAGTACTCAGTTAGATTCGTCTGGCAGGATATGCCCGAGACAAACCCATGTTGATGTCCATCCAGGAGACCATTTTCCTCCAGAGAGGCTACTAGCCACTTCTTTAGGATTGTCTCCATGAGCTTCCCTACAATTGAAGTGAGGCTCACCAGTCTGTAATTGCCTGGTTCATCCCTCAGGCCACTTTTGTGAATGGGCACCACATGAGCCATTCTCCAGTCTTGTGGTACACATCGTGTGACCAGGGAGGTATTGAACAGGTCAGCCCATAGTCCTGTCAGAATCTCAGCTAGCTCCCTGAGTACCCTAGGGTGAATGCCATCCAGTCCCGGTGCCTTGTTCGTCCTTAGTGCCTTTAGTCCTTCCAGAACCTTGTCCTCTGTAATCCTTACATCAGTCACCCCTTACCACCATCCCACTCCACCCCTCCCTTCAGATATCTGCACCCCCTTTCTCCCCATGAACGCAGAGCAGAAGTACTCATTTAATGCCTCTACCAGATCCACCCCTTTTCCACCCACCCTTCTTCCTTCTTAATCCTCACAATCTGGTCTTTGTTCTTCCTTCTTTTTCCAATGTATCTGAAGAAGTCGGTTTCACCTTCCTCAATACCCTGTGCCAGTCTCAGCTCTCTTGAAGCCTTGGCTGCTCTGACTAACCTGGTGACCTCCCTGAACTTCTTTGCATACTCATCCTTGCCCCCCACAACTTATTGAATTTCCAGAATGCCCTTTTTTTGTCCCTCACACCCTTCCTAACGTCATGAGTCAACCAGCTTCTTTGCTTTCCCCTTCTTGCTCCTTGTCCTTGTGTAAGTCCCAGTGGCCTCTATCAGCCCTTTTTTCATAAACTCCCAATTTCTGACTAGCATCCATGTCTGGTTGAATTTCTGCCAGATGCCTACCCAATATTTCCCCATCCTTCTAAAGTCTGCCCCTTTAAATTCAATCACCCTGTTTCCCATACCCCCCCCTTTTCCCTACCCATATTGAGTGTGAACCACACTAAGTGGTGGTCACTTCCTGCCAGGGGGTCCTCCACCCCCAGATCCCTTACTGCCTCCCCATTTGAAAGTACCAGGTCCATAGTGCTCTCTAACCTTGTCAATTTATATACCAACTGTACCAGGAAGCTGTCCTGAAATGCTTCTAGTAGTGCCTGCTCCTTTGCACTCATACTGCTGTTTGTTGAATTTATGTGCCCCCCCTCCCATTTACAATTTTTTCTGTTTTCCTCAGATTATTAGCTACCAAATATTTGAATGATCCATTGCTTAACCTGATACAAATTGGGTACAATAAATTAATGTAACTTTGCTGGGATAAGCGGAAGTGTGAGGGTGAGGAGGGGTAACTTTTAATGCTCAAGATTAGGTGGAAGTGGGTGGGAAAATTAACTTATGTGGGGGGGATTGTTTGAAAATTTTTATTTATGTTTTGTCACACACCACTACACATAGCAGCACTTTGCACTACAACCCCACTTATCAGAACCCTGGAAAATGAAAACTCTTCGTTATCCAAAACCCTGGTATGACCCCCAACATCATGAGTTGTTTTCTGTTGTTATTTACCAGCAGATTTTAGCCACAATATCTTCAATTACACTCCAGTTATCACCCTGAAATTAGCTTGATAAGGTTTGTGCAGCTCACCAGCTCTGGTAACAGAACAGGTTTCAGCTTGGCAGAAGAGTGCAGTATCAGGTTGAAACTTTACAGTTAACTAAACAAAAACAAGGTGGGGACAAATTCAGTGGAACACCCGGAGACTCAGGAGGTCTGATGAGGAGGACTGGCACGATTGCAGCCGCAAAAAGAGAACACATGGCTGGTAGCACTCAGTAAGTCACATAGCTCTACTAGGAGAAGGTCAGAGTGAGTGATGGTGTGTGCAGTAGCACTGTGATGCAGAGACACATGCAGTCACTGTCATCAGCCCTGCCTCTCCCCTCCCCCCATTGCCTAGAGACAGTCAATACACTAACTACAGTCATTCAAAAGAACTCATTCATAAACTTTAGTGTAAAACTTGCCTTAAGTGCCAGTGCTGTGCTGCTACTGCTTGAACAACAAAACAAGTGGAGCCTGGAGGAGAAGCAACCACAAGGAGGAGACTGGATGATGATTTTTATTTATTTATTTTTATTTATTTATTGTAGTCTAGGATTACAAATACCTTTGAGCCAAGGCTCTTTTACAAAGGTTCCACGTCAAGAGAGTACAAACATATAAGGCTAAGGTACAAAGGCCTCTATATAGGCTAAAGAAAACAACATTAAAAAAGAGTTTACATAAACAGCATTCATTGGTACATGTGTCACATTGCAGAATAAAGTAATGAATCATATTGGTTGGGACAAGTTCAGAGATCTGTAAGGAGTAGGGGAGGAAGTGTTGGAGGAAGGGGGGGGCAGCAGCCGAAAAGTAGCTATAGCAGATTCACAGCATTGTCATAGAACAAAGAGGAGGGGCCGTGAGCCACAGGTGGAAGAAAGAAGTTAGGAGAGGCAGTCAAAGGAACTGGAGGCAGTGAGATGAAGATGAAGTCTTGATTTAAAAATGCCCAGTGAAGAGGTGGAGGTGATATGAGTGCTGAGGGCATTAATCCAGGTAAGAGCACAGTGTGCAAAGGATCTTTGACCCAGCAATGTGCAGCATCGAGGAACTTGTAGGAGCTGTTGTTCAGACCCTATGGTGTTGTGTGGATTAGAGATTGGGCACAGGAGGGCTTGGACACTAGCTGGGGTAAGGCCCAAGGTAGTTTTTTTCACCATCAGACAGGTTAGGTACTTAATTCAGTTTTTGTGAGTTGAAGCCATCCTGATTGGGCGTAGAGTTCACATGTATGTGTGAGTCGGTGGGCTCCAGTAAGCAGACAGCAGGCCTTGTTTAGGGAGGTCATGATACGCCTGAGGGTGGTAGTAGTGGTAGAGCCATAGATTATGAGGCCATAATCTAAGACGGAGACCACAGAGCTCTGAACTGCCATCTTTAATGCTGCATGGGTGAGGTGTGGCTTGTTGCGGTAGAGAATTCCAATGCGTGCATTTACAACTCTGGCGATGTTATTGATGTGGGTCCCATATGACAGACAATGGTCAAGAGTGATTCCAAGGTATTTAAAAGATGACACTTGTTCGAGGCTATGACCAGCACTTGTTTTGATATCAAAAGGATATCGCCCGGCCCAGTGGCGTAGAGGGCTGAGGCGCTGGCGCCTTACCTCATCCCACGCCGGCGACCACGGGTTTAGGAACGGACTCGGGATGTCGGGGGCTGGCAGGGGCAGGAGAGGATTGAGCATCTGTAGGACTGCTCTCCTCTCCTGGGGGTGGGTAGTGGGCTAATGTTGTGCCACAGCGGCCTCTGGTGGAGACCAGGAGCACTGTGGATGCATGTAAGGAGGGAATAACTAGAAAAGCAGAAATACTGCTTCACGGTAGCTGGATGATGGCTGCCTGGCACTCTTAGGCCATCAAGGTCCTGCCAAGCTCCCTGTCTCAGCAGCATCCCCGGGGCTAAAGTGGTGTGCTGGTCTGCCCCCTTGGCTGGTGCCTTTCCCCTCGGAGGAGAGGGACCCATCCAGTGAAGGGTTACACCGGGTCACCCCGGGGATTGGCTGCGATCTGAGGCAGAATCTCGGAGGATGGATGGGTCGAAGGACAGCCTTGTTAAGCCCGAAGGAGTGGCTGCCATGGAGCACGTAGGGGTAGAAAAGAAATAACACACAAAAAAAAAGGATATCGCCTGTGTTTGTTTTGCGAACTGCAGAAAAGCATAGATTTAGTCTTTTTGTAGTTTAGAACCAGTTTTCAATGGAGGAGAAAGCAAGTTGAAGGTTGTGAATTAATGGTTTGGGGTCTATATGTGGGGTGAGAAGCACAACATCATCAGCATAGAGGATAATTTGTTCTGAGCAGGATTGTGGGAGAGAGTTTAGGAAAAGACTGAAGAGTAGAGGGCCTAGTATTGAGCCCTGGGAGACACCAGAGTGGACTGGCTTGGAGTCAGAGAGTAGACCTGAGATTTTTACTCTTTGTGAGCGTTAGTCTAGGTAACTATTGAACCATGCTGTAGAGTCCTGTGAGATACCGGCATTCAGTAGCTGTGTGGAAAGAAGGCCATGGTGGACAGTGTCAAATGCCTTGGTCAAGTCAATGAATACGGCTCCAGTTAGATGACCTTTGTCCATTGAGTCATGAGGTGCTCCAGTAAACTCCAGGAGGGCTGTTGAGGTGCTGTGTCCTTGCCTGAAAGCGTGTTGCTGTGGACATAGGATGCTATATTTGTCCAAGTACTCTGAAAGCTGATCAGCTACAATGCGCTCAAGGGCCTTGGAGAGGGGGCAGTATAGAGATCGGCCGGTAGTTTCCCAGGATTGACTTGTCACCACTTTTGAAGACTGGCGTGACAATAGCAGATTTCCATTTGCTTGGGAACTGACTGAGGTTGAGTGAGAGGTTGAAGATTCTGGTAATCGGACACAGCACCTCTTTTAGGGTGAGGGATAGCAGTTTAAGGTCCAGTGAGTCTCCACTGGCTCTGAACTTGGAGACAGCCCCTTTTAATGTATTTTCGGACATCATCTGCCTTGACTTTTTTGAAGTGGAAAGGTGGATGACTTGAGGGGGGGGAAAGGGAAGGAAGTTTTTTCAGGGATCAGTTTCGAGAAAAATCTGGGGGAGGACACCACTGAGGTCAGTGAAGGCTGCATTGAAGGCGTTTGCTATGACCAGCGGGTCAAGGGTGGTAGTACCAGCAATAGTCAGTAAGGTAGGGGAGAATTTGGTCTGTTTCTCTGTAATCTCCCTTATATTGTCCCAAAAGGCTCTCCCATATCCCCAGGTGTCAGTGAGGGCTTCTTTGTAGTAGGTGCTCTTTGCCATTCGTATTTGCTTAGTGCAGTTTTTGTGAGATTGTTTGTAAGCTTGAATGTCCAGTTGGGCGCCTATAGCCCTGGCAACTGCCCAGAGGTGGTCCCTTGCTTTTAGTTGGGCAAGTAACCCAGTAGTGAGCCAGGGATTGGATAGTGCTTTGACTTTGCACTTTTTTTACTGGGGGTCACAGGCAGCATTGAGTGGTGATGAAATGATCAAGGGCCGAGTCTACATCCTGCGCATTGTATAGGGGAGACCAATCTTGTCTCCTAAGACAGAATTTTAAGTGGGTCAGTTTGCCATGGGGTAGCACTCTGCTGGAAACAGTTAAAGGAGGAGGCTTATGAAACTTATTTGACCAGTTGCAGATGACAGGACAGTGATCACTGAGGGAGTCAGGGAGAAACAGTGATGTTGCTGATGTGGGTTGGGTGGCTGGTAAGGACCCAGTCCAGAGAGTGCCGGTACCTGACTTGTAGTTCTTCCTAGTTGGGGAGTCAACCATCTGCATAAGGTTAGCTGAAGAGATAGCATCCTTGTAGGTTCCTATGTCTTGTGCAAGTCAGTTGATGTTGAAATCACCAAGAAGGAGGATCTCAGAGCCAGTAGGTTGGGAACTAACAAAGTCCATGACAGCTCGGAGACCTGACCCTTGGTTTTTGTTTGTTTTGATGAGAGATTGCAGGATGCAGATTCATCTGAGCCTCGAGGGGAGAGAGAGAGAGAGAGGGCAGAGGGTCTGGCTGAATTCTGAGTGGCTTTGCTGCCTTGGCTGTCTGCAGACTTAGTGGGAGAGAGGACGAGGAGTGTCAAGCATGCCACAGGCTCGGAGGCAGAGAAGAGGCAGTAAAGAGGACTTAGAGTGACTAGGGCAGGCAGGGAGGAAGTATTTTATATCAGGCAAGGCAAGGGACAAATTGAGCAGAACGCCTGGAGACTCAGGAGGTCTGCTGCTTTTTCCCCCCAAGAAAAAATAGGACAGCGCGAGCAAACAACTCCACAGACACAGAGGTGACTATGATGCTTGTCCAACAGGTTGTTCAGTCAGAAAGAATACAAAGCATGTGGATTCCTTTTTCTAAACGCAAAAAGACTGCAGGGCTCCACCCACTGCGGCATTAACAAACTGGTCAGAGCCGATATGGCTGTGGAGAGCTTTTGGGATGCTTTTAGCCATTATTTCTAATGAATTTGCACAATGCAGATCTGTGGAGAGGCAGTTTCAATGTGGTCTTCCTTTTACATATTTTTACAATGTGTTTTCTTAGAATATGCCTGCTGATTGCTATATATTTTGTCTGGATAGTTCACAGAAGAAATGGTATCTTATTTTCAGTGGGGCTCTACATCTACACAATATCATGCTACATTGTATAAAATCAGAACACACAAAAAACAATATTTTACATCTGGGGGGATATATTAATTGCTGGATCGGTGCACAAGCATAAAGATGTGTTGCTCAAAGAGGGTGCGCCAGTCGGCACTGATACAACATTCAAAGAGAATGTGCCACTGGTACAGGGTGTGCATACAGTGAAGCCCACCAGGATGAAATGCAGCACTGTAGAATTCTGAAATAGAGTTACTGCAGCAAACAGTGCAGTTTCAAAAGGAGTTAATCCCTTTTGTCATACAGTAAACCTGTGACACTGTGCTTCATCCTGGCGGGCTTCATCATTCCTGTTGAAAATGTGACCCTGGACAGGAGTCACAGTGCAAGTGGCTACCAAGTCAGGTGCATCCAGGGTGACCCCGACTCAATACCTTCCAGGGGGAATGTGTGGCACATACCGGCATGCACCACAGCCCCCATGGGCAATATTCAGCCCAGGAATGCAAATGATCTAATTGAGCATGCATGGTGCAAAAGGGCCTTATGCATGCTCATTACCAGTCCATTTGCATGTTGGCATGGAGATGAATGCACTGGAGCAGCTCTTGCCCCCAAGCCCTGACCCCGATTGCTCCCATGTGGGACAGGCCCTGCAGTCTCTGGTGGTATATTGGCACCCCCACCTATTCCACCAGCCCCGATCATACCGGAGTCCAGGCTTTATCGGTTCCATATTGTAGGGACCCCAATGCCATCCCTAATAGCACCTGAATACACCCACAGTCCATGTCCATAGTGTAGTGGCCCCTGCTCCCCCTCAATGGTGCACAGACAGCCCCCTCTCTGCCCTCCCAGCCCATCCCATTGCGATGACTGGCTCTGTAATGGGATCGTACCACTCTATCGGTAGGTGGCAGAGCACTCACAGTACAATGCTGGAATGTGTTACATGTAGGTGTGAGCTGTGCATGGGTGATAACACCTGCATCCTTGCAAAAAAAAATACACCTTCGCCTAGCCCCCGTCGGACTTTTCCCCCTAATCAGTTCTGCACCCCACACGTGCAATACAAGACTTGCCGCAAGCTCCCCCTTCCTTGTACCTCAATGTAGAACTTCCCTTGGGCAAAGATCCTTCAGATACCGAGCCCCTCTCTGGCTCAATGCGTTACCACACTCCCTCTCACAGACCCACAGCATCTTTCAACTTAAAACAGGCCTAAAGCTCACCTCCTTGAGAGAGCCATATGTGGCTGTGGCTAACTCTGCTCACCCGGTTAATCTGCCCCCCCCACGCTCAACTCAGGGCCACACAAGGCCCCACGTATCTCACCAATAATCCCCGCCTGGGTATCCCAAGATTGCTGCCTAACTTCCTCAACAGTCACTAGTTTGACTGGACTGCTCCTTTGATTTTTTTATGTATATTCTGCCTGTTACATGTATGTTCTCAACTGTATTTGTCTACCCTCCACCCTTGTAACCGACGTGGAGCCTTTGCAAAAGAGTCTGTGACTCAAAGGGTTGTAATTCTGATTGTTTCCAAATAATAAATAAATAAATAAATATTCCTCAGGCACTCACAAGTGGCTCCATCAACCCTGTGTCATTGCACTGCTCAGTGTGGGTGATGGCTGATGCTGTACTCACTCACACAGGTCCCAAAACAAGCATGTTACAGCCAATCTCCCATTCATTTGTACAATTGGGGAACTGCAGATGAACTGTCTACAGCCTGAAGCGTACACTACAAATGGCATTACAGGATACTGCACCCCATGGTACCCATGCTTCAGAAGTCTGGAGGGTGGCATGTTACACAGGGGGACAGGGGAGAATGTGGATTTGCAGCGGGGTATGACAACAAGAAGATGCAGGCATGCATTGGAGGTATGTAAATTCCCTCTTCAATTTGCCAGGGATGTACACACAGTTGCATACACCAGTGGATCTGCAGCTGGCATGGTGCCCCAATGCACAGAACAGACAGTTGGGTCATTCCAGAGTGCAGGTCTCCAGCCTGGGTTCAGTGCAGTCAATGGCTGACCATGGCAGGGTGTGGAGGGCAATGCCAGTCTTTGCAACAGGTTGGGTATGGGGGAGTGAGGGCATCTGTGTACAGGGGCGGTGGATGAGAGTCCTCTAGACTATGGATATGGACCATGGTTTCCTCTGGTGCAGTCAGATCTGGGGGCAAGGCCCTACACTATGGAGCTCTTCAGGGATGGAGCTGGCTAGACTGGGGATGGAAAGGGAGCACCTCTAGTCTGCCAGGGCTGTCAGGCTGCTGTGCACCTGGGTGCACATCTGCAGCCTGCCTGTGGGTGGCTGGATGGGTTAGGCCAGCTATTCATGGCCTAACTATGGGCCATGGTGCTCTGAACTGTGAGGGACACAGTTCCACTGAATATGCTGCAGCACAGCATATGCTTGGGATTGCCCACTCGACTTGAACTGCATACCATTTGTGTGTGCCCTGGCCCATTCCCTTGTGGCCAGCTCATCCAGCACATTTGAATACCGTGCTGTTGTGCATTGTTGGAGTTGTGTGGCACATCTCCCTTTTCCATCAGGATGCACTGAATATCTCCTTTGAATATAGGGTCCCTGGACTAGGTAGCCTAAATACATTATAAAAATGGTAAAGTCATGACCCCACTGAAAACAAGATATTGCATCTAATCTGGAACAGCCTGAGTAAATTCAGTGCAAAAATGTGTAAATGAACATCCCTGTGACAATGAAATGAAATGTAGCATTTCTCCTGCCCTAACCAGGATACAAAATATAGGATAAGAAACATTCAGTGCTCCCAGATCCAAATAACTATTACTCTATAAGGAGCCCTCATTTTCCCTGTATGTTCCCCACAAAGGCAAAATCAAATTCCTGTATAAATACCTGTACTTTTTTCCATAAGCCACTGGTTCTTTATTTATGACTTTGTTCTTTATTATATCAGCAGCCTTTTATTGGGAAAAGAGCTCTGATTTGCTGCTCAGTATTAATATTATATGTCACGATGGCCTTGGAATCATTTGGATTTATATGCAATACATAAGGCAAAATGGTAAACTGTATGAAACAACAAATATCAAGCTCATTATTTCATGAACTAGACTCAAAATTAGTAGCCACAAAGCAAACAATCTTTCAAAATATGATAGTAATGTCTGTAAACAAATTTATTGCAAATATATATATATATATATATATTCTTCTGTTGGCACCCTTTGCAAACTGTGTGAGAAGCCTTTCAGCACCATACATTTCTGCTTAAAGTTGAACCAGCATAATATTCTGTGGTGATTTGCATATGCAGCCCACAACATAACCCAGATAGACTATCTTAGGGTAGCTGGTTCATTCCACTGGGGTGTCAGACAGATGAGGCATACTAATGAGTCCTGGTAGGATGAAACACATGTCTATATCTCCTGTTGGCACCCTTTGCAAACTGTGTGAGAGGCCTTTCAGCACCATGCATTTCTGCTTAAAGTTGAACCAGCATAATATTCTGTGGTGACTTGCATATGTAGCCCATGATGCTTTGCATTGTGGGGTCATGTGTGATTTTGTATTTCTTTAAAACTTGGCTTCCCAGCCAAATGCCCTTTGGGGTAACCATTGCCTCAGTGCTTGTGCACAGAGGTTCTTTGTCTTTGAAATAGTTTTTTGTTTTAATTGGGTTCACCACAACATAACCCAGATAGACTATCTTAGGGTACCTGGTTCATTCCACTGGGGTGTCAGACAGATGAGGCATACTGATGAGTCCTGGTAGGACAAAACATGTGTCTATGTCTTCTGTTGGCACCTTTTGCAAATTGTGTGAGAGGCCTTTCGGCACCATGCATTTCTGCTTAGTTGAATCAGCAAAATATTCTGTCATCATTTGATTATGCAGCCCATGATGCTTTGCATTGTGGGGTCATGTGTGATTTTGTGTTTCTTTGAAACTTGGCTTCCCAGCCAAATGCCCTTTGGGGTAACCATTGCCTCAGTGCTTGCGCACAGAGGTTCTTTATTATTCATACATATATATATATATATATACATACATACATATATATATATATATATATATATATATATATATATACACACACACACACACATATGCTATTTTTGCATCTTATTGTTGTTAGTTTTCAGACAAATTCACATAAACTTTTTTCTGTCTACCTGATGGAACCTTGAATGAGTTAAGTAAATGTTATTATTTTATCAAGGCCCTGATCAGGCAACTCAGTAAATACACACTCAGTATATCATATTATAAAATGACAAAAAACAGTCTTCTGTTTGCAGTTGTTTGATCAGGAATTTTATAAATGGTATAATTTCTTTATGTCACATCCATGTTGGTCCAATAAAAGGTATCAAATCATTTGCTTCTGTATCACTCATGGTTTGTCAGCAGTTAATTCATTAGATGAGGTCTCCCTTGCCTAGAGTTTGACTGTTTCTCTACCCCTTCCCCAAACACACACACTCTTACTATAAGACATCTCAGTTGCTCTTATCTGTTCTGTTTGGGAAGCAGGCCACAGCCCTTTTCTGTCAAAAAGAAATGTATGTATTTAGTATGGGTAGTTCACTGAAGACCTGGCATTTTATCAGATAGGTCTTGAGTGGTTAAAAACAGTGTAAATCTTTACAAAATTTGCTGGGAAATGGTAACATTCATGAGGTATGAATCTTTCCTGAAATATATTCATCCCCAACTGAATTAGTAGCAAAAAATGTTTAAATACTAATCATTTAAATGTGCAAGCTGTTGCATTTTGAAGGGGGTAAACAAATCTCCAGTTTAATAGGCAACCAATAATTAACAAGCTGTTTCAGTTTCCTAATGGCCCTCAGATAAGCAGCTTGGAGTTATGTCTCCAACATTCTAAACAGAAAGAAGGATTATTTTATTTTAGTTGTCATAGTGATTTGTAGATGTGGAAGAATACATTGAAATGTCCAAAAAATGAGTTCCACGAAACTCCATTTTCAAGCTACAGATAGCAAAATAGCTGTAGGCTCCGCCCACAGCCATAAAAAGAGAAACCTGAGCCGGTAATTGTTGAAAGGGATATAGACATAGTGGTCATTACAAAACATGATAGAATGAGCATTCTAGCTAGAGCAAGCATATTCAGGGATATAGACTCCATCCTAATGATAGAGTAAGAAAAAGGCACAGTGAAGTAGTTTTATATATAAAAAGCAATATTGAAAGCAACCTAATAGCATACCAAGCACCAATGATAATAAAAATCAGGAACTACTGTGGGCTCAGATAAGTAAGTGTGTGGGAAAAATTAACACTTGGGGTTTGCAGCTGGCCTCTCTGACACAATTGAGCAAGATCATATTGAACTATCATTCTGTGTTTCAAAAACTGTGAAGCAAATAGAGGTAATTTTAATGGGTGACTTTAACCTCCCAGGTATCGACTGGGGAGACTATTCAGCAACTAATATAAAAGAACAGTTATTTATAAATATGCTGTTAGATAATGGGTTGCATCAGGTGGTTAATGCAACAACAAGAGGGAATAATATGTTGGATTTAGTCCTTATAGATAAAGTTGAAGCCATCAGAGAAGTTCAGATAATTGAAACACAGGGTAATAATGTTCACTGCATGGTACAGTTCTCCCTTCTAACAAAAATAACAAAAGTTAAGGAACACACAGTTACAAAGAATTATTACAGAGCAAACTTTGAATTAATCAAGAAGGAACTTAGCAGATGGGATTGGAGGCTATATGTCAATACATCAAGTGTGGAACAGTGAACAATTCTGGTTACTGGTTAAAAATAAAATACTAGGACTGGAAAAAGCATATATACCAGACAAACCTGTATTTAACAGCAAGGACAAAGTACCACAATGATGTTCTCATAGAATTAGGAAGCAACTGCAAAGGAGAAGATTTGCTTATAAAGCAATGAAAAGGGGTGAAAGCAGCTTCAATACTGAAGGGTACAAAAGGCTGCTGGAAAAAATGTACATACAGGATAAGGACAGAAAGGAGCAAGCATTTGTCAATGCTGAACTTTACTTGCTTGTATTTGCTGTTTAGATGTTTGGTACTGATAGTGCACTTCCAGCACAGATGAGGAGCTGATATCCTAATACCTTCTTGTAATTAGAGGGGAAAGTTGAAGTGGCCCTGCTCAACACAGGGGCTAACCAACAGCAGAAGCCATAGCAAATCAGACCAAATGAAGCCAGCAAAAAGCAGCCTTGAATATTAATCCCACTGTTTATACTGAAGCATCAGTGGTACAAAAATGCATGTATCGCACTTTAGAAAACCAGCACCTCTTAATCAGATTACCTGTGGTGCTGCTCCTTTGTTCTAAGCATCCGAGTCAATACTGTGGCAAACTACAATGTGTCTTTGACCACTGATGAGCTGCTTACAGCAGGGCCAGGTGGCAGGGAGGACAGGGACTGAGACAGAGAACACAGAACTGGGTACTGTGGTGGGAGGCAGGAGAAAGGGATGTTTGGGGGGCACAGGGGTACAGGGCTTGGGACCAGTGTTGGAATTACAGGAGGCTTCTCACGGCTCACCCCCCCAACTCTGAAGAGAGCCCTAGAAGCTCATGACTCACTGCCACTGACTTATAATGGGAAAGGGGGCTGAACTTAAAGATATGGACATCTGTGTCCATCCCCCAGCTCCCAAAACTCATAAAGTTTATTTCCAACACTGTTTGGGATTGGGCTGAAGACAGCATTTAGGGACAGTTGTACCCAATGCCAGTAAGTAGGGTAGGGCTGGGGAAAAGGGGACACAGGGCTATGGATAGGGAGACACCCGGTTTGGGGGCAGTAACACAGGGTTGGGAACAGGATACGCAGAACTTGGGACACAGAGCACAAATCTGAGGGCAGGGTACACAGAACTTAGGACAAAGAGCACAAATTTGAGGGCAGGGGGAAGGGACACAAGACTGGAGACAGGGAGACAAGGGGACACATAACATTGAGGCCGGGGTACCGACAGCATCTTGATAAGCAGGATCGGACTCATATGCACCGACAGTGTAAAATCTTAGAATTGCAATGTCTCTTCTCGTATCCTGTTACAGTAGCCAGATTACAAAACGTATTTCTGTATTTTTGTTAGTCTATTCACACTCAATCAAGACAAGCAGAAATCAAAAACCGTGGGAATATTTACTCTGCTGTGTAACTCTGGCTTGATTTACTGTCTCCAAAACACACTGTCTTTCATTTTTCATTAGCCTACTCAGGCAGGACATTGAACAAAAATAAGAAATGAATGATTCCATCTTCTGCTGTGCAACAACTCTATTTTTCTCTCCTGTTTTCAGAACAGACATTGACCGTCCATATTCCTAGCAGAGTCACTCTAACTACTCTCTCCCTCTGACCCCTGTGTAGATTTTTTTTTCCTTTTAGTTTAATTTCTAAATTGTCCGTTCCAGATGAGACATACATAGTTTCTCACTGACCTTCTGCAGCACAGGAAGGAAGGATCATTCAAGTTGTGTAACTGAGACTATGAGACCATAAATCGTAGCCAGAGACTAGCTTTCAGCATCACATGACATGTCTCCAAGACTCCCAGTCACAGGATCATGTGATGCAGAACAATGAGACTTTTAAAGGAGAATGCTCCTGATTGATATACGCACCCACATGGACAGCTGCCAGACTAGAGTGGAATGGGATGGCCAGGTGCTTCACAGTTAAAGCGGCAGTGCACAAAATAATGTAAAATACAGAAATGGGCCACTGCACTGCTGCTATAAGTGACAGTGTGTTTTACGGTGGAATGCAATGAATTAAATTTGCACCATTCATATTCTCAGATAATATGAATAATCTATTTTTTGTGGATGCCTGGTTTAACTTTGGGGGTTCTCAAGCACCTAGAGAACAAACAAGGGGAAAAATGGAGATCAGAGAGGCAGGGAAAGTTGAAAGGAATGCAGCATTCCAATGAAAGAGCACTTGGCCCTTTCATTTGCATAAACGAAAAGGCAAAGTGCTCTCTCATTGGAGTGGCTCATTTGTTTCAACTACATAAAGTTTCCACCCATAAACTGTGAGCCACTGTCATAGTTAGCTTGCATGATCATTGGTCTGTAAAGGATGAGCCCAACGCAGTTTGACCTGCATTGGGCTAGTCAGTGGCACACCTCTGGAATGATGTTCTCTGCAGCAAAACATTTCTTGCTCAAACAACATAAAAAACTAGAATTTAGAATAGCACATACCAAAGACAACTTGAAATCCTTCTTCACCTATGTTAATAACAGCTATGGAACAGATAGAACCATAGGACCAATAATTCAGGATAAACAGGAAATTAGTGATCCTAAGATGTTAGCAGATGAGTTTAATAAATACTTCAGTTTATATAAATAATAGTTGTATTGCAAAATTATGTCTCACATGCATGTGATATGTATAATGTATAAATGTATTGCTTTATGTTACCCGTAATTAACTCCAGGTCGCCCCTGAAAAAGGGACCTCTGGTCTCAGTGTGCTTACCCAGTTACCAAATTTAAATAAATAAATAAATGTATAAGAGCAAGAGGGGTTAAATCACCAATAGAGTCTACCTCACAGGGCAAAAATATAAGTAGTGCAGAAGATAAGAAATTAATTGAAAAAATTAAGATTAACAAATCTGTGGTCCTTGCATGCTACACCCTAGACTCCTGAGAGAAATTGGAGAATGGTTTGTGAAGCCTCTGACTGTTCCATTCATCAGATCCATAGAAATAAGGGAAGAGACATAGATTGGAAAAAGGCAATAGTGGTGCCAGTTTCCAAGAAGGAAGACAGGTATGATATACGAACATACGAACATATGACAATGCCAGCAGATTAGGCCAAAAGGTCTACTGAGTCTACTCAAATGCAGCTCACGTTAAGTCACTGCAGCTGCCCTCCTCCCCCTCTGTTCACTTCCCTCCTAATGTGTACCTTGCCCATGAACCCATCCCATCCCTTCTTAAAACTCCCTACTAATTCCAGTGTGATCACCTCAGGTGTTCCACAGCGCCACCACCCTTCCCGTGAAGCAGTACTTCCTCAGTTGTCTCCTGTACTCCTCCCCCCCCAACACCAGTTCCAGGCTATGTCCCTTTGTGGTCCCTTCCCCCTTCAATCTAAACAAACCCTCAGTGTTAACTCTGTTGATTCCCTTCACGTACTTAAAGGTCTCAATCATATCCCCTCTGACATTTCTGTCCACCAGGGAGTACATGCTGAGCTCCCTCAGTCTCCCTAAGTCTCTCCTCATAAGGCTGCTCCCTCATTCAGCTGGTCATCTTAGATGCCCTCCTCTGGACTCTCACTAGGAGTGTGTCATCCTTCTTTAAATACGGGCGGCACCAAACTGCACACAAGTGAGGCCTCACCAAGGATTTGTACAGTGGCAGGATAACCTCCTCCCTCCTTCCTTGAAGTGATCCCTCTAGCAATGCAACCCAGCATTCTGCTGGCTTTTGCTACTCCTTTTTAACATTGTTCTGAGTGGTTCTTTTTACCTGTGATCACCACCCCCAGATCCTTCTCCTCCTCAGATGTGGAAACTGCTCCCCCCAAATGGTAGCTATAGCCTGGATTTCTAGCCTCCAAATGCAGTACACTACATTTCCTAGCACTGAATCCCAGCTGCCATGTTTTTGAGCATTGTGCCAGTCTTTCCAAATCTTCCAGGAGTATCCACCACCCCTCCTCACTGTCCACCACTGCTCCTAGTTTGGAGTCATCGGCAGGCAGGGTCATTTTACTCTCAACTCCCTCCAAGATGTCCATTATGAAAGCTTTAAATAACAGTGGACCAAGAACAAATCCCAGGAGGACTCCACTTGTGACCTTCCTAGATATCGAGAGCTCCCCCCACCACCACCCTCTACTGCCTGTTACTCAGTCAGTTGCCAATCCAGTTAGCCATCTTAACCCCACCCCCAAGTTCCTCAGCTTGTCCAGCATTCCCCCATGTGGTATTGAGTCAAATGCCTTACTGAAGCCAAGATACAGGACATCCACCAGCTGACCTCCATCTCGAGATTTCGTCACCCAGTCAAAAATGTCAAACAGCTTAGTTTGACAAGGTCACCCCTTGATGAATCCATGTTGCCAGATGTATCACATTATCAGCCCATTAGTCTAACATCAGTTATTGGGAAACTAATGGAGATCATTATAAAGGACAAACTGGACTTGGATATCAGCATAAAGGGCATAATGGATGGAAGTCAACATGGCTTCAGAAAAAAATAGGTCCTGTACCACTAATACATTAGTCTTCTATGAAAAAGTCAGTAGGGCACGAAATTCCAACACCCCAGTAGACATTATCTATCTAGATTTCAAAAAAGCCTTTGATAGGGTCCCATATAATACACTGATTGAAAAAACTTGCACTTATGGGAATAGACAATATTACAGTAGCTTGGATTAAAAACTGGTTACAAAATACAATACAGAGGATGAAGATCAGAGACACATTGTAAAACATACTGGAGGTCTCAAGTGGGGTATCCCAGGCATTGGTACTGGGCTCTGCACTGTTTACACTATATATTACAGACATTAATATGGGTGTGGATAGTTGGTTTGTTAAAGTTTGCTGATGATACCAAAATAGGAGGGGGGCATATGGTGGGCAGTATGGAACAAATCAGGAAAATTGAAAAAGAGCTAAGGGTGGTTGAGCATTGGACCACAAGAAATGGTATGTCCTTTAATGGAGACAAATGTGTAGTCATGCATCTGGGACAGAAAAACAATAACTATAGATACTATCTGAATGGAGCCACCCTACAAAAAGTAGAAAGCAAAAAAGAGTTGTGATTAATTATAAACAATGACCTAAAATTTAGTAAGCACAATAATAATATCATTGAGTCAGCCAACAGGTTACTGGGCTATATTAAAAAGCGATCATAACCAGAAATGAAAACTGCATTATGTCATTGTGTAGGACCTAAGTAAGATCACATCTAGACTACTGTACCCCATTATGGAGTCTGTACTTTAGAAAAGATATTGAAAGTATACTAAGGGTTTAAAGCAGGGCTACAAAGATGATCACTAGAGTAAAAAAACATACTTATGAACAAAGATTAAAAGAACTGGGATTTTATGCTCTGGAAGATAAGAAGGTGAGGGAAGAAATGCTGCAATTGTTTAAAATAATGAAGGATGAGGAACTGATGGAAAGTCTTGGGATGGTGTTTTACACAGGGGATTTCAGCCCAAGTTGTCACAATAGACAATTCAAAATAGAACAAATCAGGAAAAATAATAGAAGGGCCTTTTTTATTTTAAGGGTGGCAGAGGTTTGGAATGGACTACATATTGAGCTGGCACAATCTGAAACAATTGCATCATTCAAATCGAAACTTAAACATCTGATACATGCAAATGCACAATGTGGCACTGCTAAGGTGGGAGACAGACTTGATGGGCAACTTGCCTTCTTCTGTTTTAAACCAAGTATAGTACCAAGTAAGCAACAGTATAGACATGAGATCCTTCTTTAAGACAGTTGTTGGATCTCAAGTTAAACATGTATAGATGTATTCCTAAGAAAGGAGATCCACTGCCTTCCTGTGATACCCATTCACATGCATTACTACCATGTTGCCACCCTTGTCCACAGCTTTATAGAGGAAATCCTGCCAATAGTACTTTACTGCATAATTAGAATTAGCATATCCTCAGTAAGCCTTATATCAAAAATGTAATGCCTAAGTTATTTCCTTTAAAAGTTTGTCTCCCTGTTCAAGAAAGCTAGTTTCAGTGAAGAGCTATTGACAACATCATAACCAAAACTCACAGCCAAGTCCACACAGCAACCTTATAGGACTGATTTCTCCAAAGTTTATGAAACTGAAGTTGTAGTAATCATTTGAGAAAAAAAAACTGACACAGCCCTTACAGAAATAATTATACAAAATGTTTTTATGCTGCACACATAAAACTACCCAAGTGATATGCATGCTGCAAGTATGATTTAAATGTTAAATTGGAACCAATTGCATGCATATGGCATACGTGCAGCCAGCACATATGGAAACCATGATTTTTATGTTAAATTGGGAAAGACTGCATGCATGTGGCATGAGTGCAAAAAGCAAGTGGTCACTGATAACTGCACATGTAAAAGTAAGTGGCTTGCTTAGGATCACACCATTCACAAGTGGAGGTTGATGAGATTCAAACCCAGGTTTTCATGTCTCCAAGTCTCCTGACTTGCAGTTCAGTGCCTTTAACCACTAAGCCATACTGTCTACACACATATTGCTCACTTGTACTTCAATACTACTGTATCTGACTACATCTGCATGCATGCAGCATGCTTGTAGCGACTGTTATAGAGATAGGCTCCATCTCCATTCGAAGGGGAAGGAAATCCTTAAGCTGAAAATAGAGGGGTTGATTGTTGAAAGGTGGGGTTTAAACTTGTGAAGGGGGGAAGGATGGGAGAAAAGGCTGTCAAGGGGGTCCGATAAAGGAAGGACTCTGTCTCCACCCCCGGGGAGCTGGAGGAATGCAGAAAAAGGCCGACTGGTAAGGTGCAGACCAGGGGAAGAAAGAATCCCCACAGGAACACGAGCAGGGGAAATGGAACTATAGGGAAAGGGTGGAAGGTAGTCCTGCTAAATGCCAGGAGCTTGGGCAATAAAATGCCTGAGCTCCAGGTGATACTAACTGAGGGAGAGGTGGATGTGGCAGCAGTCCCTGAGACCTGGGCCACTGCAGGGCATGACTGGGACCTGAACCTGGAGGGCTATACCATGTTCAGGAAGGACAGGGGGGAGGAAAGGGGAGGAGGGGTAGCAATAATAGTCAAAAACTGCATTGCCATAGGAGGAGTGGAGGGGTGGAGGGAACTGGGGAGGCAATTTGGGTCACTTTGATAACAAGGGGGGGCAAGAGAGTAAAAATAGGAGTGGTGTATAGACCCCCTTCGCTGGCGGAGGAGCTGGAGGAGAGTCTGGTGGCAGAGGTTGGGAGACACTGCAGATTGGGAAGGGGAAGGGTGGTGGTGTTGGGGGACTTAAACATGCCAGGAACAGACTGGGATACTATGACATCCTCAGTGGCCAGGGAACAGAGGTCACTGGATGTCTTTCAGGACACCTTCCTAACTCAGCAGGTGGGGAAACAGACCAGGGAGGAGTGGATACTGGATGTGGTCCTGGCAAAGAGTGACCAGATTGGGGGCCTGGAGGTAAGGGACCTGTTGGTGGGGAGTGACCATGCCACGGTCTGGTTCTGCCTAAACCTAGGAAGGGTAGAAGGCTGCACAAAGACCGAGGTAACTGACTTCAGGGGGGTGGATTACAAGAAAATGGGAAGGATCCTTAAGGAGCACTTGGATGGGATTTGGCCACACATGGACGCTGACAGTAGGTGGGAAATCATCAGGAGGGGGTGCAGAATGCTACCAGCACCTGCGCAAGAGTAAGAGGAAAATGCAGTAGGGCCCAAAAACCCTGCTGGTGGACCAGAGAGGTTCAGGAGGTGGTGAGGGGAAAGAAGGTGGCCAATAGGCAATTCAAGTGCTCAAGGAGTGAAAGGGACTGAGGGGAATACAAGCTGATGGCTAGAAGGGCCACTAGGGTGGTGAGGGCAGTTAAGGCAAGAAAGGAGCAGAACCTGGCCAGGGAAATTAGGAGAGGGAACAAGGGGTTCTTTAGATACATTGGGGAAAAAATGAAGGGTGAAGGGTGAAGGGACAGATTAGCAGGATTAAAACAGGGAGGGAGGGATGGGCACAAGACCTGGGGAGCAGGCTGAGGTACTACATGAGTACTTCACTCAGTTTTCACCAAGGAAAATGGGGGGCTGCATCATACATGGGAAGAGATGGTGAAACTCAGGGGGGGCCCTCACCGATTGGTGGATTTGGGGAGGGGGGCATCACTGACAGGTGGGGGAAGGCAAAGCAGGGGGATGAGGTAGCGGAGGTGGAAACCATGGCAGAGAGAGTGAGGGAGGCCCTCAGGTCACTTAAGACGGAGAAAGCACCAGGGCCAGATAAATTACATCGCAGAGTGCTGAAGGAACTGGCAGATGCCCTGTCGAAACCCCTGGCAGAGCTCTTTAGCATCTTTCTGAGGACAGGGTGGGTGCCCCAGGACTAGAAGGTGGCACATATAATGTTTATCCACAAGGGGGATAAAGGGAGGTGGCAGGGAACTACAGGCCCATCAGTCTGAAATCGGTGGTGGGCAAGGTGATGGAGGGCATTGTCAAGGGGAGACTGGGAGGGGACCTGGAAAAGTTGGGGTGCCTGGATGATAGACAGCATGGATTCATCCTGGGGAAAATTGTGTCAGACAAACCTTGTGGAATCCTATGACTGGGTGATGAGTGCCTTGGACCTGGGTAGACCAGTGGACGTCCTCTTTCTTGACTTCAGCAAAGCGTTTGACTCTGTTCCTCATGGGGAAGTGTTGGATAATCTGGGAGAAATGGGGGTTGGGAACCAGATGATCAGATGGATAGGAAACTGGCTCCAAAACCAGACCCAGAGGGCTGTGGTTGGCGGGATAGTCTCATCCCCAAGGAGGGTCATTAGTGGAGTCCCTCAGGGATCGGCCCTTGGGCCCCTCCTGTTCAATGCTTACATCTCTGACATAAGGAAGGGTATCAGGAGTGACATGAGTCTCTTTGCAGATGACTCAAAACTGGGGGTGGTGGTGGATGGGGAGGAGGGGAGGGTGGCCCTACAGAGGGACCTGGAGGCTCCGAAAAGGTGGTCTAGAAAGCAGAAGCTGAGGTTCAATGCAGGAAAATGCAAGGTACTGCACCTGGGTGCCAGAAACCCAGGCCAAGTGTACACCCTAGGGGGGAAATGCTACAAGTCTCGATGGCTGAGAGGGACCTGGAGGTGGTGGTGGATGTCAAGATGAACAACTCGGAGACTTGTAGGAGGGCAGCAGCAAAGGCCAACAGGATGCTTGGATGCATTGCTAGGGGGCTCACCTCCAGAAGGAGGGAAGTGATACTCCCACTGTATAACTGCTTGGTGAGGCCGCACCTCGAGTACTGCGTGCAGTTTTGGAGGCCACATTTAAAGAGGGACAGTGAACTCCTGAAGACGGTCCAGAGGAGGGCAACCAAAATGATTTGGGGCTTGGGAGATAGGACCTAAGGGGAGAGGATCGAAGAGCTAAATATGTACACATTGGAAGAGAGAAGGGACCGGGGGACATGATAGAAGTCTTCAGGTACATGAAAGGGGTAAATAGGGGAGGAGCAGTCAGGGTGCTCTGAAGGAAGGGGGGGAAACTAGAGGGAATGGGTGGAAGCTGGAGAGGGGAGATTCAGGGGAGAAAGGAGGAGGTGCTACTTCACTGACAGGGTGGTGGAGCCATGGAATGAGCTGCCCAGGGGGCTGGTGGAGGCAGAAACAGTGGAGAAGTTCAAGAGGGGGTGGGCCAGGTACAGGGGAAGGGTTCTGGAAGCAAAAACCAGTGCAGCGAGAATATCCAGGACTGGGAAGGGAGAAGCCAGAGAGGGAGAGGGGGGCAGCAAGTTCAGCTCCCAGGGTGGGGACTGACCAAACGAGCAGACATGAAAGACCATTAGGCCTATTCTGCAGGCATTTTAGTATGTTAGTATGTTATGCTTTTCAGTTTTCTTCTCTTACTCATTTCAGTTTCACAGGTGAACTGTAGCACACATACCAATGGAAACACATGTGTTTTTTCCCACCCCCAATACACAAACTTACCCAAAAAACCACTTAATTACTTCTGTCTGGCCTGTACTCCTACTATTTTCTCTCCATAATTTTGAATGCTTCTTTGCCAACAGACTTTAAGTTGCAAACACAAAAGTAACATTATCTTGATACACAGCCACATGGCACATGGCCAGTCCCCCCCCATGCACACACACTGTAGCAGGTATGGCAATGCTGCTGATGGTGAGTTGGAGAATAATGAAGTCCACTGTTCTACTAATAAGGCCCTTGTTAGTTGAGCAGTGGCCTTCATTAATCTCCAACTCTCTATCAATAATGAATAAAATAGTAATTAAAAAATACCCCCATTCATTTCAATCGTGCACACCCCTGCAGTCTCCTTTGCTCTTTGTCATAATGTGCCTGAGAATGAGGATGTGGAGGTCAGTTTCATTGGGGGGGGGTGGGAGTATAAGCCTAACTATAGTGGGACTCCAATAGTCTGTGCATACCATACCGCTCAACTGTCCGTGAATGCAATGGACAGCTCTAGAATGCCTGTAACATCTCTAAAAGGTACAACTTATTTGTTTTTGTTTTGACTGAAAAGTGATATGCAAATAAGGAAAAATTCAAATGTATAAGATTCATCTGTACATACCCCGGAGCAGTGCATCAGATTTGGGATTAAACCCACCCAGTTGCTAACAAATTTTTTTCATGGCTGAAGTTCTGCCCCCCCAAAACAAAAAGAACTTTGTCCTGATTTTTCCCCCCAACTCCATTCCATTCAGTACCCATCCCCTATGGGTCATGAAGCTGCCCAAAGGTGAAGAAACATGAAAAACACATCAATATTTCAGTCCTTCCTCCTTCCCCAATCCCTCTGTAAAAAAAACATATACTTTTATTTACCCAGCCATGTGTACAGAACCTGCAGCCTGGTGCAGTGTGCCACCAGCCCAGTTTTCAGTCTGCTCCCCCTCTCTCCTTCTGCCAGAAGCTGGATGCTAGAACTGACCATCACAGGTCCCCAACATGGTTCATGACAAAGTCACCTCACCAACTGAACCCACCCAACCCGAGTTGCTTGCTTCTTGCTTGGTTGCTGCTGTGGCTGCTGCCTCACTGCACTGATCAAGGCCTATGAAGGCTACCCACGCCACTGTCACCACTGCTGCTAAGCCTAGCTTGCTGCAGTGGGGTCTGTGCTGTTTTGTTTTCATGGTGAGCCTAATAGAGTAAGTAGGTAGCCTAGTCTTAAATTAGCTTCTAGCTCTCCCTCTGCCCCTTCAGCCACCATGGGAGATGGAGAGTCACTAAGAGTAGACCAACAAAAATATGTTGCCACAACACTGCTATTGAGAACTCAGTGCTCAACAACTCCTACAAACTGTAGTGTGCAGTCTGTCTACTCTGTGGCAGGAAAGACAGTGTTACATTTGCAAGACTCATGTGCTCTTTCTTGGCTGGAGCTCATCCACATCATATGTAATTGTGCCACCACAAATAGGTGGAGAGAGTGGACAACACAATACAGACACAGTTGAGTCTGGAGAGTACCAGCAGTGTGAGCACACACGGGCCAGGAGGGCACTTGTTGTGCAAAAGATTAAATCCAAATTTAATGCCATTATTGCCACATCATAAGAACAACCTAGGCAAAATACGGGGGGGGGGTGGAGGCAACTGGCTCTGCCCTACCTAAATGGCACTGTTGCATATTGGTAACAATTTATTCTCAGGTGCTAATGCAATGGTTTTCACTGTGTTCTGGGGTACTGTATCTCCATGTTTCATGATGTGTCCTGATCATCATGTGGGTTAGTGTCCTTCATTGTCCCTTCTTTTGAGTTTCCATGTCCCTCATTTCAGTGACAAAATGTGTATGGTGCATGCTTCCAAGACCCTACTCAGCACAAAGGGGTGCCGAGCATAGCCATAGTGTATATACTCCATACAGAATGACAACGGGAAAGTAAGTGAGATAAAACAGTAATGGAGAAACACATTTGTGGCACTAAATAAGCATATGGGATTTACATGATCCAAAACAAAAAGGATAGGCTTCACAACACAGAGACCCCTCTTCGTACATCTGGAATGGGGGATGTTAACTGGCTATATCCTGGCATTTAATGCAGTTTAAGCAAACAATACAAATTAATGGCGATTTAATGACAAAAATCAAAAGCCATTAAACAACTTGCAAAAGGATCAGAATCAATGAGTTTACCTAATTTTTATGGGAATCCCCCCAAAAAAAGATTTTAATGACTCCAATTGCTAGCAGTAGTATATGAAATAGAAACTGATGTGTTTTTTTAAGAGATTTGTACCAGCTTAGCTGCTGCACACATGCAAACATTCAGCATGTGAACTTGATGGGATGTTTAAATGATGTTCACACCAGCTTAACTGCTACACTCATATCAAGCATGCAGCATGCAAACTTGATGCAATTTTTAGAAGATGTTCACTCCAGCTTGCCTGCTGCCCACATGTCAAGCTTGCAGCATGCAACCCTGATTTGCTTTTTAGACCTGGTTCACTTAGGATCACTTTGTGTATGTGAACTGCAAGCAAACATTGCACAATTACTGTAAGCATGTGATATGCATTCTGCAGGTACACAGCATACCTATATTTCTGTAAGGGAGGTTAAGGTGCACTGCATGCATTTCCAGAATGTTCAGATTCATGGTACTATAATCTAGAATGTGGTAGGACATGGTTTTGGAATGCAGCACTGGACAAAGCTATGGGAATGTCAAGGTGGTGAACAATTTCAGAATGTTGGGGTGACATGCACTCTTGGAATATGGCAGGGATTTGCGCTCTCAGAATGTGGTGGAGACACTAAATCTCAGAATGTGACAGTGCCTCATCCAGGAATTTGGTGGAGACTGACAATTTTGGAATATAGTGGGGATGCACACTGTTGGAATATGACAGGACATGCCATGTTACTCTGAAATTGCTTGTGTCTCACCCATTCCAGAATTGTGCACACTCATCACATTTCAAAATTGTGCATCGCGTCCACACCACATTCTGACACTGTGCATCCCTGCCACATTATGACACTGTGGTTCCTGCCACATTCCAAAGGTGCATGTTCACACCACATTCCAAAATGTAATGTCCTCACCACATTCCAAAGTTGTGTGGCATAGAAACATAGGCAATGAAGGCTGAAAAAGACTGAAGTCTGCTCATGGTACTGTATCTAACCCCAGGACCAACTGTCCATCCAGGGTTCTCTCCCTTCCCATCCACCTCCCTATTCCCCTACCTGTTACCATCACCCCAAGTAACCACAATGCCCTTCACTCTGTCCAACCATGCTGAAAACCATTAATGGTTTTAGCACCCACTACCTCAGCTGGCAGACTGTTCCATGGTTCAACCACCCTTTCAGTAAAATAATACTTCCTCACATCCTTCATAAACCTCCCTCCTGTCAAACTTTCCATTCTTGCCCCCTTGACCTCAAACTGCTACTCATGCTTAATATTTCCCTGCCATTCACCTTGTTTATTCTATTCAGGAACTTGAAGTTCTCTATCAAGTCCCTCCTCTCCCATACGGTCTCTAGCGAGTACATGTTCAGTGCTTTAAGGTGCTCCTCGTAAGACCTGCCTTGTTGGCCCTGGATCATCTCTTTGTTACCCTTTGCTGCACCATCTCCAGTCTGTCCTTATCTTTCCTGAGGTGAGGACTCCAGAACTAGGCACTGTACTTCTGGTGAGGCCTCACCAAAGATCTAGAAAGCGGTAGTATTACCTCTTATTTTCCTGCTGTCAATACCCCTTCCAATACATCCCAGCATCCTATTTGCCTTACTCATTGTCAATGCCAAATTCTGAAATTGTGTCATTACAGTCCAGAATTGTGTCACTGTCACATTGGGAAACTGTGCATCCCCACCACATTCTGAAATTGTAGTCACTGCTACATTCTGAAATTGCATGTCTCTGCCACATCTGAAATTGTAGATATGGACCATATTCAAAAGTGGTAATCCCTGCCATGTTCTGAAATTGTGACACCACCATATTCTAAATTAGTGCATCCCCATCACATTCCAAAAAATGCTTGTCCTCACTACATTCCAAAATTAGGCATTTCTGCCACATTCTGAAATTGCATTTAACAGCCACATTCCAAAACTGGGCACCCCCACCACATTCCAAAACTGGGTTCCCAGCCACATTCTGAAATTGTACCTTCCTGCCAAATTCTGAAATTGTGTTTCACAGCCATATTCCAAAATTACAAGGCTTCGTCACATTCTGAAAATGTGCATCTCCACCGTATTTCAAAATTGCACATCCCCACCACATTCTGAAAATGAGTGTCTCTACCACATTCTGAAATTGCATGTCCAAGCTACCTTCTAAAACTGTGCATCCCTGCCTTATTCCAAAATAGTGCATCCTCACCATATTTCAAGATTACACATAACCATCACATTCCAAAAACACATTTCCCTGCCATGCTCCAAAATGATGCATCCCACTACATTTCAAAAATGTGCATCCAGCCATTTTCTGAAATTACATGTAACTACCGTGTTCTGAAACTATGCATCCCACCGTATTTTGAGATTCTGTGTCCATGCCACATTGTGAAATTGCATGTTGCCACTACAATCTAAAATCAGGCATCCACACCACATTCTTCTTTTTTTTTTTACTCATTTTCTTGCCCTACCTTCCAGGGCATCTCTCAGGATCCCTCTCGCAGCTTGCAGCTCCTGACCACCTGCCTGAACCACAACTCACCCAACAACTGTATCGGTATCAGGACTCTCATCTCTCCCGGGCCCCTTGGAGAAGTCAAGAGTCCCCAGAGGGTAGAGTCAGAGGAAGCAGCTGGCATTGGGTGTGTGGGCCTTGGCCTCTGGAGTTCGCTGTCGCCTCACTCAGTCGGCAGGGGTTTTTCCTGCTTGGTACGCCCTCAATCCTCCTCCCCTCAAGAGCTCAGATGTGCAATGGCATCTTGTGATGCCTGCCGCAGTTCTGTCCCACTACGTGCTGCCCTAGCATGCGCAGTGTCTCCGGTCTCCACCAGGCGCTGCTGCAATGCCGGGCAAGCCTGGATTCCACCTTAGGGAGAGGAGAGCTGCCCTCCACATGCTCAATCCTCTCTCCCCCCTGCCAACCCCCAGCAGCCCAGGCTCGTTCCTGAACCCGGGTCGCTGGCATGGCACAAGATGTGGTGTCCAGTGCCTCAACCCTCAGCGCCACCAAGCTGGCTATCCACACCACATTTTGATATTGTGCATCACCAGCACATGCTGAAAATACACATCCATGACACACTACAAAATTACATATGTATGAAATGTTTCATAACTATGTGTCTCCTGCAGTGCAAATTTGTGTATCTCTGCAATATTCAACAAATTTATGACACTGCCACATTCTGAATTTCAGAGTCCCTGCTGCATTCCAAAATTGTGTGTCCTATCTCCTTTCTGAAGTTGTTTCATTACTACATTCCACAATTGTAACCTGGCGGCATTCTGAAATCTCATCCCTGCTGTATTCTAAAAACTGCCACAACTTTGACATTCTAAAGTCATGTTTACTGCTGCATTCCAACACCCCATCCCGTTCTTAAGTACCTTGCATCTGCACTTTATAGAAATACATGCCCTTACCCACTCAATGTCAGCTTTTCTTTTTCAAATGTTTACTACAACTGTAGTTTTATGTAACATGGGAGAAATGAGTCCTTTAAGGTACCTTACAGGGAGGACTCAATTGTGAGTTCTGGTTATGACATCATCTGTAGCTCTTCACTGAAATTGGGTTTTTAATTAGGGTAATACAATTACTTGTAACCTTCAAGGAAAGTGACTCAGAAATCTCATTTTTGGCATGGAAAGAACAAAAATAGATTATTTTTGCTAGGCAGAGATAATACCTTTATTAGGCTACAAGAAAGGTAAAGATACAGGCCTTTGAGGCCTACAGTACTACTAAACCTCTTCTTTGGGTATGTTATGATGTAGGCTGAGGCATTTTGTGTAGGAACCGAGTCCTGATTAGCAATGCAAGTAAAAACAGAACAAAAAAAAACTGCAGAGGTTTGAGTAAACTTTGATATGCTAACTAATATCAAAGCAATGGGTACAGGTCTCTCTTGACATTCCAGCTGCTGTTGCAGTATAAAAACAACTTCTTTGTTTATACTGTGATAACTTTTCATTAGGCATTCTCTTTACCTAGCTAAAATAATCTTTTTGTTTCTCTCCTAGTTTTGTGTGAGCTAACACAGCACAAGCCCGTCTTCATTTTTGGTCTAAAACTGATTGAGGAAATACTGATCCAAATTGTGAATTTATTTTGAGGCTAAAAGTGATGGCCCATCTCCCTCATTAATAATAAGTTGTTTCGCATTGCATAATATTGACAGTAAACCTTCTGTTTAACTGGCAAAGTAGCACTGAGTAGTCATTGAACTTTGCACCTTCAAGAGCTGTTAGTCTGGCAGACTATGACTGGTTGGTATCTGCACTTTAATAGAAACATAGACTATGATGGCAGATAAGGACCAACTAGTCCACCTAGTCTGCCCATTTCCCTACTTGGTTTGGCAATCCCTGCCCTTATCTGGACTGCTGTTCCCCCGCTCTGCTGCACAGCAGGGTGGCTTTATGCTTATCCCATGTACTTTTGAATCTCCATACTGTTTTTCCCTTCTACCACCTCCACTGGTAGGCTGTTCAATGAGAACCGTCCTGCTTTTTTGCATTACTCAGATCGCAGTTTGTTTTTGAGTACTGTCCCTTTTCTGCTCTGGAATTCATCATTCAGCATACCTCTAGTATTGACATTCATTTCTATGTTACACTGAACCATAGTTTCATTTAAAACAAGCAGCAAATGGTGTCACCACCACACAGCATGGTCATTGGTCTAGCTTGCCGAGCCCCTGCTGTTTTCAGCTGCAGTGGGCTCAGAAGTGATTCCCCCCCCCCAAAAATTCCCTTTCAATAAAGGCAAAACATTTGGTACACAGGCTCATCAAATGTAAAAAACTCAAAGTTCCTAGACCTAATGAATGTAACAGTAGTAGTGTCGGCAACTGTATTGCAGCTTATAAACAGCTGAATAAATACTAAATATTAATACTAAATTGCATTGCATTATATGAAACCAACAAGAGAAAAAAAGAACCTGAAATTAGAAAAAAGGCACGTGATAAATGCCATAACATACGTACACTCTAAGGAACAAAGATCATCATTCTCACATACCTCAAACCAGGACACAACTATGAAAAGCACAGTACCCAGAAAGCCGGTCTTTGGCACCAATACTATCCCATTCTAACTATCATTTATTTGAGATGGGGTAACTTTGATACCATTAGGGTTAAGGAGTTTATTTTTCTAACTAAAAGCTTAGAGTCGGTGCAACTTGTTTATGTCATGCTGATACACTTTTCATGCAGTAATGTGCAGCTCAGTACATTAACTATGGTGGTGCAGTAGCACCACTATAGTTAGGGTTGAGCAATATGTTTAATATTAAACCCCTAACTTTGCACTTGAACTCTTGCTGTGCCACAGACTGATATATCAGTCCAGAATTACTATGTGTTCTAATTCTGTCAGCAGCCTAAGGGTTAATAGCTTTGCCACTGTTCAATGGATTTGCATGAACGTTTCCACATACAGTTATGGGGCAAGGTCTCTTGATTTGCCAAGTTTCGTTTTGGTCAGATGTGTGGATTCTAAGAGCTGGATAGTGAAAAAGTGAAACTAAATTGGGGGTTTTCCTGTTTTTATTTTTTGTCATTGCCTAGTGCCCAGACGGTTTGGAATTTTGCTCTAAAATTTTCAGGGTAGAAAGGGCTTGGGCCAGAGTGGTGCCTTTCGCTGGTTTGTGAGAAAATATTAACCTATTCCAGAGTTATAAGGATGTGAAATTTCAGTTCTGAGCATGTTCAGTACAGTCTATCTGTTTCATAGAAAAAAATAATTTGTCCCATAAGAAAAAGATTCTGTTTCATATGGGGCAATCTTTTTTCGTATGGCCGCCATCGTATCTCTTTTTTTTTTTATTATTTTGAAAACCCCAAAAAATTATATTCTGCAAAGACACAACACATGTATCTTGCTAATCAGCAGTATCAGATTAACAATGGCTCCATGGAGCCAGGCCCACACTCGGAAGGGAGCCCACTGACCCAGGGGCAGTCGCCGACCACATGCCTTGTGGAAGTTGTGGATTGTTCTTTGGTGTGGCATTATTTATTTATTTAATTTTGCATAATTGGTGCCCTCCCTGCCCTTGTGTGTGCTCATGCTGGGTCCGAGTCATCAGTGACATAACATGATGTGGAGGAGCAGAGCGCACAAGTTGAGTGACACACACTTTCCCGCCACCATAGATAGGCTACAGCTCAGTCAGCGATGAGGTGGGTTCTTGCTTGGTGGCATCAAAAAGAATTTTGGTCTCCTCAGTGTCACTCAGATGCTCAGTGGGTCTGGCTGCAAGCAAGCACAGGTCTGTTTGGATTGTGGTCAGGAGTCAAGATAGTTATGTTCCAGGAGAAGGTGATAACTCAGTGAGGAGGTCTTAACTGGTGGGCTCACTGAGCTGGTGGCCAGTGGCAGGCCACAGGTTCCAGCCAGACAGCCGGGTAAGTAAGTTATCACAATTGCTCCCCATCCACATTTGTAGTCTGTGTTTATTTACTTGAATCTTAACATGTCATTCTGCACTGTACACAAATTTGAGCAGTAGCCTGCTGCCTTGAATGTGCAAGCTGATTCAGTACAGCAAACATTCTGCTGTACTGAATCTACTC
This sequence comes from Neoceratodus forsteri, assembly GCA_016271365.2. Lineage (NCBI taxonomy): Eukaryota > Metazoa > Chordata > Ceratodontiformes > Ceratodontidae > Neoceratodus > Neoceratodus forsteri. Next base: position 1,721,710,801 of record CM057449.1, on the reverse strand, counting down.
ACACGTTCAAGCAGGCAGGTAGCTGATCAAATGTGCACACAGCAGTCAGTGCAAAGTGCCTGTGTGCAAATGTGCGAGAGCCCTAACTAGCACCTAACCTCCACTGGTTGTTGCCCCCCTGCCCTGTTGAAATCTGAAATGGCGTCCACCCCAGGTTATCACAGCTCTGAGCATTTTGGTTTCACCCATGTAATGCCGATCCTAGATAGGTAGGTGGCCTGAACCCCCCCCCCATGAAAATGGGAGCCCACAAAGCATTTTTGGCACTGGGCCCACAAAAGATTAATCCGGTCCTGCTAATTGGGCCCCTGTTAGGCCAATTCTGCAGTTAGTTTTTCAAAAAATCCCCTAGAAATGTTTTTTTCACATATTTGTAAATCTTTTTTTTTTTTTGTGACCTGAATTTCTTTTTTCTTATGGCAATATGAAAAAAGAATATGGCCATACGAAGAAAGATTCCTTTATATGAAAAAGAATTTGGACTTAGGTTGTTTTTACATTCTTTTTTCTATATGAAGGAATCTTTTTTCGTATAAACTACACAACCGCATGAAAAAAGATCTCTTCATATGAAAAAATAATTTGAACTTCGTTTTTTCACATTCTTTTTTTTTTCACTTCACCAATGTTGTAAACAGGCATGTCCTCTTTGTGCAAAGAAGAGTTAAAGGTGTCTGTTTCAAATGTCTAACCCCTTCCCTTTGCAACTTTATGAAGTGGAGATATCGAGCCTGGCATGAATTTAAAACTAATGGCTGCCAGCGAGACTGGAATGCAAATGGGTAACTCAGGAACACATGCAATTCCTCCTTAAAAAAGGCCAAAGCCTCTTACCTAAAGGGCATACAAACTAGTAATCTACATAATCCAAAGCATTTTTGGCACAAGTAATTAGCCTCCTAAACAAGCAGACCAAGGTGCTGCACTGAGAAATTCTCCACAACACAAATTTGATTAGTGATGCTAAACTGACTGAGGCATTTAGTATATTTTTTTACTGATCTTCATGCTTAAAAGGATCCTACTGCCATTACGTCTCCTGGCTTATATACCATAGGATGTTGCTCAAACTTTCACTTTAGGCTGGCATCCAACAAAGAGACCCTGAATCAACTCCTAAAAATTAAAGCAGAAAAATCTGGGGGCCATGATAACCTTGAGCCTCGATTCTTAAAACTGGCCGCCCCTATGCTAGCTCTTCCACTGCCTACCCTATTGAACTTGCCACTGCTTCATTGCACAGTCCCACGAAAGTGGAAGGTAGCACATGTGGTCCCTGTGCACAGATTTATGTGATGACAATGAAAGCGTAAAGGCGATTGCCATTATTGAGAAGTCAAGAATGCCGAAAAAAGTTTTGGGCACTCTGACAGCCCGGTGCACAGCAAAACAGCACTGAGAAATTACTTTTTAATGTTTTATGTGGGGTCTGTGCCCCCTGTTCCACCCACATGTGGGGGGCTTCACCTAGCACCCCCTACTTAAGGATTCTCAACTCCAGGGGGGTGCATGTCAGGGGCTGGAAACATTAAAAAAAAAAGGCTCAGGCCATCCGCAACAAAAACACACCAGCATCCAGACCCAAACCCAGCACCCTGCTGACCAGTGCCGCCAACCCACCCATCATGCCATGGGGTCAGCTTGGCAACCCAGCATGGCACCACCCCTCACATTCCTTACCACCCCTCACTGTGCCTGCTCACTCCCTCCCCAAGCGTGTTCGTATAGTGACATCCTGTCGCTATATTCACCGCCTCCCCCCCATACAGCCACCCGATCTCTATGGTAGCCCTGGACACATGCGCTGGGGATTGGGTCACCATTATTGTAGGTACCCAATCCCTAATGCTCATATGTCAGGCTACTTTTTGCACAAGGGTGGAGCCAGGGTACTGAATGGGAAATATTGCCCTGTCTCTATTCTGAACACCTTGGCTGAAGTACAAGATAGGCTAATGTACAGTCAGTTGCTGGCCTTTATAGAAACCCACTCACTATTCACAGACTTCCAGCATAGCTTCCATAAACACCATGGCACTGACTCAGCCCTGATACGCTTTGTCACTGATGTCCTCCTTGCCTCTGACCATGGTAACCACTCACAGGATATATTTGTCAACCTTACAAAGGCTTTTGACTTGGTCAGCCATAACCGTCTACTGCTCAAATGGAAGAGCCTGGGTCTGTCACTGGGTCTGTCAGTGGTTCAGCAACTACCTTGTAGGGCATAAGCAGGCAGTCAAGTGGGGGTCATGCCTCTCCTCCCAGATTTAGATCTCTGGGGCTCTATCCTGGGGCCTATACTGTTCTCACTTTTTGTCAGTGAGTTCCCCTCCAACTGAGCCAAAGCACTTTGATACATAGATGACATGGTTCAATATAAAACCAGCCAAGGTCTGAATGATATCACAGACAGACTTAATAAGGACTTCAGTGAATCTGAAGCATGATTTGTCTCTAATCATCTAGTACTCAATGGAAAAAAAAATAAGGTCATGCTGTTTAGTTCCAGAAGATTGGGCCCTGACCGAAGTAAGCTGCTACAGATACTCCACCTCCATGGGTATCCATTTGGAAATGGTAGACACAATAAAGTATCTTGGTGTTTTGCTTACCCAAGAGCTGTCTTTCAAGACCCATACTGAGTGTACCACTAAGCTCCTTTCCCAAAAACTGGGGCTGCTCTACAGAATCAAATCTTACCTTACTAAAAAGCCTGTATGCCTATAGCTAATAGTGTTCTCCTCCCTATGATGCTGTATAGAGTCCCAGTATGCTCTTCCTTAAAAGGGGCAGAGTTTACTAAGCTTAAAGCTATGCATTACAAAATTGGCAGGTTCACATCTGGTGAAGGAAATCAAGACCACCATTTCAATGTCCTTGCCTCTCTACACTGGACCCCTCTTGAAGAGTGTGTCTACTACCATACCTCCGTCTCACCTATAAGACACTAACAAATTGTCTTCCCAGTCTCAGAGATACACTTGTCTGAAAGCCCTCTAGAAGACACCTCTGCAACTCCTCTCAAACCCTCTGGAGGTTCTTCAGATCTGAACCACATTGGGTACTCGGCCCTTCTCACACAAAGCACCAATGCTCTGGAACAAACTACCTGTCCCTATCTAGGAATGCCATACATATCAGGCATTCAAGAGGCTACTCCAAGGATGCACAACCCCAAAGATAAACTGCTCCTGCTTCCACTGAGCCTACCCCTGTCTCAACTATGCCAAATAGTGGCTAGGGTGTTTATTTTCCCTCTGTTGGCTTTGAATTAGACACTTGAACTTGATTTGATGAACTGTGTACTTTGTGAGGCACTTTGTCTTATCGATTTGAGTGTAGAAAGTGATAAATAATTTTGTTGATTCTCACTGGTGTGCCTGTTTTAAATACCATTGTCACTATGTCCTGTACATCATTAAATTGTATATGATGCTGTACGGATGTGAAAACAAGTCATATTCTGTATGTAATATATCCAAGGTTGCTCCTGAAAAAGGAACACAAGCCTCAAGGAGCCAACCCAGCCAACAAAATCCAATAAAGTAATGAATGAATGAATTAATTAATTAATTCATTAATCCTAGCTCCTGTAGAAGCATGAGTATTCTGCTAGTCTGCCTGTTAAAATATTTCTAGGGCATCATGTAAGTATAGTACATACAACGTTCCTATAAGTAGTCTGCCCTTCTTGCATGGTATCTTAGGAATGTTGGGGTATTTTGTTCTGCTCAGAACAGTCTCCTTCCCTCAGTGACATGTACTTGATCTTTTCCTAAGTTCGAATGGGTTTGTAGAGCTCATTAGTTTGTGTACATTTTGTGGTTCGATCTATACAGAGGTTTGGCTAGCTTAGAGTTAAAAGAGTGCACTTTCTATCCATCATCCAAGTTCTCTGATAAAATAACTGTATTTGCATAATTTTTGTTATGAAAACTCATATTTGCATCATTTTCAGGTAGTGGAAATCCCATAATTCCATTGTGTCCTAAATTTGCCTAAATTTCTACTGGTAGTATTCACACCAGTACTGTCACTGGATCCACAGTAGAGGTGAGAGAAGTGAGCTAGTGGCTGCTTTGAGTTTGCTTCAAATTGGAGCCAACAAGGTCAGTCTGACTTTAAGAATTCAGCCAAACCATGTTGACTTACAATACAGTAATTAGCATGGGTAAAGCAAACTTAAACTAGGGGGTGAAAAACCATGAGAACGGCAATGAATATCAATCATTGTAGCTTACATGTGGCATGTGTTTTTGGCATACATCATCTGTGGATTATTGTTTGTAGTATTGAGACAGTCTGCAAAATCTCTAAGACCACCATAATGCGGTGTGAGCTACAATAATAGTTACTATTCATTGCCGTCCTCAAGGCATATACCCCTCTGTAATCTCTGACTCTCCATTTTACATAATGGCAATTATTATATTCTCCCATACAACACCACAGTATTTACAATTCTATTGTTATATTATGATTGTTATTTTGTATTTTCTATTACTTACAGTCTACGTACAGTATGGTAATAAATTGTAATAGTATGATAGTAAAATTCTATAAAGTATTTAATTGTCTTTTTTGTATGACAATACGTGACTTGTGATAATGAATCTCTTGTGTTAAAACTAGTTTGACATCTGTGCCTTTTATTTTCATGTAGCTTTATTGCTTATTTTTATACTAAGAATCATTTTATAATAAGAAAAACAGTTACGTGATAGCATAATAAAATGATTTATTGGATTACTGTAGAAGATCAAAACTCACAGCATGTGTTGAAGAGAACTTACTATGGGAAAAGGCTATGGTAATGGGAAGAGTTGCTCATTTTGCACTTTGGAGGCCAATTCATATGATCACAGAAGCAGAAAAAGCTAGCACAGCATGAACCACTGCATATATATCCGTCCTTCAGATGAAATGTTAAACTGAGAGCTCATCTGCCTTTTCTAGTGGTTGTTCAGATGAATATTAACGATTCAAACAGTATGGGAATTTCCCCTGTGTCCTGTCCAAATGTAATCAGATTCAGTTTCAGTTGATTTGCATCTGCATCCCCTCATTTCTGGGTCAACAAAAATTAAATGAATAAATAAATACACTGTCTGTGCCTGGTATGCCTAGAGGATGTGAAGCATGATGAAATGTATTTGTGCTTCACTTCTTCATGCAAGAGCCTTTAAAAGCCAATGTCTTCTACAGTGGAGACTGGCTGAAGATCAAGCACCATCATTGGTCCCCAGTGAGTTGGGAAATGAATGCCTGCTCACTGGTTCTTGTGTTTTTGCTGATTCTGGCAAAGGAGCACAAAGGAATATGACACTGCAACGTGACAATAAATTTATTGGAGTGGACAGTAGCAATATAACATGGATTTTTAACATATTTTCATTATGTTTTTCTTTGTATAAGAGAAAACATGATTTCTGAATGAACATGTGACAAGCCACAAAAGTAATAATTGATAGCACTATGCTTAATGCATCAAGGAGGACAGGCAGTTGTCCATGCCCATGGTGCACAGGTGGTTGTGGTGGTGGTACTGGGTAGCCTGTGACAATGGCAACCACGACTGAGTGCTTTCAAAAAGGGTGACTCAATCACGGCATCTGTCCACAGGGATACCGGGCAGGGAGGGCGACTGGATGGGGGGTCTGCGAATATAGCAACAGGATGTTGCTATATGTACACATGCATGGGAGAGCGAGCGCACTGAGCAATGTGTGGAAGGGGAGGGAGGGTTTCTGAGGTGTAGTGTGGTAGTGGGCTGCTGAGCTGGCCCCTGTGGCATGGTGGGTGGGTAGCAGGCTAGGGTTGTGAGGGTGCCAGATTCAGTTACAGGTGTGCATTCATTTTGTTGCACCCAGCCATGATTTTTTCCCACTTTTGCACCCCTCCAACATGCAGCCCCTGAAGTGTGAGAATCTTAGTAGGGCAGCGGGGGCTTTTATTCTGTTGAGGGTGTAGGGCACACTGCATAAAAAAGTCCCTGGAGAACTTTTGCTGTATGCCGGGAGTGTACATTGCCAAAATTGATTTTTGGTGATGTAGACTTGCCTTAATAGTGATCGCCTTTCTGCAATCGCTGTCATCACATGAAACCATGGTACTGGCATTGGCAAATGGTGTTATGATATTTGTAATAAACACATAGTCATAAAGTTGATAATAAATTGAACTGTGTATAGAGCGTCAAGGCAGAGAGGCAATTGTCCATGCCCCCAACACACAGCATCACCTCCTACAGTGATGGTTACCAATCCTACTGTACCATCTCAGGGCATTGTTTGGGCAGGGAAGAAGGTGATGCTACCCACATGCCACAGTGATGCATGATTAGAAAAAAAATAATTCCTGATGGAGTAAGGAGGAGGATGATGAAGAGCATGTGTTGTTTTCTGAACCAGTCAACCCATTGTGTTTTTTTATTTATTGTAAATACTATTTTTAGTTCATATTATTATTATTAAATGTGGCTTTATTAATAAAGTATGTTGAGAAAATATAATACAGTAATATGCTATCATATATGAGCAGATCATATAATTTAAAATGATACATGTGAGAATATTGTACAACAGGAAATATTCACAGTTTTTTTATATTCACTGGTTTCATACTAGTATGAAAATAAAAATACAGTGAATATTAGGTGAATCACTATACAATACCAGCACTAGTGTTCCACCAATAAAAAGATGACATGAACATGTTGGAAGTGCTTGGAGCGCTAAATATAACAGGTATGACTTTAAGCTGTTATACTGTAATATAATCTGATACAAACAGGATAATAGATAATTGAGTATGTTTTACAAGGGAGTAATACCATTGAGAGGGTCCCATGTCCCCACAATCTCAAGATAGTATTACTCCCGGATGACATAGAAACATAGCCATTTATGAACCTGTCCTGATTCTGGCCTGCACCTGTGAGGAGGAGCCATGATACATCACACGGTAAATCCAAGATGGCCAAATGAAAGCAACACTCGCACATGTATGGCATCTTGTGAAATTTTCTCTCAGAAAAGGTAATTCTGCAGCTGAAAACAAGAGTGAGCTCCAGCAAAGACAAGGATATTCAGTTTGAAACAATGAGGTGTGTCCAAAGGATTCAGCAAATAAGAGACTGGGTGGATGAACATTTTGCTGAAAAGTGCCAACAGAACACTAGGGTAAACCATGGTCTATTAAGTTCCTTATAGCCGAGCACCAGTCCCAGCTCTCAGAAGAGTCAAACAAGAAAACTGCTATCCGCAGATGCTCAGCAGCCAGAAGTCACAAATCAGAGGTAATATTTAATATCCATGCCTTTTGAACAATGTGAGGCAGATTAAATATAAAAATGTTATGACTCCTGAAGCTGAAAAAATTCAGGCAATGCCACCTAAAAAAGCACATTCTAAAGGCACAGAACCATTAGATGTAAGTCAATCCATGATTAAAAAGCATTTAGCCAAAAATAACAAGCCCAATAAAGAACATGCATTAGAAGAGCCAAATAATAGTAAAATAGGGCCAGAAGCAAATAAAAAAGGAGAAGCCATGACTGATGCAGAAAGTAACTCAGCAAAACAGTCAGAAAATCAAATAGAAGGGAATGGAAACAGAGCAGGATGGGGGCCAAAAAACATATTTAAGTGGTGAAATATTAAATGCAATGCAAGAAATTAAACAGGATATGTTAGAGGCATTGGGTGAAATAAAAACATCATTGCAAGGAGTTACAAGCTCTATTTTGGACTTAACCACTAAAATGGATGCAATGACTATCATGGCCAATGAAATGCAGAACTGAATTTCCAAACTAGAAGATGAGGTTGCACCCCTGACCAGAACGCAACTTGTACATGAAAACAGCTGCAGTTATTGTCACAGAGAATAGCAGAACAAGTAGACTGTTCATGCAGATCAAATTTAAGGTTATGTAAAATACAAGAAGGTATAGAAGGGTTGGGGATCCACTGCAATTCTTTGAAAAGTTTATATCTATTGCAATGGGGAGAAATTTTCCCGATGAAAAAATAATGCTGGACTGCGACCATAGAAGCAGGAGCCACTTCACAGCTACCAACACTAGTTTCCCATGGATAGTATTTATTAAGCCATATAACTATCAATAAAAGGAAGAGATACCTAGAAAAGCTAGAATGGAGTGGGGCCTAATTGTGGATAATATACATTTTAATATTTATCCAAACATGTCGGCCAAAACAGCAATAAGAAAGAAACAGTTTAATCTTCTAAAAGCAAACCTATATGAGAAAGGCATGTGCTTTTCTATGCTTTATCCTGCAATAAGATACACTTTGTAGTGAATGACAGACTGCAGACATTTGATGACCCAATGGAAGCTCAGGAAGCATTTGAAAAGGAATACTCAGATGTGAGTTCAAATAGAACTTCAACACATAAAACAACAGGAGACCCTTATCCAGCTAGAGAAAATCATAATAAAGCAAATGATGGAACTGTGGATGAAACAGAAAAATAAAGGAACTAGAATGCCATTTACTTCTGAAAAAATGCCCCTTCCCAGATAAGCTGAAAGATATAAATAAAGGCTAAAGAAGTGAAAGGTACTAAAGAAGCATCAGATAAAGGGAAGGAAAAAAAGAAGAAATTATGCATGGATCTTTTTTTAGTACTTGATTTAATGAAAAATATATATTATATACACAAAGAGATAACGAATTACAATTTAAAAATGTAGTTAGTAAATAAAGAATGTAAAGGAGTAGATATAGTTCCAGTTGTAACCATGATAAAAACACTATAAGGAGAAGGGGAGGGAGGGAAGGAAGGAAAAAAAGAAAGGAAAAAAGATGGTGAAGGCAAAGGAAGGGAAGGGAAGGAAAGGAAAGAAAAAGGAAAGGGGAAAAAGAAGGAAAAAATATAAAAAATAAATATAGAAGAAAAGTAGAAGCTGGTTCCATAAAGTAGTAATAGTAATAATGATAATAATAATAAAATTTATTTAGTTAAGTGCCTTTCAGAATTTCAAAGTGCTGTACAGCAAAAATACAAAACAAACATATATTCAGATACATATGGTATAAAATCAAGATAAAACAGGAAAGGCCTTTGCCCACAAAAAAGTCTTTAGGGCCTGCTTAAAACTCCTCACTGTCCTGCACTCCTGGAGCTGGTGGGGCAGAGAATTCCAAAGGGTAGGTGCTGCAAATCCAAAAGCACGAGCACCAGATGACTTCAAGTTTACCCTCAGAATCTCTAGCAACCCCTCGTCAGCAGAGCGGAGCTGTAGCAGAGGGGTGTAAGGCAAGTAATGTCAAGCAATTGGGACCCAGACCATGTAGGGCTTTGTAGATCAGAAGCCCTACCTTAAAGGTGATCCACCACTGTATTGGCAGCCAGTGCAGAGCGTGCTGTGAGATCTTCTTGATGCCCCAGTCAACAAAAGTAATAAGATATTGTACACTGCAGAATGTGCCAGTGCTGTTTAAGACATCTTGTCAATGTGCAAATGAGCAATAGATGACACAATTAGTCATTTATATCTGTAAAGGGGGGAAGGAGGAAGTTCTATGAACGTCCAATAGGACAGTAGGGGGTAGGGAGGGAAGAGGTTATGAAAATATTATATTTAAAAAGCGCCATTCAACTGTCTCAAAATGTTAAGAATACTGAATTATGTTGTATAAAAAAAAGAAACAAAGGGTTCAAATCAAGCTATCAATAAAGATGTTGTAAAGCATTATAATAATAAAAATGTATAATGAGTGTTAATGTGAAATGAGTATCTTGGAATGTAAAAGTCGTAAGAAATAAAACAAAGATGTGTAAAATATTAAAATATGTGGATGCACGTAAAATAAATTGTTTATTTTTACGAGACACATTTTAGTGGCAGAGATTTTGAATGGTTTTCAAGGAAATGGGGACCAGGCATCCATTCTAGTTACACTAATAATTCAAGAGGAGTAATTATTTTTTTAAGAAATCAGTTTTGAAGCCCCATATAACTAATACTGTATATCAATGAATTGCAAGGGAGATATGTAATGGCACAGATTCAATTAAATAATCAAAACTTAACAATGGCCACAATATATGCTCCCAATGAAAACAGTCTGATTTTTTTTTTACTGAATTCATTCTACATTTATTAGCAGAGCCACCTCCTTATTTAGTGGCTGGAGACTTCAGTCTTACACTTAAGAGAATGGCTAGATCAATTAATATATCTAGTACCCATAAATCTTCAGTGAATGTAATCAAAAAAATTCAAGAATATCTTAGGTTGGTAGATACATAGTTAAGAAGGAATAAGAAAGACAGAACATATTCGTTGTATTTAAATATCCACAAATCATATTCATGTATTGCTTTTTATTTATGTTCTGAGGTATCACATTATCTGATCATTCTCCATATATAAATGACTTGTTGATGGATAAAAAAAACACCCAGAAATATTCATGGAGACTGGATATCTCATTACCTAAAAAGGGAATTATTGATAAGTTCAAGATAGCAAAACAATATATTTTTTATATTTAATCAAAATTCAGATATTAATTTACAGATTCTATGGGAAACAAAGTTTGCTTAAGAGACTTTTTTCAAACAGTAGACATTAATAGGAAAAAATGGAATAAATTATTAATACAATTAGATAAACAAATTAAAGAATTACAATCATTACATTGCATAACATTTGACAATCAAATATATAGGGTTGCCAATAAAAGGCAACCTGAGTTGTCAGGGGTTGCCACCAGAAATCCTGTAGAACAGGTTTGCAGGGCAAGGCCAGATAGGGGAGGGGGATGGGGCTAAGCAGGGGGAGGGTCTGAGATTAAGAAAGAAAGAAAGGGGCGGAGGGACAAAGGAAGTTGAGGTTGCAAAGGGGGAGGTGCCCAGGTGCAGAACAGAGGGCTGCAATTAGGAGTGGGTAGGGGCTTTGTGGGGTCCTAACTGGGGTCCTTAGGGGTATAAAAATGCAGGTAAGCAAGGGATCACCCTCCTTTTCCTGCTGGAACTCATTTTGAACCAGTGAAACCAGCACTTCAAGGGCAAGAATGATCCTTTGCTAACAGGTAAGGTATGTGAGCTAAGGGGGATGGCATGCATGCTGAGGGGCCCAGATGGCTGGGGGCAATCCAGATCACTGCAGGCATCCCAAGAGTTAGTGTACTACTGAATGCTGGGGCGAGATCGGGTTATTTTCACTGTATTGTTGAAAGAAATGTATCAACAAAAATTAATTTTAAAAAAAGTTTTTAAAAAGAAGGTCTGACATAATGGTTAGGCAGCTGGATTGCTGACTTGTCACTGTGAGGTTAGATTTGTGGGAGGGAGTTAAAGAAGAGTGCAGAATGAAGGCTGGGCTAAGTCAAGGATGACTCCCCAGACATGAAAGGAACGGCCATCTGGATTTCAGGTTTTTTGGGAGCTGGTGGAAGCTTGAGGCCATTTTGGCTAGGTTGTTTTGTGAAGAGCTGCTTACAGGTTCATTTTCAGCAGCAGCCACATGTCTATGCACCCGCTTGAGAATAATAGTGCTAGTAGAAGCAGGGATCTGCTTCCCAGAATAGATGGTGGGCGGCAGTCCCATGAGCAACAGCAGCTTCCTTGGGCAGTCTTGGTGATTTTTATTGTGGCAGGGGCATTGCAGCCAAGAGGTATGGGAGGTGATGCTGGCCATTTTTTGATAGATCGGCACAGGCTGCAGGATGGATGGGGGTCTCTGCGTGGCCAGGACAAGAACACAGTGCTCTGAAGGTTGTTTCTGCCACTGGTCCAGTGTTTTTGGTAGCGGCTGGCCCTTCAACTAATGATTGTGGGAGGGTAACACTGGGCCAACTGGAAGAGGTGTGGGCCAAGCAGAGGATGTGGGCCACATGGCCGAGACAAGGCCACAGTGCCAAGGGGGTTTGTCTTGTGCTGTTTTCTTTGGGCTTGTTTGCTCACAGCTGGCATTGTGGCCCACCAGTGCTGGGGGGGGGCTGAGCCCACCAGCAAAATATAGGCTGTGTGGTGGATGGGGCGCCATGCAGTCAGAACAAGGCCACCATGCCTGGCAAGTAGATATGAATGGAGAATGAGCAGGCCGTGTGGAGGTACGGGTACCACATGGCTGGAACAGGTCACAGGTGCCCTGACATGTTAAACATGGCCACGCTGTTGGGGGTGGAGCAAGAGTGCTCCATGAAAAGGCAAAAAAAAAAAGGTTGAAAAAGAAAATTGACGTGTCTATGGGTTTGGGCCAGAATTATTGTGTTATAGGGTAGGGGGATGTTCAATTGGCCAAGGGAAGGGGGCTGTTAGAAGCCACATGGCAGCCATGCCACAAGTCTGTGAAAAGTCACAGGTTGTGCTTGGGGGCCTAGGGGCACAGCAGGTGTTTCTCTAGCCTGCGGCAGCATGGCCAGCTGGCCGCCCCCCCTAAAAGCAGACACTGGCATGGGGAGGGGGAGGAGGGGGACAACAAGACATTGGGAGGGGGACAACAAGCAGAAACCAATCATGGGGTGAGATGGGGTTTCTGGTAGTCAGTTGAGGGCACCCTCCCCTTGGGCTAAGAGAAGTGGGGGGGGGCCCTCTCTCCATGAGCCACTTCCTGTGTTCCCTTAGGTTGAGGCATTCCAAAAAAAAAAGAAAAAGAAAGAAAAAAGAAAAAGGAAAAGGAAGAAAGCAGGCAATTGAGGGCATGCCAGAATCAGCATGGCTAGCAATGGATGAGGTCATAAGGAAGCAAAGCCGGGTTGGCCAATGGAGAACTGAGCAAGATGTATTGGCCTGGGGCCAGGTGCCTGCAAGTGCAGTGGGCCTACCTCGGGGAGGATGGAATTGCACAGTGGTAGGCTGCAGGAGACCTACTCAGGTGAAGGATAGGAGAGGCATGGGGGGGGGACAAATTTTCCTATACTAAGAGCACAGGCCTGGATGGAGCAATTCAAAAAAAAAAGAAAGAAAGAGAAGCAGACCAGACCGAGGTGAGGGGGCTTGCATTGGGACAGGCCATATGGGACAGGGTTCGGAACAGGGGAACCATCTTCTTGAGGGGGATATGGGGTGGAGTGGTGCAAAAAAAACAGAAAAAGACAGATAGAATAAGGTTACTTATTACTAAAGGAACTAACATGGTCAGGTGTTTTTTCTTTTCTTCCCTTTTTGCCACTTTCCTTCATTTTGTTCCAGTGTTATCTCAGATTTAAAGTAACATGAGACCATTCCAGATGTCACCAAAGAGGGTTCCAGTTCCTCCCACCAGTGCCCAGCTGAGAGACAAAGCAGCCCAGCTGATATCCAAGATGACTGAGCTCATGGAAGCAGCAAGGGCACGGGATGAGGAGGAAGAGTGAAGCAAGAAGCAGAAGAACCCACCAGGCCCCAAGGGAAAGGGAAAGAGCAAGGGAAAGAGACTGCCAGCACCAGTCACAGAGCCAGAGCTGGAGCCAGAACCCCTGCCAGAGCTGGACGCACCAGATACAGGGCTTGGCAAAGGAAAAGTGGACTTGGTGGGCATGGAGAAAATGGAGAAGGTTTTGGTGGAAATAAAAGGAGGACTTCTGAGGGGGTGGGGAAAGGCATAGGGGGACAGAATGCAGAGGTGGGAATTCTAGGGGTGACACTGGGGGACCACGTGCCACAGACCATAAAAGAAAAAATATGGAAAGGGGAATCTGTGGACCTTTTTTCCTTAGTCAACAACGACATGGCAAAGAAATACGAACAGACAGAAACAGTTGGAAAATCAGAAATGGCAGTGGCGCTAGCGGTAGTGGGGAACCCAGTGGAGGAAGCAACATATAAGGGGAAGAATATTAAGACTTGGCAGGTGGGTTTCATGATATTTAGTGAAATTTTATCAGAGAAGAAGCCAGAACTGGTCATTCCATTACTGGCATATACCACCATAATTAGGGATATGGGAGAAGGGATATGGATGGCTGAAATATGATGAGGCCTTCTGACAAAGGATGGTGGCCCGAGGGGACCTGAGATGGGATTGCACCAATTCAGAGTTATGGGTGAGGATGCTGTCCAACCCTGGGGGAGCCTCAGGGGAAGTCAACAAAAAGGGAGGTGCAACACCAGTAGCAAAGACATGCTGGGCCTATAACAAGGCCTTGTGCACATCTGTGAACTGTAAGTTCAGACATGTACTGTAAGCTCAAAATGTTCGGGGCAACACCCGGTGTCTCGGTGTAGAATGGGGTAGAGAGGCAAGGATACCAGCAGGAAGGTGAACAGTCCTCTTGGAGCGTGTTCAATGCTGCATGGGGAAACAGGCACTACCAAGGGGGCAGATGGGGGGTCTTTTGTGTGGGAAACTACAATTCCAGTTACGAGAGTAACTGAGGGGATAAAGACTGGGGGAGAGGTAAAGTTTCTGCTTGGCTGTACCCTAGAGAAGACGTAGGTGGTGCACGACTGGTCACAGAATTATCCAGATTGGGAAGGGGGGAAACTTTTACAGGAGGGTTTTTCTAGGGGGTTTCATTTGGGTTACATGGGACCATTCAGGCAATGGGGCAAAGAACCTGGGATCAGTACAGGATAGGGAGGGAATAGTACTGAAGAAGATTGAGAAGGAGGTGGTGGCCGGCAGGTTGGAGGGACCATTCAAGTTCTCTCCTCTCAAGAATTTAATGATATCACGCCTGGGAGTGGTCCCCAAAAAACAGGAGAGCAAGTTCCGGTTAATACACCATCTCTCTCTCTCTTACCAGGAGGGTGCGTCAGTTAATGATGGCATACCAGAGGATCAGAATGCAATTTAATATCCAACCCTAGATCAGGCGTTGGATATGATCAGACTTTCAAAACGGAAGTGACTGGCAAAAATGGAAATTGAATCTGCTTTCTGTCTGCTGCTGGTACACCCTGATGACTGGGACCTGCTGGGTTTTCAATTACAGGCAACTACTGTTTTGACAAGGTCATGCCCATAGGTTGTTCCATAGCTTGTTCTACAATTGAGAGGTTCAGTAGTTGGGTACAGTGGGTTTTTGGTGACAAATATGGGCATACAACCATGGTGCATTATTTGGACAACTTTTTGATAATAGGCAAAAGTGAGTGCGAAACAGTGAGGAGGCTGGAGGAATTTCAAGACATATGCCGGGCCATTGGCATCCCACTAGCACCAGATAAAATGGAAGGTCCAGTCAAAAAGTTAGAATTATTGGGATAGAGGTAGATGTGGAACATGAGCTGTTCTGGCTACTGACAGGCAAGGTGCAGAGGTTGAAGGAGTTACTGCATCACATTATCCAATGGAGGTGAGAGCCACTGGCGCAGGTGCAGCGGTGATTGGGACATCTGAATTTTTCCTGTAAGACTATTGGCCCAGGGAGGGCATTTACTAGGAGACTGGCAAGATGCATGAGAAAGGTCAGGCTACAGCACCACTGGGTGGATATAGCAAAAGGTGTTAGACAAGATGTGACAGTGTGGGTGCAGTTCATAGACAGCTACAATGGGGTCACATTTTGGCAGGCAGATTGGCTAGTTAACAATGACTTAGAGCTTTACACAGATATGGCAGGGTCAATGGGGATGGGAGCATTTTTTAAGGGGGAATGGATGTTAAAGGCATGGCCAGTGGAGTGGAGGCTTAGGGGGCTACTGAAGGACATCATGTTATTGGAAATTTTCTCCCTATGGGTAGCGGACTAGCGGTGGTGGTATAGGGCCACCAGTTAGCAAACCAGAAAGTCAACTTTTGGTGTGACAACAAGGCAGTGGTCGAGGTAATTAACAGACAGAAGGGGTCCATGGAGATGGTGATCAGGGTTTTGCATCAGCTGGTGTTAGTAGGGTTGAAGATTAACATATCATTCAGAGCAAAACATATAGAGGGGGTGAAGAATGACATTGCTGATAGCCTTTCCCATCTTCAGTTGGACAGGTTCAGGTCACTGGTACTAGAAGCTGCTGCACAGAGGACTTTGGTACCATATCACCTATGGGCATTTGGATGGACTGAGCTCGATGGCTATACTAAAACTCTTAGTCCATCAACACATTAAAGACTTATGAGGGGGTGTGGGCCACATTCCAAAGGTTTCAGCAGTGGGAGGGCTTCAAGGTGAGTAGACCAGTCACAGAGGGCCATAACAATAAATGTTTATGAGATGGGAGGTGGGGATTACACATGCAGCCATGAAGGTAATGATACCTAGGATAGACTGGGCTTGCTGTAATAAGGGATGGGTGGAACCGAACAAATTTAGAGTAGTTAGGCACATGCTCATGGGATGGCAGAGGAACCAAGGCAGCAGGTGTGATGCCAGGAAGCCAACAGCGACCAGCTACTGTTCAGGCTGCTTAACTCGCTGGTACAGATATGTAGCTCAGCTTATGGGACATGTTTGTTCTGGGCGACATTTTCAGTGATGGCGGGAGGTGCTTTCAGGGTAGCGGAGGTGGTAGCTCACAATAAATGGGTGGCAGGGGGGTTGTGGGAGGAAGTAACATGGGCACCCTCAAAGATTTCAGTATGGCTGAGGAGGTCCAAGACAGACCAAGAGGGAAAAAACGGTGGCCATTAGCTTGACTAGCCAAGCAGGTCTAAGCTGGTGCTCGGTAGCAGCCCTAAATGAATATAGGGAACTGCGGCCAAGGGGGGTGTCTTTATTCATTCATGGGAATAAGGACCCAGTTACCTGTACCAAGTGGTGGTGGTTCTGAAGAAAGGCATAGTTTTCCTGGGTGAGGACCCACCCACTCATTTAGAATTGGGGCAGCCTCAGAGAAGGTGATGAAGGGGGCTTCCAAGGAAGCAATCAAGGGAGTAGGCAGGTGGAGATCTGACTGTTATAAGAGATACATGAGAAAAATGATTTAACTTTTGTCATTTGTATCAACTGGTTTGAATAGGCAGAGCCAGATACAGATCATAGGACATTCCTTTGTGTACTGGGCAGAGAGACATTCAGCAGTTACGCCGAGAAGGAAACAACTCTATAAGGACATCGATAGGGCATGGGTACTATGGAAAGAGGTCTGAGGCATGAGATTGGCCCAGCTCCTCCCCTCACTGGAAGAAATCAGGCGACAGGGGGTAAGACCAGATTTTTTGATCATTTATCTGGGAGGAAATGTTTTGGGGGACAAGCCTTGAGGAAATTTACTTCAGGAAATGAAAGAGGATTTCACCACCATTAAGGAGTGGTGGCCGGGGGTGACCATAGGATAGTTGGAGATTATCTCCAGGTGCATATGGTGATACTATAGGGACATAAAGGCAGTGGAAAAGGCAAGGAAGTGCCTCAATAGGAAATTTGTGCCAGTCATAAGGGCAATGGGAGGGATTTAAATTAATCACAAGGAGATAACGTCCTGGGTTACTACAGGGAAACTGGGGTGCACTTGTCCATTGTGGGTATAGCCTTTTTTATTGGGAGTATTATGGAAAGAATAGAAGAATGGGAGAAGAATAGGAAGGAATTTGACCCAAAGGGGGATATCGGGGGGGGAAGCCCACCAGTCCATCGCAAGTTGGAGGTGAGCTGGTGGAGGGATAGAAGCAATAGAATAAAGAATGGGCAGGGAGTGGGCAACTAAGAAGGGGTTGGAAAGAGTAAAGGGGGAGGGCAATAGGCATGGGATAGAGTCAACAGCACCCAGCCATGGGGGGATAGGGAGAAGAGAGAGAATTGAGAGGGGGGTCAAGGTTTGGAGGCACCTGACCTTGGAAGTTAGAGCTGGCCAATGAAGAAGCCAAGAGGGGTGCCAGGGTCCTGCACCTGGGCCCCTGTGAAGACCAGAAATGATACCAGGCAGTAGCCTGCAAGAGGCTAGGATGGACTGAGCAAAATGTAGTTCTGTAACTGATGAAATATGATGATGGTGATGGTTTGAATAAAATGTAATATTATAAGTGGATCAATAAAACTCTTGCCATTTGAGCACCTAAAGAAGTAGTCAGGTGTTTTCATTTCTGGAAAATCCATCTGACAGATAGGGTTGCCAATAAAAGCAGCCTGAGTTGTCAGGGGTTGCCACCAGAAATCCTGTAGAATAGGTTTGCAGGGCAAGGCCAGAAAGGGGAGGGGGAAATGGGGGCTAAACAGGGGGAGGGTCTGAGATCAATAAAAGAAAGGGGCAGAGGGATAAAGGGAAGGTGAGGTCACAAAGTGGGAGGTGCCCAGGTGCAGAAGGGAGGGCTGCAATTGGGAGTGGGTAAGAGCTTCATGGGGTCCTTATTGGGATCCTTAGGGGGTATAAAAATGCAGGTAAGCAAGGGATCACCCTTCTTTTCCTGCTAGAACTCATTTTGAACCCCACCCTCCCACCCTGGTGATGAGCAACTGGGGGGTGATATGGATGGATGGATTAGGTCAACCCAGGAGTGGTGGTCCCGGGAAATTGGGCCACTGAGTGAGGATGGCAAGGCAAGGAAGAGAACAAGGCAAGGTCACACATAGGGTTGTGTACCCAAGGGAGTCTACTGTGG
Source organism: Neoceratodus forsteri (assembly GCA_016271365.2). Lineage (NCBI taxonomy): Eukaryota > Metazoa > Chordata > Ceratodontiformes > Ceratodontidae > Neoceratodus > Neoceratodus forsteri. The sequence continues at coordinate 1,721,692,362 of CM057449.1, read as the reverse complement.
TAGGCAGAAAAGGTTTTCCCATGGGGAGGGATAGAAGGAATAGAATAAAGAATGGTAGGGAGTGGGCAACTAAGAAGGGTATGGGAAAAGGTAAAGGGGGAGGGCAATATGCACAGGCTGGGGTCAACAGCACCCAGCCATAGTGGGGGGATAGGGAGAAGAGAGAGAATTGAGAGGGAATGTTATGGTTTGGAGGCACCTGACCCTGGAAACTAGAGTTGGCCAATGAAGAGGTTGGGAGGGGTGCCAGGGTCATGCACCTGGGCCCCTGTGAAGACTAGAGAGGATACCAGACAGTGGCCTGCAAGAGGCTAGGATGGACTGATCAAAATGTAGTTCCGTAATTGATGAAATATGATGATGGTTATGGTTTTGAATAAAATGTAATATTATAAGTGGATCAATAAAACTCTTGACGTTCGAGTACCCAAAGAAGTAGTCAGGTGTATTCATTTCTGGGAAATTCCTCTGACAAATAACCAGTTAATTCAAAAAAAAAAAAAGAATTATATAATAAAATAGTGACAGATAAGGCTGAAAGGTTAATATTACAGACATGTTCAAACTACCATATATTCTCAGACACACCATTGAAATTATTATCATGGCAATTAAATGGAGATAGAGAACAAACTTCTATGATTCAAATAATGGATAAAGAAGGTAAAATTATTAAAGATCCAATTAAAATTAATGAGCAATTTGCTGAATTCTATAAAGAATTGTAGCAGACTTAACTTCAAGTGGATGATGACAGGCCTAAAGATTTCATTAAAAATATAGTTTTAAATACAATCCCATTACAGCAAAGAGAACAAGCATTTGTCAATGCCGAATGTTTGCTTGCTGGCATTGGCATTGGCAGTGTAGGAGTTAGAGAGCTGCATAATAGGAATGGCAGTCAAGTATTAAACTGAAACCAACCCCGCCACCACCCTGCAGAGACTGACAGGCATTGGGGTGTGCCTTTGGGTCATCAGGCATAATGGCTATGCCATTTCACCACACCCTGCCCTGCAGACACCGACAAGTGTCACGGTGTGCCTTGGGGCCTTTGGGCCTTATGCTCACCCCATTCCATCAGGAAATATGGTGAGATGGGTGCTATATAGGAGGATGGGGTGAACTTTGGGGCAGAAGAGTCCAAGGCACACCTCGATGCCTCTCACTGGCTGCAGGGTGTGGAATGATATGAGCATTACAGGCGAGAATCCCAAGTCACACCCCTGATGCCTGTCAATCTCTACAGGGTGGGGCGTTATCAATCGAAACCCTAACGTCGGGTGTTCGTTAGCATTTCCTCCAAATTTTCAACATGGGTTTTGTGACCCCACCTTATGAACAGTGGCAATATCAGTTTGTTAGCCAAAGCTGATTTTGCACAGCATTCACCATTTGGCACCACAGGTGCAAAAACACATTCAACAGGATGTGAAAAATGACAGCTGTACTGTTCATGAAGAGGTGGAAAAAATGGCAATGTTGAAAATCTGCAGAGAAAATATTACAAAAACTGGTGAAGTCACGAGCGTGCGTAGAAACTGGGCAACGCACACCCATAATGCAATTAGTTTGGGGATGTTTTACAGCAGATTGTCAACACAGGCATTTTGGAACCTCCGCTCATGAACAGTGTCACTGTGATTTTCTTAATCTGTCCCAAACAGTGATTTCCCACAGCGACCACGCATTTCTGCACTGGAAGTGTGAAAACACATTTTGGCCATGGTGTGAAAAATGACAGCTGTACTGTTCATAAGGAAGTGTGGAAAAATGCCAGTGGTGAAAATCTAGACTGAAAATATTAGAAATCCATGAACTTATAAGAGTGCGTGGAAACTGCGCAATGGTTGCTCATAACAGTCATTTTATGGACTTTTTTCCCCAAACTTTTAACATAGCCATTGTAACACCTCTGCTCATGAACAGCGTCACTGTGATTTTCTTAATCTGTCCCGAACAGTGATTTCACACACCGACTGCGCCATTGTGCGCTACATTACTGGAAACACATTTTGGTGAAAGGTTAAAAATGACAGCTGTACTGCTCATAAGGAGGTGTGGTAAAGAATAACAATGTTGAAAAATCTGGAGTGAAATATTATTGAAAATTCGTGAATTCTGGCGTCGCGTAGGAACAACACAACGCGTATAAGTAACACAGTCATTTTGGTATCATCACCAAATGTTCAACATAGGCATTTTAGGGCCTCTGCTCATGAACAGTGCCACTGTCAGTTTCTTAATCTGTGTGGAACACTGATTTCCACACCAACCACGCTATTCCGTGCACGAAGTGCAAAAACACATTTCGTCCAGGGTGTGAAAATGACAGCTGTACTGTTCACAGGAGGTCTGAAAAATATCAATGTTGAAAATCTAGGATGAAAATATTGCAAATTAGCGATTCACAGTGTGCGTAGCAACTCATAACGCTCGTAAAACAGTCATTGTTGGGATTTTTCCCACCAAATTTGCAACATAGGCTTTTTGAGAGCCCACCTCGTGAACACTGGCACTGTAGTTTCATTAATCTGTTTGGAAAGGTGATTCCGTGCAGTGACCACAAAAATCACCTTTCGGGGCCGATTAACACCATGACAGTGATAGAATTCATCAGGAGAGGTCCCAAAAACCCCATGTTGAAAATTAAATTCCAAAAAATGCCCAAGATATGCAGCACAGTTGAAAAAAACCCTATTTATTCCATTATACAGATTACTGGCATTTCTTCAGTTCACGGTCAGCTTTGAAGAGTGCAGACATGTTCCCGGTCCACCGAAGATTGTCTTGCCAGACTCCGCAGGTAAGTATGGGGTGAGGTGGGTGTATGGGGAGGCAGGTTGCACAGTGGGTGGAGTGCAGGTTGTGGGAGGGCCAGGGAGGCGGCAAGAGGGACAGTTTCCTTGATTTACATGTAAAAACAAAAAAGACATTGTGGGATGGTTTTATTTACGGGGCAATGTGGCACACTGGGTGGGCTCCCATCATGCTGTGAGTCTTTTTGGGAGGGACGGTGTAGCCGGCCGATTGGACACCTGTCGGCCACACAACAAGGAAGTCATTTATGCCGGCCGGGATTGGCACCACCGTTGGCACACAACAACAGGGGGTTGATTATGCCGACAGGGATTGGGCACCCCGTTGGCAAACAAGAAAAGTGGAGGGGCATTACATACTTTCGACGGGGAGTTGCCTCCACCATCGGCAACATACATCTGGGCCACTGCTGCCGACGGGGATTTGGGCCCCCGTCGGCAAACAAACGTGTTGAGGGGCACATGCTGCCAGGGGGATTGGGCACCCCCTCGGTAGGGGAAGGGGTTAATATTGTTTGTGAACAGGCAGAAACCGCTGCCATGTTCACAAACAATATCAGTATGTGAACATCCCGCCCTGCAATGACGGGTCGCTCCCTCATTGCAGCAAATGGCTGACACTGCAATGACGATGCGGACCCTGATTGCAGCAACTATTTTATCACAAGTTGGTGGCAACATTCCAAACTACTATCACCAGCTGTGTCCCCCATTATTGGAGGACATCACACACGCCCCAAAATGCCGTGCAGGTATTGGCCTCAACAGTGCCGCACCTCCAGAACCTGCTTCAGCACCAAGCTGCCGCAATATGTTTCTTGCGCTGTGCTCAAGCAAACATAAAAATTAAATAGTAAAATAACAGCTGAAGAAATAATAGAAGCAATACAATCATTATCAAATGGTAAAGCACCAGGATCAGATGGGATTCCCATTGAGCTTTATAAAAACTCTAAACAGGAAATTGTTACAAGAACGCTAAACCTTTTTGATTCATTTAATACAAGATGTTCTGAATTATTTCTATGTAGCCACTATTCATCTGTTTCATAAGAAGGGGAAGGACACACACGAATGTGCCTCCTATAAGCCAATATCTCTTTTAAATGTTGACTATAAAATTTTTGCTAGGATACTGGCACTCAGGCTGGAAAAAATACTGCCGAGTTTGGTACATGAAGACCAAAATGGCTTCATAAAAGGAAGGAGAGTATCAGAAAATATAAGGCGAACATTAAATATCATTCACAATAATCTAAACAATAATGTAATTCTATTATCTATTTACGCTGAAAAGGCTTTTGATAAAATCGAAAGGTAATTCATTTTTCAAACATTATAAAAAATGCAGATGGGGCAGCAGTTTATGCAGTGGGTTAAATTAATATACGGTAAATCTTTGGCAAGGGTGAAAACAAATACAGTACTATCTCCATATTTTCAATTAGCTAGGGGTACAAGACGGGGGTGTGCACTATCCCTATTAATATTTACGTTAATTATGGAACCATTTGCTAGTGAAATTAGGAATAACAAACAGATTAAGGGTATTCAAATTAACTATACAGAAAATGAGTTTATTTGCTGATGATACCCTTCTGTATTTTTCAGACCTGAAAGAATCAGTAGCAGAATTAATAAAGATAGCTGACAACTTCGGTGAAGCATTGGGTTATTCAATTACTTGGTAAAAATAATTTAAAATAGCATTAAACCTTTTGCATAAAATCAATCTTCCAAATGTATGTAAATGTTGTTTGGTAAAGCAAATACATTATTTGAGTGTGAATATTCCTTACCAAATAGAGACGATTATACAAATTAATTATAGTGACATAATATACTAGGTAGATAAGGAGTTAGGGGGCTAGTAGGCCCATAATACTCCTATAGTAAATAATATTTAATAGTGGGATTTGTAAGAATATATTTATCTAATCTACCCTTGAAAGTGGTTTTTGAATCACTAATAATGACATTCAATGGAAGTGCACTCCATGGACTGATACTTCTCACAGTAAAATAACATTTATGAGGCATATGCTTAAGACCCCTACCTTGTAATTGGAGGGGATGGCCTCGAGTATTGAAAGTAATTTTTTTGAAATCCAAACCCATGTTATACATCAGATGATCATCTTGAATAACATCAAACATAAATAACAAGCCACCCCTCCTGTGCCTGGTAGCCAGTGACATTAAATTAAGAGAAGCAAGTCTTTGGTCATATTGCATATTAGTATACCCTTTAATGAATTTGCTAAATTTTATCTGAACTTTTTCAATTTGGAGAATTTTCTGCTTCCTAAAGGGACACCAAAACTGGGAGGTATAATCCAAATGAGGAAGAACATAGGCTCTATAAAGGGGCAACAAAACCCTTACATCTCGAGATTTAATGTTCCTAAGAATGTACCACATGGCAGCATTTGCTTTTTGAATAGTTTTATTAACCTGCACTTTGAATGAGGAATCATTCGTGATATAGGGCCAGATATTCAAAGCTTTGCCCCTGGGATAAGTTAACACTGCCTGGCGGGCAAACTTAGCCTGGAGCACAAAGCAAGCTATATTCAAAAGGAATAGCCCGGGGCAAACAGCTTCTGAATATAGCATGGGAATGAGGCCATGCAAACTGGGTTGGGAGTGCAGGGCAAACGTAGCCCTGGAATAAGACAGCACTGAATATAGCAACCAGGAAGTGCAAACCACAACATCAACACAGTGCACAGCAACATGAGGGCAGGTAGAGATGAACTATGTGGCCAATGTGCATGCCAGCAGATGCGTGGACCCAGTACAGCAGCAGGCAGCAGCAGATGTGAAAGAACAGTGATCAAAACTGTATAAATATCCCCAAACCATTAGCGCCGCACTAACACGTTAGCGTGGCTTTAGCACGGAGCTAAGCTGCTAGCCCAGTGCTAACGTGTTTGCCTGGTGCTAAGATTTGCCATATTCAAACGTGACATGCAAAAAATGAGCCTACTTAGGTAATCTCTAGGCAAACAGCCAGATTAGCATCTCATCATTCCCTGATTTGCATGCAGTTTGCCCAGTGTTACTGCAGGGTCCCACAGCTCTACCTCTAGGTCAGTCTGGAAGTACAGGGGCTGGCCAGGTCTGGCCACAGCTCCACCTGTAGGTTAATCTGACAGTGTATGATGGTTGCTACAGGCTACATGTATGCAGTACAGCATAGCATTGTGTGCCCCAAGGGAGAACACAGCATAGGTACAGGTGGTGGTGGTGCTGTATGCAACTGTCACACTGTAGGCCATGCTACACTGCACAGCATACACTACAGTAGCAAGGGGGCTGGTAGTGTGAGGGACACAGCAATGCCTATGGTATGTAGGGCAGTGATGACCACTGCACTGTACAGAGTGACAGGCCCAGCATGCAGGTGATTACTGAAGGTGGACAGTACTGTTTCACCATTGTGTGCTGCACAGATGCTGCACCTGTAACATGGGATGCTCACAGTCACATTTGCATGGCCAGCTGTGTGTGCTGTGGCTTCTGCACAGTTGTGCAGTATGTTGCTGAGGGGGGGGGCATGTATGCTCCGACAGGCACTCAGGTGGTGGGGTATTCCAACTACTGGCCCATGTGCACTGCATGATGTGTCCCAGCCATGTGGCCACACCTGGGCTGTGGTGAGGTCTGGCCACCCGTACACCCTCCCCTCAGTGGCCACCATGCCCACAGTGCTGCATGTGCGTGCTGGCATCTGTTGGTCACCACAGATGTATGGTCTGCAGGTGTGTGCTGTATGGCCACACTAGCTAGTTGTCCCCTGTGGGTCGGATCCCCCCCTTACTGTCTGTACTTGGCTGGGACTGGTGGCAGCTGTGGGAATCATGGTGGTGCCAGCAGTGAGCAGCATGTGTCCTCCATGTCAGGCATTTTCTAAGTGTCATGCTCTTATATTAGGGTCGCGCAAGCCATGCTAATCCCATGCAATCACCGCACTATACACCAATGACGTGCAAAGCTGTTTGCCCAGGGTTAAGACCAGCTTTTCCTGGGCGGTAATTTGTTCTTCGCTAAGGGTCGTGCTAAACACCTTAGCGGGCTAGTCATGAATATCTCATAGTGCCTGTATTCATGTTCACTTTGCCCTTGCATATAATTATGGTTTGCTCGGTGCTAATGCACTTTGCCCGCACTATGTGGCCTTTTGAATATGGCAGTCCCACGCTAATCCCACGCTAAACCCATGCAAACCTTTGCGGACCACACAAAGCTTTGAATATCTGGCCCATAAACACCTAGATCTTTTTCCACTACAGTACAAATAAGGGGCTTGTTATCCAGCCTGTATGTATTTTTAGGATTAATAGATAAAATACAGAAAGATTAACAAAAATGGCAAACACTTCCATTAACCTTAACTGGTAGGATAAATGTTATTAAGATTAATTTATTACCAAAGTTGTTATACATTTTTCAAGTATTACCTATTGAGCTTTCAGACAAATATTTCAAGAAATTGAAAAAGATCATTACTTCATACATTTGGAATAAGCATCCAAGAATAGTGTATGATATATTAATAAAACCAGTTGAAAGAGGAGATCTAGCATTGCCAGACCTATATACTGTATATATTATATATCCACACAGTGTGGTACTATATGGCAATGGCTTGGTGATCAAAGAAGGATGTAACTGCCTGTAAGAATGGTATATAAACTACACACAATACCACCTAAATATTTTTTGTTTATTCCATATTATAAACAGATTAAACAAATAATTTTTAAAAAATCTGAAAAACATAATAACTAGAACAATGATAGATGCACGGTACAAAGCACACAAAATTATTAACTATAAATTCAAAATCTGCATGGCTACACCAGTTTATAACAATATAGGGTTCATACCATTTAAAACAGATAGGGCCAGATATTCAAAACTTTGCGCAGGGCACAAACCATTTGCACAGGGTTAGCGTCGGGTTTGGAAGGATCTGCTATATTCAAAAGGTCAAATAGTGTGGGCAAACTGCATTAGCACTGGGAAAAAGTATAATGTATGCAAGGGGCAAACTGAGGAAGCATGTACATGAATATAGGTGCAATGCTATATTCAGCAAATAGCGTCGCGCAAAGTTTTTTTGCATGACTTAGGACAACACATTGCATGGTGTAAATTACCACCCAAGAAAAGGTAGTCTTAACTCTGAGCAAAACAGCTTCGCATGACTTTGTGGCTTTGCGCGGCTTTGCATGACTTTTGTGCAGCTTTGCGAGACCCTAACCAGTAAGTATTAAACAAGGAAATAAACCAGACATAGAAGAAACTTGCTGCACATGGATGGCATCCCTATGATGCCATTATCTGCCACCAGTCCCAGCCATGCCAGACAGTAAGTGGTGACCTGGCTCCCAGTGGACACCATGGCAGTTTGGCCATACAGCACACACCTGCAGACCAACCATTGGTGGACACCAACAGAAGCCAGTGCACACATGCAGCTCTGTGGGCATGGAGGGTGTTGAGGGGAGGGTGTACAGGTGGCCAGGCTGCACCACAGACTGAGTGTGGCCACAAGGCTGGGACAAGCCATGCAGTGCAAATGGCCCAGTGTTGGGAATACCCCAACACCAACGTGCCTGTCTGATGGTATGTGCCCCCCCAGTCACATACCGCACATATTTACAGACACCACAGTACACACAGCCAGCCATGTTCATGTCACTGTAAGCATCCCATGCCAGTGGTGCAGCATCTGTAGGTCGCACAACAGCATAACAGTAATGACAACTGTCAGTACACACCTGCAAGTTGGGCCTGTCACAGTGTATAGTGCAGTGGTCACTGATGCCCTACACACCATAGGCATTGCTGTGTCCCTCACACTGCTGGCCCTCTTGCTACTGTAGTGTCTGCTGTACACTGTAGCAAGACCAAGTTTGACAATTGCACACAGCACCACCACCACCTGTGCCTGTGCTGTGTAGTCCCCTGGGGCACACTATCCTATGCAGTTCTGTAGAAATGTAGCCTGCAGCTACCACCATGCTCTGCCAGACTGACCTTCAGGTGGAGCTGTGGACAGACCCAGCCAGCCCCTGTACTTCCAGACTGTCCTTCAAGTGGAGCTGTGGGACCCTGCAATAGCGCTGGGCAAACTGCATGCAAATCAGGACATAATGAGATGCTAATCTGGATGTTTGCCCTCAGACTGCCTAAGCAGGCTCATTTGCATGTCACTTTTGAATATTGCAAAATTTTGCCTTGAGCAAACGTGATAGCTCCAGGCAAATGGCTTAGCTCCATGCAAAACCCGTGCAAATGTGCTTGCACCATGCAAACATTTCAGAAACATTGTACATTTCTGCACATTTTAATTTCACATGCGCTGATGCTTGCAACTTTAATGACTGCAGTCCTTTGCTAGCACACACATTGGCCACATAGTTCACCTCTATCTTCCTTCACATTACTGTGAACTGGGATGCTGTTGTTGTTTGCACTTCCTGGTTGCTACATTCAGAGCTGTCTTATTTCCTGAGCTATTTTTGCACTGCATTTCCAGCCCAATTTGCCCGGCTTCCTTAGCATGATATATTCAGTAAGTTTAGCACCGGGGCTATCCCTTTTGAATATAGCGGACTATTGGTTCTGGGCTAATTTAGCATGCCGGGCAGTGCTAATTTAGCCCCAGGGCAAAGTTATGAATATTTGGCCCATGATGTAAATAAAATATGGTATCAAAAAGGAATCAGTCATTTTGGTCATATATTCCAAAACAATAAAATAAAAACCTTTGCTTGCCCAGCCCGGTGGCACTGAGGGTTGAGGCGCTGGATGCCACACCTTGCTCCACGCTGGCGACCCGAGTTCAGGAGCAAGCTCAGGTGCCAGTACCAGATCGGTAGGGAGGGAATGGATTGAGTGTCCTCAGGACTGCTCTCCTTTCCCATGGGGGAGGGTATTGGGGATGGCCAGTGTCCCAGCGAACCCGGTGGAGACCGGGGGCACTGCAGGATAGCGGGCCAGACAGTTGCGTGGGTTGAGCGTGGCGGATGCCGGCAGGGTTGCCATGCGCCATGGCGTCATTGCATGCCACGCTCAGGGGGGTTGGGAAGTACCTAGAAAACCCCTTGCTGGCTGGATCGGTGACGGCTCCACAGTGCCTGACCACCACACATCCGTAACTGGGACTCCTCCTCTTCCCCTTGAACTCCCCATGGACCTAGGGGCTGGGGGTCCTGTGGGGAGAGCTAATGACTTAGAGGAAGCTAGGGGTCTCAGTGGGCAGCAGAGTGGCAAGCGAGCTGGTAGCCTGAGAGAGTTCCAGTCTGGTGGGGTGCCATGAAGAGAACTGAGAAAAAAAAAACTACTTAATTACAAAATGAATACAATTTACATCAGTCAAATATTTTTCAAGATATACAGATAAAACAATATTTATTAAAAATTAATGGGAAATTACAATTACATTATAACTCACCAATATTAGAATCATATACTGTATACATAAAACAAATGAGTTGAAATTGATATCAGCAACTTATTATATTTTAAATGGCAAAATAGATAATGAACTGTCAAAACTGAAGAATAAATGACAGCAGGATCTAGGTATAAACATATCTGAACTATGGGAAAAAAATCTAAAAATACCCTTCACCTATACTAAAGCAACTAAAATTCAACAGATACATTACAATACTACACATAGAGTGTATTATACACCTACAAAACTACATAAGATAAATCTTGTGATTGACTTGAAATGTCCACGATGTGGCAACACATCAGGTATGCTCATACATTTAATACATTCATGTCCAAATTTATTGAATTTTTAGCAAAAACATTTTAATTTGCTAAATAAGATAACTAAACAAAATATTCCTTTTTCACCCTTATCTACTTTATTAACAATAATACCTACAGGACATGATACAGAAATTTATATACAAAAAATTCTTCATTGTTGCATTTATTGTAGCACATAAGTGTATTTGTTAAAATGGCAAATGGGGCACACCCTGATAGGATTTTGCCAGCTGTGGGAAGCAGTGGCCACCAGAGGCCATCACCTAAGGCTGGTAGGGGGAAGGCTCAGAGTTGAGACTAGGAGGCATTGCTTCACTGAGAGGGTGGTGGAGCCACGGAATGCATTGTCAGGGGAATTGATGGAAATGAAAATGGTGGTGAGCTTCAAAAGGGGCTGGGACCGGTATAGAGGGAAGATTAAATTGAGTAATACTGGACCTGGAAATGCACACCCGATGGGGGAGGAGATGCATCTACCACGTGCTGATCTTCGAGTAGACTAGATAGACCTTCGGACCTACTCTGCTGGCATCTTAATGTATTAGCATGTTAAAATGGAAGAACACCAACCCCCCAGTATTGAAAACTTGGATAAATTTCATGCAAGATATTATGCAAAAAGAAAAAATCTATTGCATTAAAGTGGAGCAGACTAAGGTGTATGAAAAACTATGGGCCTCTTTCCAAGACGCCATTAAAATAGTATTATATAAAAATGTAATAACTATTGAGAGAATCTATAATTTTGCAACATTTGTTAAATATTAATCAAATTTATGTTTTAAATAAAGTTTAATAATGGGGAGTGTAGCCTAGATGATTTGGACACTTAGGGAGGTAGGGATGGAGTAATGATAATGATGATAAAGGAGGAGTAATCATACTGATTATTCAAATCTAAAAATGATGGAACCTATACTTTCATCTGAACTTTACCCCAACAAAAAGAAAAAAATACTCCCTTGTAATACCCACTAACGTATCTGTTATTTTATTTGTCAAATATATGGATCCGACTGAAAAATGCCGCTGCTGAGGATTCTTTTTCAGGTATTGTGTCACAATGGCTGCACGACTGCTGCACTGAAGAATGACTCTCTCTCCTACTCACTCTGCCAACCTGTGCTGCTTTGTGTGTGGCTCTAGTTGTGAGCTTTGCTAGGCAGTCTTATGTCTTAGTTGGTGTGCAGAGCTATATGAAGACAGGATTAGCCAGATAATAGTTGAAATGTAAAAAAAATAAATAAAAATTATACTGCTGGAAGTAGGAGCATTACAGATACAGTCCAGCTCAGTTATAACGGACACGGATATAGCGGACACCAGTTTATAATGGACAATATAGCAAAACCAAATGCCCTAAGATATGCCTCTTATACAAAAAATCTCAGATAGACCGTACATTATAGTCCTCACATAGTGGCCACTTCATGTAGCAGTATGGTAATGCAGATCACGCTTAATGAGGTATTAACCTGTTTTGCCAGCTTTTCAGTTAATTGTGGATCATACTTAAGTGGTTGCAAACTTGTAAACTCACAATTCTGTCACCTTCTGTCCTCCAAGCATACTGCTCTGACTCTCGCCTGAAAGTTGTGATTTTAAATGAAGCTGACAAAATGCCTAAGACCAACGTATGGGAGCTTGCTCGACATTTTGGTCTCCCTAAGTCCACCTTCTCTGACCTTCTCAAAAACAAACAGAAGCTGCTATAAGAATGGCATATGAACCAGAACCCTGAACGAAAGAGAAAACGTGAAGGTAAGGAAGGGGACTTAGAGGAAGCTCTCTTGCAGTGGTTTATTAATGCTCGCAACCACGAGGCAATGATCAGCGGTCTGCTGCTGCTTCAGAAAGCAGCTCAGCTAGCTACTGAGATGGGGAAAGAGGGTTTTACTGCATCAGCAGGTTGGTTGCACCACTGGAAGGTCTGGAATGATATCAGCTTCAAAAAAGCCCTTAGGGAAAAACAAAATGCCGACGTGGCTGAGGCTGAGCAGTGAGTTATGGAGGTGCTTCCTACTGTTCTCGATGGGTACACTGCACACAATATCTTCAACGCAGATGTGACCGGCTTTTTGTATCACTGCATTGGTCACGGGACAATGATTTTTAAATCTGAAAGTGTAACAGGCCACAAAAAGGCCAAAGAAAGACTTTTGGTGCTCTGCTGCTGTAATATGGCAGGCACCGAGAAGAAGGATCTGTTAGTGATAGAGAAGGACAGTAGGTGTTGACCAAGTACTTTTGTGGTGTTCAGCACCTCCCCGTAACATACAGGGCTAATCGGTCATCTTGGATGACTGCTGACTTGTTTATGGAGTGGGTAAGAGTATAGGACAAGAAGCTAAGGAACAGGAAGATCTCTTTAATTTTAGACGACTTTGCAGGGCATCCTGCCATCCCTGGACTCAAGAACATAAAACAAATTTTTCTACCACCAAATACAACATGCATGATCCATCCCTGAGATGAAGGCATCATTTACTCTTTCAAACAACATTATGTTCATGCCATGAGCTCTAGGGTGGTGGAGATGTTGGATGCTTCAGAGGAGCTAACAGCAGCAGTCTGCATCAAGAAAAATCACGCTGTCAGGATGATGAAGCAGGCGTGGGATAACATTATAGTGGAGGCTATGGTGTGCTGTTTCATCAAGGCTGCTTTTAATACAGACCCCAACATAAACACACAAGAAGAACAGGAGAAGGAACTGCTGGCACTGCCTGGTTTAACCGAGGATGAATTTGTGGAGATCTGCCACCTTGGGACAGTATGCCACAGGAAGAGTACAGTGATGTAGAAGAGGTCCTGAATGAAATGGCAAACACTAAGTCAGGTGAAGAAACAGATGTAGAAGAAGAGGATGAAGAGTCTGAAGTGATCGGCACCCATTCTGATGTGAAAGCTGCCCTGCTTACATTACGGAGAGCCATTGAACAGCATCCAATACTCCAGCCAAAGTGGGATAATGTGACACAGATGAAGCATAAGTGGTCTCAATATGCTCAGTCAAGGCTCCACCAAAGAAACATTACTGACATCTGTACCCCTGTACCAAGCGCCTCCACCCCCCCACACCAAACACACTATGAGCAACTACAGCTTAAAGTACTCTGCTCCACTTCACAAGAAGTTTTTTTAAACAATAAAAATAAAAGTTACATTTTAACAAGCACAAAAACCACAAAAAGCACAAAAGCACACAACAGCACTGAACTAAATTACTGCATGCCAAGCATTAATGTAAAATGCAGCTTCGCGATTAGCTGTTTACCCAGTTTATGATATGAAAACGTCATCGCAGATATAGCGGACAATGCTTATAATAGACAAAAACAGGATTGCCCAAGGTGTCCGTTATAAGCGGGTCCGACTGTACCTCTCACTAAGCAAGAGACACCCGCCATGTTTTGAAAACTGTTCTGCCCTCCCACAGAGCAAATGTAGCCAATCATAATGCAGGGTTTGAAAGTTCACAGGTCACGTGTCTAGCAAGCCCACTTAGCACCATAACAACTAGCTGCACAGTGTGGGAGAGTCCTGCAGTTACAGTGTTCTGGTTCTCTGAAAATACTATCATTCAGAGCTCCAAATGATGGCATTATGGGCTCTGAACTACAGTATCATGGCTCACAGATGGGTCCTATGCATGAACGGGCAAGAATTATGCACCCAATGCGTGTATCTCACCTGCATAGCTCCACATCCCCTGACAGGTGCAGGGTGCACAGTATTCACTACCGCATGCACCCACAAAGCATCTGTCCAAGGCCTCACCCCCCAGTGCACAGGCCCGTGCAGAGTAGCCGAGGGTAGAGTAGCAGACCCAGGTGGGCATCCAATCAGGTTCCTGTCCTGGGTCAAGGAGTGGATCCCTTTGCTCATGTAGGCACATGTCCTGGTGCATGAATACCTCCAGCAGGCACCTGGACCTGTGTGGCCATGTCCAGCTATCCAGTGCCCCCCCGCCCCATACCAGCTCCCGTGGCACAGCAAGCCACACAGCTGTAACCCACCCGCAGCACACACACAAGCACTGACATCCTCCATCCTTGTGCGGCCAGGTAAACCTTGCACACACCCAGACCCTGTCCCAATGCGTGCAAAGGAACACCCCCCCCAACAGGTGGCGGCCTGTCTCCATATGTGGCATTCACCCCTCAAACACAGGCCTGTTCTGACCCCGTTAATGCCATGCATCCCTGGTCCCCATTACTGCCATTCACACCCCCAACATGACAGCCCAGATATACACCCCCTTCCCACGTGTATGCTCAGTCCCTGTTGTGCTGAGTAACATCGCTTGGATGGCTGTTGGCCAAGGAGGTGAGAAGTGGACTTCGCTGCTGGCTGTCCTTAACCATGGCACTGACAGGCAGGTACAGGGGATGGGGGTGGTGATGTCGGTGCCACAGGGTGGGGGGGTCCACTGAACACCATTGAGGGGGATGGTGTGGTGGGTTCGGGGACCAGTGGTGTTTGGGTTTAATACATTTTCTTCTAGTTCAAACACATGTGGTGACTGGGACGGGCATGCTGAGCCAATGCCATGGACTGGGCCAGAGGTGGGGGAAGCCATTGGACCATCGATGATGTTGCTAGGGTACAGGGGTCGGGGGTTGGGGTTGTGAAGCTGGAGCACCACTGGGTGTGTGAGGAGATGTCTTACTCAGTACAGTAAGGACCAGGCATACAGGTGGGGGGATGCATATTGGGGCTGTCATATTGGGTGTGTGTGTAAATGGCACTAAAAGGGGACTGGGCATACATGGGTGGGGAGCATGTTGTTCATCCGCTGGGGACCGGGCTTACATGTACAAGTTGGGGGTGGTTGTCTTTACTACCGGGGACCAGGCATGTATATGTGTGTGTGTGGTAGTTGCTCATACTACACAGGGACCGGGCACATGTGTTGGGGGGGACTGCTTCTACCAATGGGGGGTGAGGACAACATGTGTGGGGAGTACAGGGGCAATGGGGCTGCCATGTGTTGGGAGGTGGGGGGGATGTGTGGCTCATTCAGACAGCCACACAGCAGAGGTGTGGAGCTGCACCAAAGGGCACTAATGCCATCTCGTGTGGCCACTCATCTGATCAGCTGCCCCAACCCTCCCCATCTGCCTAGTGGGATAGGGACGCACAGAGGGATGTTTCCCCGTCCCGCCATGCCCAGTGGGTGCAGTCCATGGGGGTGTGCAGTGGGTTACAGCAGGATCCCCCTTGGTGTAACCTGCACCCACCTATGCCCCCCCTGTGCACAGAACTATGCGTCTTCATGCATGGTGCATAGTGCAGGCACACCTCCGGAATGCCCCCGGTGTGTTGCTGTCCATGCAGCCAGAGGACAGGGCATGTATCCACCCTGTGCACAGATGGTGAATGCCGCTGAGGGTCCTGTGTGCATATTTTCTACTTAGGCATGCCTACATGCCTCAGATACATGGCACGTAGGCACCCTTTTTTGTCATGCATAGGCACCAATGGTATTATCACTTTTCAACAGTGATATTACCAAGATTTTTTCATATGATTTTTTAATGCATTAATTTTACTTATTCATGTATTACAATATGATATATGAGAATCTTATAAAATATGATATAATTAAGCAATAAGGCATGACAGGGTGTGGTATATCATGGGATATCATCACGCCTTGGGTGGTTGGGCACGAGGCCACAGGCCGAGTGCATCCAACCACCCGAGAAGTAACGATATCCCATGATACACTATACCACACCCTGGAGTGACTTATTGCTATTATGAACTGAGTTTCAAGTTTTGTAAATAAAAAAATAAAAGAAACAGATTTTAAAATGTTTTATTAATGAGTTTTTGGGTGGTATAGGAGTACATTTTGAAAAAATAGTTCTCAGATAGTAGAGAGCAAGGAGGCCAATGGCGCCGGAACTTTTTTGAAGCCGTGATGATGTAGCCCATCATGGCTTCAAAGAGCTCCCAGCCAATCATATTCCTCTATTTACGATCCTCAGTTCATAATATGATGTATATATTAGCAAATAACGTGATTCAATTTTTTACATGATACAGTATAACCTCATTTATCCGAATGTGCTGGGGAACAATGAAATTGTTTGGATAAATGGGGTTTGGATAAGTGAGAGCACTTTACACTGAAGTCTATTAAACTGGGAGGCACACCACAGTTTTGGATAACTGAGAGTTCTGGTTAACTGAGGTTCAGACAAATGGAGTTATTATTATATTAGAAGATTATATAATTTTGTATACTATAATGTATCATATAGGATAAAAGAATATAATCTAACATGATGTAAAAGTCTATGATAAATAAAAAGGAAACGCCTGATATAATATGAGATAATATTATATGACATAATATAACTTAATGTTTGATACTTTTATTTTGATTGATTATTTATGATTTTTTATTCACTGCATGTACCAAGAAAACATGATTTGTTACACTGAACTTGGGATTTGGTCATGCTTTTTGAATTTACAGTATTCCTTCATACTGTTTTCAGAAACTGTTTGTGACAATGGGGGGACTTTGGAGAACTGGGCACTGAATACAGGATGATTTGGGGGGTATACAGTTCATAATCGTAAGTCCCTAGGAAAGCGGGTGATGGGCGGGGCGACTAGGGCAGAATGGGGACAGACACAATGATGGAGGATAAAAACCTTTGTGGAAAAAAGAAAAAACGGGTATGCTTGTGGATGCTCAGGATGGTTTCAGCATCGGATGAAGTGGAAACATAGAAACATAGAAACACAGAATTTGACGACAGATAAGGACCACTTGGCCCACCTAGTCTGCCCATTTTCCTACATAAGAGATAAGCTGCAGATCCTAGTTAACCAACAGCTTACTTCCTTCTACCCCCCACAGGGACAGCTGCTTGCACTGTGATGGGAGGGAAACCAGTGAG
Source organism: Neoceratodus forsteri (assembly GCA_016271365.2). NCBI lineage: Eukaryota > Metazoa > Chordata > Ceratodontiformes > Ceratodontidae > Neoceratodus > Neoceratodus forsteri. The sequence continues at coordinate 1,721,674,823 of CM057449.1, read as the reverse complement.
TTTCTAAGGACAAATGAACCATAGTTTCTTTGTTTGTACTTAGTGATTTGCAAACTCAGAAAACTTTACTTCATTAAATACTTCACCAAGTTTCCTGACTTAGAAAACTGTGAACCACTTACTTTGTCTTCACTGAATGAATTAGCACTGCTCATCCAGAATTAAAGTGAAGTGCCTGCAGTAAAACTATATAACTACCCTGCACCCTCTTTGACATATCTCCCACCCCCTGCCAATCACACCACAGGTATTTAACTATAACCCCCACTAGACCCCCTCCCTCCTACCTCCCCCACCGTACCTACCAACTCATAGATGAAAAATCATACCTTTTTCTGCCTACTGAAGAACCCTCTCACTACACATCCCAGCATCCTATTTGCCTTCCCAAGTGGCCTGGTACACTGGGCCACTGACTTGAGGCTATCATTGAAATATTGAAATAAATTTATTTGTATTGTTTTAATTGATAATTTTAAGGAAATAGTTTTAAGTTATCTATATCTGGGAATGCTGAACAATTGAGATTTATTTTTTATTAATATAAGTGGTTGGCTATATATTTTTTGTTTATATTTGTTTATTGTTTCTTTTTGTAATGTGTTGGGGTGATTTGGCGACGGTTGGGCATTATTCCCCCGGCAGACTCAGGGAATTGTGTCCCTTTGAATGTCCACCATTACCATCTGACACCTATTTTAGGTGTCGTGCTTTGGGCATTTAGAGGAAACATAAAAGAAGATGGAGAGCAGAGTCTGGTGGGAGACAGGAGGGGGAAGGCGGATTGGGGTGGTAGGATCCAGGAGACACCCTGGGGCGAAATGGGGCCAAGATAGAAGTCATTCTTGTCTTGTTCCCATACCCAAGGGTTCCGACTTTAGTAGGCAGGAGCCGAGGTCTTCCCAGACAGCTCATCCAGCCTTAGCGGTGTTATGCAATGCCAGATCTATTAAAAACAAGACGGCTATAACAGCTGATCTTGTTGGATCAACTGATCTGGCATGCATCACCGAGACCTGGCTGGATGAAAATTCAGGCCCTATATTGGCCTCAGCAACACCAGCCGGGTTCTCGGTGATACACCGTCCAAGGCTGGATCATAGGGGCAGGGGTGTAGCCATTATGTTTAAGACTGAGCTGGGCCTTGTGGATGTGCCTTTGGGAAGTATCAGATCCTTTGAATATATCTTGGGTGAGGGTGTAGGTTGCAGAATTCTCCTCATCTTTTATTTTTATTTATTTTAACATCAGTTTAACAACCTTTGAGCCGGAGGCTCATTTACAAAGGTACCTCGTCACAAGGAGGACAATGACATACATACAGGAGACAATCAGCAATACAGTTCAACAATAAGGCACAGTCAAGTTTCAAGTAATGATGGACATAACACTGTTAACCGCAAAATTAAGATAAGCAATTAGGAGGTAGGGTAGAAGAGTTGAAAAGAGCCCTGCAGAGGGAGAGAGTGGGCGAAATAAGGAGAAGTGCAACTCAGTGAGCTTTGTCATGGGGAGGGGTGGGGAGATCAGAGGCAGTGGCAGGAGTGTGAGTTGAGCAAGTTATTTTTGAGGGATTTTCTACCGTCCACCAGGAGATGGTGGAGAATTCCTGCAGGAGATAGCTGACTTCATCGTCGACCTGGTATTGCGGTCCCCCAGATTGTTAATTCTGGGGGACTTCAATGCCTGGGTCGACGATGAACTCTCTCATTTTGGTCAAAGTCTCCTCCAGTAGATGATTTCATTGGGCCTAACACAGGTTGTTACCTCCTCAACCCATATAAAAGGTCATTCATTGGATATGATCTTCCTTCTGGATATGGAGATTGCTGACTTGGGGGTGGAACCAGTCAGTTGGTCTGACCGTCACACTATAAGGTTCAGTTTCAGGGCTCCCCCTAATAGGTCTGCCCCTACAGAGATGGTTCAGTACTGCCCTTTAAGGGGTATTAGTCCCAGCGACCTGATGGCGGTACTGGATCTATCGTGCATGTCTAGTGAATGCATGAGTCCAGATGATCTCGTATTGGCCTATAATAAGGCTGTGGGAGATGCTCTGGACAAAGATTGCTCCTGTTCGTGTTCGGTCTCTCACACTCCGTTCAAGGAGTCCTTGATTGGACAGCTCCTTGAAGGAGTTAAGGAGAGTTGGCCGAAGGTTGGAGAGAGTCTGGCGGAAGTCCGGAAATGATGCTGACAGGCTTAGGTTGATGGCACATTATGATGGCTATCAATCAGAAATCAACCGTAAGAAGGCAGAGTTCCTGTCCAGGGAGATTTCTGCTGCACAGAATCGACTGGCTCAGCTTTTCTGGACTGTTGACAGACTGTGCAATCCAGTCTGTCTCCAGCCCAGAGAAGCCTTTTCTCAGCTAAGATGTGAGGAGTTCGCTCGTTCTTTGCAGATAAGGTTGCTAGCATCAGGTCTGGTATCGGTCACTCCTCCTCCTTTAAGGGATTGCAGCTGTCGACAGGAAGTGTTATCCACCCGGTCTGTCTGGTCAGATTTTCACCGGCTGGCATTCACTGACATTGTGAAGATCATCCAAACATTGCGACCAACCAGTTGTAGTTTGAATCCGGGTCCTACACCCCTCTTAATAGGATGTTTAGAGGTTATCTGCCCGATCCTTGCTGGCATTGTCTGGAAATCCTTGGAGAGGGGGGTCTTTCCTGATCCCCTTAAGAAGGCGGTAGTTTGACCACTCCTAGAAAAAACCTCCTTGGATCCAGACTGTCTAGCTAACTATTTTAGCGCCCATGTTGTTTGCAGTGTATATGCTGCCTTTAGGAGATATCATCAGGCGATACAGTTTGGGTTTTCACTGCTATGCAGATGATACTCAGCTGTATCTGTCCTTTCCACCCGGGCAAGATGGTGCTCTCTCCTTGCTAGACAACTGCCTTACTGAGATCAGATTATGGATGAGTTCTAGCTGGCTGAGACTGAATCCTGATAAGACTGAGGTGTTGGTAGTGGACCCGGGTCGCCCGGTGACGGGTTTGGGGGCTGGCCAACCACCAGGCCTATTGCTTGGTGGTATGTCACTCACTACCTCTGATCGGGTATGAAACCTGGGCGTTATTTTTGATGACGGCTTGACCTTAAAATCTCAGGTGTCAGCCGTGGTCAAATTCTCTTTTTTTCATCTGAGGAATATCGCCCGGGTCAAATACCTGGTCCCACCGGGTGATCTGCCATTGTTGGTCCATGCCTTTATCACTACCCGTCTTGACTACTGTAACTCCCTTTACCTAGGGCTATCTGAGGTTGATATCCATCGCCTGCAGCTGGTGCAGAATGCGGCGGCAAGGCTTTTGACTGAGATCTCTAGATGCAGCCATATTACTCCTGTGCTCCACGAACTGCACTGGCTGCCTGTTAGGTGGCAGATCACCTATAAGGTTGGTTTACTAACCTTTAAAGCCCTACATGATCAGGTACCCGGCTACCTGAAAGATCTCCTGGTACCCTATTGCCCCCTCCGTCCTCTCCACTCCGCTAACGAGGGATTGCTGGAGATTCCCAGGGTTCGATTAAAAACATCAGGATCTTGTGCTTTTGCTTTTTCAGCACCAACCCTGTGGAATTCTCTATCTCGTTGGTTGAGAGAATGTCCAACCGTCGAGAAATTCAAAAATGAGTTGAAGACATATTTATTTAGTTTAGCATATCCTAGTTATGGTTGTTAATTTATGATCATTTTAACTTATGTATTTATGTGAATTTATTGTACAGCGCCTTGGTTTTGAAAGGCACTTTATAAATAAAGACGATTTGATTTGATTTGATTTGATAACCCTATGTCCCTTTCCACAGGGGTCAGAATGATTTTCCCACTCCCCAACCAGTAACCCATTTATACATTTCTCTTAGCTACGTTCATAACTTTGTACATTTTAGCTAGATCCCTCTTCATGCCCCTAACCCCCTCCTCTGTATTTACCCTGGCACAGAGTTTAGCATCTTCTGCAAAGAGATTAATTTTCCCTTGATCCCTTTCCCTATGTTGCAGATGTACACATTAAACCAGTGATGCACAACTTTTATTTGTGGAGGTCCACACTGAAGACTTGAGTCAAGGCCGAGGGCCAAGGTCCAGTGGCCTAGGGCCACTATAAAATGGCCTGTGGTGACAAATGTCCAGCAAGACGTTATTAAATGTATACATAAAACAAATCAAAACATACATTTATCAGTTTATTTGCTTATTTATTTATCAACATGTTACAGAAACTAAAAACAACAACAAAAAAATAAAAACTGCAAATGAAAGCTGCCAGGTCCTCGGTGGCCACAAATAGCTGCCATGAGGGACATTTGTGGCCCCTGGGCCGATTGTTGTGCACCCCTGCATTAAACAGTACTGGCCCCACCATTATCCCCTGTGGTATGCCATGTGTGGCTCCCTGACCTCTACTGTGAGTGTTCCTCATCCACTACCACCTTTTGGATCCTTCATCACAGCTAATTGACTACCAACCTGGTTAGCTTTGCTTCCACCCTAGACCTTGTAGCTTGGACCAGGCAAAATGAGAAAAATGTGCAATTCACCTACTTGTCATGAAATGCAGAAATTCACGTAGCAATACTCATCACAAATTCTGCACCTCACAGAACCATGAATTGTGAAGTTTGCAATGTGTGTAGTTAAAAGATACCTAAACAACATTTTGACAACAAACTATTCAAAAATCTGACTCCATAGGTGACTAAAGGAAAGGCTGCTGTATTCATTAATGCTAAAACTACATTTACATAATTTACCTAAATGTGGTTCCAGAGCATTTGAAAATTGTAAAATCAGCCTTCCAATTTAGAAAAAACTGTCTTACCTGCTTCCTAAAATGGCCGACAAATGTGATGTCATCTGAGCCAAAGTCAGAGAGCTATATGGCTCTCTGTAGTACTAACTAGTTCTTTTTTCCCTTTGTATAGAAGTGTTCCACCCAAATGGTCAAAACCATGTGCATTATTTAGTATAATGCACATCAGGCTATGGCTCTGTTCATTTTGTTTACTTTAACATGCTGAAAATGCGTCTTAATCCAACCGACTTTCTCGGTGGCAAACCACAGTGCAGTACAAATCTTGAATAACCTGGTGGTCTAGTGGTTATAGTGGATCCAGGATGCTACAGTGGGGGTGCTGGGGTGGTGTACATGCTTAATGTGCACTTTTTAACATTTTTATTAAACCTTTATATTTTCTGCTATATTCTTTTCCAGTACGTTTTTGACAGAACCTACAAATGTATTCCATAGTTTGAATGTAAACATTTGTACAATCAATAAATCAGACTTCTTCAACAAAGTGAAATACAGCAGCAGCTGCAAGCAAGTAAGTTACTATGGGGGGGGCCGGGTTGCAGCCACGACCATCACCACCCCCTAGAGCCACCACTTTTTTGTAGCAAAGTTCTTGTGCAGTCCAATGCTAGAGTTCATACTTTCTCGAAACTCAAATATATGCTTGTCTTGTCCTCTTTTTCCATGGGAAATAATAATAATAAGAAGAAGAATCAGCATTTATATAGTGGTTTTCATACACACCGTACCCCAAAGTGCTTTACAAGCAACACTAGACTGATAGTGAAGTGAAGTGAGTGAATGTGTAGTGGCAGCTGTTCCATACATTAATATCCACACACAGCCTTGGACAATTGCATGCACTGGTTTTATAGGAAGGGGAATGTTGGCCAGGACAATGGGGTCAGGTAGTGATCAAGGTGCTGGCCACCCCACATCTTATTTCTCACAGTAATCTGCTCATATTTCTCTCCTTCTGTCTTCCCTGCTGGGAATCAGATTTTGTTGCCATTCCACCGCTTTTGCAGCTGCTCTCTTGTTGTTTCTATGTGTGGGAGTTTCAGGAAAACGAGTGAGCGAATTCCTGATGGGAACCAGATTTTGCTGACATTTCATCACTTTTGCAGTTGCTCCTTAGGCGTTTCTGTGTGGGAGTTCGGGGAAGCAATGACGAATTCTGTTGGGAATCAGATTTTGCTGCCATTCTACGCTTTTGCAACTGCTCTCTTGGCGTTTCTATGTGTGGGAGTCTCGGCTCAATTGAATGTTTGCCGGCTCCAGTCCCAGGGATTATCGGTCATCATTTGATACAGGATGCATTTTTTTGATGCTGGATATATTGTGACGGTCTCTACAGTGACATATCTGGTGAAGATCTGGATTAGTTGGTGTCATTTGCTGTGACTGCTATACGACTTCGGGCATGAAAGAACAGTTTGTTGCCTTAGATGTATCATGAGTACTAGGACCCGATTCATCGATCGACGTCCTCTGTTTCTCTGGGACTCTAAATTTGATTTCAAGCTGTGTTTAAGGTCTCTTGGGGTAATATTGCCACATTGTTGGTTTTAGTTTTGGGAGTTTTCCCCCCCTTTCTCTTTGCCTGGGCATTTTGTGTTGTGCTGTCTGGGACCAAGCAGGAGCTTCTCCTGTTTCCTTCAAGGAGTTGGGGGTTATTGGGGGGGCTTCTAAGTTACTCTAGGGCCAGCCTTATTAGTCTGGTCTGGGGGTATCTGAAGCTGTGGGTCTTAGTGGTATAACTGGGCCTGATTAGGCAGTTTGGGGGCGTTGTGGGGGGGGGGGAGAGCCTCCTGTGTCTTACAGTTAAGTCGGTAGACATCTTTAACTTTATAAGAGACATTTTTCTTCCATCTATGAACTTGCACTGAGTCTGCATACTGCTGTTTTTTGAATGTACATTTATAATATTTTGGACTCTGACCTGGTTCATCGCACCACTACTGGATTTTTATTGGATTAATCTGTTTACATTATATGAAGGACAGTGTGTGCAGTGAGAGGGCCTCACTGTCCTTATGTATTTGGACCTTTCAACATTATATTCATTGGCAGTGAGAGTGCCTAAAAAAATTGCAATTTCATTTTCTATTGGATCCTGTTTCATCATTTAAAGGACAGTTTTTAATGGACTTCGCGTTCCTCATTAGGATTCTAAGTGATCCACTTGGTGTTTCAGATTTGGCAGACACACACACATCACATGGCTTACAGTACTGTAAGTCACATGCTCTTTAGCTAGGCAGGAAGAAAGTGAGTCACACAAGCAGACACTTTTACTTTCTCCTGTGCAGATGGAGAGAGAGTAGTGTGTTTTGTGACTGCTGATACTTTTAGATCAGAGCAAGGAGGAGATTTCAACTTTGATTTAGACCCGACAGCCTTTTTAAAAGCTACATTTTTTTGTCTTTTCTGTACTCTTTTTTACTTAATTTGTTCTTTCTATAAATTTTATTTTTCTTTCCTTTATAAGTAGTTAGTTGTTTGTCTGTGTCTGTGTGACTGTGTGTGTGTTGTGTGACAGTGTGAGTAGTGATTTCTCGGACTGAGGGAGCTCAGTAGGAGAGATGGACCAGGGTGAGGGAATGTCTGGGATGGGGCAGCTTTGGGGGAGCGTGGTAGTGGTAAGCATCGTACCATGTGCCTGTGTGGAGGGCATGGGCACCCATTCTTGTTGGACCACTCAAAACATGTGAGTGCCCCCCCCCCGAAGCAGGACCAGCACTGCCTCCTGTCCTGACTCTGAGGCAGTTGAACCACCACCACCAAGTCCAGCACCAGGTCCTCTGGAGCAGGATGTGCCTGTTCCCCCGGGCCCAGGTGTGGATCCCATCCCTGTTCAGCACCGTGACCAGCAGGCTTACAATACATCCAAGTGACTATTAAAAAAAATTTATGTTGTGATTCATGACGTGATCGTAAATCGTGATTTGTGACCATGATGATGAAGAAACGTGAATGCCTATGGCTGTACTTCCCAGGGCCCCAATGAGCTGTAGCTTAAAACTCCCAGACTTAAAAACACGTATCAATGAGTACAATGGTGGGGTGGTGAAGCCTGGAGAGATACTACAAAACAGGCTTACAATACATCCAAGTAACTAGAAAAAAAATTAATGTGATTCGTAACGTGAATGATCGTGAATCGTGATTTGTGACTGTGATGATGAACGTGATTTGTATCACAAGTGTGATTTGTATCACAAGTGACTCGTGATGATAGTCCTGACTTAAAAACGCATATTAATGAGTACAATGTTCATGCAGAATTAAGCACCACACCTGTCCAGTACTCTGAAGGGAAGCCAAAGAAACAACTGTGACTTAAGTTACAAATGGAGATTGGGCCCTAAAGAGATGCAAATGCACAGACAGATTAAGATTGTGCTGTGTACTGAACAGATGCAGACACAAAGACACAACACCTAACCAGTGCTCACCATCAGAAATTCAAATCTGGAAAAGAATACCTTTACCAGTTGAGGCGGGCCATGCGGGGCGGAGGCAGTGTACTGTACTGCTGCAGTAACAGTCACTAGTACTAGTACCAGTAAAGATACCACAAAGAAGTACAAAAATCACACAGGTGCAGTAGATAGCAGCTTCACATTGCTGAAATTATTATGTGGCACAATAAAAGGTGTCTGATTTGATGACACGCATCACACACATACTCACACACACACACTAAGTAATGCATAGCAAATTGAAAACTTCAGTAATATAACCACATATTTTAAACAAACTAAAATTATGCACTGCTGCACCACAACAATCAGCAAATAAATGGCAAGAAATATTGAAAATATTACTGTGTGTACATTAACACAGTTAAACAAGAAAAATATCACCAAAACAGAAAACACAGTCTTTTTCTCCAAGTTAATCTACCTACACCACGGATACACCCCTTCCCCAAAGCACACTTCCACTGTCTCTCAGTACACAGACTGAATATTGTACATTAACATTCAAAATCCATACACAAACAATAAACGCTCGATGATATGAGCACAGGAGGGTTTCCTATAATCGATGAACTAAAGTTTCAGCAAAAAAAATACTCTAAAAGGCTTTTTTAACAGCTTTTGAAGGTTTGAATTGCAGAGAGCTCTCAGAGCAGATTGTCTCCTACAGCTTCCTACACACACTACCCCAAATTGAGGCTGTGCAGAACAATCTAGAGCCCATGTGACCTGAAATCCCATGACACACTGCAAAATTCACCTTTGGAGCTTAAAAACAAGGTGAAGTAAGGCGAAGTACATTGTTTTCAATGTACTTCGCCTTAAGAATTGGTGGAGTAGTGGTTTGGGAAGGCGGAGTAACACAAAGTCATTGTTTTCAATGGACTTCACGTTACCCATTTGTAACGCAAAGTACTCCGCTTCGTGTTGTGGAGCACTCCGCAAATTCACCTTCACTCCACGGATCACTTCACATAGCGAATTGGGGCCACTTCGCCCACCACTACAAAGGATACAAGTCCTCACCAAGCAAACAGTAAATTCTGTACACCCAGGAAAAATATTCACTAAATCAGCAAGTTTCTTTCAGCATTTATGGCAACAGTCCAGGTCATCCAGTATAGTCTCCTTTACTCCAGATGCATCACATCACAACAACAGATCCAATGGTTTTATAGCCCATGCATGTATACAGCAGCAGAGTCACTGACTTGACTATGTTGCACTGATGCTTGGAGTTCATGTTTCATTTTGACTTACAATTTGTGTGCCACCACTCTCTTAGCCTAAATCAGGCCCCTCTTCAGGTCCCACAGAGCCCCAACCCTATCACCCCCCTTCTCCCAGGGATTACCTGCTCTATGCTGTGCATCCACAGTATTGCTTCCCTGTGATGGTTGTCTCCAGGCTGGCCCAGGTCCCTCAGAAGTGCTGTGGTTGTGTGGGGGAGTCAACCTGACTTGGCAGGTGTGGGGTCTGCAAGCTCCATGAGAACTGTCATTTTGTGACACCTGATGGCTTTTTTCCACTTTTAAGTTCTCCCCAGTTCCCATGACCAGGGCTAGTTCCCAAACCTGGGTTGCTGGCATTGCGAGCAGTAGTGCTACTGCAGCACTAATGGACTAACTGGGATTTCATTTTAAAAACTAAGATCCCAGCCCTAACAGTATTAAAGTTATTCCTTTCTACAGATAATTTCTTGGAGAAGGGCTAACTCTGGAACCATTAGTGCTAGGGACTTCATTTTAAAGAACATTTTGCAGTTAGCACAGCATGGTCAAGTCATGTTGATATAGGTTCAGTGCATTAATTTATATATTACAATTCATTGCTATACATTTAATGATAATGTTATTTTTAAATCTAAAGTATGTTGATGCATTTTGAGATGTAGCAATCCACCACAAGTGTATTGACATGTCTGGTCAGTGTAGGGCTGTCCTTAATCTTTTGCTGAAAACAAAATTAAGTTCCAAGCTCTGATGGTTCCAGAGTTATCATCTTTTAAAGACCATTTCACTGAGAAGGACTGACTTCAGAATTATAAGGGCCTGGAATTCAAGTTATTTTTTTCAAGAAAGCTTGGAGTCAACACAATATGGGCATGTCACGTCTATACAGTATCGATATGCATCAAAATAATATTGGCTTCCTTCTAGGGTACATTTGGCGATACCTCCCCTAGGATTAAATCTGCCATCCCGCTCCATGGTTATTATATTCTTACTGGCCACTAGCGAAGGCAATAACATGTTTATGGGAAAAGCCACAACCCACTACATTGGTTTCATGGCACAAGATCTTGGTGGATATGTATCATGTAGAGTACTTAATGGTGCAGTTAAGGGGGTTGTTGCTCCAATAATTTTGTAGTTAAATATCTTATTGAATTAAAAAACTGCAATACATGACAACAAGTACAGGAGAAAAACAGGCATTTATATCTGAGAAGATGCGCTGAGTTTTGTACATGTGTTACAGATACCATCTGGAAGTGTATAATCTCTAAAAGTATACATATTCAGGAATTTTGATCAGGACTAATTGAGTCAATTACATATTATAGAATTAAAGGGACAATGTCAACCCTCTTAGGCCTCAGAGTGTCCCTAGTTTCAAAAACACATCTGAGGGGGTACCAGAAAGCCATCTTGTCGTTCAGATGCACTCCTGCAGTCTCTCCCTCTTGAGGGGACAACTTTGATAAAAAAGTCAATTTAAATGGTACTTGGCTTGGTTAAAAATAGCATACTTGGGCATATTAAACCTTTCTGAACTTGTCAATACCAAATGTGTCATGGGCAATGCAAAAATCACCTGCAAAGATCGAGGAGAGATCCGATGGTGCCTTCAATGAGAGACCTGGGCCCTACTTGCAACAACGTCCATGATGATCTAATGATGCAGACAAACTCACCATGGCAGACTATTCTTGAGCTCATGCTGGCCATGGATTCCAAGATCCAGTGAACACTGCAGAATTTGGAATTCCAAGCTGCCATGGGTTGTTCGTTGGACGATACAGCCCACCTAGAGGATGTGTGGAAGTGTCAGGGATGCAGATTATTCCAGGGGCTTGCCTGACAAACTTTTCCCAGCCACATACTCCACTGACAGGGACAGAAGGATTTCAAACTCGGGATGCGATTGTTGTAGTGGAGCAAAGCCCTACACTGGGTTACATCATAGTCTTGAAAATTAAGAGCGACCGAGTGATCTGACGAGTAAGCACTTGCCAACTGTGCCCTGCGAATGTGGGGACTGAGGACTCTGGGGCCTGTGAAGAGGTTAGTGTTGAGGCAACCAGAACGGTACCTCTTATGGAGCTCAATGGGATGCATGGTGTTTGGTGCTCCAGCTATCCCTATGAGAATCGCACTGCAGGCCAGCAATCGGGAGGGGGACAGCAGCGACCTGAAGGAATTGGAACTCTTTCTTTTTCTCTGCAACTAGCAAAGCACCTAATGGCCGATGGGGAGTCTGATGATTGGTGGGCTTCTAATACGTCTCTGAGCTTTGGCCTACCAGGCACATGAGCAGTGAGCCGAACAGAATTGGGACTAGACTCAAACAACACAGTTAAAAATTGTTATTGTCTATTGCTCCTTATTGCTTAAGTTGTTAGTTCTGGGTGTGGATCTATATGGGAGGTAACTTGCTTACCTCTTAATCTGTTTAGGCAGCACAATGGAAGGAAATGTTTATTATAAGAGAATTTTGGGTATGTGGCAATATTGCCACAAGGTAGTCATGGGATCATCATTTGGAATCTCTTCACAATGTGCCATATGCTTGAATGTTTTGCATTGATATAGTGTTTTATGCTTATAAGCCAGAACTGCACAAGCTATAGTTAAATTTGCTATCTTAACTCCTTAGTATTGTAGTAAAATTTCCATATATTGTAAGACTGTTTGCTGTACTTGAGGGGAGATGACTGCACTGGGGGTCAATACTGATTTATGTTTACTCCCTAGTCATGCAACAGGTTTAAATAGCAATCTACAGATTGTGTTGATATCTATTGAAATTTCTCTAATGGACACACCTCATACCACTGAAGAGGCTAGCAATTACTGAGAACTTTCTGGGACTTGATATTACAGGACCCTTGTCCAAGATCCCCCATTGGACCAGAGGACATGGGTAAAGTACTTTGTATATCACCTTTTTGTGGATGTGAACACGTTTCCTATGCCCTGTATAAGAAAATGTGAATGCTAATTGTCTGCTTATACAGAAAATTAATAAATGTATAATACAAAAAACAAAACATCTTTTGATTGTTCACATTCTGTAGAGACTGTTGATGTAGCTGGTTGTTTGATTCTGATTCTTTTTTCTTTCAAACAATAAAAAACAGATTGCTCATAATACTGGTGTTACCACACAAAACATGTTTGTTTACATTCCTTGATCAACTCCCACTGCATTGTTGCTGGACCAAAGAACACCCCCAACATGGTCTAGTCACTCATTATGCAGTGAGTGTAGAGGAGACTATTGTATCATGAGTGGCTGCATTGTATGGGGGTGTTTCTATTGTTCAGAAAGTATGCAATAAAAGTAGATCCAGGGTCCAAAACAAAACACAGTTGTTGATAACTATACATTAGCATGCATTTCAGTCCTACTAAGCAAAAAGACAGATGCACAGAACAGCAACATCAATGGATTTTAGAGTGTGTAATCACTCATAAAATGAGTGGTTTTAGCTAGAAATAATATGATGCAAAAAAGGTTGACAGTGTCCCTTTAATCTCATAGCATTGTATGCTATGTTATTACTACCAAGCATTATGAAGGAGGTAATGGTGAAGCATATCTATTACCTGTGAGATAACGCAAATGACAAATTATTGCAAATGAAAAGAAGAGAAAAGGAATAGAGAGAAAGAAGAAAAAAGAGAGAAAATATTAGTTAACTAGTTACAATAACAGTTAAGGTGTCAACAAAATTAAACTGTTCTGTGATATATGGAATTAAATGTAGCATCACAGTTTTGTGCTACATACTGAACCTATGGTGTCCAAAAAGTGGGATTCACAAGAATAGGTACACCGTTATTACAGGACCAAACCAATGCCTGTTCAAGATAAGGATGGCATACTCTGAGTGGACTGGTTCTGTCTCAATGAGAATGTTTTAAGAAAGTTGTTAAGAGGGGACCAAAATGTATAATATATAGGGATGGAGACTGAGGTCAAATGAAACATTCATTCATTATGTGCCAGCTGAGAGACTTGTGCAAGAAATTATTTTATGGCAGGTATGTCTTTGGTGCACCATTTTTGCCTTATGAGGCATGTAGCCTCTATACTGGCTAGTATGATATTGAATTTGGAATGAGGTAAATGATGTACTGCCCATTTGGATCCTAATATGTAAAGAAAAAGCTCCTTTGAAATAGGGACTTGCAAGATTTTTTGTATTGTATGATGAACGTTGCTCCAGAATTTTCTCAATTTCAGGCAGGTCCACACAATATGAAAAAGATCGCCTCTGTATTTTTGATATCTCCGGCACCATTGTTAGGAAATAAATGGGTAGCATATAATACCTCTGGAGTGTGGTACCAATTGTGCAAAATCTTAGTTTGTATAAGCCTACTTTGGAATTTTTGAAGGGCAGGTGTGCAGTTTTCCAGCAGTTTCACCATTCTTCATCTATGATACTACTCCCCAGAGCTTGCTCACAATACTCCCTAGCAGACATTGTCTGATCCAGTATATTGTCTCTGATAGCAGAATAAATACTCCCTGCTCTACCAGGTGTTTTCGAAAGCCATTTTCCCAGGGGGTGAGCATGATATGGGTTTTTTTGTGGACTGCAGCCATTTTATTAATTTAGAAGTTGCACTACGCAACTGAAGGTATTTCCAGAAATCAGACCTGGGAATACTGCATGAGAGGTGGAGGTCTTGAAATGACTAAAATACGGTAGTATTTGGGATTCGTACTAGGATACAAGGACAAAAGGGGGCAGTTAGTCCATCTTGATCATCACCCACACGTGGGTATGTCTAAACCATTTGGTATTTTGAATAAATATTCTATCTAATGTGGTTTTAAATTCAGAAAAGCTAGATGCTTTGGCCACCACCTTCGGTAACCTATTTCAGGCTTTTATATTCCTAACTGTGAATTAATTATCTCTTTTCGAGGCATGAGCCATAGGTACCACAGGTTTCTTGCAATGTGATCTTAGATTACCCCTAGCATTATTATGTACAAGGTCACATTGAAAAGATAGTTCTGGAGAGTTCAGTACTTTATACAGAAGTAGTAAATCTTCTCTCTGACACCTTTGTTGTAGGGAGAACAAACCAGTTTCTTCCAAATGGTTTTCATAGGGTAGCTCCTTTAGGTGTGGAATTAGTTTTGTCAGCGAACATTGTACGCCCTCAATCATTGTTATGTCTTTTACCAGATATGGTGACCAAACTTGTGATCCATAATCTAACATTGGCCTGCTATAGCTGTTATACGAAGGAATGAAGCACTGTTCCAATTTACGGACAAAAGAACAACTGATTTTTTTTACTAAACCCCTAGCTTTAACGGTAACCATTCTGCAGTGGTCTGAAGATGATAGGGCATTATTGATTTTAACTCGTAGGCAGAATAGCGCAGTGGTCTAAGGCTCTGAGCTGCAAATTTGGTGACATCCAGCAGACCAGACCTGGGTTTGAATCCCACAGCTTCCACTTGCATACTGTGTGACCCTGAGCAAGTCACTTGTGCTCCCAGGTCGCTCCTGTAAAAAAGCTTTCAGCTTAGTGTGCTATACCTGGTTAAACAACTAAATAAATAAAAAAAAACTCCAAGATCAACTTCAGATGTTGCTTTGCGCAGGATCTGGTTGCTTAGAATGTAAGTATATTTTACATTTCTTTTGCCGTCGTGAAATACTACGCACTTATTGATGCTAAACTTCATCTCATTTCATATTGACCACTCCATAATCTTATTTAGGTCATTAACTATCTTCAAGTGTTTGTTAAAGGTATCAACCTCACCACTGAATTATAAATCATTGGCAGATTTGACCAAATTACTATTTATGCCTTTCTGTACGTCACTAATAAATATACTGAACAGTGTTGGGCCCAAGACTGAGCCCTTGGGGACACCGCTAGTTACATTTACAGCTTTGGAAATGAACCCATTTATTTTGACACTCTACACTCGATCTCTCAACCAATTATTTATCCAACACATCATAAATGGGCTAAAACTTAAGGTTAGCAGTTTATCAACTAAGATCTTATGTTGGACCTTGTTGAACGTTTTAGAAAAGTCCAATAGTATCACATCAGAGGGGATATCCTTTGTCTAGACTCTGACTAACCTTCTCATAGAATGTAACCAGGTTTGTTATACATGACATACCCTTCTTAAACCCATGTTGTAGATTATCCTCAATATTTAAGTTTGTGACGTTACTTTCTAGTCTTGTCTTCAGAAGTTTTCCTAGTATTTTACAAGGAATTGAAGTAAGACTAATGGGTCTATAATTTTCAGTTTTGGTTTTATCCCTTTTTTGAATATGGGTGTCACATTAGCCATCCTACAATTGAGTGGCACGATCCCACTTTCTAATGATTTGTTAAAAATGATTGCCAGTGGGCGTGCTAATAAATGGGATGCGGCCTTAAGAAGTCTTGAACGAAAATTGTCGGGACCAGGGCTTGTGGTCATTTAAACTTTCTGTAATTCTTCTTCCACCTCGGTAATAGATAATGTATAGTTACTATTAGTTACATTAACATTTATACCAGAATTATCCATCTTTGGTGTAAATACTGATCCAAAATAATCATTGAAGCAATGAACTATTTTGGCAGCATCGCTTATAATACTTCCATTATGATTTACAGATTCAGTGCACTGATTTGATGATTCATTAGAACAGATATATGAATGTAATAGTTTAATATCTTTGCTGTGGGCAGTTTTAAATTCAGTGTTATATCTTGCCCTTTTGATCATTGTTTTCAGCAGTTTTTGTGCTTTAATATACTTAGACTTGTTAGATGATGATGGATTTTGTTTAAACTTTCTGAATGCGTTAAGCTTAAGCTTCAATTGTTTCTTGATTCCTGAGGTCATCCAATTAGGTACTTTTTCCCTTTATTGTATTTATTTTGTAGTGGAACAAATTTATCAACTATTGAGTCTATGGTTTCCTTATATCTTGTCCAAACTATATCTGTTTCTAGGCTATTAAGCAATTGATTCCAATTGATACCTTGGAGATGGTTAACAATGCAGTTTATATTGGCTTTATTATAATGCCTTATTTTGGCATTTGTTATAGAACATTTTGTGTTGTGTTGTTCTAGTGAACATATAACTACATTGTGGTCACTATTCCCCAACGGTGATGAAATGGTAACATTACTTACAAGATTGCTAGAATTAGTTAATATTAGGTCCAGGATATTACAACCTCTAGTTGGTTCGGAGACAAACTGTTCCAAACCACAGTTTATAGTCATGTTTAAGAAATTAGTCTCACATTCTGATTTTTGCTTTTAGATTTTGCCAATCGATTCCTGGAAAATTAAAGTCTCCCATGATAATTATTAAACCTTGTTTAGATGCTTGATCAATCTCTTGACATAAAGCAAAGTTATCATTAGAACTAGAGCCTGGGGGCCTATGAAAATGTCCCAGTAGAATAGATGGGTAACCTTGAAGGTTCAGTCTGAACCAAACTTTGTCCACATTGTTTGTGGACTGCTTAAAATGTTCTACTTCATAAGTGGAAATGAAATCTGGAACATATATACATACACCACCCGATTCTGTTTATCCTATCTTTGTTGTATAACTTAAATCCGTGTATATCCCTTATCCAATCAAATGAATGATCCCACCATGTTTTGGTTATGGCAACCACATGAATATCATACTAGTGTATAAGTGTTTCTATTTATGCCTTCTTGATTATATTGAGACTCCTAGCATTAGTTAATAAAAAATTGTAACACTGATTAGACTGGCCTTTTTGCATACAATTTGGGATATTAGCAGTTTTTGTCCCCTCACTCTTATTGTTTAGTTTAAATGCTTATTTATATGGGCTGTAATTTTTTTTACCCAGTAGGTTACTTCCTCTTTTACTGAGGTGCAAACTGTCCCAGCAATACCTGTGTGGATGATTTTCAAAGTGTTCTCAATGTATTAGGCAAGTGAACCCTTGTTAAGACACCATTCTCTAAGCCAGTTATTTATTTTCTTAGCTTTTAAAGTCATTCATGTTGTCGCCATATGTACAGGAAGAATCTCAGAAAAGGTGATGTCACATCCTTTAGCTACCAGAAGTTCACTTAAAATAGCGAAATCTTCTTTATATCCTCCACACTAGTGGTGCTTAAGTTGTTTGTACCAATATATGCAATTACTAAGGGCCTGTCACCAGCATTTTTCAATATGGTGTTGATCATTTTTGTTAAATCTGAAATTTTGGCCCCTCTATAGCTACTACTGGTCCAACTAATTTTGTCTGGGTTACAGATAATGCAGTTGATATGTTTAGTCATGGAATTTCCCAGAAGAAAAATCTGATGCTGCTTGATGTTATCTTCTTGACAGTCACTCTGGTCCATAGCACCTAGGACTACCTGTCCGACATTTTCATTTACATAATGTTCTTCAACAGGTTGGATTATCATGACCCCCTCTAACAATCTAATTTCTGATATACCAGCTTTTTGGACCTCCATGTTATTGTTGGTGATATCACCAATAATCACTTCTACTGGCAAAACTGAGTTTACTGTAATGTCTGACTGTTCACTATTTCCATATCTGTTATCACATACTGTGCTCCTATCATTTCTATATTCAACTGCACAATTTGAATCAGCTAACATGCCAGTAGCTATAGCATTCAGGGTTGAAGAGTCGACAGCATGACTTTGTTCTATGGAATTAACATTAAGGGGTGGTAGGCAAGACTTGCTAACGTCATCAGAAATTATATCAACATCTGTCATCTCATCCCTGAGACAAGAAAACTTATTGTCTAACGGAATTGAAAATTCCATGGCCCTGCATCCCTGCTTCAATCTCCTTGTACCCTCTATTGTAACCCACTCTGTTGTGTTCTCTAAGCAGTCATTATCATCATCTCTTGACCTTTTTCTGTTTATTTTAGTCACTAGCTAGTATGCTATTGTTGGTATTCATCTCAATGCTAGTATCTGTTGGTGTACTATTTCTCCCAGCTTGAGGCCAGGTAGCCATTGGTGTATGTCCGCTATTCAAACTGCAGATCTGTTTCTGAATAACCTAATGGTCTTTAAACAGTGCTTCAAACTTTATTTTGAGTATTTCAATCTCTTTTTCCAGGCATTCAGTGTATTTACGTTTATTAAAGTGAAAAGCCTCATTAAGTGTCATCTTATCTGTTAAAAGGTACATTGAACATGAAAAGCATTTATCGCCCAAGTCCCCATGCAATGTTTTTATTGTTTCCCCCATCTAGTCACTACAGAAACATTTACTCAATCAAAACAGGCCTCATATGATTCTCTGATAGAGTAGTGGACTATTCTTTTGCCCCACTGCACCTGCCAAACACACCCAACACATGCTAGACATGCATGTCTTTGTGCGCATCTTCACACATGGCAATCACACACCTCGTGCTTGTGGAGCATTTCTTTTATACCTCGGGGACCCAGAAGTAGCAAGGGTCATGTGTTCCCCTGCTTGGTTTTAGTCCCAAAATCATTTCAGAAACAACTTAAATGGGCAAAGTTATGCACCCTATAAGTACTTCTGCAGTGCTGTTAGCCCTATAATTAAAAGTATTCATGCAACACCAGGTTAAAAATGGACTGAAACAAGACAGGAAGCTCTGTAGTCCTGTAGAAGCTATAGGACTGCAAATCCCATCCAACTTCCTATCTGGAGCTCTAAAATCATTGCTTCAAAAAATGAGGTCTTAGAAAAACACAACGAAAGGTTCCAGCACCTTGCCAGATCTGTCTCACACCTAAAACAGGTGTCTCACAGCACGTGAACAAGAAATCAAGCTGTACACCTCACAGAGCATTTCTTTTATGCTCAGGGACCCAGAAGTAGCACAGGTCATGCGTTCTCCTGCTTACACTTGGTTTTAGTCCCAAAATTGTTTCAGAAACAACTTAAATGGACCAAGTTATGCACCCTATAAGTATTTCTGCAGTGCTGTTAGCCCTATAATTAAAAGTATGCACCCAACACCAGCTTAAAAACAGACTGAAACAACACAGGAAGCTCTGTAGTCCTGTAGAAGCTATAGGACTGCAAATCCCATCCAGCTTCCTATCTGGAGCTCTTAAATCACTGCTTCAAATCATGAGGCCTTAGAAAAACACAACATAGGGGTCCAGCACCTTGCCAGATCTGTCTCACACCGAAGACAGGTGTCTCACAGCATGTAGCATTAGTATATCCTGCAACTTGTCTATGCCGGCCTTTATCCAATGTTTCCAGTTAGATGTTTTACCTCCTTATTGTCCTCAATTACCCATAGTGAAGCTAAAGTAGGGTTGGAAAGGTCTGTCTTTAACCACTTACACAACTGTGTCCAAGAACGATAGGATGTGATAATAGTAGGGGGAACTTTTTAAGGTTTTTGCAGGAGTTGTACAGGCACACTGTGGAGGGGGTCCTATAGTGGGGGCTTCTATTTGAGCCCTCAAGGGAGGAGGATTATTTGGTTCTGGGAACCAGAAGATCAATTGGGAAACTCTTTATTCCCAATAATACCCCTTAACTCATTGTCTCCTAGCCGATGCCTGTAGGTGTCAGTAAAATACACTGGTGTGTCCTGAGGATGCCTACATAAGTCAACTACTGACTTCCTGTGTGCCCTGGCAAAGTCTGGAGAAGTCACTTATATATTTTAATATATAATGTAACAGAAAATAATATATATTTGACTGCATAGCACTGTTAGAAAGGTAATTTTGTGCTGAACAACTTTGCCACTGATATTCTGTGTATATCATGTATACTTTAGGAGTTATTCGTATTTGTTTATGGTATGGTGTGTATGGCTTATGTTGCCTGTTTTAGGGAAAAAAAAATTTTTTTTGCTGTTTCAACCAGCATAGAAAAAAACGAAATTGCATATTATTCTTTGCATGCCACCACTGGAAAGGTAATTTTGTGCTGAATAACTTTGCCACTCATACTTTGTGCCTAGCACTTACAGTTCTTGTGCTATTATGATTTGTTTATGGCATGCTGACTATAGTTTGATTTTGCTTAGAAAGGCCCAGGATTTACTAATAACAGTATACAGGAGACAAGTGGTGCAACTTCAGAGAGATCCTGTGGAGGCAATGAGTTAAACCAAGGGAGAATCCACCCACCCTTTTTCCAGTGTGAGTATAATTTATTTCTGCTAAATCTTGGCTATTTACCTTCCAGTAAGAATTGACATCTGATTTTGTCTATACAATTGAACCAAATATTAGGTATTATTTTCGGAGTTGAGAAATAGTATGAAATAGTTTGGGTGCCATAATAATTTTTATATTTTCAATCTTCCCCACTAAGGACAATTGGAGCAGTTTCTACCTGTCAAGGTCTATTTGATTTTTGCTAGAAGAGGGGTTATGTTAAGTTCACAAAGTTTATTTAAATGTGGACTTACTTTAATTCCTAAGTACATGATTAGAGTTCTAACTTCATTTAAGATTGATAGATTAAAAGCTTTGTGAGTGGCAGTTTGTATTAAGTGGCATGAATTCCATTTTGGTTTGATTAATTTTCAATCCAGTTAGGGAAGTAAATTTATGTAGTAGGTTCATTAAGGGGTGGATTAAATGGTGCACGTCTTCTACTAATACTAGCAGCTCGTCCACGTACATTAAAGTAGAATGTCTCTCCTTTTCCACTTGTATTCCCATTATATCTGGAAGTTGTCTAATTGTAGCTGCCAGTGGCTGTATGGCCAGGACAAACAAAAGTGGAGAAAGAAAGCATCTTTGTCTGGAACCACTGCCTAATGCAAATGGATCGAAGAGAAAGTTATTTGTTAGTAACTGAGCTTTTGGGGAAGAGTACATAGCTTGGATAGCATTATAAATGCCTGTCTGAGTCCCAGCTGCTGTAAAACTGCACATAGGAATTCCCACCCCACCAAATCAAAAGCTTTTTCAAAGTCTGTTGCTATTGCTGCGGTTGGAGTGGGAAGAGATACTGCTGAGTGGATAAGGTTAGTTAGGGTACATACATGGTCTGAACTTTGTTTGATGCCCTTTAACAAATCTGACTTGCGACTGGTGAATTTATGGATGGAGGAGTGGTTCAAGTCATATAGCTAATATTTTAGCATGATGATGATTTTGCTATCACCAGTAATAAGTGAGATTGGTCTACAGCATAACGGGAAAGAGGGATCCTTGCCTGGCATAGATAGAACTGTAATTGCAACAGTTAACATTGTCGGTGGGAATTTTTTAGATTGTTTTAATTCTGTATATAGATGTTGTAAAATAGGAGAAATCTGTGAGACTAGGAGTTGGTACAATTCAACAGGACAACAGGAAATCATCCCCTCCAGGGGCTTTGCAGAGATTAAGGACATTTATAGCTTGGATCATTTCTGTGGTTGTTATTGGAAGGTCTAAAGCTTGAGCTTTGGCTGGATCTAGCTTAGATAAATTAATTCGGAAGAGAAAGGAAGTTAACTGAGCTGGGTCAGGGGTTGTAACTAAAGAGTAAAGGAAGTTTTTAAAATTCTTTCATGACATTGTTAATGTCTGTCAGCTGTAGGCATAGTTTACCTGTTGCATTGTGTTTAAGTCTTAGTATAGCAAGTTCTGCCTTCCTGGTGGTTAAATCATTTATCTCCTTCCATATGTAGAGAATTTCTTGGTGTTGTGGAGAATTTGGTTGGGCCCTGGGAGTGGTCCTATGGGCCGCTTCTTTTTGAATCAGCAATGCTTCTAAATCTGCAGGCTGTTTTTCGTGTTGTTTTCTATGATGGACTGCAAAACTTATAATGTCACTACACAGAGAAGCCTTATATGTCTCCCACAGTGTTCTACCATTGTGCGCCTAGCATCATTTAGACAGAAAAACTCTTTTGTACTGTCAGATACGCAGTTTTCTTAAATTCTGAGTCAAATAAAAGCAAGGGGTCTAGTCTCCATCATGGCACCTGGCAAGGAATATTCACAAAAACTATAACTAATTGTATTGGAGCATGATCAGAAATGACCAAAGAGTTAATAAGAACTGAGGTGATCATGGGATTGACTTTTAAGGAGGTTAACCATATGACTAATCTACTCTAAGTTCCATGGATAGTGGAGTGGTATGAATAACCCAAAACCTGGGATTGTTGAGTCACCAGGAGTCCGACAAGGCCTAATCTGCCATCCAAAGCTTCACCGCTTGTACAGCCTTGGTATGCAGCTCAGGTCTGTTATGACTCCTATACATAGATGGATCAAGGGTTAAATTAAAGTCCCCACCAATTATTGTATGGGGATTATTGTTCTTGAATTTTGATATTCTAGCAATGAGAGAGTAGAAAAAAATGAGGGGAATCCATATTTGTGGCACATAAATTACCCACCAATAATAGTCCTTGCAGGGTATGGAATAGTGCAAGTATCCAATGACCTCCCTGGTCCACCTCTGACTTCTGTAAAGTCCTATTAAAATTTTTGTTGAGTAAAATAGATACTCCCCTTTTCTTTGCTACAGCTGAACTATGCACCTCCAGTCCCATCCATCCTTTTTGCAGTTTATTGGCCTCAAGGTCCATAAGTTTAGTTTCTTGCAGAAAAACAAGCTGGGATCTAAGTGTATGCAAATATGTTAGCACCTGCTTCCACTTAATGGGAGAATTTAAGTCCCGAATATTCTAGCTGTGGTGTCTTAAATCTGCCATCATTGAGGTTGAGACAGGACAATATTGATGGTACGTGTGAGTGCCATTAGTGAAGCATAGGTGCTAAGTAAGCTCCATTTGAATGGTGTGGCTTTAACTGGGCAGAGCTCCAGGAAGTGACCCTTCTCTGTAGTCACCAAAAGACTCAGTAAGGAAATGTACAAAATAATATCTTAGACAGATACCTATATAATAATAACATACAACAACAAGTTACACTAACAACATTATAACTACTAGAACCTGTACAAATTCTCTCTAAACTATGCTTAGGGATATCCAGATAATGACCTGTTGACCAAAGAGCACCTAAAGGTCTCTCAGATATCTCTGAGCACAGCCACGTTAAAGATACTAGATTTATAACATGAACAAGACAATCGGTTGCAACGAGGATATACAGTCTGTTTGCCTGTTGCTGTTAAGCAGCAAAATCTTATAACTCATAATAGGACACCTAGTCTTCCAGCATCCTTCCCCATCCAATCCATCTGAATAGTCCTTTGTGGCTGTCTCACAGTTTACTTAATATCAACTGTAACCACAGAGTGATTTCTGTTAGCATCCAGATGGACCTCTGACATACCAGTATGTGTTATACTCCCCTGACCTCTGTAAATAATGAGGCCTCCATAACAGTAGTGTTTACATATCAGCTAGCTTGAATCTGCCTAGAATACTTAATAAAGGAGCTTTCCTTTATGAATTGACAGGGTACTGTATATGGGGAGGAGGAGGTAGGGATCATGGAAGGGAACAGGAGAATGAGGGAGGCAATTAAAGATATGATGCTAAAATGGCACCTCTGCATTCCAGATAGTAAGATCAGCACAGTTGTGTGTTGGTATCCATTGCTATAATCAGAAACAGTTAATATTCATAAATTCGGAATCAGACCTTCCTTATAGGGTTGTTACTGTTATAGAGGATGTCAATCAATCGTAAATCAAATCTTTATTTTACCAGGCGAACATCATTGAGCAACGCTCATTTTCAAAATGGATCTGGACAGAACATATAGTCACACTTACACTGAACAAAAGTCAAGGGGTAAAGTAGCATAGAATTACAGAGACTAGATGATCCCCTCAGCAGGTCTAGACATGTTATTGACAGTGTATACACATTTCTTTGATCAACAGCAGATTAAATGGTACAATCAGGACTAGACATAGTATTTACAGTATATATAGACATTTCCTTGGTCAATACTAGGTTAAATGATGCAATCAGGAGGGCTAGCCATAATATGTACATTATATAGATTTCCCAAGGTCTAAGAGCTGGTTCAGATAACTGTGCTCAAGTAAAGGTATTCAAGCCCAAAGCTACCAGAGGAGGGAGGACAATGGATAGTGCAACACCAGATGATGTGGTGGTGAGCGGTGGAAGAAGATAGGGCAATAAAGGGGTATGGAGAGGAAGTGCCAGTAATTGAGACAATATAGAAGCCTATGAAGTGCTGTGCACTAGGGCAATTTTAGAGCATGAGCAAGGGGAGGTACTGTAGGGAGAGGAAATTGAGGACCTAGAGTGCTGGTTCAGAGAAGCATATTTTCCAAGTGTATACCTGATAGGCAACCGGGGTGGGGGGGAGATAGTACTATAGTTATGGAGTAAACTTTGGTTCTAAGCCCCTACTGTAAACCCCATTGAATGAAGATCAAAGCTGCAGAGATAATGAATACTGGTAAGTGCTAGAAGTGTGGGTGGGGAAAAAAAAGCGGCAAATAACCAGCATTTTGGCCCCAGTTTTCCAAGACGGGAACAAGACTGGTTTAATGATAACAATTACAGGCTTCCTTGAAGAAGAAGGCATAGCTTGTTTTAAAAGCTGCTACCAACAAAGGGTGAACTAGTTTCAAGGATTTTTGTATCTGATGTCCATAGCAAGGGGAGCATATAACTTATTGAGACCCTACCAAATCGAGATCGCACCTTGGGGACAAGCAGAGAAATATAGGAAGAGCTTCTTAATGAGTACTTGCCAACTGTACAAGAAGGCAGGCAATCTGATATGTATTAAGGCAGCCTACTGGAAATAGCTCTGAATGTCCAAATGACTGCATTTCCCTTCCGTCTATACTTAAGAGATGACCATCTCACCGCTGTGTATAAGGAACAATGATGAGTCAAGTAGGGGAGACCTGTGATAAATCTTAGTGCTCTGTGGTAAAGGGTATCAAGTTTAGAGAGTGCAGTGGTCGGGCCCTGACAGTACAAGAAGTCTGCGTAGTCAAGAAGGGAAATGAAGGTGAACTGAACCAGACTCATCTTGGCCTCTCTTGTCAGGAACTGGTTTATCCTGTAAAAAAGACCTAGTCTCTACCTGAGCTTTTTTAGCAACTCTTCTATGTGATTGTTAAAGGATATCCTATGGTCAATCCAGACACCCAGGTATTTGAACTTCGACACAAATTCCAAGGGTTCTCCCAGTAGTGTAGTGATCTGAGGGAATGTTATGGACGTGGCATCATATGCACGAAGCGAGAATATCATTGCTTTGGTCTTTTTGGCATTTAGTAATAGTTTCTGAGTACTGCTAAGCACAGTAGGCCAGTCTCTGTATAATAGCAATCATTCCACCAAACATGTCCTCAGACTAATCAGGAACCACCAGGTGGGGGAATCAGACCTTTACAGTGTACCATGTCACATGCTTCCAGTTTGCATACAGTTCATCAGGCGCTTAACCATGATCGGAGCTGAAGTTGCATTGAAGTGCTAGTAAAGGACCCATAAAGTTGAAATAGAACAATCTTTTCAAGCTGTACAGAGCTAATAACACTATCTGACATGTCCATTCTAAGTGAGAATAAGTGCAATAATTTGAGTCATATACAGCAGTGGTGGATGAATGACAGGGAAGAAAGGAGGATAGCTAGTGCTAAATTTGTGAAGTACTATATTTGGTAAAGATTGTGAAAAATGCCTGAGGATAAATACATAGCTATACCAGAAGCTGCATTCTTTTCTGTGCATTTTATCTGGTATGGCAAATGGTCCTCTGGATCAAGGCACGCACCCGGTTACCAAAGACATAAATAAATAGTTTCGATATAAAAGGCAAGCTATTGTACTAAGGAACAAGTTGTGTGTGACTGATTTTTCTTCTGTACTCAGAGTTATTGAAGCCCGATAGACATTCCATTAAACGGGTAATACATGTTAAGGAACATGATTAGGAGAGCTCGCAGTTTAGTTTGCGGCATTCCACCTAGCCACTTTTCCTGTCATATACATTATTATTTAAAGTACTGTATATTAAGTAGGACTATTTCACTTTCACATTTTTACAGTCTCCAGTTCACCAAGGGAAACTTATTACAGATCATAGATTCAGGGAGCAGAATATTTCTTATCCAAGGACTGAGCGTAACCGTTAAGCTTAAAACAAAGGCAGGGTCTGAGCCCTCAATACAGTATCTAAAGAAAAGCTCTTACAGACTTGAATAATATTAGAGTACATTAAATAAAATGGTAAACTGCCCTGTTTATATACAAAAATATTCTATCCAAGGTTCAGATTCTTTATGTTTTAAGTGTATGCAGAGTGGCTATTAAATTATCTAGCCATGGCATCCATGAACCATGTTTACAGTTAAGCAAAATATCTTTGGAGGTTACAAGGGTTGTGGTTGCAGAACAATTATTTGCATTTATTACGATCTATGTCAAAGGGCCTTCTCTGGTTCAACAGAATAATAAAGCTACCTACCAAAGCTAGGCTATAACAGTGAAATATTGACTTTAACCAACTACATAGTAAATGTTTTCAAGTTGGCTGTACTTGCACCTTAACCGGCTCGGTAGTTGCTTGTATAGGACTAGTTGTTGTTGTTGCAGATACTTGGTTAAAGGAGCATTTGCAGAACAGTCTGTACTGGCTTTTTCTTCTGTGGTGAGAGGAGACAGAGCTTTTTCATTTTTCCCCAGCCATACTGGAGAGATCTAATAGTAGTGCCGATGACTGACTATACCTATCCTCAGAGGAAGTGTCTTGAGATATGGATCTTAATAGAGCGTAACAATTAAAAGTTGGGAATAGCACCAAATCTTCTTCATGATCCTCTGAGTCTTCAGTTCAGCTCCTACTGTAGGATCTAGAGCTAGGAGCATGGGTTAGGGAATTCACGGGTCTCCAGTGAGTTTTATTCAGTCTTTTTTGCTTAGGCAGAGGATGTCCATTGTATCTTTTAGTTTGTAACTCCAGCAGTTGATTGCAGTTCTGTGTGTTAGGTTGTGCTACAATATCCATTTTGGCGGAGGAGGACCTCAAATTTTGCTTTGGTTGGAATCTGTCCCTTATGCCCTTCACAGGGAAAATTGAGCCAAAGAGTTGCTCCAAATAAGTTTGGGCAGCTTCAGGAGTTTAAAAACATTTAAACAGTCCATTAAGCTTAAATCAAATCTGAGCTGGGTAACGAAGCAAGAATTGTATGCCCAGTCTATGTAATTCCTATCTGATTGGGGCAAAAGCCTTTCGCTTATTTGTAAGGTCTTTAGAATAATCAAGGAATATCATTATTTTATATCCCTGCCAATTAAGCCAACCAAGTTCTGAGACACGTCGCAGGATATTCTCTTTTACTGGGAGCTATTGCAGATGAGCTATTGTCTCTGTATTCTCCCGGGTTGTGCCTGAAAATAGTCATTTTTTGACTAGTTCACCTACCTGGTAAACAAAAACTAAATAAATAAAATAATTGGCTGAGGCCTTTCTCCATACTTTGGTGGAGCAGCAAGGGTTTAGTGAGCTCTTTCTATTTCAAACTCGGGCTCCCCTGTAAGCTTTAATACTTGTGGTAAGATGTGTTGCAAAAGGCAGTTATGTTTCCCAGCTCAGCTTGCTCAGGGAAACCAAAATATTGAAGATCATCTAATTTGGCATGAATGGTTTGCAAAGCTGCATTTTGTGTGCATAGCTGTGCTTGTCGTTATTCGCAGGAGCGTTCTGTCTCTTGGACTTTAATTTCTGTTTTTGTAGTTTTGACATTAAGCTGAGAGATCTAGTCAGAGTTCAACACAGTACTGATTTTAATATCTTGTAATTCCACTAGCACTTGAGCAAACATTGCTTCTACCTTATCCGTGGGGAGAGCAGTCACCATAATTGCTGTGTCACAGATTATATGCCTCGTAAAACGGTCATCTGTTTGATCGATCTGGAGCTCACCACTTCGTATTCATTCTGAGAAGTAAGCAGATTTTCTAATTCTTGGATGAATTACCTCTATTGTGGTTGCTTTGTAGTTAAGTAAAGTCCACTTAAGTAGCTATGGATCTTAAATAACAGATTAGATGGTGGAGAAGCTCAAAGTCTAGACGTTCATGTTGTTAAATCTTTAGTTTTGCCCCCCCCTTGCTGCCCCACTTTGAACTAAAGTGGAGAAGTTGGGTGTTCTGTATGTCAGTGGAGGATGAAACCTTTGTGCCATGTTGGGAGTGGTCTATCTATAACTCACTATGAAGGGGGATCCTGTGGAACAGGGTGTATGTTGCACTGATTGGAGCAGCCTAGATTGTGCCTAACTTCATAGCCCCAAACATAACGAGGAGGAGAGGCAGCCTGATGTAAATACATTCATCCTTGGAAACTGTACTATAGCAGTCAGTACATTATAATTGTTTATGAATATAAATGTACATTGATTGTAAGACTACCCAATACTCTTGCCACTTAATAGATAAACATTTTAAAAAATAATAATTTTGGTGCATTTTTGTGTGTAGGGATTCACCAGAGTGTATCAGCATTTATGCAATGTATGTGGGCAGATAAACAGTGGAATAAATTCATTTATTCTCACTGCCGTAGGATTAACGGTGATTCTAATATTTATCCCACACCCTGCGGTCAATCAACCACAATTTATTCCACACCCTGCCATCAATCACCCTTCCATGGACTGGCACTACTTACACTGGCCATTACTTTCAAACAATACTAACTAATCCATCCATAACAGAACAAAACAGACCCAGAGCCAGCCACTGACCTTTAAAAATAAATAAAGCACTCATCAGCATTACCGCTCTCCTTTTCCTCCACATCACCTCCAACTTTGTTCTGCCATGCTCCCATTTAGTTAACGCTCTTCCTGCCCTAAATTCAAAAATAGAATCCACCCTCACATCGGTGACCCCCTGACCTCTTCATCCACCACACTGCCGTTGTCACGATTATCTGTACTCCACAACCACAGACCTTTTTCCTCGCCCCTCAAGTAACTCCTTCCCAAACCACTCCATTCTCTGCTGGCTCCTCCTAGGTCCTTCTCCCACTTTTCAACACTCCAGCTAGGCCATATCTCCATGAGGGAACATTCCGTCCCGACTCCATGACGCCAACTGAAACCAAACTGCTGTGCAGACTAAAACTCTGCCCACAAACACACAGTCATGCCTCCCAAACAATCAAAATACTTTTTCCACACTCCAACAAACAATCAAAATGCACAATCCCTTCATTCATAAAACCAACAACCAATCACATCTTACACACCACCAAACCACTCACATAGTATACTTCTGCCAAAAAAAAACACTCATTATAAATATTACCACAGAAAAACATTACCAAAACTAAAAATACCACATAAAATCACAAAAAATGCCCATTGCATAAATCGCACATGTGATGGGTTGCTGTGGGATACATCATTTATTTGAACTCGCAGTGTGTGACCTCAGGACCTCACTTGTGGCTCTGCCACTCATGAGATCAACCGAGGTTACACACGGCTCGTTCAAATAAATGATGTATCCAACAGCAGCCCATCCCATATCCCCTATATCTTGTCTTTGTTGGGATGACTATATATCTATACAATGTTCCATGATGCTTTGTTTAAAAGAGTTGATTACATTTTTTTAAAAGTCCTGCTGTGTGGTTTGCATCAGTATAAACAAACATGTATGACACAGTTTGACAGTACTTTGCACCGTTCAAAAGTAGTACAATTGCATCATCAAAAAAAATCATTTTCTACTGAACCCACGCCATAATCCTCCAATGATTTCTTAGGTTATTGCATGTGAAAGCATCGGAAGACAAACATGTATAGGGAGGAAGGCAGCGAGCAAGAGAGAGAGAGAGAGATGAATACTGTACATAAGAACATACCCACATATGAGCATATGAAATGCCAGCAGAAACAGGCCAGATGGTCTATCAAGTCTGCTCTATTGTGTAGCTAGCCCCTCAACTTGCAGCTGCCCCACTCTCCTCAGTTATTCCCCCCTCACTCTGTCCCATCCCCTCTTGAAGCAGCCCACCGTCCTACAGGAAACCACCTCCTCAGGTAGAGTGTTCCACTTGTCTACCACCCTCTTCATGAAGTAATGTCTCCTGATTTCCTTCCTGAATTTTCCCCCCTCCAACCTCAGTTGATGACCTCTAGTATCTCTCCCTCTTCTGATCTGGAATATCTCTCCTGTTTTAGCCTTGTTTATCCCCTTCAGGTAGTTAAAGGTCTCGATCATATCTCCCCTATCTCTCCTCTCCTTCAGGGAATACATGTTAAGCATGTTCAGCCTCCTTTCGTAGGATTTCCCCTCCAAACCCTGGATCATCTTAGTTGCTCTGTGCTGAACTTCCACCAACAATCTGATGTCCTTCTTCAGGAATGGGTGCCAGTACTGCACGCAGTATTCCAGGTATGGCCTGACCAGTGACCTGTACAAGGGAAGGATCACCTTACTACTTCTAGAGTAAATTCCCCTTGCTATATAGCCCACCATCTTGTTGTCTTTTGCTGCTGCCTTCCTGCATTGTGTCCAGTTGTTCATATTCCCCTTTATAATCACCCCCAGGTCCTTTTCCTCCTCTGTGCTCTCCAACTGTATCCCTCCCAGCTGATAGCTCCTCCTCTGGTTCTTAGCTCCGAAATGCAGTACCTTACAATTTTTGTCATTGAACCCCAACTGCCATGTTTCTGACCACTCCTGTAGTTTAGTCAAATCTCTCTTCAGTCCCCTCCACCCCTTGATGTCATCCACCACAGCTCCCATCTTGGTATCATCTGCGAACAGACTGATCTTACTCTGGGTCCTGTGTTAGATATCTGCTATGAATATCCCAAACAGCTCTGGTCCCAGTACCGATTCTTGTGGTACCCCGCCTGTTGTTGCTCTTGGCGATGAGAGTTTCCCTCCACCAAAACCCTCTGCTGCCTGCCCTTCAGCCACTTAGTGATCCATTTGATCATCTTAGTACCCACCCCTGCATATTCCAGCTTCCCCTCCTAGCCTCCCATGTGGCACAGAATTGAAGGCCTTTCTGAAGTCCAAGTAGAGGACATTCACTGCATGGCCCTTGTCCAGTTCCCTAGTCACCCAGTCATAGTAATCAATCAGGTTTGTCTGGCAGGACCTGCCTGAGACAGACCTGTGTTGTTGCCTGTCTTGGAGACCATTGTCCTCTGAAAATGTCACCAGCATCTCTTTAAGGATAGTCTCCATGAGTTTTCCCACAATTGATGTGAGGCTCACTGGTTTGTAGTTACCTGGATCATCCTTTGGGATACCTTTGTAAATGGGCACTATACGGGTTAACCTCCAGTCCTGTGGTATGCATCTTGTGTGCAGAAAGGTATTGAACAGGTCAGCCAGTGGTCCTGTCAGGCACCCTGCCAGTTCCTTGAGTACTCTAGGGTGAATGCCATCGGATCCTGGAGCCTTGCCCACCCACAGTGCCCTCAGTCCTTCCAGTACTCTTCTCTCTGTAATTTCTCCATCTGTCACCCCTTCCCTCCACTGCCCACTCCACCACTCCCATGAGATATCTGCCCCCCCTCTTCTGTGAATACAGAGCAGAAGTACTCATTTAGTGCCTCTGCCTGCTCCTCCCCCTCTCTACCCATCCCTCTTCCTTCTTAATTCTCACTTTCTGGTCCCTGTTCTTCCTTCTTTCTCTCACAAATTTGTCTGAAAAAGTCCTTCTCTCCATCCTTAATGCCCTGTGCCTGCTTCAGTTCTCTGGATGCCTTGGCAGCTCTGACTAGCCTTGTAGCCACCCTTGACTTCTTTGTATAGTCCTCCCTGTCACCCCCCCTCCCTGATCTCTTGAATCTCTGAAAAGCTCTCCTCTTGGCTCTCACTCTGTCCATTACCTCCTTGGTCAGCCAACTGGGTTCCTTTGCCCTTCCCCTCTTACTCTGTGCTCTAGTACATGTCCCAGTGGTCTCTGCCAGCCCTGCCTTAATAATACCCCATTTTTGGTTGGCATCCATGGTTGGCTGGATTCCCTCCAGGTGACTTATGAGAATTTCTTCCATCTTGTTGAAGTCTGCCCCCCCTAAAATCAATCATCCTGGTACCCAAACTTCCAGTTTGCTTCCCCATTCTGATGATGAATCACACTAAGTGGTGGTCACTCCCAGCCAGAGGGTCTTCAACCTCCAGGTCCCTGATGGCTTCCCCGTTCGATAGTACATGGTCCAGAGTCCTTCCCAACCTAGTTGGCTCATGTACCAACTGCACTAAGAAGCTATCCTGAAAGCCCCCAGTATAACCTTCTCCATAGCACTTGTGGTGGTTGGTGTGCTCCAGTCCACCCCAGGTTGGTTGAAGTCCCCCACCACCACTGTGTTCCCCTTTCCTGCAAACCCTCCTAATTTGTTCTGCCAACTCCCTGTCCAGCTCCTCCCCTTGAGTTGGTGCCCTATATACTACTCCTATCCTCCGTACCCTGCCCTTTGAATAATGAAATTGCATCCACAGGGCCCTTTCCCACCTTCCTCCCCCTCTTCCCTTTTGCACCTTATTCCTTCCCTTACATAGATCACAACCACCCCCTTTTCCTGTTTGCCCTGTCCTTTCTGAACAGCCTGTATCCAGGGATCATCATATCCCAGTCCTGGTACTGGGTGGCCCAAGTTTCTGTTATGGCCACAATGTCCATTTGCCCCACTGCCAAGAGAGCCTGTAACTCGGCTAATTTGTTACCTTGGCTCCTCACATTCAGAGACACTACCCTCCACTCTCCTTCTTTCCATTCCCCTCCCCAAATTACTCCCCCTTTTGCCTCTACCCTGATGCCCTCCCCTTTAACTTGGGGGTAGTTTCATCTGGCTCCCCTTCCTGGAAACCCTGCCTACCAGCTGTCCACTTGCCACCCTCTCACCTAGTTTAAAGCTACCCTTGTTGCTATGTACCCCTCTATCTCCTGCTTCAATACTCCCTTCCCCTCCCTGCTCAAGTGTAGCCTGTCCCCTGCATACATGTCATTATTGTCCCAGGTTCTGACCCAGCCCCCTAGTAACCCATACCCCTTAATACGACACCATTCCCGCAGCCAGGTGTTGAACTCCCATATCCTTTCCTTCCTTGCATTACTTGTACAGGGTACGGGGACCACCTCTGAGAAGGCCACTGATTTCCCACCTCCTCACACAGCTTCCCCAGTTCCTCTAATCTCCCCTTTACTACCTCCACCATCTCCCTGGACAGGTCATTCGTTCCTTGTCTATTACTAGCATCTGCCTTTCCTTGCCCATTTACGTCTCTTCGTTTCTCCACTATGACTCCCCCAACCTCCTCCCAACCTGTGTTCCCCTATCCCCCTTTGTCCCATGCTATAATTCACCTTCCCCCTTTCTCCCTCAGCCCCCCTTAGCTAAGCACCCCTTGTTTGACCTATCAGCACTGTCCCACTCCCTTGCACCCCTGCTACCCCCAATTTCTTTCTCAGTAGTTCAATTTAGGGTAAAAAGAAAACCAAAAAAAGTTAGCGTGTTTGTCTGAGTTGGCTGAAGTGAATTGTTATCTGTGCAGTTATCTAGGTGTTTGTCTTAGGTGGCTGAAGGAATTGTTATCTGTGTAATTAACTAAGTGTAGAAAGAGCTGTGAAATAGGGGGAGTGGCTTAGCTAGAAGGAAGCCAGGTTAAAACCAGATTTAAAAAATGCCATAGATAACTTCTGCCAGAGAACAGGCAAAGAACACCAAGAAGAAGGAGCTGCTGTTATAACTATACTTCTCTACTGAGACTAAAGAACTAGAACTCTACTACTGGGACCTTCAATTTAGGGTGAAAATAAAACAAACAAAAAAAAGTTAGCGTGTTTCTCTGAGTTGGCTGAAGTAAACTGTTATCTGTGCAGTTATCTAGGTGTTTGTCTCAGGTGGCTGAAGGGAATTGTTATCTGTGTAATTAACTAAGTGTAGAAAGAGCTGTGAAGTAGGGGGTAACTAAGCAGGAAAAGCCAGATTAAAGCCAGATTTAAAACTGCCTAGATAGCTTCTGCGAGAACAGGCAGAGAACACCAGAAGAAAGGAGCTGCTGTTATAACTATACTTCTCTACTGGGACTATATTGCCCTCCTTCCCTCCCTCCACCACCCCCAACCTAAGCCAGTTCTACTTTTATAGGCAGGATTTGAGTGACAACAGGAACTTCCTGTTTGGGAGCAGGAAGTGAGTGATCACAGAGCCACAAAGACTCAACATCCTAGAAGGGGAATTAGCTCTCCATCCCCAAGCTGCTGGAGGTCTGACTCTGAGCAAGTAAGGAGACTACTGAGAAATATAGGAACTTCTTGTCTCAAAACAGGAAGATCAGGAGCTTGAAGGGCACAGAGGCAGTTAGTAAGTAGGGAGAAAAAAAGTAAATAAACGGAGGAAAGAGTAAGTACTCCCAACAACAGTTAAGGGGCCAGAAATAAGACATGATGGGAGTAGTGCAGTGCAGTGGCTGTGGAGCAGCAGTCTTCTGGGAGACGTTCTGGAGAATGCGGTGTTGTCCCATCTGTAGGCACCTCTCTGGGCTGAGGGAGGAGGTTGCTCATCTCCAGGCTGAGTTGGCCAGGATTTGGGGGACCTCCTCTCCCACCCAGGGACCACCAGGGCCACTGTCTTTGCCTCAGAGGTTGCCAAGAAAGAGGAGTGATTGAACCACAGTGGGCTCAGGGAGGGTGAGGGTGGTGGAACAGAGGCACATCCCTCCAGTTGTACCTCTCCACAGTTCATATGCCATTCTTGCAAAGTGTGGTTCCTCTATGGAGGCACCCACAGTGGAGACCAAGGACGATGCTGGGAATCTCCAACAAAGGAGACCCACAGGAGGGTGGTATAGGACCCCACAGGGGAAGAAAACAACTCCTGGTGGGGGACTCCATTGTTAGGGGGGTAGAACTGGGGAAGGAAGGGGAGAGG
Organism: Neoceratodus forsteri; assembly: GCA_016271365.2. Taxonomy (NCBI): domain Eukaryota; kingdom Metazoa; phylum Chordata; order Ceratodontiformes; family Ceratodontidae; genus Neoceratodus; species Neoceratodus forsteri. The sequence goes on along the minus strand of CM057449.1, from coordinate 1,721,639,466 downwards.
GAGGTAAGGTGCTTGACTGGTGTCATGGCTTAGAGGGACAGGGAGTGAATCCTCAGGATCACTGGAGCAGCTGCACGGAGGAGGGAACTGGATGTCATTGTCCACCTAGGGCCAAATGACCTGGCTGAGAAAGGGATCAGAGCAGTGCAGGAAGAGTTTGTGGAGTTGGGGAAGGGCCATAGACACGTAGCATGCACGGTAACCTTCTCGGAGGTGCTGCCTGTCTATGGCATGGATGAGGCTAGGGTGCTCCACACCATGGGATTCAATCAGTGGTTCAAAGACTGATGCAGAGCTCAGGGATTTGGCTTCACTGGGGACTGAGGGTCCACCTGGAGTGATGCAGGCCTATTTTGGAGTGATGGTCTGCATTTGTCCAGGAGGGGAACCAGGATCCTAGGTGATAGTTTAAATGCTTCATTGGCAAGCATTTAAACTAGCCAAGGGGGAGGCACTGGAAAGGAGCAGGGAAATCCTAGCCCCTCCAAAAAAGATCAGGGTAGTAAGTGAGGTAAACACCAAGATAGAGATGTCGATAGGGAGAAGGGTAGGTGGTAAATGGAGAAAATGACAAAGGCAATAAGGACAGGGATGGGGCAAAAGGATAAAGCCATCAAGAAATGGAGGGTTATGAGTACCAATGCCTGTAGTCTGGGCAACAAGCTCCCTGAACTGATGGCCTTGATGGAAGAAGGATGCCTGGATATCGTAGCAGTCACAGAAACATGGTACACAGAGAACCATGACTGGGATGTTAACATACCAGGGTACACAACCTACAGGAGAGACAGGGAGGGTAGAAGAGGGGGAGGAGTAGATAAAAGCAATGGAACAAAAGTGTAAACAGGGAGGAGATGAGGCACAGTGGGTCACCTTAGAGACTGGAAATGGCACCACAATCCTCACAGGGGTTGTATACAGACCCCCATGTCAGGGGGAAGAAATGGATAAGGATATGATAGAAGGCATCGTTAGGATGGCAGAGAAAGAGGAGATACTGTTGATGGGGGACCTGAATATGCCAGATGTTAACTGGAGCACCTTTGCTGCAGCCACATCCAAGAGCAGGACCATTCTTGATGCCCTACAGGTGGCATGCCTCAGATAGCTACTTTTGGAACCCACTCATGAGGGAGCAATCTTAGACCTCGTACTCTCAAATGGGGATAGTGAGAGGTTCTCAGATATTGAAGGGGGTAGCCATCTGGGAACAAGTGACCACCAAACAGTGTGGTTCACGATAAACTCAACTACAGAGTCAAGCCATACAAAAGTGGGGGTACTGGACTTCAGGAGGGCTGACTTTGGCAAGATGGGAGCATGCCTAGAAAAGCACTAGCAAACAGGCTAGAAGGAGGGGTGGAGCAACAATGGGGAACATCAAAACTGCCATCGCAGAGGCAATAAGCATTTGTGTGAGCAAATAAATCAAAATGAAAGAAAAACCACTATGGTTCTCAAAAGAGGTGGTGGGGAAGGTTAGGGAGAAAAAGATAGCATTTAGAAAGCATAAGGAAACACAGAAGGAGCAGGACAGAGAACTGTACCAGTTAAGGCAGAAGGAAGCAGGGAAGGAAGTCAGAATAGCAAAGGCCCAAACTAAGGAAAAGATAGCCAACTTGGTTAAGAAGGGGGATATAACCTTTATAGGTACATCAGGGAGCATAGAAAGACAAAGGGAGGGATAGTGAGGCTGAATAGAAAGGACGGTGGTGGGCAGAGAGGACAGTGAAAAGCAGGGATACTGAACGAATACTTCTGCTCAGTATTCACAAAAGAGGAGGAGGGAGGTGTCTAATCCAATTAATGGAAGCACTCTGGATGGGGGGTCGATCCCAGTCCTTTCAAGAGAAGAAGGGTTCTGAAAGAACTCCTAAAACTGAAGGTGGACAAAGCAATGGGGCCTGACAGAATTCACCCCAGAATTCTAAAAGAATTAAGGGGAGAACTAGTGACACCACTGACTACCCTTTTAAACAAATCATGGGAGGATGGTGTGGTACCTGAGGACTGGAGAAAGGTGGATGTGATTCCCCTTCACTAAAGTGGGAGCAAGACATAGGCAGGAAACTATAGACCTGTCAGTTTGACCTCTGTGGTAGGGAAAGTGCTGGAATCACTTCTGAAGGAAAGAATTGTTGAGTACCTGGAGGCCAGTGAGGCATAGGACCCAAGGCAGCATGGGTTCACAATGGAAAGGTTATGTCAGACGAATCTAATTGATTTCTTTGACTGGGTGACCAAAGTAGTAGACCAGGAAGGGGCTGTGGACATAGCTTACCTAGACTTTAGCAAGGCATTTGACACAGTCCCACACAAAAGATAAATAATCAAATTAACCAGCCTGGGAGTGGATCCCAGGGTGGTAGCCTGGGTAAAATATTGGCTGGACAACAGGACACAGAAGGTAATTGTAAATGGAGTCCACTCTGAAGAAAGATGGGTTACTAGTGGGGTACCACAGGGTTCAGTACTAGGTCCAGTCCTTTTTAATGTCTTTATAAGTGACATTGCAGAGGGACTGGAATGAAAAATATGCCTCTCTGCAGATGATACAAAGATCTGCAACAGGGTTGATACACAAGGAGGCATGGAAAGGATGAGAAGGGACTTGGTAAGGTTGGAGGAATGGTCAGAAGTATGGCAGCTTGGATTCAATGCAAAGAAGTGCAAAATAATGCACCTGGGAAACAAAAACCCAAGGGAAGAGTACACAATGGGGACGGGAGGTAGTAACAATAACAAAAATGGAAAGGGACCTGGGGTAATCATATCAGATGACCTTAAGGTTGGCAAGCAATGTGAGAAGGCAGTAGAGAGGGCTGGGGGGTGATACTGGGATGTATAGGGAGAGGCATCACCAGCAGAAAACAGGAAGTTGTTATCCCTTTGTACAGACAATTGGTGAGACCCCATCTGGAATACTGCATCCAGTTCTGGAGACCCCATCTCTGCAAGGACGTGGACAGGATGGAGACAGTCCAGAGGAGAGCAACTAACATGGTGCAGAGTCTGCAAGAGAAGCCATACAAGGAGAAACTAAATAAGCTTAATATGTATACCCTTGAGGAATGGAGCGAGAGGAGGGACATGATAGAAACTTTTAAGTACCTCAGTGGAATCAACAAAGTCCAAGATTGTAGCATCTTTCAGAAAAAGAGGTGTGCAAGAACTAGGGGACATAATTTGAAGATAGAGGTAGGACGGCTCAGAGGCAATGTGAGGAAGTATTTTTTCACAGAGAGGGTGGTGGACGCATGGAACAGCCTCCCTGAGGAGGTTGTGGGGTCTAAAATTGTGGGAGAATTCAAGAATGCATGGGATAGACATAAGGCAATTCTTGTTGGGGGTAGGAAGAAATAGATTGTTGGTTAACTAGGATCTGCAGCTCATCCTATAGGTAGGGAAATGGGCAGACTAGGTGGGCCAAGCGGTCCTTATCTGCCGTTATACAATGGGCTCCATTTTTCTATTAACCTGATTTGCTAATGAGCATCTTTACACATGGCTAAATCCTATGATAACTCATGGGTAAAGATTCAGTAGCCCCTTCACAAGAGAAATTAATCCTGTTAACCAAAATTGTAAATAAAACGCCGCCATCTTCTTTTTCACTGCTAACCGCCACAGCAGTTAAACTCACAAAGCCTCGTTAAGTTACAATACTGTGACACAGCACTGAAGCCCCAGAAATGTTGTAGTAGACTTAAGTATCAAAAATCTTGTTTTCCCACTGCTTACTTCCCTTGCTCCCTCTGAGTCCTGATGTTCACCTGCTACCGGCTCCGTCACGCTCTCTTCTCCCTCCTTGCTCCAGCACCGCACATTCATAAAGCCACAGTTACAGCTCACGCCATCCTAAGTTTTCAAAAACAAAACTCCTTTGCTTCCTTTCCACTGCGTAGTGTGTCCCCTTTCAAACCTCAATTCGTAAGGGTCATGCAGCCACACTTTTTGCTCTCCAACGACTGTGTTTTTTTTTACACCACTGCTCATTCTCCTATGCAAAGTGGTAAAAACATGAAATGAGTCAGTGCACACAGCAAAGGACTCACAAAAAAACACCACCCAGATGAAAAAAATAAAATTCAGTTCAAAAGAAGGGAGAGGAACACAAGGCATCCATAATAATAATTTTACCTGCCAACAAAAGACTATTTACACTGCTGCAAAAGAATATTTCTGTATAAACACAAAAAAAAATCCTAAATGCTTTACAACTTTTTCTTTTTTTTTTTTAAACATTAAATGTCTTTTAATAAATGTCCCAATGTACAGTATAATTGCAATAATCCACTCCAGGGTGTGGGTTATGCTGGGAATTACTCACGCCTGGTATGGATTTGGCCACTCTGCCTGCGGCCTCGTGACCAAACCACGCCAGGCGTGAGTACATCCCAGCATAACCCACACCCTGTCGTGGATTATTGCTTAATCAAAGTCTATGTTTCTATGTTAGTTGTGCCCTTCTCCCCGTGCCCCCTGCTACGCCCCCTCCAACTGCCTGACCCCTGTGCTCTCCATTCCCCTTTCCCCTTCCTCCCTCTCCTGGTGCTCCCTTAACTCCTCCTCTTCCACCATTGTTGCCAGCACTGCAAACCTGTTGCCTTCCATCCCTTTATTGCCACGTATTGGCTCCTTCCCTTGTCCCTTGACCTGCTTCTAATGCTTGACCCCTTGTCAGATGTGCTCCTGCCACCCCTCCCTGTCCCCTCCCTCAACCCCATGTTCTTCTCCTGATGTGCCCTCCTGATACCCCCTGAGCAAGGCCCTTCTGCCCCCTTTCCCATCCCCTCCAACCACACCCTCTCCAGCTCTCCACCAAGCCACTGTACTCTTTCTTCCAGCCTCCTTTGCCTGTGGCAGATTGGACACCCTCCTAGTCTCCATAAAATGTTCATCCAAATAGCTGCCCCACACACATTGCAGTCCACTATTCTACCCATGGTGACCCCCCCCAGTTCCCTGCTGCCTCCTGTACCACCCACTGTCCCCATTATAGCTGTTTCACACCTAGTGTATCCCTCCCTGCACTGCTCCATTTCCTACTTCTATGTTACTATAACCCTTGTATACCAACGATTGTTAATGCTGCCCTTAATGTCTCCTTTCCTATTTTGTCCTACTAGCGTACCTCCCCCAACCTACAGTGTATCTCTCCTCTGACTTACAGGATTCCTACACCTTGATACGCTCCCAGATACTCACCATCTGGCTTGCTGAGCTGGGAACCTTAGTGACTGCACTTGTCCGTGCTAGCCACCAATAATAATCTGAAAGTACTGAAGCAGCAGCCAATGGCTGAGGGTCATGACCCCAATATATCTGGAGTATCCAGAGGAGGGTGGGTTTAGGGCTGCCACCACCTCTCGCTGGTGTCAATCAGCCCAGCCCTTACCATCAGAGCCCCTCACCCCTTCCCTGTCTGCCACCTCCCACGATTCTACGCAGCTTTAGTTCTGGAGCTGTGCTCCTCATCCTAGTCCATGCACAAACACCCCCTTACTAGCATCTCTCAAGCTCCATTCACCTTCTGCTGTTATCCCCAGTCAAATAAGCATTAACGAATGACAGGGTGTGCCAATAATGTGGATTAATGCACACCTTGGGGGCATTGTGAGGCACAAGGGTGCAGCCCGAGTGCCTTCACTGCCCCCAAGGTGTGGGTTAATCCACATTATCGGCACACCGTGGAGTGCGTTAATGCACTTATAACATGGGATATGTTTAAACAACAAAAAAATATCCCAAAAGGTGTTTTTTTGCTGTTTAAACATGGAAAAAGCTACTGTATCCTGCCACCTTGCAAAATAGTCCCCAACAAATACTGCCTCCTGCATTGCAGTTATGCACATAGAAATGTCACAGATACGCTATAGACATGATCAGTGACATTTGTTGTTCACAAAGACAATGAAGTTCCTCACAGCTCACACTGGCCACCTGTGATAGCCACAGACACATGGGGACATCAACGCATGACATGCTGTACTGAGTTCTGTCTGACACTGCTTAGATGGGGAGGGTGGAATTACAGAGCACAGCATGAAACAGGCAGAGAGAGAATCATGACAAACTCAACTGAACAGTATCTTTCTCTCTGTCTTGCTCACAGTTTATGTGCACTTCTCTGTTTCCGATTATAAACTGCTGTAGAAGCTGCAAGATTTCTTTGTATTTACTGCACTGCTGTTTCTGTAGCATCAGTGTCATGTTTTGTGCTGATCACATACTCATATATTTAAATAATGTATCCCATTTTTACCCTGTGCAGCACTCACCCATACCTCTCGACTATACCACATTACAAGGAACGTTCCTCATTTTACTTCACAAAAGCTCCCTGTTCCACATTGTGAGGACTTGTCTCACATTCAGTGTTAACATTTTAAAGCAAAGATCTCTAGTAAATGCTGAAAAAATATATTTTTCAATTAATAACAGATTTTCTGAACATAAATGCAAACATTTTAGCAGTGTTCTGAGCTTCTTAGGTAAAGATTTGATTAAGTGTTCCACATTTTGCTAATTTGTTCCACATTTTGAGAGGCAATATTCCACATTTGGGGGACAAAAGGTTGAGAGGTATGCACTCACCTATTCTGGATAGGTCCTCCTCCAACTACCGATTGCGCTCTCTCTTTCTCTGTCTCACTGGTACAGGAAGTGGGGTTTGGTGCAACAGGAAACATACACATGCAGCCAAGAATATCTATCTATCTATATATATATATATATATCTGTCTCTCTCAGGACATTTCAGCAATGCAGAGGCTGAGGAATGGGGAATGAGCACTGCTGGAGGGAGGGGAGCCCTGTGCCAAGTTCCAGTTACCTGCACATTACTCTGCACAGACACACAGATAAAGTGCACTGTGGGCACATTTCTCCCACCATCAGGTTGCCTGGAGACATTACCGCTGACTGCTGCGCTCCTTTTCTGTCCTTCACCGATCCTGTCACTTGTCTGTTGCTGTCCCACTGGCGACTCTTCCTGTACACAGAGACACAGAAAGAGAGAGCGAGAGGCAGAACTTTGCAGGACATACACTGTGTGTCTCTTTTGCTCTCTCTCTCTCTCCTCCGTGGACTGCATTCACACTGTCTGCCATGGGGAAGGGGGGCACGGACTCACGAGCTGGGACAGAGAGAGCTGCTGGAGGATACACACACAAGGAATGGAAACTGCACCATCGACCACACACTTACACTATATGTGAGGCACTCATCGCATCGCACTGTGATCCCTGTTGTGCTGTCTGTCCCCACAGCAAAGTTCTGCTGTCTCGTGCAACACTCCACTCCATAAATCCTTTGAATCGTGCCCCCTGTCTCTCTGTGCCCCTGCTCCAGCAGAGAGAGAGAGAGAGACACAGACTGCAGGGTACACAGCACCAGAAAGAGAGGTGAGCAGCTGCTGCCTGTACTTGCATGGGGGGGCCGGGACTCAACGAAGTAGGACAAGATTATCTGCACCACTCTTAGCACACTGACAGTCAGAGAGACAGACGCACACAGACAGGACAGTGTCGATTTCTGCAGTAAGGCTCCCGGCTTGCTTGTGTCTCTCATGATCCAACATTCCCTCTCCCCAAACACTCCCTCTTTACAGTCCATGTGGGTTACACGGTGATCCAGGGAGCGGGTGGATGGGTAGGACAATAGACAGGAGACTAGTCACACTGCAGGGAACACATATCCCCCTGTCTGCTCCACCACAGCTGCAATTTTTCTTACCTGCACTTCTGCAGTTGTTCTGTGGGGCAACAATACTTGTGCAAAGGCACCTTTGTGTTGTGCAATAATACCACCAGTCCCTTAGCAAGGATTGCAAATGGCTGCCTTTGCAAAATTATTTTCTCCTACAAAACAAGTGCAGGTCGGCTCCAGGATCTCTGAGCTGAGGGACCTCTTCACCCTAACCATGCCAATAATGTACATTATCGCACAGTCAGGTGATGGTCCTGTACCAATCAGGAGAACCCCTCAGGCTACCCATGTTATAAACCCCCATATCCCCTCTCGCTCTGCTGGATGGAAGAACACCACCACCTCTGACAGTGAAGAACAAGAAATTCAATACAGTACATACACTTCTCGGGTCAAACACCCTGCCGGATGAAAGAAGCACCTTGGAATAAAACAAACTAAGCAGAAGGAGAAAAATAAAATACGCAACTTCAAACAATATGTACCCCACTTTAGTCTGCCCTGCCAGATGAAAGAAAACACCGCCTCCCGAGACCTTGAAAGTAACCCTGAGAATTACTTCCCTTTAGTCCTTGGAGTCCTCCGCTGCAGTCCTCTCCAGTTGCCTTCTCCAGTCTCTTCATCCCCGGCAGCACCATAGCAGCTACTTGAATCCTCTCCCTGGAGAATGCCATGCTTGGTGTCCATGGCCTTTAACAATACCCCCTCCCTCATGCCAGGCTCTGCTTCATCTGGCTAGTTGTGGTGTGGACACAGCTCATATAGGTCCCCTTTCCTTTGTGAGGCCATCACACTCTTTTACAGAAGCCCAATTGGTCCTTCAGGCTGCCTCTGCCTGTCCCGGGAGTCAATGAGCCCAGTCCTTACCACCAGAGCCCCTCAGCCCTTCCCTCTCTGCCACCTCCCATGATCCTATGCAGCTTTGGTGCTGGAGCTGTGCTCCTTACCCTAGTCCATGCACAAACACCCCTTACTAGCAGCCCTCAAGCTCCATTCACCTCCCGCTGCTCTCCTCAGTCAAACCCCTATATCCCCCTCTCGCACTGCCAGATGGAAGAACACCACCACCTCCGACAGTGAAGAACAAGAAATTCAATACAGTACACATACTCCCTGGGCCAAACACCCATATTGCACTCTCGCCCTGCCGGATGAAAAAGAAGCACCTTTGAATAAAACAAACTAAGCAGAAGGAGAAAAACAAAAACTTTAAATAATATACACCCCCTTTAGTCCGTGCTGCCGGATGAAAGAAAACACCACCTCCCCAGACCTTGAAAGTAACCCTGGATAATTACTTCCCTTTAGACCTTGGAGTCCTCTGCTGTAGTCCTCTCTGGTTGCCTTCTCCAGTCCCTTCATGTCCTCGGCAGCACCACAGTAGCGCCTCAAATCTCCCCCCTCCAGAGAATGCCATGCCTGGGTGTCCATGGCCTTTAACAATACCCCTCCCTCACTCCAGGCTCTGCTCATACAGTACATTGATAGATACTATAGATAGATTTGGTAGAGAAAGAGAGAGATGCATTCATACAATGCATAAATACATGGTACACACATTGCTGAACAGACAGACAGCCATATAGATAATTATAAAATGGGTAGGCTAAATGAAGCAATGTGATTGGCTAGTTACCCATGCATGAAACATGTTCCATGCATGGGTAAAAAAAGGGGCTGGCCGTAAAAAGGCCAATATCCATAAGCCATGGAACGTTGGCATTTTACTGTCTGCCATCTTGTGTTGACAAGCCTGAGGAAAACCGAGTTGAATTAGTCACCTACCCGTTTTATAAACCGAGCGATGTTTAGAGCAAACAAAGTAGATTTTAATATTAGCATGTGGAATGAGTAGATGGAAGGTTTTAACACAGTCACTTTGCCTGAATGTAAAAAAGTGTTGTGCTGTTGACAAAAGTGTCAAAATGAGCCCTGCTGTAGTAGTTTGCTTGGGATTACAGGACACCCGCTCCATTTAAAAAAAATGTTACTGCTTGTGCTGTGATCCTCGCCTGCTCCATTTAAAAAAAATTTGCTTTCTTGTCCTGCCATCCTCGCCCGTCCCCAGACCTAACTACAGTTCTCCCCCACTCCATACTTCTGCTGCTATCGGTTGCAGCTTTATCTCATCATCCGTTTAAAAAAATGTTGCTAGCCAGCTCGTTTGAAAAAAAAAAAAAAAAAAGTGCTTTCTTGTCCTGCCATCCTCGCCCATCCCCAGACTAAATTCAATTCTCCCCTTCATACTTCTGCTATCGGTTGCAGCTTAAATTAATCAGAAAAAAAATCTTGCCCACTTCCTCATCTCAGTATAACTACGGATCCCAATGGAGGACAAATGTACTAAAGCAATTACCGAACACAAAGGCGGAAGGACTATTTTACTATAAATACACTAACTTATGTCAGTGTATTCCTATCTAAATGTGTTTTTAACATAAAAAATTGTTAAAAAAATAAAATAGCCCATTTTATAAGCGCAATAAGACATTCCAGGTGTGTGCATATAACATATTTTACCGCACAGGGCTAAAAGGCACTCGGCCAAGGCCTCGTGCCTTATTACGCCCCTGGCCGTGCGGCAAAATATGTTCCATGCACACCCTGTCATGTCTTATTGCTTACATATTCTCAGTGTGCTGTAGATACAATTTGATTATACTTCCAAAATGACATAACCTCTTAGAAGAGAATGATAGAGATTTAGAGCTGAGGAGACTAAACATTAGAACAGTAAGTGTTGTGTGCACGCATGCACATGCCTGTGTGTGTTAGAGTGGAGGGTTGCTTAAAAAATTTGTAAAATTAAATACAGTATCAATAATTCTGGCCATGAAATCATGGGTATAGAAAAACTAACAACATGCATTGCATACCATGGCCTACATGTTTGTTTGTGAGAGAAACTATTTTCCCCTACACCTTACCATGTGATTTTTGTACTCTGCATAAACTAACAAAATGCAAATGAATCAAGCACATTGCTGTGATTTTTCTTACATACATTACCCTGCATTGGGCTGTACAACTATGGGACCAACACAGATGAGGACAAGATGGGGTTTCCGTATAGAGGCTGTATGTCTTAAAGCAGCAGTGCAATGAAAACCTTTTTCCAACAAGCTAAATTCAGCAACTATGAATGAAATATTAGCATACCTGTCAGATCTACTGTTCTAGGTATTTCCTAAGCTGCCCACCATGAGTTTTTGTTATTTTCTGGATCCTAACCCTTACCAGGTCTACAATGCTATCTTTAAACCAAATGTAGTGGCCATCTTTTTTTCTTGAGAAAAAAATAAATTAAAACATTTATAAAATACTAAAATTTAATGGAACTTCAAAATTTTGCCACCAAATCAAATTGGATGATGCCTAGAATCTTTTATAGCGAAAAAAAAGTAAAGTCAAATTGTTTGTCCAGTTTTGTTGCACTGCTATTTTAAACCTCCTTTAACTGTAGCATCCTACATACTTCTATTATGAGACAGAACAATGACTTTGACTCAAAGGGGAACAAGGATTTTTCTGCTGGGATCTGTCCACTCTCCTGCCTCCTCAGGACACTCTTACTCATTTGAAGGATCTGATTCTGTTAGGTTGGGTCAAGCAAGGATTCTCCCCATAACCCCCTGTATCCTCTTCTTGACCTTCCCTGTTGCCAAGATCAGGGATCAGCTGCAAATTTGGGTGAGCAGGGTCACTCTGGTCTCATGCACATGGATGTGCCAGTATGGGGGCCCTCTCTGACCTAAAGGGCCTGCTATGGATTTGGGTGACTTTTGCAGGAATGACCTGCAGGTCATCTGTTCAAAGCATCTTTTGATTTTATTTATTTAGTGTTTGTTGACCGGGAAGGAGGACTAGACAATTTTTTGCCTATTTTCAGCCTCGCCCCCATGGGGGATACAGATGGATGCCAACTGATATTGAACCAGATTTTTAAACTGTTGGTGGTATTTGTTTTAGTGAAATCTTTAAATCTTATTTAAAAGAAGCAATATTAACAGCAGGAAATCTGAAACTTAACTCCTCCAAGTCTCCCGTTGCTGCACCTCCCAGGGACAAAGATCCTTTGCCCATGGGGAACCTAGCTGGCTAAACAAACTCAGTCCGGACATCTCCTCTATGTCAAAACTCAGCCCTGTCAAAGTCATGCTCCGCCACCATCTCATTGTTTCCAGCTCATGTGACTGTTACATATAACTGGCCCCTTTAGTCCTCTTCAGACCAACACCAGGCACTTCTCCCATTGGCCAATCCCACTTTCCTGCCCTGCCTTCTCACACCCTAATCTACCCCACACATCATACCCTACTCCCTTTTTTCTTTTTCCCTTCCTCCCCCTTCCTTTCCCCCTCCTCCACCTCCCCCACTCTAGCACTTCCCCCCCTGTACTGTTCTTTATATGTCACCCTCTACACCCCTCTGTTTGTCTGACAAATGCCATTTTGGCTGCCCCATGCTCCTACGGTATCCACCATCCCCTCTGTGCCACCTTCTGCTTTCCATCTTGTGTCCAGCCTATCCACTCAATTCCATTGTATTTCCCCTTGTTGTACTGTGATGTATTGTAATTGATTGTAATTGACATGGAACCTTTGTAAAAGAGCCTTGACTCAAAGGTATTTGTAATCCTAGACTTAAATAAATAAAAAATATCAATATGGGCTTGTGTAACTCAGCTTTACCTCTGCCAATCAGTACCACAGGGGCACCCCCTTCCTCCAGCCTGCTAGTTCAGCTGGAGGAACTGAAACAGACATGTTATATTGCATCACACAATAAGGACAGTATAATCCCAATGGCAAAGATCTTTGTGCCCTCCAGCAAGTCTTACATCTCCTAAACACAGTAAGTCTATGATGAGCCATGGTGCCACCAAACTTCAATTGAGAAAGCTGACAAACTGTGCACAGTATGAGATTTCAATGTAAATTGGCTTTTTCCATCCTTCAAATCTACCACTCACAGGACTGAGTCCCTTAATTTGTCCCAAGTTATTTCAGAATCCACCTGGCTCAATCCCTACTCTACCAATCATACCATTTTGGACTAGGTTCTAACCTCCCACCCCCAGTATATTGTTGCAGTGGGTATTTTGCAAAATCCATTTAGCAACCACTGCATGACATTCCTCATCAGAAAAATCTGGCATCCACCGGCCACATGGAATAGAGGGCTGAGGTGCTGGGGTGGGTGGATTGTCATTCCTGCTACATGACTGCTGCTAGGTAGAGGCCTGGTAGTAGTGCAGGTCTGGGGTGACAAAGATGGGAGGGTGCTGCACGCGCATGCCTCCATGTGCACATGTTGACATGCACACCCCATCAATGGGGAAGGGAGAAAATGGAAAAGGGGTGCTAGCAGGCCCCATGAAGCCCTGGTCACCCTCCTGACTTCAGGCAGTCCCCGGGCTAACTGGATTAATCACTGGTGGGGGAGGACAGCCCCACCACAGGGGAGAAACTCATGAGAGAACATGCCTGGGAGAGTTGCCAGGTTGGGACATGTGTGACCAAGGGTGGAATTGAGCTCTCTCAAATGGAAAGCTGAAGCCTTGCCTGCTAGCCTCCTGCAAAGGAAAAAGCAGTATGGAAAAAAAAAAGAAAAATTTGTCATCCCTCTTCTTACCTCAGTACATCTGGTTCAGATCTCACTGCTTGTTAAACATCTATGCTCCACTGAGTGACCTCACTATAACAGACTGGTCAGCCATCCTCTCTGCCTCAGATATTGATGTGGCCTTGCACTATTGCACTCCAGTTTCTCCTCTGTCTGGGACAAGCATGACCACCTCAGGAAATTCAGAATAAAATCTTCCCATCAGCCCTGGATTACCTCAGAAATAATTGATCTGTGCAAGTCCAAAGATCCTGCATGGGCCTACTATAAATTATCCCACTCCTCTTCTAACCTCCTCTCTTAAAGGGCACTGAGAAACAACTGTACAAATGCTGTCCTGGCCCCAAAATCATACTGTTTTAAGGCCATCCTCCAGAAAAACCTAAACTCACAGGCTAAATACTGGAAGGCTATACACTCCCTTTTTGACCACCCCTGCCCAGTCTGGTCCCCCAATCCTCATGATTAATGGTTCACCTGTGTCTGATCCTACCTCTCTTGCTGCTCACTTCAGTGAGTTTTTCACAACCTGCACCCTCCCCTTCTTCTCCCTTTCAAGGCTCCTCACCTTCCTCTCCTGCTCCCCTTCCGCACCCCTCACAGGGTTTCCACTTACCCTGTCACCATCCAGTAAACCTTGCTTGCCCTTTTCTACCTCAGCTCATCAGAGTCCAGCTTTTATGGTCTGGACCTCAAGGTCCCCCACATCTTAGCTTCTGCCATTGCAGCTCACCTTACTCACCTGTTCAGTATTTCTTTTTCTCTCAGTGCTGCTCCCCAGTCCTGGAAGTTGGCCAAAGTTATTCCACTTCAAAAAGAGGGTGTCCCCTCCTCTCCTGGCAACTTCCTTCCCATCTCGCTCATCCTCCCTCTCTATGCTGCAAGAGAAACAGGTCTACTCTAGACTCCTTGACTTCCTTTCATCCTCCAACTTCCTCTTACCCTTCCAGTCTAGTTTCTTGAAGAACCATTCCGTTGTCTCCTCCCTGCTGCATATTGCTGTCACTGATTCTATCTTCTCCAGGGTGGAACAGGGGCACAGTACAGCCACTCTATTCATTGATCTGACTAAGACCTTCAATTCAGTGTCTCATGCACTCCTCCTGGACAAGTTGAATTCTGCTGACCTCTCATCTCCCACTGTTACATGGTTCCATTCTTATCTGATGGGCTGACAATAGTTGGTACAGGTTGGAAGAGCCCTGTCTTCTCCCCTTCCTGTCCAGGCTGGGGTCTCACAGGGCTTCATCTTGGGTACCCTCCTTTTCTGCATCTTCCTGAATGACCTCTCTGCTGCCTGTGCCAACTCACATATCCACATATATGCAGATGACAGTCATCTTCATCTCCAGTCTCTCCACCACAGCTGTGGAAGACCTGCTCCAGAGGGATTTCAATAACATTCTGCACTGGTTCCAATCCAGCCAACTCAGAGTCAACACTAAAAAAACAGTGTCCACGACCTTTGGTACCAGTCAGAAACTTAACAGACTCATTGCCCCCCACTTTCCATTTTTGCCACTCTGGATGGCATGCCTTTTGAGGGTGGCTAGATAGTAAACTTGACATCTCAGCCCATATCAATGCCATCAGTGCAAAACTCCATCCCAAGCTCAGTGCCCTGTGTGGCAGCAAAGCCTCCTTATCTCCGTATGTTTGCAGGGAGCTTGTTACCAAAATGATGCTCCCTGTCTTTGACTACATGGATGCAGTCCATGGCACCTCCCCTTCCACTTCCTGCTGCAATTCCTTCTGCTGTTTCACCACAAACTACCCCCCTTGCACCCAACATTGTTGAGGCTATTCATCCTTATCCATCCTCCCTCTTCCCTCTCATCATCAGGCTCACTGTACCTCCTTCATAGCCAAATACTGGTTTGGTTCTCTTCTCTCATGCCTCTCCTCTCACAACTCCTCCTTGCATCCTGTTCTCTCCATTCCAGAGACCATCACACATTTGCCACTCCTCACCCCCGCTCTTCTGCTGAGCAATCTGCCTTCTCCTATTGACTTTCCTCACTTTGAAACCAACTCCCCCTCCCCCCCACTCTCTGCCTCAAGGGGGTGCAGTTGATGTCACCTACCTTGACTTCAGCAAAGCTTTTGATACTGTTCCACATAGAAGATTGATTAATAAGCTGGGTAGGCTCGGGGTATGTCAGAAGTTGGTCAACTGCGTGGCAAACTGGTTGGCAGGCAGAAAACAGAGAGTGATGGTAAACAGTATACAGTCAGAAGAGATGCAAGTCACAAGTGGGGTAACCAGGGATCAGTCCTGGGGCCAATCCTCTTCAATATCTTCATCAGTGACATTGCAGATGTACTGGAGAGTAAGGTTTGCCTGTTTGCAGACGACACCAAGATCTGCAACAGAGTAGATGATCCAGACAGGATGGGCAGAATTAGAAGAGATCTGGAAAAACTGGAAAAATGGTCTGAAGAGTGGCAACTGGGGTTTAATTCAAAGAAGTGCAATATCATGCACATAGGGAAGAGAAACTCTGAAGCTACCTATAGGTCGGGAGGGGAGTTGCTGGCAATCACAAGGGAAGAAAGAGACTTGGGCATCATCATCATTACAGATGACCTGAAATCATCCAAGTAGACCACTAAAGCAGTAGGTATTTCTAGAGGAATGTTGGGGTGTATTAGTAAGGGTATCACAAGTCTTAAGAGGGAGGTAATAATCCCTGTTTACATGACACTCGTTAGGCCCCATCTGGAGTACTGTGTGCAGTACTGGAGGCCACACCTGCACAGGGACATTAACAAAATGGAGGCAGTCCAGAGAAGGGCAACCAAAATGGTGCAGGGACTGCATCAGAAAACATATGAGGACAGATTAATGGAGCTCAATATGTACAGTATATCCTAGAGCAAAGGAGGGGAGAGAGGTGATATGATTGAAACATTCAAACACCTTAAGGGCATTAACAAGATGAAAGAGTCTAACATGTTTCAATATAAGAAAAATAGCAGGACAAGAGGACACAGCATGAGGTTAGAGGGAGGCCAATTAAGGGGTAATTTGAGGAAGTTCGTTTTCACAGAAAGGGTGGTGGATGCATGGAACAGCCTACCTCAGGAAGTGGTGGATATGAATACAGTGCAGGGCTTCAAACAGGCATGGAATAGGCATAAGGGAGCAATACAGATGAGTATGAACAAATAGACCATTGACTGTAAAGGCCTATGGCACATTCATAAGGTAGAAAAAATGGGCAGACTGGATGGGCCGTGCGGTCCTTATCTGCCATCAGCTTCTATGTTTCTATGTTTCTCCCCATCTCCTGTCTCTCTCAGGCATTAGTTTCCTCCCAATCTGTTCCTGTTACCGTTCCTTCTGACACCTCCTTGGCTGCACCTTAACCATCCTGGTAAGCAGCTGGCTGGATCCCCACTCCTGCCTTGCTGTCACTTCCACACCACTCATTTTCTCCCTGGATTAAAAGGCCAGGCAATAACTCACTGTTCAGGTCAATCACCTGTTGTCATTATTGTTCTTTTTCACCATATTTTGCTGCCACTTCTAAATGTGCACGTCTTAGGTGTTTTTATTGAACTGTACCGCACTTTTTTCTCTGCACATACAACTTTTGTATTTATTCTAATGTCGTACTGACTTTATACTGAAAGTTGTTCAAATGTTTTGCCATTATGTTTTGTGCTGCTGTTCTTCCACTGTTCCTCTCCCTCAGGTCGCACCTGGAAATAATCCTTGGCTCAGCTTGCCTCTCCCGGTTACCAATTTTCAAAGAAATAAATGAGTTTGACGTTTTGCTTTGGTGCTGGCCCTTTAAGCAGGGCCTGTCTTAGGGTACATGGTGCCAAGAGACAAAGTTGAGAATGGTGCCACTCCCCCCCCCGTCGAAAACATGTTTAACTCTTCCCTCTCCACCATCATCCCCCAAAACAAATATTCTGTTTATCTTGGCACCAGTACAAGTACAGCTATATACAGGTAAGGCAGTGTACACTTCAGGAGAAAATAAAGATGACTGTTACCATCACACAAAAGATGAGAAAACAAGCTGATGGGTTGGTATCACCGGTCACGGTATGATTTGCCATGACTGTATAGTTACTGTAACTGGAATAAAGCGCAAGCACAGCATGTGCTTTCCAACAATAGCTGGTCATGTACAGTGATATGTCTCAGTCTCATATTCCCTTCCCCAAGGTTTCTTCTGCATACAACCCCTCTGTGATTCACAGAAACACTTTTAGTGCAAAAGTTTTCAAATGCATTTTTAGTTCCCACTCTTCATCACCCAGCTCCCTATGCTGTAGCCCACTCTCCCCTTCTCCTTTCCTGCCAAGTTTCAGAATCTGTCAAGACATATGTAAGCAATAAGACACAATGGCGTGTGTATGAAACATATCTTACCACATGCCCAGGGCCATGGTGAGGCACGAGGCTGCAGGTTGAGTGCCTTTCAGGCCATGGAAGTGCAGTAAAATATGTTTCATGCACATCGCAGGAGTTCCTTCCCCAACTGCAAATGATGTCATAGATGATGTCATTGTATTACTGCTGGACAAAGTTTCTACTTTGCTGGTGTCAAGATTCAAGATGTGGAATGTTTATCATGGAATGTTTCCTATGGAATACATGGATTCAGAATTCTGCTCGGTTCCACTGACAGAATGTTTCTCTCCTAACATACTGTACACACACACAACAAAGCCTCTTCTACAGTCAGAGACACAGTTATCTCACTGGGGCAAGCAGAAGAGATTTCCATGATGAGCAGGTAAGGCTAGGAGGGGGAATTTTCATTGTCAGCGAAGAAACAGTTATAGTGAAAACTATAAGCAATACTTAATGTTTCTAATTTGTTTATGTGTGCAAGGAAAGTGTGATGATCATGGAAACAACATTTAATTAATTTGTTTTATTTTTTCCTTAAAGTAGTTTTTTTTAGGGCCCAGTTGAAGGTTTTTTACAGTGTAAAGGCAGCAGCCATGTTTGTGTTGGAAGATCGGTTCTGGTTGTAGGGTGACTAATTTGTTTATTGTGTGATGCAGTTTAGGATCAGGATGACTGTGCATGAAACAGATTTTATACACGGTCACATGACATATTATGACCACTGAGACTTCTTTATTCTTGGATGCAGGGCAGTTGGGCCGCATCCACTTTAGGGCAGTTGGGCTGCATCCACAGCATCCAGAGCAGTCAGGCCACTTCCGTGGCCAAGGAGTAGGAGGAGGTAATTCAGCAGCCATAGACGCAAGTATTGGTGAGGCCGCACCTGCAGCAGGGAAGGTGGGCCGTATCCATGGCTGAAAAGTGAACTGCACCGGAGGCTGCTGAAAGTGGTGGCAGGAGCCGCAAGGAGAAGGGCTCCCAACAGGAGACAATCAGAACAGTGCTCAAGGAAGAGCAAGAATTTCAGATTCAGCGGCTGGGCTTTAAAAGGCAGGAGCCCAGCTGCACCACCTCTCTTAGTTCAAGGCTTTTTCTCACCCTCCCACCCACACTGCCACCATATTAAATGGACTCCGAAACCACACCCAGCAGGGGGTCTGGCCAATGAAAGTGGGCATAGGGCAGAGCATTAAGGAGGATAATAGGAGAGAGTTTTAATCAGCAGCCAGTGTGGAATTCATCAAAAATAAGGTACTGTGTCTATGTTTTGAAAATTGCATTTATATTAGGTGAAATGTGCATTTATATTGGGTAGCCGTATGGCGCAATTGTGGGCTGGCATTGTTCAGTTGTGGAGCAACCTACGGTAGAAACTACATAGGTTTAATTTAGTTTTCAATAAGTTCTAAGTGTGAAAGAGGGAACAGAAACTTTTAAAAGGAGACTGCTCAGTAGACTTTAATGACTCTCAGTGGGATACGGTGGGTAAGGAGTTAAAGTATAATCGTGTTAAGGACAGATAGAACTGTAAACAGGAGATTCTATAGGTTTCTGTAAGAAGGAGCCTCTGCAGGTTTTGACAGCTCTAAGTGGGAACAGGAGGGTTAGGAGTTTGCAGAAAGCTGCTCAACCATCTTAAACTTAGTGCATAAGGGAAAGAAATTTGGAACCGGAAGGAACATGTCCAGGAATGGTAGAGGAGGGGAGGGGGAAGCTTGGGAAAGAAGAGGAAACCTTCATCAGGTATGGAGGGGCGCTGGTGAGTGAACACAGAAATGGGAAGGGTGGTGGGCTGCAACAACTGTGGAGCACCAATCTTTCTTAAAATTGCATGGAGGGTGGGGGGATGTTTAGTGTGCAACCAAATAGGGAAGCCTTAAAAAGAGATCATGAGCCTGCAGGAGGAGCTGAGGAAGGCACGCCTGGCTGTGACGGGTTACAGTCCAGCAGTACGAGGAGATAGTAGGAGAGATGAGGAGGGAAGGCAATTTAAGCTGGTGGGGGGGGAGAGGGAAAACATTTAAGGAGAGGACTCTGAATCAGGGAGACCCAGTCTGTGAGGGTCAATGAGCCAGGGGAATCAAGGTCATAGGGCAGAACAAATGGGAAAGGAGGGGAAGTGGTTTGAGGGGAGATGGGGAAGGGGAGATGGACAAAGAGGCGGAAGAGGGGACGGGATAGCATGTGGGAGGTAGAGGTAGGCCTAAGAGAAGGGTCTTCAGAGAATCGGTTCACAGTTCTGGAGGGAAAGGAAGAAAAGAACGGGGATGAGCCTGGAGGTGTAACTGATGGTAGCCAAGATGAAAGTGGCACAGGGGTATGGATGGGGAACCTCTTGAGGGCAAAAGGGAACTAATGTGCAGGAGGAAGAAGAGGTGTACGAGGCAGGGAGGGAGGAAGGGGCATGTGGTTGGAAAATGCGCTGGAATCTTAGTGCTGGGGGGCTCAATACTAAAGGGAGTCATGTGGGGTAGCAGGGGGGAGAGGCATAGTCGCATATTGGTGGAGGCCATGCCAGGAATGACAGCGGAAAGGGTGGGGCAATCTGTACTAAAATTTGCAAAACAGTGTAGGCAGAAACCTCATTTAATTCTGCATTTGGGGACAAACGACCTGGCTGATAGCATGGTAGATCTAGTACAGAGAAGGTTTGAGGAACTAGAACCATTATGTGAGAGGGCAGGGAGATCAGTAACCTTCTCAGAGATACTTCCTGTTCCCAGGGTGAGCACTACAAGAAAAAGGAGAATATATGAATATAATAAATGGCTAGGAACTTGGTGTCAGGCCAAAGGGTATGGGCTGGTGGGGAAGGACCTGGGCGGACAGTAGTCTCTACTCGAAGGACAGACTACACTTAAGCGAGGAGGGCAAGAGAGTGTTGAAAATGGGGATAAGTGATTACATAGAAGAGGCTAGGTATTTAAACTAGGAGTGGGGAGTGGCAAGTGGGCAGGAGGCAAGCAGAGGCCACGGGAAGGGAAGACATATGAGTTTACCAACCCCCCATGACAGAGACAAGGGACTAAGGGCAGGTACAAGGGAGGATGTTAGAATGGGATGGAAGGAGGGGAGGTGGAGGAAGGTAAGGGGGTGGAAGGTGGTCACTTTGAATGCTAGAAGCCTGGGGATTAAAACTGCAGTGATACCAGGGTACAAGATTTTCCACAGGGATAGAGTTAAAGGGAAAGGGGCAGTGGCACTGTATGTGAGGGAGAGACTGAAGTGCATATGGAAGGAAGGCAGTACGGAGTCACTATGGGTGCAAATCCAGGACTCAAGGAATAGGACTCTCAGGATGGGAGTAGTGTACAGGCTGCCCTCACAGACTGACGAATTAGACAGAGAACTAGCAGGACAGATCAGGAGGGCCTGCAAAAAAGATGAGTGTGGTTATCATGGGGGACTTCAACCTGCCAGGAGTAGATTGGAATACCCCAGCCACAAAAAAATAGAAGGGAGCAGGTAGTGCTAGACACCTTCCAGGACAAGTTCCTGATGTAGATGGTCAGCGAACCAACCAGGTTAGGGAACACCCTTGACCTAATGCTGGCAAATGGGGAGTTTGTGAGGGAACTAAAAGTGGAAGAACCACTGGCAGGGAGCGACCACCACTCGGTATGGTTCACATTAGATATGAGTAAGGAAGTAGTATCTGACACAAGGGTGTTAGACTTCAGGGGGGCCGACTTCAAGAGTATGGGGAAATAGTAAAGGAGAACGTGGCCAAAATTCACCCTAGTATGGACACTAACCAGAGGTGCGAGCTCATAAAGATGGGGGGTAGCCAAGACAACTAAGACCTGCGGCAAGGCCAAGAGTAAGAAGACTAGGACAAAGAAACCTAGCTGGGTGACCAATGGAGTCATGGAAAATATAAGGAAGAAAAGAGTTGCCTTTAGGAGGTACAAGAAAACAATGAGGGGGGAGGACAGGGAGGAGTACCTGAGGGAAGCGAAGAAGGTGACAAGGGCAGTAAGGGCAGCCAAGGCATTAAAGGAGCTCAGGCTGGTTCAAGACATTAGGGAGGGGGAGAAGGAATTGTTCAGGTACATCAGGGAGAAAAAGAGCTGTAAGGACACTATAGTAAGGATTAAGAGGGAAGGGGGATGGGTGAAAAGGCAAAAGCACTAAAACACTACTTCTGCTCAGTATTTACTAAAGAAAAGGGGGGAGAGATACCAAAGGGGGGCTTGTGGTCAGGAGCAGAGGTAGAGGGTGTGACAGACAGGGAAATCACAGAGAACAGAGTACTGGAGGGCTTGAGGGCACTGAGGTTGGACAAGTTGTCAGGGCCGGATGGCATTCATCCCAGGATATTGAAATAACTAGCAGAGGTATTAGCAGGACCTTTGGCAGACCTATTCAATGCCTCACTAGATTCAAGGTGTGTACCTCAGGATTGGAGGATGCCTCACGTGGTACCTCTCCATAAGAGTGGCCCCAAGGATGAACCGAGGAACTATAGACTGGTGAGCCTCACATCCATCACAGGTAAGCTGATGGAAACAATCCTGAAGAAGAGGCCTTTGTCCCTTCTGGAAGCCAATGGGGTACAGGACAGTAGGCAGCATGGCTTTGTCACTGGCAGATCATGTCAGACCAACCTGGTGGAGTACTATGATTGGGTAACTAGATAACTGGACAAGGGCCATGCAGTGGATGTCCTGTACCTGAACTTCAGTAAGGCATTTGACTCGGTGCTGCATGGGAGACTAGGAAGTAAGCTACAGGGGTGAGTATGAAGATGGTGGGCTGGGTAGGGAACTGGCTGCAAGAGAGACAGCAGAGAGTGGTGGTGGGTGGCGAGCTATCATCCCCAACAGCAGTGATGAGAGAAGTTCCACAGGGCTGGGTGTTGGGACCAGTGTTGTTTGGGATATTCATGGCAGACATTTCAGTGGGCATCAAGAGCAAAATCAGTCTGTTTGCTGATGACACCAAGATGGGAGCAGTGGTGGATGATCTAGGAGGTTGGCAAGGGTTGCAGGAGGATCTGTCAAAGCTGGAGTCCTGGTTGGACACCTGGAAGCTGGGGTTCAATGCCAAAAAATGCAAGGTGCTGCATTTTGGGGCTAAAACATGAAGAGGAGCTACCAACTGGGGGGGTTGAGATGCTAGCTGTGACTGAGAAGGAGAAGGATCTGGGGGTGCTCATTACAGGAGTAATGAACAACTCAGCACAATGTAGAAAGGCGGCTGCAAAGGCTAACAGGATGCTGAGTTGCACTGCTAGTGGTATATCCTCAAGGAGGGGGAGGTGATTCTGCCATTGTATAGATTGCTGGTTAGGCCACACCTGGAGTATTGCATGCAGTACTGGAGCCTGTACCTGAAGAGGGCCATTAAGTTACTAGAGGGAGTGAAGCACAGGGTGAGAAAGATGATCACTGGTCTGGAGGACTTACCTTACGAGAATAGGCTGAGGGAATTGAACATGTACTCACTTGAGGAGAGGAGGGAGAGGAGAGATATGATTAAAACCTTCAAGTATATGAAAGATATAAACAAATCATGTACAGAGGGGCTTTTCAAACTAAGGAAAGGGAGAGACACCGGAGGCCATGATATGAGACTGGAGTGGGGAAGGTTCAGGAGGGAGATGAGAAGATACTTTTTCATAGAGAGGGTGGTGGCCAGGTGGAATGCATTACCGGCAGATTTGATAGCCAATAGAACAGTGGAGGGCCTCAAAAGGAGATTGGACAGGGCAAGAGGGAAGGGTCAAGTGAGGGACAGAGCAACTGACAAATAAGGGTTGCTAGCTGCACAACCAAGCAGACTTGGTAGACTGTAAGACACATTCCATCCCTGTCCACATGCTGTGCTGTGTTTTGTGTTGCCTGATAATAACTATTTGCACTTTTAGACTGAAAGTATATATGTATCAGAAGGGACAGACCACTAACAGGAAGTACCTGGGAATTGTAGTTACCACTGCATGAAGTGGAACTACAAGTTCAGCTGCTAAGCAGTTAGACAGTCTGTTTTAGTTTTTAGCTGCTTATTTCAGCAGCAGTGTTTAAATAGCCCTTGCAAGGGTTTATTTTAGGGAATATTTAACTTCTTTTTAAGCAACACTTGCTCTTGGGACTGGTCATGTGACCTGGAAGCTAGTTCCAGTTCACAGAGTATATCAGCAAGGCCCCGAGTGAGCAGGGCGCACTCGAGTGGGGTGAGTGTACTTTCATCGCATACCGACACGAGCATTTGCCGCATGTCTGGCGTGTCCGGCGTGCTAGTGGCTACATCTGTATCACTAAACTCACAGATATATTTCTATTTTGAGGTATAATATTGATTTATTTTAGGCAACATCTATTGTTCTCAGTGGTTGCACTTTAATATTTATAACCATGGCTGTTACAATTATGATACTCGATGGGGAAGTTGGAATTCACTGTTCAAGTTGTTCCATGTACTTAATTATATCTGGTACTATACCAGAACATACTTATGTGTGCTGTAAATGTTTAGAGAATACTGAGTTGATTAAGGACATAGCATTTTTCAACAGCAGGCTGGCTGTTCTCGAATCAAGTCAGAAAGATATGACTCATAAATGAGAATCATCTAATAAACCAACCTAATATGAATATAAGAGAGACTACGAATAATGTCTCTATGCAAGTGATAAATCAGAGTCAGGAATCTAGTACACCTGCGGTAGCTATCCCAGGCACTTCGAACACTGTGCATCCTAACAATGGCAATAGAAAACGGAATAGGGATGAGAAATCTGATGATAATTCGGATGAGTGGTCACTTGCCCAAAATACTAGAGCTTCCAAAACAGGTCGTAGAGCTCAGCACTTTGCTATTCCCCTATCTAACAGATTTTATCCTATTTCTGGGAATGACTATGATTCAACACATGTCACTGATATTATTAACATACCCAATGTACCTTTAATCCTAGTTAATAATGAATCTAACATAGATGTTTCAAATAACAGTAATGTTACCACTAATAACATTCTGGTTCTTATCCAATCTAACGCCACCCACCAGATCTTGCTAAATAGTATGAACTCAGCTAGTACTTCTTCGGCCTCCTCCAATGCTCCTTTAATTCTGATGGATACTTCTATTATGGGTCAGAGCATTAGCGATGACAATTTAAATGTTGGTTCAGCTAATGTCCTCGGCCCCGTCCCTGATTCGAAACAAATTTATGTTCTTGGAGACTCCATGATCAAACACAGACAGAGCAATTTGCAATCCCAATAAAGCAAACAGAACTTTCTCAAGCTTTCTTGGTGCAACCATTACTGATATTTCCTCTATGACTAGAAATATTTTATACAATAGCAGTGATAAACCATTAGTCATTCTTCACGCCGGCATCAATGATGTTATCCACAAATCTGTTGATTCTATTAAACAAGACTTCATTGCTTTAAATAATATTCTTGTTGAATTAAACTGTGACATTGGATTTTCTAAAATCCTACCTGTTCCAAGAGCCAATGATTACACTATGAAGAAAATCAAATCCATTAATGAGTGGCTCTGTAAATGGTGTTACAAACAAAATATAATGTGCACTACACACTGGAAATAATTTATTGACAAAAAAGAGTTATTTTGTTGGGACGGACTACACTTAAGTTGCAGAGGTTGTACATTGCTAGGTAAACAAATTTCTAACACCATAGATAAATATTTAAACCAGTAAACCAGGGGGAGAATGGGTGTGCACCCACTTCTCTAAAAACTAAAGTTCCTAGTAATATTTCTCCTTCTAGCAAAGAACTTAGATTTTTGATGTTTAGTGCAAGATATGTTTATAATAAAACTGACAAACTTAAATTAAGAGTGTTTCAAGATAATATTGATATTATTTCAATCACTGAATCCTGGTGGGATGGCAAGTCCTCGTGGGAATTTCGTATTCCAGGGTATGATGTATTTAAATGTAACTATTCGACAAGTAAGGGTGTCTGTGTTGTTTTGCTAGTGAACAGTAACATTTCCTGTGTTCATATTACTGATAAGATAAAAATGCATGCTATTCATACAGAAACCATCTGGGTTAAATTTATTTTTAATCCATATGAGTTTCTTGTAATAGGCACTTGTTATCACTCACCAGATTGTTCTACTGATATGTTTAAGGCATTATTATCAGAGTTAGAAACCGCTAGTGCCATGGGTGATTTAATTCCCTTGGTGACTTCAACTTAGGTGATATAAACTGGGCAACTAATACAGCATCCACCACTAAGGGCATTAGGTTACTGTCTATATGTAATCAGCTTCATCTGTCTCAACATGTTACCACTCCAACCAGAGGCAATCAAATTCTCAACCTAGTGTTATGCACTGACCATTTGAATATAAACACTTGCATTACTATTTGCCCTGTGGGAAGTAGCAATCACAATGTAGTAAAATTTGTTCATTTTAGGAATATTCTATATCATACAGGGTTTAGCAAAATATATCTTTATGGCAAAGCTAATTTACCAGCAATGAAGGAATATCTTTCCAGAATTAACTGGGAGAATGAATTTAGCAAACGGTCTATCTCTCAAAGTTTTAATTTTTTCAGCAAGGTACTTGTGAGAGGGCCTTAGAAAAGCATTAATAAACAGGCAAGAAGGAGGGGTGGAGCAACAATGGGGAAACATGAAAACTGCCATCACAGAGGCAACAAGCCTTTGTGTGAAGCAAATAAACAAATCAAAACGAAAGAAAAAGTCACTATGGTTCTCAAAAGAGGTGGTGGGAAAGGTTAGGGAGAAAAAGATAGCATTTAGGAAGTATAAGGAAACACAGAAGGAGTAGGACAGAGAACTGTACCAGTTAAGGCAGAAGGAAGCAGGGAAGGCAGTCAGACTAGCAAAGGCATAAACTGAGGAAAAGATAGCCAACTCGGTTAAGAAGGGGGATAAAACCTTTTATAGGTACATTAGGGAGAGTAGAAAGACAAAGGGAGGGATAGTGAGGCTGAATAGAATGGACGGTGGGTGGACAGAGAGGGACAGTGAAAAAGCAGGGATACTGAAAGAATACTTCAGCTCAGTATTCACAAAAGAGGAGGAGGGGAGGTACCTAATCCAATTAACAGGAGCACTCTGCATGGGGGGGTTGATCCCAGTCCTTTCACAGAAGAAAGGGTTCTGAAAGAACTCCTAAAACTGAAGATGGACAAAGCAATGGGGCTTGACTGGATTCACCCCAGAATTGTAAAAGAATTAAGGGGAGAACTAGTGACACCACTGACTACCCTTTTTAACAAATCATGGGAGGATGGTGTGGTACCTGAGGACTGGAGGAGGGTGGATGTGATTCCCTTTCACAAAAGTAGGAGTAAGACAGAGGCAGGAAACTACAGACCTGTCAGTTTGACCTCTGTGGTAGGGAAAGTGATGGAATCACTTCTGAAGGAAAGAATTTTGAGTACCTAGAGGCTAGTGGGGCACAGGACCCAAGGCAGCATGGGTTCACAGTGGGAAGGTCATGTCAAATGAATCTAATCAATTTCTTTGACTGGGTGACCAATGCAGTAGACCAGGGAGGGGCTGTGGACATGGTCTACCTAGACATTAGCAAGACATTTGACACAGTACCACACAAAAGATTAATAAACAAATTAGCCAGCCTGGGAGTGGGTCCCAGGGTGGTAGCCTGGGTAAAACATTGGCTGAACAACAGAACACAGAAGGTAATAGTAAATGGAGTCCACTCTGAAGAAAGACAGGTTACTAGTGGGGTACCACAGGGTTCAGTACTGGGTCTGGTCCTTTTTAATGTCTTTATAAGTGACATTGCAGAGGGACTGGAAGGAAAAGTATGCCTCTTTGCAGGTGACACAAAGATCTGCAACAGGGTTGATACACAAGGAGGCATGGAAAAGATGAGAAGGGACTTGGCAAGGTTGGATGAATGGTCAGAAGTATGGCAGCTTGGATTCAATGCAAAGAAGTGAAAAATAATGCACCTGGGAAATAAAAACCCAGGGGAAGAGTACACAATGTGGTGGGGTAATCATATCAGATGACCTTAAGGTTGGCAAGCAATGTGAGAAGGTAGTAAGGAGTGCTGGGGGGATACTGGGATGTATAGGGAGAGGCATCACCAGCAGAAAACAGGAAGTTGTTATCCCTTTGTACAGACAGTTGGTGAGACCCCATCTGGAGTACTGCGTCCAGTTCTGGAGACCCCATCTCCGCAACGACATAGACAGGATGAAGGCAGTCCATAGGAGGGCAGCTAAAATGGTGCAGGGTCTGCAAGAGAAGCCATACGAGGAGGGACTAAAGGAGCTTAATATGTATACCCTTGAGGAAAGAAGGGAGAGGGGAGACATGATAGAAACTTTTAAGTACCTCAGTGGAATCAACAAAGTCCAAGAGGGTAGCATCTTTCAGAAAAAGAAATGTGCAAAAACAAGGGGACACAATTTAAAGATAGAGGGGGGATGGCTCAGGAGCAATGCGAGGAAGTATTTTTTCACAGACAGGATGGTGGACGCATGGAACAGCCTTTCTGAGGAAGTTTTGGGGTCTAAAACTGTGGAAGAATTCAAGAATGTATGGGACAGACACAAGGCAATTCTTGTGGGGGGTAGGAGAAATAGACTGTTGGTTAACTAGGGTCTGCGGCTTATCCAGTAGGTAGGGAAATGGGCAGACTAGATGGGCCAAGCGGTCCTTATCTGCCATCAAAGACTATGTTTCTATGTTTGGTGACCTACAGGATACATATATTCTGACTAAACTCAAACACAGTAATATTAGATACTGTCCTAAATGGTTTAGTAAATCTGTTAAAAAGATGGTGAATATTAAGAACAAAAAATATTGTCATTTATTAAAAAATTGGAAGAGTGAAAATTGGTCTAGATTTGTGATTATACAAAAAAAATGTAAGGATAAACTCAAAAAAGCTAAACAGAAATAGGAGTTATATCTAGTAAACCATGCTAATGTACATAATAGTAAATATTTACATGATGTAAATTCATTAAAGAAACCAGCATGTCAGATCGGCCCTTTACTTGAACACAACGATCTAGTTCATGACCATTTGAAAATGACAAACATTTTCAATGCTAGATTCCATAATATTTTCAGCCCGCAATATCAAACCCCTTGCCTTAACATACAAAATGATATTAATCTCCCAGATCTTGATGTTAATATGATTCTTTCCAAACTACTTGATCAAAAGGGTAAAACATCTCTAGGTCCTGAGAACAAATCTGGGCATATGTTATATCTGCTAGCTGACAGTCTCGCTCTTCCACTAAAAATCATTTTTCGGGCCTGTCTTTCTGAAAACTTTGTCCCATATGAACGGAAAATGGCAAATGTCATACCGTTATATAAGAAGGGGCCTAAAACAAACTGGGAAAATTACAGGCCAATTAGCCTCACTTCCCCTATCTGCAAAATTCTCGAAAGTCTCATCAAAGACGTTATTACTTCTGTACTCAACATTTCCGATACTGAACAACATGGGTTTAAACAGGGTAGAAGTTGCCTCACTAACTTGATTAGTTTTTATGAAGAAATCAGCTATAATGTGAATAACAACTTAACCTGTGACATAGTATTCATAGACTTTAGTAAGGCTTTCGATATCATGCCACATTGGGCCTTAATAAAAAAACTATCGAAACTGGCAATTCATAAAAACATTATTTTATGGATTAATAACTGGTTATCCCAGAGAATGCAACGTTCAATGATAAATGGCCAACTATCTGACTTTGGCAATGTTATAAGTGTGATGCCCCAGGGCTCTGTCCTGGACTCTATTCTGATTCAAGCATTTATTTTTGACACAACCTCTAACTTAGAGTCTTTTACTGTAAAATATGCATATGATAAGAAACTCAGTAATGTCAGTTCCTGTTTGAAACAGACTGCAATTCTCCAAAATGACCTGGATAGAATCATTGAATGGGTTAATACATAGGGGATGATGCTCAACTTAAATAAATGTAAAATCATGTATCTTGGTAGACATAATCCACGTATTCCATATATACTTAATGGTTCTTCTCTTCTACCCACAACTGATGAGAAAGATTTGGGCTTAATTATTTCTGAAGATTTTGATAATTCTAAGTCTATTTCTGAGGCTATTAGCAAATCTAAATAAGTTATTTGGTCAATTTGTCGCAAGATTCAATCAAGGGATAAAACAGTTCTGATGCCCTTGTTTAGGGCCTATGTCAGGACGCATCTGGACTACACCCTGCAGTTATGGTGCCCATACAAAAAAATCTAGCTGTCATCAGCTTGAAAGGAGGCTTGCCACTAAATGGTAGGCCAATTTGTCCTGGGTCCTAGCCAGAGATAAGGAGCCCGCGGGTGGGGGTGGAAGGGAGGGCCAGTGACCTCACTACAGGGACAGATGACAGGCAGAAGGAGCTCGCTGGCTATTGGCGGGGCCGGGGAGGGGCCGGGGAGGGTCCAAAACAAAGCCACTAGGGGTGCCTAAGGGCATGCAGCTGTAATTCGCCTCTCTTCTTACTGTAAAATTCCCACCCACCCTCCTGCAAGGAAAAGATTGAATTAACAGGAAAATAGGCACTGAGGAGTGAGGCATGGGCATGAGGTGTCCTTGGGGGGCCCAGCATGGGCTTGAAAGTGGCCGCAAGGGCGGCGGTGAAGCAAGGAGCTAGGTGGAGTCCCGCTGGTGCTGGGGGAGATAAGAAGGGGAGGGGTTTGCTATAAAATTTCCACCGAGGATTTACAGCACATTGCTTGGCAGTTTTGGGGTAAGGCACAAAGGCTTAGCTGTTTTTCCTGGCATTGAGTAATTTTGTATTGAGACCAGCTAGGACTGTGGTTAAAAGGGTATGCAATTATGCGATGTATATTGGAGGGCTAGTTCTCACATGAGGTTAAGTTGGGGATGGCTCCCCAGCAAGCGAGGTTGTTCTGGGCCCAGATGGTCATGGATGGCACATGGTGCCAAGCCTGCAATGGTTGGGCCCAGGTTTAGAGGCCATGGATGAGATGCCTGGACGTGGAGCCAAGGACTTGTTCAAGGTGAATTGCAAAGAAAGAAGAATGAAAGGGAGGAAGGGGTAAGCAGGTGAGGAGCTCCTGGTGGTTGGCGACTGGCTGTGTCGCAGGTGGGTATGAGTATGCGGCACAAACCGGGAGCTGCGTTGTCAAGGGGGCTCACGGGACAGAAAAAAAAAAAGGGGGCGGTAAGTGGAGCCGACGGTTTTGTGTGGGGACTGCAAAGCAGGGAAGATTGGCGTCCATGGGGCTGAGAGCCGAGCATCTTTGGCGATGGCAGCCACAAGGCCTTCCGTGTGGTCATGGATGCCATCTTAGGGGAGGGGGAGATGCTCTAGAGCATGCTAGGACCTGGGTCAGGATGCTGTGCACTGAAAAAGGAGGCAGATCAAGGGATAATGCCCATGAGAGTGTACCGATGTTTGCATTTAGCCGATATTAAAAACCCAGTCTAAATAAGGAGTGATGAAAACAAGGAAAATGGGCCTGGAACAACTGGGCGCATCAGCAATTATGGCAACGGAACAAGAACTCCTGTTTACACGATTTCGCAACTGTTCAAAAAAAAAACACAGCAGGTTTCCTTTGCAGTGTTTTCTGGTGGCTAACTACACAGAGTTGCTGTTTCTAGTGAGTGAGGTGGTCTGGCTATGGGTTAAAAGCCATCGAAGTGTTGTTCCCTGGTACAAGCCGCTGCTGAGCGAATTATGGCAAAAGAAGTTTTATGTTAAAGAAAGCTTAACCATGACCTCTTATGGGTGGGGGTGCAGCCGCGTTCTTGGCCGTAAGCACGGCGGGGTGTTGAGAGCAGAAGTATGCTTGTTGGTTACCCAGGAGTGTATCTGGCAGCAGAAGAGAGGCTGGGGAGTCCGGCCACGTGGCGTGGCTGCCATGTAGTTGTTGCGACAATGGGGGGTGCAGCAGCGTAGCAAGGGTGCAGGGCGATGCAGCCGGGAAGGAGAGGTGATCAGGCGTAGTCCTCGGCGGAGGACCACGAGGGGATCAGTGATCTTTTGTGGCCTGCATGGTAGGGAGGGGCCTAGCAACTGCACAGGGCAACCGGCAGGGGCGTGGCCCCAGGCCAGAGAACCAAGGCAGAGTAGACGGACTGGGGTAGAATAAAGAGGAGCAAGGGATGGGGGGGCTGGTGCAGGTAAAGGCCCAGCGCAGCCGCCATTGTGGGTTCAGGCCCTATCCGAGCATGGGGAACGTGGAGAATAGGCGGGACATTTACAAGGAAGTCCAACAGCAAGAGCACTGGCAGGGAGCAGTGGGAGACTGGCTGTGGTCGCTAGGGCAGGGCTCGGGGGGGTGCTGGGGCAGGACGTTGGAAGCCAGGGGCATATATGGGAACCGCATGCAAAAAAAAGGTGGGGGGAAGGGTATGTGGTGTCTTCCTGTGCAAATGGGGGGAGATGCCTTTTGGCCCAGGCATTGCTCCCCATAACCCTATGGGGTGGCACCAGCCCGGGAAAGGATTGCTCCAGGTGCAGGGGTGATGGGGCTTGAGGGGTCAGGAGGGTACTGCAGAGCAAAGGTCACCCCCCAGGCCCCCTTTTGTTTGTGGGGGGACGAATAGCTGTTAGTATGGGATGGTATTTCACATGTGTTTTGTTATGCAGCTTGGATGAAGATATGGCACCAACAAGAGCCCCAGCATCTAGCGCTACCATGCAAGCGGAAGCTGCGAAGCTGATGGCACAGATGACCGAGTTGATGGAGGCAGCGAAGAGGAAGGAGGCCGAAGAGGAGGCTCAGAGGAAACAGAAAGAGTGGAATGGAGGGGCCAGCACTGGAAGGGAGAACAAACGACCAAGGAGGGCAGGACCCAGCACCCTGGCAGCACTGAGGACAGGAGAAAATCTGGATCAAACCCCCGATGAGCCGCAACCAGATGGGGGTAAGGATAAGCTGGACATGAGCAATGAGGCGAACTTATGAGGGTATATTGAAGGGTTGGTGGGGATATGGGGGAAGAAGAGGTGTCCAAAATTGAGACACTGTTGCGGGCCATCAAGGAAAAAATTAAAGGGGACAAGGGGGTGATGGGCACCTTGGGGGGGCGCGGAAGTTGTAGGACAGCTCACCAGGGTTCACTTTAGGTGACCACATGCCAGCATCAATTAAAGAAAAGATTTGGAAAGGGGAATACATTAATATCTTTGGGCTGGTCAACGAGGAGACAGTCAACAGATATGAGCAGAAGGAATCGGTGGGAAAGTCGGAGATGGCGGTGGCATTGGCGGTGGTAGGGCACAAGGCGGAGGAGGCCAGGTTTAAAGGAAAAAGCATTGACAGATGGCAAACGGGGTTTTTGAGCTATAGCGCTTTGGTGCTTGAGAAGCAGCCCGATCTGTAAATCCCGCTGCTAACCTATATGGCAATCATCAGGGACGTGTACCGGGTGAAGTTGGGTTTAGGATGGCTTAAGTACGATGAGGAGTTCCGAAGATGCATGGCTGTAAAGGGTGATCTGAGGTGGGATTGCACCCATGCTGAACTCTGGGTCCGTACATTGTCGGGAGCAGTAGTGGCACAGGGAACGGAACAGGCGAAAAAGGGGACTCAAGTCCAGGGGGCCAAGGCCTGCTTGGCTTACAACAGGGCCTTGTGTAACTGGCCCAGTTGTAAGTTTAGGCACATTTGCTCACAGTGTGGGGGGTCGCACCTGGCCATAAATTGCAGAATAGGGGGCAACAAGGTGGGACCAGCTGGTGGACAGGCCTAGATGCAGCCCTTATGGGGCAGCAGGGGGGAGCCAGCAGGGGCCAGAGGGCCCCGGGAGAGGAGGATATGCAGCCAATTATGGATGGAGCTAGACGGATGGAACAGAGGTAGGGATATCTCCTGGCCCACACACCCATCGAAAGGGCAGTGGTGGAACTCTGGACCAGGGATTACCCCAATAAGGAAGGGGCGGAGTTGTTAAGAAGAGGCTTTCAGGGTGGGTTTATGCTGGGTTTCGGTGGGTGCACGGGTGGGGATGCGGGCTAAGAACTTGGGGTCAGTAACAGGAAAAGAAGACACTGTCCAGGAAAAGATCCAGAAGGAAATCCAGGCAGGGCAGGTGGAGGGGCCACTGTTCGATCCCTCCTGTATGAGTTTCCAGGTGTCACCCCTGGGATTGGTACCCTAGAAGCAGGAGGGGGAATTCAGGCTTATCCATCACCTGTCCTACCCGAAGGAGGGGTCAGTAAATGGAGGGATCCCAGAAGCTCTCAGCATGGTCTCGTATGCATCACTGGACCAAGCGGTAGAGTTGATCCGAGCGGCGGAGGTGGCATGGTTGGCCAAGATGGACATTGAATCCACAGTCTGACAGCTGCCCGTATGGCCGGCAGACTGGGACCTTCTTGGGTTTCAGTTTGAGGGCCGGTTGTACTTCAATAAGGCAATGCCCATGGGATGTTCTGTGGCCTGTGCCAAGTTTGAGGTTTTCAGCTCATGGGTACAGTGGGTGTTTGATTGGTGGTATGGACACAGAAGGGTAGTCCATTACTTGAACGACTTTTTACTGATAGGGACCAGTCAGGTGGAGGCAGGAAAAATGTTAACAGATTTCCAGGATATGTGCAGATCCATAGGGATCCCACTGGCTGCTGGAAAAAACAAGGGTCCGGAGTTCACACAGAGTTCTTGGGGATCGAGGGGGACATGGAGGAGGATTGTTTTTGCCTTCCAGGGCACAAAGTTGCACGGCTCAAGGGGCTACTT
This sequence comes from Neoceratodus forsteri, assembly GCA_016271365.2. Classification (NCBI taxonomy): domain Eukaryota; kingdom Metazoa; phylum Chordata; order Ceratodontiformes; family Ceratodontidae; genus Neoceratodus; species Neoceratodus forsteri. Next base: position 1,721,605,059 of record CM057449.1, on the reverse strand, counting down.
GCACTCATGTGGGGGAGGAGGTGGGTGCCGCTGGTACAGGTACAGCAACTACTGGGACACCTTAATTTCACCTGCAAGGCCATAAGCCTGGGCAGGGCATTTACTAGGAGATTGGGGAGGGTCACAGGAAAAGCAAAACTACCACACCACTGAGTAGACATCAACAAGGGGGTGAAGGAGGATTTGCGGGTATGGGAGACATTCCTGGAATCCTACAATGGGGTAACATTTTAGCAGGAGGAGTGGGCCTCCGACGCATCGAGCTGTACACAGATGCAGCCAGGGGCCTGGGGATGGGGGCCTACTTCCAAAGGGAATGGATCTCGGAGGCTTGGCTGGTCCAATGGCAGGAATGGGGATGGACAAAGGACATCACGTTCCTTGAGATTTTCCCGATATGGGTAGCTTTGGAGGTATGGGGTACACGGATGACAGGGTGTTGCATAGTATTCTGGTGTTACAACAAGGGTGTGGTCGAAGTGATCAATAGGCAGACAGGCAGGACAGAATTGGTCGGGCGGTGTTGTGGGGTATGATCTTGTTAGGACTACGGCTCAACCTGTCCTTTAGGGCGAGGCATATTGAGGGAGCTCAGAACGAAGTAGCTGACTGTCTTTCTCATTTTCAGATGGAGCGGTTCCGAGAGCTGGCACCACAGGCTGCGCTCACCTGGACCAGGGTTCCGGATTGGCTCTGGGAGGTTGGAGAGAGAAGGCCAGGGCTTTGTATAAAGGGTCATGGGCAGCCGGCACATTAAGGGCCTATGAGAGGGCATGGGTGGTTTTCCAGATGTTCAGGGCTGGAATGGGATGGGAGATGGGCAAACCAGTCAAGGAAGAGGAGTTAATGCAATACATGGTGAAAAGATGGGAGGAAGTGGTGGCGCACGCCACCATGGGGGTTCAGCTGGTGGGGATCAGCTGGGTTTGCTTGGATTGGGGTGGGTAGATGTTATGGGTGGCTGGGCCATCAGACATATGGTGGCATGCTGGCAGAGGGGTCAGGGAAGACGGCAGGATAGGAGAAGGCCTCTAATGGAGTCCCTTCTCGCAGAGGTTCTGCGGGTGGTGGGCCACATCTGCTATTCGGCAAATGAGGTCTGCCTTTTCAGGGTAATTTTTACCGTAGTGGCAAGGGGGGCTTTCCGGGTCGGTGAAATGGTGGCTCCCAGAAAGGGGCTGACCGATGCAGGGCTGCAGGAGAAGTATGTGAGGTTGGGAGAAAGAAGGTAATAATCCTACTGCAGCAGTCGAAGATGGACCAGTAGGGGAAAGGGGCCACCGTGGAGCTGCTGAGGAAGGGGACAGCAGAGGCCTGCACAGTCCAGGCCATGGGGGCCTACGTGAGGATCAGAGGGTGAAGAGGGGGCCCTGGTTCATGCACAGGGATGGGTCCCCGGTGACAGGTTTCCAAGTGGGGGAAGCCCTGAAAAGGCATTGGAGTTTGTGGGTGAGAATCCCAATGAGTTCGCCCATCACTTCTTCCGGATTGGGGCAGCTTCAGAGGCAGCCGTCTCAGGAGCGGGGGAGAAGGAGGTCAAGAGAGTGGGGAGGTGGGCATCAGAGTGCTACAAGAGATATGTAAGGTGTTGACGGTGGCTAACTGGTATTGCCTTTTTCTCCTCCACAGCAGGCTCCAAGAGACAGGTGTGGATCATGGGGCACTCTTTCATCTATTGGACGGAGAGATTTGCAGAGGCCACAAGGATGGGCAAGCAGCTGCACCGGGGAATCGAACACATCAAAGTGATATGGAGGGGCATGAGGTGGCCACAGCTGCTGCCTTTGTTAGAGGAGCTGTGGGTGCGATGGCCCAGTCTGGACTGTATTATCATCCATCTAAGGGGCAACAACCTAGCGGCCATGCCATGGGGATCCTTGATGAAGGACATTATAGCAGATCTAGAAAGGGTGAAGAGCTGGTGGCCCAAGGTGGTAATTGGTTGGTCCGAGTTAAGATCTAGGAGGGTATTGAGGGGGCAAAAAGGTCCCAGGCGGTGGAGGTGGTGAGAAAATCCCTGGACAGAAAAGTGGCCAGGGTGGTGATCGAGATGGAGGGGATCCATATACATCATGTGGGGGATATAAAGACTGGTCACCCCAAAAACAAATGGAATATTATGCTCATTGATGCAAGGAGTTTAACAGACAAGTTTGATGAGTTACAGCTAACTTTAAAAACGCATAAAGTACACATTTGTGCGATTGTGGAAACATGGTGGCAACCTGAGGACACCTGGGATAGGCAAATTCAGGGGTACATACTCTATAATAAGGATCGTTCCATATCTAGAGGTGGAGGGTGGCACTATGTTGCTGAGGGTATCCCCACAGAGAGTATAGATACAAACAGATGGACAGATGCTGAAGTCATCTGGGTAAGGATTAGCCCCCATAGAGCTGCTAAAATCAATCTAGCAGTAATTTATAGGCCACTATCTGCTAGGATATCAGAGGATGAAACTATACTAGATCTTGTAAACCAGTTATCAGCAGTAGGTAATGTAATACTAGTTGGTGACTTCAACCTCCCAGGTTTTGAGTGGGATATTTTAAAGGCAAGTACATAGGCGGAGAATACATTTTTGGAGACTTTCAGTCTTGGAGGGTTAGATTAATATGTTACAGCTAATACAAGGGGGAATCATATATTGGATCTAATATTAAGTGACCTTGGTGACAATATTATAAACAGTAAGATATTCCCACCTTTGGGTTCAAGCGATCATGCTATAATAGGGTTTCAGTACTCTGGTACGCTAGGGGACAACAGGGGTACTACATTGACACATCGATATAATGCTGCAGATTATGAACAGATGAGACAGGACCTGGCAACATGGGACTGGAAATCTGAGTTTGAAAACCAGACAGTAGATCAAATGTGGGGAAGATTAACAAATGCTATAGACGGCCTAACTACTAGATATGTACCAACCAGGAACAAATATAAGGGGTCTACAAGTCTAACTGCGCCCTGGATAACCCATTCTATAAAGGGATTAATTAAAAAACAAAAATAAAGCATACCATCTAGCAAGACATAATAATACGGAAGAAGGCTGGGAATATTATAGGATTAATCTCAAAATAGCAAAAAGAGCTATAGTCCAGGCTAAAAGGGAATATGAGTATACAATAGCAACTAAGGTCCAAGATAATTACAAAACCTTTTATTCATATATAAATAATAAAAAGGGAAAAGTAAAGTCAGAGGACCCTTAAAAACATGATGGAAATATTATAGCAGAAAATAAGGCTCTTGCGGAGGAATATAATGTATACTTTTCATCGGTCTTTGGCAAAAGTCTTCAAACTTCGTGAGATAATAAGAAAATTAGACATAGAGAACAGAGCCCAAAGATAGACCCAGCTGAAGTACTTATTAGATTGCAGAAGGTTGACCAAAATAAAGCACAGGGGCCAGATGGGATTCACCCAAGGGTGATTAAGGAAATGGCAACACTATTAGTGGAGCCAGTAACTTACCTTTTTCAGGAAAGTATTAACATTGGTGAGGTTCCTGAGGCATGGAGGCAAGCTGTGATTGTACCCATATACAAAAAAGGTTGTAGGCAGACCGTCTCAAATTATAGACCTATTAGTCTGACCTCCATTCTTGGTAAGATTCTGGAGGGTATAATCAAGGATTGCATTATGGAACATATTGAGAGGACAGGCAGGATAGACATGACTCAGCACGGATTCACCAAGGGAAGACCATACCAAACTAACTTATTAGAATTCTACGATAAGGTTAGCAAGGCTATGGATATGGGTAATGCAGTGGATGTGATCTTTCTGGACTTTGCAAAAGCCTTTGATAAAGTGCCCAATGGGGAGCTTGTTAAAGCACTTTATGAGCTGGAGATACCAATATGGATACAAACGTGGGTGAAGGCTTACGGACAGAGTCCAGAAAGTCTGCGTAAAAGGTGAATACTCTGATTATGTCGGAGTGACTAGTGGTGTCCCCCACGGCTCGGTCTTGGGACCATGTTTGTTTAATATGTATATTTCATCCATGCAGGTGCATACAGATGTGTGGCTATCTAAATTTGCAGACGACACTAGGGTTGGGAGTCCAGTAAATAACTGGGAAGAACATCTAGTCCTACAAACAGCTCTGGATAGGCTAGATACATGGGCCTCCCAGAAACAATCTATTTTCAACATCGGAAAGTGTAATGTTATGCACTTTGGAAAGAAAAATAACAAATTCCAGTATAATTTAGGAGGATCTGTACTAAAAGTAGTGGATATAGTGGATGAAGAGAAAGACTTGGGGGTTATGGTTAATAAAGATCTTGGCTTCAGCTTACACTGTAATACAGCTATTAAAAAGGCGGGTAGTATAACACACTGTATATTGAGACACATAAAAAGTAGAGATAGGCAGGTTGTGATGCCTCTGTATAATGCATTGGTACTTCCCCATGTGGAGTACTGTGTCCAGTTTTGGGTCCCGTATAAGAGGAGGCATGTTGCAGGGATGGAGGGGGTACAGAGGAGACTTACAAAGAGAATCAAGGGATTGGATGGATTGAGTTATGAGCAAAGACTGCAGGATTTGGAGCTGTACTCCCTGGAATATCGTAGAATGAGAGGCGATATGTGTTTGATATATATAGGGCATGGACCGATACTAACTTATGGGACTTACTGGGTTTGGTTAAAAGGGCTCAAATATATGACATTAGAGCACATTGTTACCAACTGGTTAAGGATAGATATAAAACAAATAGAAGGAAATACTGGTTAAGTAATAGGGTAACAGAAATTTGGAATATGCTACCAGGAGAGGTTGTGGAAAGCAGCACAATGCAGGAATTTAAAACACAGCTAGATAAATTCTTGGAAAGGAAGAATATAAAAGGATATAACTAGGTGTTACTTATGAGTTCACGGACGAATGTCTTTATGCTCAGTATTGTCTATGTAATCTATGTAATCATAGGGACATTTCATTTGATCAAGGAAGCAGTGTACAGATTGGACAGCGTCCATCTCACTGAATTTGTCATTGATTTGTTCCTACGGCCCTTTGGGGAGCTAGTTGAGGACATAAATAAGAAGGGTTTGAAGGGCTAACCCGCTGGAATTCCATCTTCCATTGCAAGCTGGAGATGGGGCAGTGGAAGGGTTTGGGGGGAGCAAGGAGAAAATGGGGGCAGATAGAGGGGAGAGGGGTAGGTACCATGGGCTGGGGACAAAGGAACCCAGGCATGGGGAGTAAAGAGGGGCAGGGGGAAGGACATAGAGCTAGGGGTGGATCATGTTGTCCACACCCAGCGTGGGGTGGTCTGGGTAACATGGTACCCAATGGTGGTGAGTGAAAAAGGGGGGGAGGCAGATCACAGTGTCTGGACACTGAGACGCATGACAAACAGGAAGAGAACAGGATGACGATCCACAAGAAAGAAGACGGGACTGTTACGTCCAAAAAGGCCATGGGGACTATTATGTCCTAATTGTAAATATGAATGATTAGAATAATGATGATTTGGGATGTAACAAATTAACTGTACCTATGAAATAATAAACACTGCCAGTGAGCATTCAAAGTTATAAAGCTGTGGCCTGAGTTTGTTTCTGGTTGAGGATTCGGGGACAAGGAGGCTTGCCACTAAATGACAGGCCAATTTGTCCTGGGTCCTAGCCAGAGATAAGGAGCCCGGGGGTGGGGGTGGAAGGGGAGGGGCCAGTGACCTCACTACAGGGACAGATGACAGGCAGAAGGAGCTCACTGGCTATTGGCGGGGGAGGGGCCAGGAGGGGTCCAAAACAAAGGCCACTAGAGGGTACTTAAGGGCATGCAACTGTAATTGCCCTCTTTTCTTACTAAAATTCCCACCCACCCTCCTGCAAGGAAAGATTGAATTAACAGGAAAATAGGCACAGAATAAGGGGCATTGGCATGAGGTGTCCTGTGGGGGGCCCAGCACGGGCAAGTGGCCGCAGAGGCGGCGGTGGGCCAGGGGCCTAGGTGGAGTCCCGCTGGTGCTGGGGCAGATAAGAAGGGAGGGTTTGGAAGGGTTTGGGGAGCAAGGGAAAACAGGGGCAGATGGGGGAGGGGTAGGTACACAGGCTGGGAACAAAGGAACCCAGGCGTGGGAGTAAAGGGGGGGCCGGGGGAAGGACATAGAGCTAGGGGGTGGATCACGGTGTCCACACCTGGCGTGGGGGGGGGAGTGGTCCGGGTAACGTGGTATCCAATGGTGGTGAGCGAAAAAGGGGGAGGCCGGATCATTGTGTCCGGACCCCGAGAAGCATGACTAACAGGAAGAGAGCAGGATGACGATCTACAAGAAAGAAGACTGGACTGTTACATCCAAAAAGGCCTTGGGGACTGTTATGTCCTAATTGTAAATATGAATGATTAGAATTATGATGATTTGGGATGTAACAAATTAACTGTGCCTATGACATAATAAACACTGCCAGTGAGTATCCAAAGTTATAAAGCTGTGGCCTGAGTTTATTTCTGGTTGGGGATCCGGGGACAAGGGTTCAATGCAATTTCACTAAGCATATCTATGATTTTCATGACATTTCCTATGAAAGCAGATTAGAGTTTCTGAACCTAATGTCTCTACAACTTTGCAGATTAAGGGGTGACTCATTACTATTATGTGATGTTATTAAAGATCCTTCTCTAATGCATGAACTAGTTCTCCAGTTTAAAGATCTGACCTATAATACTGGAAAACATCCATTACAATTAATAGGTCAAAAAGTTAAACAAAAAAGAAAGCATCTTTCCACTCTTAGGGCCTGATATCCAAACTTACGCCTGGCAATGACGCAAGTGGGTGTACAGCGCAACTGAGTTGCACTAGAGCAACTAAGGGAGATATTCAAAAGAGATATGCCATGGTGCATCACTTCTGAATATACCACAGTATGCAAGATGCACAAATGCAATGCACCGGCACATTCCCCCAGACAAGCCTGAATAGCAGGAATGCACCAGCACATCAGAGATACGCTGTGCGCAAACTCCTGATATTCAGACACTGATATGCAAACGGGGCCATAATGCATGCAAGGTGCAAATGGGGCCATTTGCATGTCACTGTGACCCCATGTGTTGTGCAGGGCTGGCCAGTGAAATGCACCTGGTGCCCTGCACAGCATGCGGTCCCTGTACCAGGGACTGCAGCAGTACCCCCTCCCCAACCCCGACCCTCCGATCACCGAGAATGGAGATGCATAGCTCCTGGCAGTCCAGTGGTACCCCTCCCTCCCGACCCTCTGGTCACTGTAATTGAAGATGCCTATATCTCTGGTAATCCAGTGGTACCCCTCCTCCCTCCCTCCTCCAATCGCCATAAGTGAGATGCATATCTGCCTGGTAGTCCAGTGATCCTCCCCTCCAGTACCTCAGATCGCTGTAATGTATGATTCCAATTCCTGGCGGTCCAGTGGCACCTCATCACCCACAGCACCCCAGCCACCCAGCTCCACTCCCGGTCATCAGTGGGCAGCATACCTGCGCATACCACCATGACTGCCCGCTGATGACAGCTTACAGTAGGAGCTGCAAGCCCATTGGTCCACACTGTGGACAATGGCTTGCAGTGTAGCATGTAATAGTCATTCACAAATATGTAGAAATCCACATATTTGTGAATGACTATTACAGTGATGCACTGCAAGCCCATTGGTCCACAGTGTGGACCATTGGCTTGCAGCCCTACTGTAAGCTGTCATTCAGTGGGTAGCTGCAGTGGTAGGCGGGTGGGTGTGCTGCCCTGCCATGACCGGGGAGCTGGGTGGGGCTGGGGTCCTTTGTGGTGGGTGGGTGCCACTGGACCACCAGGGAATTGGAATCATTACCATTACGGGCGCTCGCAGGTACTGGTGGGGTGGGGGGTACCACTGGACCACCAGGATAATGTAAATTCATACCTTAATGGTGATCGGGGCTTCAGGCAGGGAGGTGGGAACCACTGGACTACCAGGGCTAGTTTCGGGATGTGACTATGGTGATCGGGGTATGGGCAGGGTGGTGGACCACTGGACTACCAAGGAGATACGCTTCTCACTGTATGGTGATTGGAGGGTCAGGAGGTCAGGGGGGTACCACTGCACCATCAGGGACTCTCATGTGTGCTTGTGCATGGTGTGGGGGGTTGCCACCCATAGTTGGCAGCTGCTGTGTTGCATACTACAATACAGTGGCCTGCTGGTGAGTGGACATCACTTGAGCCATTTTGTACGGGCTCAACACTGAGCCCAGGCATGTGGTATATCTCTGGGTTGTGCCAGCAGATTCACAGCACATCCCGGACTAAATATCGGGATGTGCCGCATATGCAAGGGCAGGCCACCTGGAGATGTGCCACATACTTTATCTTTGTGCCCCGGCACACTGGGAATTGCACTACATAATTCCCACATTTGAATATTGCCCCAGAGTGAAGATCTGGGGTTGTGCTGGCACAAATCAGTTGCACAAGGCACAGCTCCTTTGAATATCTAGCCCTTAGAGTGATTAACCCTTGGAAAAAGTTACCTATAGAAATAATTGTAAGCAAAACTAAGCTAGAATTTAAAAAACGATTTGATAATTATATGCTGTCCAGTGATTCTTTGAATTACTATACATATTGGTCACCAGGCACATTTATTGGCATTGTCTGCCCTCCTTATCCATTTTTAGTATGATCCTTTTTCTGCTGGCAATTTTTCATATGTTTGTATGTTCATGTTCTGGATGCCCATTATATAAACATAGAAACATAGAAACAAAGAATTTGACAGCAGATAAGGACCGCTTGGCCCACCCAGTCTGCCCATTTCCCTACCTAATGGATAAGCTGCAGATCCTAGTTAACCAGCAGCCTACTTCTTCCTACCTCCACCCCCTAGAATTGCCTTATGACTGTCCCATGCATGCTTGAATTCCACCACTGTTTTTGACTCCACAACCTCCTCCGGAAGGCTGTTCCATGCATCCATAAAGCACAGTGGAGCACAACCTCTGCCACCCACACTGCAGCAGAAGCAAAGACATGAGTATCCAGCTGGGACCCGAATCCATAAGTACTAAAGAGGATGCAGCTGCTGCACTTACAGGGCCAAACTTTCCAATTAACTCTCCCTCACCCTTCTCCCTTCTTTACCTATGACACTGGTTCTCCATTTCCCTAACTCTCCTCACCTTACTTTAGTGAGCAATCGACATGATGACCATAGTCACTCGTAGTTGTGTGAATTGTAAGTTATGCTGATGGCCACCACTGCTGCATCTGCTGCTGTGCTTGCTAAATACAATGCACACTCATGCAAGTCCTATGCTTACTTGGCACCAAAACAACATGATCCCCTTAGGTGCATGGCAGACTGTAGGAACAGGGGGAGATGCTCCTGTACTTTTTCACACATGCAAGTTTCACAACATTGCATAAAATAAAACAGTTACAAAAAGAAAACTGCACTGTATTTTCAGAATTTCTGCACTCCCTAAGTGAGGTTGCCCTAGGCAACTGCATAGTTCATCTAGCCTTATGGCTGGCCCTTCCCTTAAGGCCACAGAAAACAAGCAATTCTACTACTCCTCTTTCAGCCCTTTGGGCAGACTATCTAATTAGCTATGGCAGTGGCAAACTATAGAACTAAACTCCAAACTTTGCCATGATTCATTCCCATTCACTGCCTCCTCAGGAAGGTGTTGCGCACTGCAGGGACCACACAAACACTCACAGAAGCACTTAACAGCATTGGATTACAGTGCAATGTCAAGACCACACAGTGAAAACCAGCATGGTCAATAACTGCACCGCACAGTCCAAAACCATGCTATATTAGATATACTAACTCTGAAACTATACGGCACTGTTATGACCATGTGGTTTTTGACTGCATATATTTACTGTCAGGGTTTTGACCGGACACCTTGGATTACAGCCAGTTACTGTCTTGAGTTGCTGCATATGTACTTCATCACTGCAGTTGTCTTGTGTGAGTGTGGCAATGTCACAAGAGCGTGAGTGACATCATGATGTCAGCATGCGTGACATATGCACGAGGGGGCTCACACTCAGAGACAAGCAGTGAGTGGAGGGTTCAGTGCACAAAAAAGTGCTCTCAATAGTTGTTCTGGATAAACGACAAGACAAAACAAGGAGAAAAAAAATGGCACAAATGGTGTCTCACTGAATTGAGCAGACCAAGAACAGCCCTCAACAGCCCCAGCACACAAACAAGGAGGGGACTACCCAATCCCTTCACTAATTGACAGAAGTTACTGTATCTAGCCAGAAACAACAAAAATAAATGAACAGCATATCTAAGGCTGAAAAAGACAGCTAAAAGGCACTCAGTCACTGCATCAGGTCTCTTAATACACTGCCTTCTCAGCCACAATCAGCATAAATCTCAAGGAGACTCTTACAAAAACAAAAATAAGTACCAGGCAGAAGGGGAAATCATGGCACTGAAGATGCTGATGGGGGAAGAGGAAAAAAAAATGAAATAACACCAGCAATAAAATACCTGTCAGCCTAACTATATAACTAAATCTCCCTCAAAGACAAATTTTCTCTTTAACTTACTTAAGGCACCAGTCATGGGGAAAAAGAATAATATCAGTAGACCTATATCAGAAAACACCCTAGAAATGGCAAATGGTCCCTATTCAAGCACTGTAGGCACTAACAATGAAAGTTAGCCAGCAGGTTCGTCAATTTAAAAGTCATAGCTTGACAGGCATGATTTTCCAAATTGAAGGGTGCTCCCTGATACCACGTAGCCACAACATGCCTCAGAGTTGCCAAATCCTGAGAAAAAATAACAAACATTTAAGTGGAAAAGGCCAGTTTTAATAGATAGCTCTATCTATGCATACATCCTCAGTGGTATAGCTAAAACTGAATAGCTGCTGTTTCCAGAATGTTCATGTCCTCCAGGTTCTAGACTAACATCATAGCTTTTTAAGCTGTACCACTACCCCATGGGGGAGCACATTACCCATATGAAAGTATTCCCCATTGACAATATGGAGCGATACAGAAATTAATTTAGACATGCAGGTGTCTTCATTAATTAAATAATAAGGCATGACAGGGTGTGCATTGTGCTGTGATAACAGAATGCCTCAGATTGCTTGAAGCATGCGGCTGGAGGCCAAGTGCTTCCACCCCACCCCCGAGAAGTGCTGTAATCCCAGCACAACACACACCCAGGAGTGCCTTGATGCTATTATGAAAAGGGTTCAATAAATTATTAGTACATATTTTTTTTTAAATGTTTCTTTTCAAATTTAAATTACTTAAGTAAAAAGTAGAAAAAAGTTACAAAGAAAAAAAGTAGTGCTAGTTACCATTTGTAGTGATGGTGTCTGGCCAGCAAGTGGCACTAACTGTAATTATAAAAAAGGTCTGAGAAATGGAGCTTTGTGATTGGCTATAAACATTCTAACAGCCTTAAGTTAATCTTTTATTAACATACGTGTAGAGCTTAATCATATGCTGAACAAGGTTTAACACTATTTAAAAAAACATTTTTATTATAATAGCAATAAGGCACTCCCAGGGGTTATGTTAATAGTCAGTTAATCACCCTCTAGGAGTATGTGGCACTCGGCTGTGCCTCATACAACATTACACCCCTAGAGGGTGCTTAACAGGCCACTAACATAACCCCTGGTCATACCTTATTGCTTAAATGAAAACTGCTGTATCTTTTTGCAGAAAAGGGAATCCAGGTAGTGAGATATTTGGTAGCAAGCTGTGGATCTGGTGGTAAGAACAGCCTTACAAAAGGAACAGTGTACAGTGCAGTCCGAGTTGTTTTGGCTTAGTTGATGCTGCCATAGCAACCATTAGGGATGTTGATGTGTGCTGTGGTCAATGGCAGGTCTGTCTGCTCCATCGTGAGATATGGTGGGATCCAATCATAAAAACAGTGGGCATGAGCACTATAAACAGCACATTTATCAGGCTGTTTAATGTGGATGCAATGTCAAGAGTGATTGTTAGAATAGCAGCCACAGCAACATAAATATCTTTAAAATAGTGGTGGGTCAGGGGTACTAATGAGCAGCTAAAGAAGCAGGATAAGGTTTCCTCAAACTCTGACTCTATTGACTGAAATAAACATTGAAATCCATGTTTAAACTTTGATGTTCCAGTTATAATCATGCTCATCTGTTCCTGACTGTAGCATAGATTAAATTTTGCTGAACATTAGTTGCAAACCACAGAAAGAACCAGGAAAAGGAGTCAGAAAGACAGCAGGCATACAAGAACCACAAGGCCTAGATACGATAACACTGTTGGCCGTGGGGATGGTGATATTAGGTCATACAGTCACTGAGCAGGTGTTAGAAGTGCTCACTCCCAAACTTGACACCTTGACTGGGACACTCTTGGAATTTGTTATCCAACCAGTTGGTCAGGCATAATGGTTGACCGAAGTCAAGCAAAGGATCTCCAGTACTGTGGATGCCCACATTGGACTGCCCGGGAATGTGGTGCACCTTGAACGAGAATTCGCTGAGCTTACAGAACAGCTTGATTATCATGAAAATTATCACTGCGAAAGTAATCAACAGATTTGGGAGCTATTAGTGGGCAAAGAGGGAGACAGTGCCATGAAATTTTACTCTAAAGTCTTGCCCAAACTATTGGATATGCAGCTGAAGAGAAATGGCCTCTAGATAGAATGGGCCCACCATACACTGGCACCCATACCACCACTGGACCAGTCACCTAGACAAGTGATTTTTTTCAGCTAATTCACTTTAGCGACAGACAAGTGATCTTTGCAGCCCATGGGGCCAAGAAAGAGTTAATGTACAAGAACATCCATCTCTTTATAGCCCAGGATTTTTTGGCCAGATTACAGAAAAACTGGTGAGAGTTCACCCCAGTCTTAGATGCCCTGCATAAGAGAAAACTGGAATTCATCTTCACCTACCTGGCGGTAGTCCAGGTGAAGATGGAGGGAGTGGCATATTCCTCCCATGAAATGGAGAAGGCAAAGAGGTTCCTGAATGATTGGGAAAGACGCATGGTAGAGTGGCGCCCTCAGCTGTTTAGTGGAGTTCTGAACTTGGTGGGCTGAATAACCTTGCATCTAGATAATGGCTCAGAAAACACCATAGATCTTCTCAGAGGAGCGGCATTATTCTAGGGACTGAAGGGACATTTTGTGCCAAATATGTGGGACTTATGGACTTCTCTAGCCCCAATTTGCATCTGGTGACCTTCCTGTGGATTACTGAATATATGAAGACAGATGTTATTGTCTGCAATCTAGGCACCATACGTTAATAAGATATCACAGGATAATAGTGGCCATGAGACACCATGGTTCAGAGACAGTATGCTTGGTGCAAGCATTTCCCCTTTCCTTTTTTTTTTCTATTTTTTTTTTGTTACTGTTCTGGGCAATATTCGCTTTGGGGGGGGTTATCCCCTGAGGTTCTTTTTTTCCCTCAATATCTATACTACCTCTCATGATTATAACTGCACTGCCCTAACTTAATTATGGGGGGGGGGGATAAGGAGCCTTCTCTGGATCACTCTGCATTTGGCACAGTGTGTGACCCTGTGGGTCACTTCCGGGTCATGGTCTACACATAAATCTTGGCTCTGCAGTGAGTAGGGCGAGCACGCGCGTCTGCATGCATGTTTTGCGTGTTTGGCAGGAGTGGTGGGAGCACATTAAGACACAAGCAAGGTTCAGCAACATAGTTCCTGGATGGTAAGCAGCCAGTCTAACTGAACTACTAAAAATAGCCTAGGTGTCTGATTCCAGCAGCCTACACTTTTATAATTTCACTGTATTAAGAATTCTTCACAAATCCATAGTCTCCAAAGTAACCCACCAATAAAGAGCATCTTCTACTTTAGTTGTACCAAAATGAATGACACTATTACTACACTCGAAGGTACAGTAGGAATTAAATGCTGCAGTTGTCTAATGCTCAGTATGGACACTATGATTCCTACAGACAAGGCATTTAAATGTTTTAAATGTTTTAAATGTGTGCAAAATGATGATATGATAATGGAAATCAGCCTCTTCAGCTTCAGACTCATTGTTCTAGAAAACAGTCAAATAGAGATGGCAAATAGAATAAACAATGCAGCACTACCAGGTAGTCATCTGAAGCAGACAGTTACTGGAACTGCACACAGACATGTCATAGTACTGGGCAATTGCCATCTATTTCAACTAAGAGTTCTACTACTTCACAATGTGCGTTAAATTAAAAAAGGGCCAGGGAAGAGGAAGAACAAGAAGATGCTGAAGATAACTGGTATCAAATTCAGAGCACAAAGATTACTAAAAGGGTCAGGAAGGCTGATCATTTTCAAATCCCTACGCATAATCACTTTGATCCACTGAGTATACTGGTAGAAGATTTTAACCCCATCCAGCTACCTCCTGTCTTTTATAGTGCTGATTTATTAACACAGAGACTGGTGAAAACTGAACCGCAACACAATGTATTCAGTTTAACCTGAGAATCTCATGGATCTGGATGTTACCACTATTCCTGAGATGAAACAGATTTTCGTTATGGGGGACTCTATAATTAGAAATCTTGACCGAGCAATCTGCAACCAGGACAAAGCAAATAGAACAATGTCCTGCTTTAGAAGAGCAAGAGTCTCGGTCATAACTAGGATGCCTACACAAATATTAAAAAATAGCAGCAAGAGCCCCCTTGTGATTATACATGCAGGGGTAAATAACATTATGCACCAAGATAAACAGAACATTAAAGAAGAATTTGTACGCTTAACAAACACACTGACTGAATTAGGTTGCGAAATTGCCTTCTCTGAATACTCCCTGTGGCCAAAGCTGCAAGGCAGAAGGTGAATAAAATAAGACATATTAATAACTGGTTGCGAATATGGTGTCTCAAACAAAACATAGGGGGCCGGATATTCAAACTGCGCTATTTTGTGGCGCAAGCCCTTGCGCTTCACAAAATAGTTGCGCAGGGGTGTGGCCGGAGTGATATTCAAAGGAGTTGCGCTATTGATCAACTCCTTTGAATATCACCCCCCCCCGGCCACAGCCACTGTGCATGGCGCAGTGGAACTTGCACCACCGCAAGTGGTCAGAGTGGAGCATTCAACTTGCGGTGGCGCAAGTACCATTGCGCCATGCGCAAATTTCTGATATTCAAAAGGTGACATGCAAATGGGGCCATAATTCATGCAAGGCACAGGGGCCATTTGCATCTGTTTATGGCCCCATTTGCATGCCATTAGCATGCAGGTGCACTGATCCCCGAGGACTTGCACCTGGCGCCCTGCCAGGCAGCAGCCATCGGGGACCGATGCCTGCAGCCCGATCACGGGCAAAAGAGTAAAATCCCCCACCTCCCCACTGGCCGATCGTGGGCAAAAGCATTAAACTCCTCCCTCCCCGACTGGCCCAGTCGCGGGCAAAGCTGGATAACTTCCCCACCAGCCCGATCGCGGGCAGCAAAATGTCCCGAACTTATCCCTGGTTTGGTCCAGTGGACCAATAAGCCTGATCGCGGGCTGCATGGTTGTAAAATAACCCCAGACTTATCCTGGTGGTCCAGTGGACCGATAAGCCCGATCGCGGGCTACATAATGGCGAACCCCCGCCCCCAAGACCATATCCTGGTGATCTAGTGTCCCCCACCCACCCACCACGAAGCCCCACCACCCCGCTCCCCCTCCGCGGCGGGGGGCAGCATCCACCCACCTGCCACCGCCAACTGACTGCCAGTGAGACTACCGCCATGGTGCAGAGCAAGAGCCCAATGGGCATGCAGCCCATACAGCACAAGGCAATCCAGTTTTGTGAATGAATTCATTCACAAATCTGGACTACTTTTATCTGACCCATAAACTACACGCCATTGGCTCTTGCTCTCAAGCGAATCTGTACCAGGCAGTCGCTCGGCGAGCGGCAAGCGGCAAGTGGGTAGGATGCCACCTGCCCGGCTGCGAGAAGTGAGCCGTGAACAAGAGAAGGTACAAATCACGAGATATGTGAAGCGGCGCACTGCATGCAGCCTGCGATGGGCTTATCGGTCACTGGACCACCAGATAAGATTGAGAGGTTATTTTACAACTCTGCAGCCCGTGATCGGGCTTATCGATCCCACTGGACCACCAGGATAGTGTCGGGGGTTTGTATTATACTTCCAAACCCACGATCGGGCTGCCACTGGACCACCAGGGAATAGGTGGGGGGGGGTATTATACTTCTGCAGCCCGCGATCGGGCTTAGCGGTCCACTCGACCACCAGGGATATGTTGGGGAAACACTCTGCTGCCCGCGATCGGGCCAGTGGGGGGTGAGGGATTTTACACTCTGCCCACGATCGGGCTGCAGGAGCACAGGAGTGGGTTGAGGCCAGCCACAGGTGGCAGCTGCTGTGTTGCGCCCTGCAATGCGGCAGCTCACCTGTGGGTGGCCCTCGACTTGATCCTTTTTTTGGCTCAAAGTTGTGCAGGCGCAGGTTGGGTTGCGCCTGCACAACTCTGCACAACCCGGCTAAATATCGGGCTGTGCAGTTTATGCATGGTTCCTCCCCCTCCAGTTCAGCATGCATTCATTTGCATTGCACTGTTGCTCAGCATGTTTTCAGTGGCGCAACTGCCTCCTGCTGAATATCGCAGAATGGCGCAAGTTCGGACTTGCGCAGGCGCATGCCCTATTGCGCATGGCGCAACCCTTTTGAATATCTGGGCCTGGGTGTATTACCCATTGGGAGAAATTCTATCACAAAAGGAAACTAACATGTTGGGATGGCCTCCACTCTAACAGGAGAGGCACATCACTACTTGGGCAGCATATACGTTTCTATACCAGCAAGAATTTAAACTAAACTCGGGGGAGGGTAGGGAGTCAAGATCCATACCTGTTGTCTACTATGTTCCTTATCTAACTAAAATGAATAATATCCCAGTTGCAGAAATAACCAGATACTGCATACAAGAGCATAAAAGATAGTGAGGTAATGTACAGAAACCAAACAACTCCAGTACTGAGCTAAAAATACTACTTATTAATGCAAGAAGTTTAAAAAACAAAATTGATGAACTTCGGTATATATTAAACAAAGACAATATAGATATATGTGGTGTAACCGAGACCTGGTTCTCAGACTCGGACTGGGGGACTGATATACCAGGATACACCAAGATTGCTAAAAATCGTACGAAGAAAACTGGAGGTGGTGTTGCTCTCTATATCACCAACCAACTTAACAGTTATGAACTGAAAATCAACAATAACCATGGTGCGGACAGCGAGATTAGCTGGGCTAAAACCAAATGTGCTGATAGATCTTTGACAGTTGGACTCGGTTACCACTCCCCAAATCATTATACTACTGGCAATAATGCCTTTATGAATTCTATTGAGGAAATGGAAGACTATGATGATTATATACTTGTTCACTTGGGAGCTTAAGCAACAGGTTGGTAGAAAAGAGGCCAGGAGTTATATTTTGTTTTAAACTGAAATATTTGATTAGTTTGTTAGTGAAATTAGTTCTATGTGTTAAAAATTATTACCTTGAATTTGAACTGATACTTGGGCTGTGATATTGTAGGTTTGGGGATAGATGTTTGGCAGGGAAAATTAGAAGGTAATTTAAATGTGTTTGCCTGGTGTTTGGAGGAGGGACATTAGCTGCAATTAACTTGTCTTTAAACAGGAATTACTGTGGCTTTCATTGTTCACTTGGGAGCTTAAGCAACAGGTTGGTAGAAAAGAGGCCAGGAGTTATATTTTGTTTTAAACTGAAATATTTGATTAGTTTGTTAGTGAAATTAGTTCTATGTGTTAAAATTATTACCTTGAATTTGAACTGATACTTGGGCTGTGATATTGTAGGTTTAGGATAGATGTTTGGCAGGGAAAATTAGAAGGTAATTTAAATGTGTTTGCCTGGTGTTTGGAGGAGGGACATTAGCTGCAATTAACTTGTCTTTAAACAGGAATTACTGTGGCTTTCATTGTTCACTTGGGAGCTTAAGCAACAGGTTGGTAGAAAAGAGGCCAGGAGTTATATTTTGTTTTAAACTGAAATATTTGATTAGTTTGTTAGTGAAATTAGTTCTATGTGTTAAAAATTATTACCTGAATTTGAACTGATACTTGGGCTGTGATATTGTGGTTTGGGGATAGATGTTTGGCAGGGAAAATTAGAAGGTAATTTAAATGTGTTTGCCTGGTGTTTGGTAAGAGCCGTCCCACCACCCTGTTTTGTGAAGCTTACTTAAATACTGAAAAGCCACTGGGGTTGGGATTGAAGGGCTGAGTATTTCTGTTTGGGACTGAAATTTTGAAGCAACAGGAGTTGGTGGGCCTGTGACATCATACGTACCTGGAGTCTGCTTACACACTGTTAGTGGGACTGAACACATACTGGACTGTATGTGTTTGTGAGACTTGAAATGGGTTTGTAAATAACTACAGTCAGTATAGAGAGAAACTGTACTCAGGAAAGGGACTGAGAAAAGGGGTGTGCTATTATAAACAGAGGGGATAATCAGGGTGACCATATTCCACCATGGCAGCATCTTCGGAAGGGTTGTAGGCTGCACAGGCTGTGGGATGGCAATAATTCTAAATTGGGCCTGGAGAGGGAGCTGCCCACTCTGTAGACAGCTATCTTGTATTAGGAGTGAGGTATATTGGTTAAGGAGTAAGCTGTGGGAGCTGGGGGGTGTCCAGGATAAGGGGTGTGGATATGGGCAGCAGAAGGGTGGGGCTGAGGGAGGCTGGGCAGCGCTCTGAAATTACAGGACATTATGCTACAGCAAGCAGAAGGGGGATATTAGGGACAGAGGACCCTTAGATAGGGAAGTTGATGCTAAGGAAAGCGTACAGGGTGAAAATTCTGAATTCAAGGAGACTGGAGGGGAAAAGTCAGGAGGGCTGTTATGCGGAAGCCTAAAACAGCAGACTGTGGGAAGGAGCTCTAAGGTGAACAGTGCAAGAGAGGAAGAAGAGGTCAGTTTAGAGATGCAGTCAGGGAAACTCGGGTTACTTGATGGAGGCTGACACAGAGTGTCACAATAAATTTGAGATACTAAGCATCCTAGAGGGGAGGAAGGGTTGGTGAAATGAGGAAACTTATACAGAGGCGGGGAGAGTCACATACCCATAGGGCATCACAGAACAGCTATGGAAAGGATAGACATAGTCCCAGAGGGAGAGAGAAACATATATGTTAAGCAAATGGGAGATGCAACATATTCCAGACATGAGGAGGAGAGCATGATTGGAGAGGAACTGGGAGACGAGGAGGTGGGAGAGAGCCCCTTCAGCAGGAAGGTCAGTACCAAGGATGGGGCCCTAGCTAAGGGACCCACAGAGAGCCTCTGGAGACAGGGTACTATTACAAGGGGGGGATGAGGGTGCGGGGAAGGGAAACCATCAGGGCCAGGATAAATGGTTCAGATAAGAGAGGGTTAAAGGACACCTATTCAGAGGGGTTTGAGTTAAGTGGGCAAAATAGCAAGGGAGGCAGAAAGGGAGGGTGACAGGGGTCTCTAATAAGGCAGGAAGACTCCCGAAATTGTGATCATGAATAAAGTGGGGAGGGGGCTGAGAGGGCATAGTGGAGTAACCATAAGGATGATGGCGGTGTTAAGGTTCTGTTACTGGGAGACTCGATGATTAAGGGTATCCATTGGGAGGGACAGGGGTGGATGCCATAGCCAGGTGAAGGTAGTGAGTATCTCTGGGCTGACAGTGCACAGAGCAAAGTTCATGGTGTATGAAATGGTTAGGGATTGTGGAGGAAATCGGTTCCTGGTGCATTTGGAACTAATGATCTAGAAGGAAATAGCATTATGGAAATCCAAGCAAGGTTCAAGAACTTGCCAGAGTCTGTCGGGATAATGGATGCAACATTTCCTTTTCGGAGATATTGCCAGTACCAAAGGCCTCAGTGGAGAAAAATAAAGCTCACAGAGGTTAATGAATGGCTCAGGAAGTGGGGTGAAGAGAATGGGTTGGGGTGTTGAGGAACTGGAATGGAGTTTGGGAGGATAAGGGACTATATGCCAAGGACAGGTTTCATCTTGCCCATTAGGAAGGAAGTCCTTAAACAGGGGATGGCTGACTACATACAAGAAAAGTGGGTTTAAACTTGTAAGGGGAAGGGATAAGGGAGGGCTGACCAGAAGCCCTCCCTCCAGATGAGGAGTAGCCTCAAGCCCAAGGGGAGGAAACAGACTGGAGGTGGAGGTTTCAGGAGGAGCAGGGAGGATGGAAGTATAAGGAATCTGGGTGGGGTTCGACAAAAGGATCAGGGATAAGGGGTGGGGTTAGTGTTAGTAAATGCCAGGAGTTTGGGAAACAAGTTGCCAGGAGTTCAGGCCATGCTGTTCGAGGGGGTGGATGTGGCGGCAGTCACGGAACGTGGGCCAACAAAAACCATGACTGGGACCTAAATATGCGGGGTACACTATGCTTAGGAAGGATAGAAAGGAGGGCAGAGGGGTGGAGTGGCTATGTTCATTAGAAATGACATAGAAATTGCTATGGTAGAAGAGGCAGAGGAAACGTGGAGGCCTTATGGGTCTCACCTACGATCCCCAGCAGGAGATAAGGTCAAGCTGGGTGTAGCATATAGGCCCCAGGGATGAGTGATGTTCTAGAGGATGGTTTGCTGGACAACATCATTGCCCAGTGTGGTCAAAGGGGAAGGAGTGGTGTTGATGGGGACCTTAATATGCCAGGTACTAACTGGGAACCATGTCCTCTAAGGTGGCCAAGGAGCAGAGGCTGCTGGATGGCTTCCAGGATGTGTTCTTAACACAGCATGTGATGGAGCCCACAAGGGAGGGGCATGTCCTGGATGTGGTTCTGGCAGATGGGGATCTGGTAAGGGACATGGTTGTACAGGACCCCCTGACTGGGAGTGACCACAATACTGTCTGGTTTCAAATAAGCATTGGGGAGTGGGGGTGAGATCTAGGACACTGGCAGTGGACTTCAGGGGGGCAGACTTTATGGGCATGGGAAATATTCTCAAGGATCACTTGAAGGGATTACCTCAACAACAAGTGTGGAAAGGAGATGGGAGGTCATAGCAGGGGACTTCAAGAGGCAGTCAGGATCTACGCTAAGTTGAAGCGTAAGGGAGCAAGGTCACATAAACCATGCTGGTGGTCCAGTGAGGTCCAGGTAGCAGTCAGAGAAAAGAAGGCGGCTTACAAAATATAAAACAACAAGAGGGATAGGGATAAGGAAATGTACCAGCTTGCATCTAGAAAAGTCACCATTATGGTGAGGGAGCAAAGTCCAGTAAAGCATCGGCTGGCACAGGGATACATGGAGGGAAAGGGTTCTTCCGGTACATTGGGAGGCGGAGAAAAACTAAGGGCCATCTCAGCAGATTGAGATCAGAAGGAGGTGGGTGGAAGAGGCGAGGACCAGGCAGAGGTATTTAAGAGTACTTTGCCTCTGTGTTCACTAGGGAGGGATGGGATATCTACAAAGCAAGGGACAAAGGGATAGAAGCGGCAGGGAGTGGGATCAGGAGCAGCAGAAATGGAGCAAAAGGGAGGAAAGGTACCCCAGGGTGTCACATCTGGTTAAGGATAAAAAAGACCAGTAAGGTGGAGGGACGGATGATGCCATCCCACCAAAAGGTGTGGTTTGCCCTCAAGGCCCTAAAGAAAGACAAATCTCCTGGGCGGATGGCATTCATCCGAGAAGTACTATAGGAATTGGCGGACATACCAGCTGCACCCTGGCGGAGCTTTTCAACAGGTCACTTGAGACAGGGAGGGTACCTCAAGGTTGGCGAGGAGCACATGAACCAATCCATAAAGGGGGTCAAGGAAGTACCAGGAAACTATAGACCCATCAGTTTAACCTCGGTGGTGGGAAAATTAATGGAGAGTATACTAAAGGAGCGATTGGGGTTTACTTGGAGGAGGTGGGAGGTCTGGATAGTGGCAGCATGGGTTTGTGCCAGGTAGATCATGTCAAACCAACCTTGTGGAGTTCTATGAATGGGTAACATCAGAACTGGATAGGGGTAAGCCTGTGGATGTATTATTCTTGGACTTCAGCAAGGCGTTTGACTCTGTCCCCCACAATGGTCTGGTGGAGAAACTGATGGGGTTAGGAGTAGGCCCTTTGATGGTCAGATGGATTGAAAACTGGATAGCTGGATGCACTCAGAGAGTAGTGGTCTGTGGGGAGCTCTCGAGACCCTACAGAGGTTGGTAGTGGGGTACCACAGGGCTCGGAGTCCTGGGTCCAATCCTGTTTAATGCATACATATCAGACATCAGGGATGGTATAGGGTGTGAAATGAGTCTCTCGGATGACTCCAAGATGGGAGCAGTAGTTGAGGGAGAAGAGGGAGGTTGGCCTGCAAGGGACCTGGACACCCTGGAAGCTGGGCTCACACATGGAAATTAAATTTCAATATCACCAAGTGCAAGGTGTTGCATCTTGGTCGAGAAACCTAAACACAGGTACACCCTGGGAGGAGGTGCTGGAAGCCTCAACAGGGAAAAAGACCTAGGGGTCATGGTGGATACATGTATGAATAACACTGAGCAGTGCAGGAGAGCAGCTAGCAAGGCAAACAGGATGTTGGGATGCATCAAGGGGGATCACCTCTAGGAAGGAAGTGATTCTGCCATTGTACAATGGACTGGTTAGACCACACCTTGAGTACTGTGTACAGTACTGGAGACCACACTTGAAGAGGGACATACAGCTCCTGGAGAGGGTACAGAGGAGGGCAACAAAGATGATAAGAGGGCTGGGGATTTGACTTATGAGGACAGACTTGAGGAGCTCTGCCTGTTTTCATTGGAGGAGAGGAGAGACAGGGGACATGATTGAGGTCTTCAAGTACCTCAAGGAAATAAATAGGGTAAACATGGAGGGATCTTTAGACTAAAGCAGGAGGCATCACCAGAGGCATGGTTTGAAGTTGGAAGGTGGAAGGGTGAGGGGGAAAAGAGGAGGAGGTTTCACTGAGAGGGTGGTGGACCCTTGGAATGCTCTGCCTGGTGAGCTGGTTCAGAGATCCACAGTGGAGAGCTTTAAGAGAGGGTGGGACAGACACAGAAAGTGGATGTATCAGATGATGGCCTATCCCGGGGGGGTGGGGATGGATGATAGGGGTTTCTGGAGCACAAGGGATGGGAGGGTCTCGGCACCCAACTAAGGATCTAGGTTCGAGCAGACTTGATAGACCATAAGGCCTAATCTGCTGGCAAATAGTATGTTAGTATGTTAGTACTTATGGGTGATTTAACTTTCCAAACATATGGTGTCCGTCACTAGAGGAAAAGGGCAAACTAGAAAACACATTTGTTGAAATCATTCTGCAGCATGATCTTGAGCAACTAGTAACTGAACCCACTAGGAACAATACTATTTTAGATCTAATTTTCACTAATATTAAAGATACAGGTTCAACTCCAATAATCCTACAGCCACTTGGTGACAATGGTCATAATAAAGTATCATGGACTCTTAAATGATTCAAAATAATATCCAATGGCACCACTAAAATCAAAAATTTCTACAAAGCTATGTTAAAATAAAACATTTAACTGTCTGGAACTGGGAGGAAGAGCTCAAACAATTTGCTGGTACTGGAATGTGGCTGGCAATTCGACAAAAATAGAATTATGCATCAAGAACTGGGTACCCAAATGAATTAAATACAATAACAACAAACAAAGGGTTCCCCTGTGGTGGAATGCAAATATTAAGAGAAATATTAATAACAAAAAAAGGGCTTTTAACAAATATAAAAAAAATCCATGAGAGATAAAATGGCAAAGGTTCAAAGCAAAAGCTAATAAAACTAAAAAGCTGATCAGGTCTGCTAAGCAGAGACTTGAACACAATCTAGTGACTCTAACAAAAGACTACAAAAAAAGTTTTACAACTACATAGGGTCACTAAAAGGTAACCCCTCAGGAGTCGGTCCTCTAGTCAAAGAACAAGTTCTCATCGCAGACAAAGAAAGGATTGCTGAAGAACTAAATACCTATTTCCTAAGTGTATTTATACCAAAGGAAAATATACGTCTAGATAACATAGAAAGTCAGGAAGAACTTTTGCTATTCACTAAAGAAGATATTTTGACCGTAATTAAAATCACAAAACCCAACTTATCAGCAGGGCCTGATGATATTCCACCTAAATTTATAAAGGAGCTCTCTAATGCATTAGCAGGGTTACTTACCCTATTATTTAATACATCTATTATGGAGGAAACTGCTATACCTGATTGGAAGATAGCAACTAGTATACCCATACATAAAGGAGGCACTAAACAAAACGTATGTAACTACAGGCCTATTAGTCTCACATCTTGCATAGGTAAATTAATGGAAAGACTCCTGCAGTAGAAAATTATTACACATCTGCAGAAAACGGGAATACTTGACATATCCCAGTATGGGTTCACACAGGGAAGATCATGCCAAAGTAATCTGATAAACTTCTTCTAACCTGTAAGTAAGGACCTGGATATGGATTTACCTGTGGATGTAATTTTCCTCGACTGCGAAAAAGCATTTGACTCATTCTCTCATAAAATTTTAATTGATCAGCTAGTCAGAATCAAACTCCATCCTAACATTATAAAGTGGATTGAGTCCTGGCTCAGAGATAGGCAGCAAAGGGTCATTATAAGGGGACAAATGTCTGTCTGGGGTAAAGTCACCAGTGGGGTCCCACAAGGCTCTGTACTGGGACCTATACTGTTTAACATATTGGTCTACAGTAAGCAAACCTCTAATGGGGTCTGGATTAGCAAGTACGCTGATGACAGCAAATTAGGTAGCATAGTAAATGACAAGCAGTCTATCAGATCTTTACAAATAAACTTGGATAGCCTGGCTAGCTGGGCGACAGAGAACAAAATGACATTTAATGTTGCAAAATGCAAGGTTATGCACCTTGGCAAAAACAACACCTTAGCTGGTTACACACTGAACAGTACTCAGCTACAGGTTGTGATGTCTGAAAGAGATCTAGGCGTTATTATTACAAATAATTTGAAATTTGGTACTGACATCAGCAAGACTGTTAAATAGTGCCATGGCATAATTGGAGGTATTCTCAAACATGTTAAGAGCAGGGAACCCGAGGTCGTCATTCTACTATACACCAGTTTAGTGAGATCACATATTGAATACTGTGCCCCCTTCTGTGCACCCACCTAGCTAGGGGGGAAAGCCATGGTAGAGAAGGTTCAGAGGAAAATTACCAGGAATATCAATAATCTGACTAATATGGAGTATGAAGATAGACTTAAAACTCTGGGACTATACTCCCTCGAATACAGAGCACTGAGGGCTGATCTATGCTTGGCATACAGGGCTTTTCAAGATCCTGCCTTGTTTGAAACTATCTGCCTCGAGAGGCATGAATCAGCAAATAATACAAGATCGCACAAACTAAAACTTTATGTCAGTCTTAATAAAATGGTTAAAAAAAGTAATTACAGTACTCAGACTACCACCAATATGGAATTCCCTACCCTTTTCAGTTGTATTAAGTGAAAATATTGAAGAATTCAGAATTAGACTGGATCAGTATATGGGTGATGAAAAATTATTTTTCCGCCATTGAAGTAAATAACGGTGATGAGTTCAATGTGGGCTTGCCCTCAAACTTGTATTCAGCTATGAACCTATGAACTCTGGAGAAGGCTCCGAAGACATAAATGGGTGCTGGCTGGTTGGTCACAGGGTCAGGTCCAGTTGGATCTAGTGGACTCATGGTGCACTGCCAACCAAAGAGCCTGGGAATATACATTTTATTCTGGGTCCCATCAGACATGGTCTAGACTGGATTACATTTTCATTCCACTGGATTTAATGGGTTGGTTATGGAATGTTAATCATAGTCCAATTCACATCTCTGATCATGCAATGGTTCTAGTCTGTTTAAAGGCTGGTGGAGAGTTTGGGAATACGGTGGGTTAGAGATTCTTCTCACATTTGTTAGTTGAAGAATTTTGACAATATCTTCGTGAGCAATGGGACTTCTGCATGGCAACTAATGCAGTTTTGGCCCTATTTAAGGCAGCCCATTGGGAAGCAAGTAAACATATATGAGAGGCAAGATAATAAATTAAGTAGTGGCTCTAAGTATAGGAAGAAGGAAAAAAAAAGTATTTGAGGAGAGGTTGAAGAATTTGGAAGGGAAGGTAGCTGAAGGGGAAGGGATGCAGACAATCTTTTAGGAGAACTAACGGTAACACAAGAAGCCCTAAATGTTTTCTGTGCAGAAGATGCCTGGAAGGTAACATTTTTTTTTTTCCCCCCGAAAATGAATTTTTGAGTGGGTGAATAAGCCAGGGCCACTGTTAGCATGGCTGGCAAAAGGGAGAATGGCATCAGCCTGTGTTACGGCTCTTAGGAGCCACGGGGTGGGATTGAGACTACATCAGAAGGTATTAAAAAGATACAGAAACTTTTTGTCAAACCTTGCACCCAAGACTGCCACTAGTGGCACAGAAGCAGATGGCAGCCTGAGGACGTAGCTCTCCGCCTTTGAGGGACAAATCCTACAGAATCCATCAGTAAATTACAAAATTCATGGTTAAAATGCAAACAGAGTTGTGTAGAACACTACCAGGAGCACGGAGACATAAAAATCTATTTTCTATTCTGCATATCCTAGGTTTCAATGTGTCAACTCACCCAGAGCAGAAAGAGCCCACAGTCTAGCTATTTATCAGCCCTCACCTCAAGTAACCTGGGATCCAGCCACGGTGGAGCGGATGTTCAGACAGCTTCTCAACCAAATGGTCCAAGTAACACTGGCCACAAACCGGTGCAGGTTCTTCAGGGAATGGAAGTCCAGCTCTTCCAAAATGAGAGTCTCATCACCACCACCGAAGGCCGCCTGCATGACCATGCTGCTACCCTCTGAGAACATCAGGCCATTTTAAATAAACTGAAGCAAAAAATCGAAGATCGAGAATCAGAGGAGGAGGAATAACCTCCAGTTCTTGGGATTCCCAGAAAGAGTGGAGGGTCGAAGCACAGAAGCATTTTTGCAGACAGCACTTATGAAGATACTACAGCTGGATCCCAGCTGTGTGGTGCAGATGGAAAGAGCCCACCACACCCTTGCACCGATGCCACAGGGGAACAACAGGCCTAGAACAATAATCGCCAAGTTCCTGGACTACCAGGACAAAGAAAAGATCATGACCAAGTCCAGAGAACTGAGGAACATTACATGGAGGCCTCACAAAATAAATATCTATCTGGATTATTCAAAAGATCTCTCTGACCATCAGTGAGCCTACACAGAGGCCAGCCACTTCATACATCGCATTGGCCTGGCTTTCTGTCTGCGCTAAACAGCCACAATGTGGGTAGAGCACAATGGGGTCCCATATTCCTTCTCTTTCCCCGATGCTCTGATGGACTTTCTAAGCAGATATTGGCCAGGAGAAGCACCGCGACAAACTCCACAGCAGAGTTCCCCAAATAGCTCTAACTGCAGACTGGATAGGAGGTCCCCCCTGAAAAATCCTATTGAGTCGATGTGGGCCTCAGCACCAGGAGACACTTGGGAACTCCCAGCGGGAAGCAATCACAAAGGACAATCCTCTCGACGCCACGGTAGAAGAGATCATCCAACAGAGAGGCCATGCAGTTCCAGTCCTGCTCTGCGGATGATGGACATGGCAGAACCAGCAGGCCTGGAAGACTTTGTGTCGCAGAACCACTTCAGTGCACTGAGACCCACCACTCCAGGACCCCAGCTGAAGACCTCCGAGGACTCAAGCTCTGATCACTGCCTCATCAACCCCAACCCAGAGCCAATGGTCAGATCCTGGACAGACCATGTTGCCTCCCCCAGCAGGTCCCAGCCCATTTGGCAAGACCAGCACCACTCTCTGAAGCTGACATCAGACAGAAGGACAGGAGATCCCGTTGAGCTGAGGCCTCCATCTCTAGATCGAAGAGCACCACTTCCACCATCGCACTCAGATTCCCATACCCCCGGACTATCAGATAAGTAATCTGGGAGAATTAATCCCTCTGGACTTTCGCTATACTGAAAATTTTTTTTGCTGTTGGTGGGGCTGGGGGGGAGTAGGTTTTTGGGTTTGCGCCGCAGAAACTTTCATGCTGGCCCACAGAGTCAATCCTTTTTTAAAGTGCACCATGTGCCAACCAACTACCAGGCCTCTTCCCCCTACTCTCTGGCCCCGGGGATCCCTACTGCTCTTTTCTTGGTCATTTTGCAAGCCTCTCCCTGGAGGATTGGGAGAGAGGGTGAACTGGGGATCACCAGGGGCTCTGTCAATTGGTGTGCCACAGTTCAGACCCCACGGTTAGGCCCAGATTCCCCCCCTTTTTTTATTTCCCATTACATGGACCCTTTTCAGCTAACTTTAAACTACGCAGCAGCTAGTGGTAGGCCACATGGTGGGCCCCCTCCTCAAGCTCTTTCCCTCCCCTTACTCCCTAATGCCCGACTGACCCTACATGTACTGAGCCGCCATGCAGAGGCCTGCGGCTGTGGACCTAGCCCTGACTGCTGACCTGAAGGGGGGGGTGGTGGGGGCACGGAAACCCTCCAGAGCTCGTGCTATTCCTGCTCGACTATTACTCTAGAGTACCCCATTAACCCCCCCCAACCATTTCATCAGTCTATACTTTAAGAATAGCTCTGCAGGGGCTGGCTCCTGCAACTGCCCTGGGGGACCAGGAATCCTTAGCTAACACCTGTCCTATCCCAGCTCATGGGTGCCGGGTCGGTACAACAACACACTAGGGAGACGTCTAAGGCCTTGTTTGTCACACAACAAAGGAATGAATTATTTTACCCCTGTTTTATTTTTTCTCCCTTCTGCCTACTTGGACACGGACCCCCCCCCCTCGCTGCCACTCAGGCATGAAAGGATGGATAATAGTGCTTTCCGGATGCTCGCCATTGGTGGCAGGGCAGGCAGGGGTAATGGGATAAGTCAAAACCCCCCTTCCCTGCATCCCGAGAATATGATCCAAGGTTTATAGGGTCCTCGCAACTCGCCACAAGCCTAGTGGCATACTATAAGGCCCTCTCATACGAGGTGGACAGCCCCTCTCTGTCTACCTTGCGAAAGGTACTTCCCCTATCTGAGCTCTGGGAACAGAAGTAGGCCTCCAGCGCGTAGCTGTGGCCTCACATATACCCCATTACCCAAAGGGAGTTGCTGCATGGCTAATGTATATACTTTAAGTGTTGTGAAGTGTATGTCTTTGATACTGCTAGACTATTGCTACTGTTAATGTATAGATGTATCCGAAACTGAATGCTGCTTGATTAGTGATTTCTACCCGGAGTTTCACTGCTGCTACCAGCTCCTGGTCCCAATCTCACACCACGTGTGTTGGGCCTGTCAGGGGTCCCAGATGCCTGCCCCACAATCTCTACTTGTCAAATTTCTCCGCAAAGCACTCTCTCTCCCTCTCTAGACACCAATGGGTGATATCACTGCTTATTCTTAGAATGTGCATGGGCTAAACACCCCCACAAAATGGAGGCGGGTGCTCATGCACCTGAAGAGACTGAGGGCAGATCTGGAATTCCTGCAGGAAACAAAACTGAACAGGGAGGACTGCAGGAGACTGAAAATGGACTAGGTGGGCCAGATAGTGCATGCCTCAATCCCCACAAAGAAAAGGGGGGTGGCAATAATTATGCATAAAAAATTGCAGTGGACTGTTAGGAAAGTGGAGAGGGATGGGGAAGGAAGATGGGTCCTAGCACTGGTGGACACCCCAGAAGGATCTTTGCTTCTGGGGAGCGTATATGGACCTAACAAAGAATTCCAAGGACTCATTCACACTCTAGCCCAAAGGAGAGAAGAGATGTCCTCAAACAACACCCCAGTTCTGATAGGGGGAGATTTTAACTTAACAATGGACCCCTTTGTCGACAGAAGCCCATCAAACATGGAGCCTCACCCCAGAGGAGTGGTGGCCTGGTGCTCCTTATGCAAGATTTGGCCCTAACAGACATATGATGGGTTTTCCATCCAAAAGACCGGAACCAGCAAAACTCTTACAGCCGCATTGACTTCTGGTTGACATCCGCTGAAATCACAAAGGCAGCTCTGGACACTACCATACACCCCATAATTATCTCTGACAATGCCCCAGTCCAGCTTACCTTTGCGCACGGCCCCCAACCTACCATCCCTCCACATGGAGATTGGATCACCTTCTGCTGAGGGACCCAGACTTTGCTCCTTGGCTACAAAATGAAGCCACTCTTTTCTTTAAAGAAAACCCCATAACAGACACTTCTG
Organism: Neoceratodus forsteri; assembly: GCA_016271365.2. Lineage (NCBI taxonomy): Eukaryota > Metazoa > Chordata > Ceratodontiformes > Ceratodontidae > Neoceratodus > Neoceratodus forsteri. Next base: position 1,721,574,780 of record CM057449.1, on the reverse strand, counting down.
CAGGCAATACCTGGGAGGCTTTCAAGGCCACCCTTAGAGGGGCAATAATGGGTTTTGCGCATAACCAACAAAAAAAAGGGAATAGCATCTCTCAGAACTGGAAAATGTGCTAAGAGAGGTAGAAGACCTTTTCAAGGCCTCCCCCATCCCAAGGCGCAAGTCCCAAATTGGGCTCAAGGTGACAGGCATCCGGCTGCAGATAAATGAGCTGGTAGCCAGGAAAGCGGAGATTTCAATTCTCCGGCTAAAGCACAAATATTGGGAGGCTGGAGCAAAAGGGAGCAAGATCCTAGCATACCATCTGAGAAAACAGCAGGCAGAAAGGCACATTGCTGGCCTGGCCGACAGCACCCGACAGACTCACACCACTCCCGAAAAAATAAACAGCATAATGGTGGATTTTTATGCCACATTATGCACATCCTCAAGGGCCCCTAATCCGGTAGATGCTGTCCCCCTCCTACAAGAGCTAAACCTCCTCATGCTGACTGGCCAGCAATCTGCAGCCTTGAATGCCCCCATAACACCAGACGAGGTGGCCTCCACACTGCAGTCACTCAAAACAGGCAAAGCCCCTGGGGGGGATGGCTTTCTGCTAGAAATCTGGCAACTTATACACCATACGATATCCCCAGTCCTTTGCCAGGTCTACACAGAAGCCCTGGGGCAGGGCTCCCTCCCCCCTCCTTCCAGGAAGCTGTAATCACAGTGTTCCCAAAAAAGGGCAAAGATCCCCTAAAAGCCTAAAGTTACAGGCCAATTTCCCTGTTAAACACAGACAGCATGGTCCTGGCCAAACTGTTCACCTCCAGACTAAACCCTCTATTTCCTCAGCTCATTCATCCTTCTCAAATCAGGTTTGTAAAAGGACGGTATAGCTCGGACGATCTCCGTTCCCCCCTTAACTTGATGCATGTCGCCAAATTGCTCCCCACTCCTGCCACAGCGGTGGCCCTGGATTTCAAAAAAGCATTCAACTTCCTGGAGTGGGACTTCATCCGACTGGTCCTACAAACTATGGGCTTTGAATCAGAGGTCCAGGCCTGGGTAGACACCATGTACCATCTCCCTATGGTGAGGGTCCTGACAAATGCTCAGCTGTCCCCTCCCAGCCCTAGGTCACAGTACCCACCAAGGCTGTCCACTTTCCCCTTTACTCTTTGTTCTGACCGTGAAGCCTCTAGCCGTGGCTCTGAGGCAAGCCCTAGGAGTTAAGGGAGTAAAAATCGGGGATGTGGAACACACAACCCTCATGTATGTGGACGATCTCCTTCTGCCCCTTGAGGACATTGAAAAGTCAATTCCCACCCTCCTGGACATACTATCAGACTTTGCACTGTTTTCTGGGCTCTGTCTGAACCAGATTAAGACAGAAGTCCTCCCCCTAAATGACCACTGTACCCCCCGGATGGACATTGCTCATAACCTACAGTGGGAACCAGATGGAATCACCTATTTAGGGATTCTAATCACACCACACCTCTCTAAATTATGGGAGGCTAACCTGAAGCCCTTGATAGCCAGTATTCGCCTGGAGCTTGAAAGATGGATACCCCTTCGGCTCACCCTGGCAGGGAAGATAACAGCCATCAAAATGATCACCACTTCCAAGCTAGTATATGTAATATTGCATCTTCCCTTGTGTCTCCCCCATATGGTTCAACAGGATAGATAAACTCTTGGGATGTTTCATCTGGGAGGGGAAACAACTACGATATGGTAGGAACAAGCTCAGGGCATATTGGACTGTAGGGGAGTAGAACCTGCCATGGTTTGAGGGCTATAAGTGGGCTTTTCAGATGATGCAAACACTGAAATGGTTTGCAGCAACAGATGAGGAAGTGCCACAGTGGCTGGGCATGGATCTGGTAGCTAGTGGAGTGATCAACTTACCCCTGCTTCTATGCAGTACCCCTCTCTGGGAATTAAAGCAACACCCCACAATTAGCCCCTCCATAGAATACTGCATGAGAACTCACATAAAACTGAAGACAGACCCCACCCTTATTGAATTTATGCCACTCTGGGGCAACTCAGAGATCAGGATAGACCGAGGTCCCATAGTATGGCCAGCTTGGGCAAAACCTGGCATACGGCGCATGGCCGATCTTTATTTGACTGGTAATCACATAGTGGATACTTTTCAGGGCCTCCGGGAGCATTTTGAGATCCCATCCACAGATCACTGGAAATACCTCCAAATCAGGAGTGCCATGATGCAACATATCAGACTTCGGTCTATGAGACCACAGAAACATTCCCCCCCTTCGATGCTGGCTCTCCTTCTCCAGGGGTTGCTCTAGTGCAATATACGCAGTACTCAGAACCCAGATCCCCTCCCAATTCCAGACCACTAAGGCCAAATGGGAAACAGCGCGCAGAATTCAAATTGCAGAGAAAGATTGGGCAGCTGGTTGGAGATTGGTACACAGGGCATACCCAAACCCTCGCATTGCGCTAATCCAGAACAAGATAGTGCAGTCCTGATACAGAACACTGGTGGTACTATATAAAGTGAAGCTACTACCAAATGATCACTACTGGAGGTGTCAGTCCCAGAAAGGGGATCTGCTGCACATACTGTGGGCATGCCCGCAGATCAGGTCTCTATGGCGGTACGTGTGTTCCCTAGGATGCCGGATCCTACATAAACCCCTCTCTCCAATGCCAGAGGTCCTCCTGTTGGGCCTACATGGTGACTCAACATCTTCACTCTTAAGGAGCAAAAATGGACTGGCATTATTAGTATGCTCGTAAAGCGGTTGATCCTTTGTAAATGGAGGATGTCAGATGTCCCTACGGCACAAAAGGTGATGTATGACCTAGCCCAACAAGCCACGCTGGCATGCATGACCCAAGTGATTGCAAACACAATGCCTCAGTATACCGAATTCTGGGACCCTCTCCTAGTGCTACTGAAACTAAGAGAGGGGATAGGATGAGAAATCAATACCACCCCCTTCCCCGCAGTGCAACCCAAGAATCTTGGTCAACAGGCCTAGTCTAAGCACAATGCAAAGCGGTACCCTACAGAAAGACGCTCACTAGTTAGACATACACTTCATGAATTTTTATTACACCTAATGTTCCTCCATGGTACTTTGTATTTGTTTGTGTTTTGCACAGGTACTCCTATGGAACCTGTTTTACAGTATTTCACTCTGGGAAGCACCTGAGAATCACCTCTTAGAGCTGATCTCCAGTTCGCTCCAGGTATGAAAGTTACAGTTTTCATCTCTTCTTCCTCTTCCTTTCTATATACAGATAAGGCTGACAAGACGAGCCTCCTGTTCTCCTCATGTAACAAGGTAGATCTTGGAAGCTTGAGGGGAATGGAGCTTCTCCAGAGTGAAACTTGTCAATGCATGTCATTATTGTTCCAGTTTTCAAAGTAGTGCTGATTGCCTCCAACACAACACACATGAATATACTTGCAATTTGTCTGTGACCCAATTTACTTGGAAAATCAAACATTTTAACAAAAAAAAAACCTTGTACCAAGCTGCGTGTGATCATAGAGGTGTAGAGGCCAATCAGTTTGTAGAGAATATTAACATTCCGTAGGTATCTGAAAAGCAAAAGGACCTACTTGGAGCGCCCATTACTGTAGCAGAGGTGAGAAGTGCGATAGGGGCACTGAGAAGAGGGAAAGCTGGAAAACCAGATGGATCCACAGCAGAATATTATAAAGAACTGGAGAAGGTACTTAGTAACCCACTACAGGAAATGTTGGAAGAGGCTGGGGGGAGGGGGTTCCCTGCCTCATGTTATATGGCATCTATACATATGCCGCCCAAGCCAAGCAAGGATCCCTTGGAGGTGTCATTGTATAAACCTATCTTGTTGCTCAGTTGTGATTTAAAGATCTGTGCCAAGATATTGGCATGTTGCCTTGAACAGATGCTCCCATAAGTAGTTCACCTGGACCAAATAGGGTTTGTACAGGGGCGACATTTGTACCACAATGGTGCACTGGGGCTCTCAGTGTCCCAGTATGGCCTTCATGCTGTCCATGGACACCAAGAAGGCCTTTGATCGTACAGAATGGGGGTATCCATTTAGAGTACTGGAAAGATTTGGCTTAGGTGAGGAGTTTCGTAAATGGGTGACATTGTTAAATGTACAGCCTAGATCCCATATTCTGGTGAACAGGGGTCTTTCAGATGATTTCCAACCACAGAGGGACATAAGGCAGGGATGCCTATTCTCCCCCCCTCTTGTTTGCTCTAGTGATAAAGCCTCTGGCTATTAAGATTAGGGAGATGAAAACCATAAAAGGGGTGAAGAGCCTGGAGGGATGGCAATATAAGATTACATTATATGCTGATGATGTATTGTTGTTTATCACGGAACCACAGCAGTTGATGCCACAGCTGTTACAGGAGATAGACTAGTCTGCAGTATTCTCAGGGTACTGACTAAATCTACATAAATCGGAAATATGGAGTCTAGGCCCGGTTCCTCTGAAAAAGTTAAGAAGCAAATAAGGGCTTAAAATGGTAGAGATGGCAATTACATACCTAGAGATTAAGATAGGCAAGGAAATTGGAGGACTTTACACTTTGAATTGCCGGCCCATATATAATAAAATCTTGGCAGACCTGTAAAGATGGGGGACACTGCCAATATTTTGGTTGGGTCACATTAATTTATTGAAAATGAATGTGTTAGCTCGACTTCTTTATATGATACAGATGCTTCCTGTGGACCCACGAAAGTGAGCACTAAAAAGTTAGAGGTTTTTTTTGGCCTTTATATGGCACCACAGAAGACCCAGAATGAACCTACAATGGCTTAAGAGAAGAGTGGATAGGGGTTGATTGGGCTTCCCAGATACTGTATCTAGGGATACTATGTGGCAACACAACAAAGATATGTTCAGGACTAGGTAAACACAGGGGAAGCAGCTAGTTGCGTTGAGCTAGAGACTGAAGGAATTAGGGGTAGATTATTGGTGTATCTGGCTCCAGAGGGTAAAAGAGTATATCGGTTCGCTGGAGGTGTGATCCCAATGGTACAGCAAACACCTTGGAGGCTTGGGGGAGGTGCAGCATAGGTGGAAAGCACAAGAGGATAATACTTTCTTGGTACCAATAGCAGAAAAGCCTGGGTTTCTACCTGATCTAGATGACTTGGGATTTAAGGAATGGCAAGGAAAGAGAGCGCTCTATATGGGAGATTTGGTTGGACGTCAGGGCATACACTTCTTTGCAGAGTTGCAGGTGAAGTTGGGCCTGGATGCAGCTCATTATTTTAGATACTTACAAGTGAGGGCTTATAGCAGAAGCTTGGGAAGAGATCCTATTGATGTATCACCGTTATTCCCCCTAGAATAGACTATTATGAGGGCTAGAAATTTGTTGAAACATTTTGTGGCTGCAGTCATGATACAAGATGGGAGGCATTACTTGACCTTTATGGGAAAGTAAAACGATTATGGCAGCAGGATTTGGGGTTCCTAATTATATATGAAAACTGGCAGGAGGTTCTTAAGCTGCATGTGGGATTATTAGTGTGTAATAAATATGAAGAATCACAGTATGTATTTCAGCAATAATGCCCAATAGGGTGTGTATCGTGCTGGGATAACGTCACGCCTCACGTGGTTGGGCACGAGGCCACAGGCCAAGTGCGTCCAACACCTGAGAAGTGACATTATCCCCACAACACATACCCTGGAGGGCATTATTGCTATTATACAATGTCTTCTTGTTATACAGAATTAAAAAAAAAAACATTTTAAAGATGTTTTTGTTAGTGTGGAAAAATATTTTTGTTTCTTAAGAGAAGGTGCTAATAATGGAGATGGTAACCCAAATGGAATCAGTCAGGAGCTTCACAGTACTGAGCCTAGATAATAAGGCCATTTGGATTATCTAGTCTACTCATATTGCAGGGCCCTCTGCTTACGCTCCATCTTTGAAATGGAGGAAATGGGGGCAGAGGAATGGGTGCCCCTTCTAAGATGGGTGAGGGCCATATTTACTCTAACTAGACAAATGACGCAAAATAACTGGGTCTCCTGTGTGACACCTACTCTGATACAGTGGAAGTCCCTAGCCCTACAACACTGGCTCTGAAGCAAATCACTTACTGTATATACTGAGAGGTAAGGAAGAACTTTTCTTTTTTATTCATATTCTTTATTTTTGTTATTTTTCAGCATATCAGTAAGGATACAATATACACAATGACATGTGATAAATACATTCATCAATATTTTTACATAAATATAGCAGCATGGGAATGACAAACCTTGAGACTGCAATAGATACATTTCATAGGTCAGAATGTACTTTCAGATTAGTTATCCAGCATTCTATAATGCTCAGGGAACAAAGGGTACATTTATAGGGGTAATATAGAATACCCAAGGCCTCCAAGCCAGTTCAAAATGTTTAGTTCTACCAGTTCTTTTAGCAATCACCCGTTCTAAGTAGTAAATTTCAGATACCACCTTATGCCACTTGTCCAATGTAGGGGCAGTACTGGTACGCCAAAGGCGAGTTATTACTTTTTTTGCTGCAGCCAGATAGAAATACAATTTACTTTTACTAGGCGGGACAGAATCACCTTGACTTACATATAGCCGCACCAGCTGTGAAAAAAGTGTAAAGTCATTTCCCATTAATTGTAATAAACTAGATTCAATTTCTCACCAGTACTGGGCTATCATTGGACAGGTATAGAAGATATGAGACATATTAGCTAAAGACTCTCCACAGTCTCTCCAACATATGCCATAATTGGCTGTCAGAAACTTAACTAATTTGTCTGGCGTATTAAAAAAATCTAAGCCTGCATTTCCATATGAATTCAACCCAGTATGGGGTTTGAGAAACTTTAATGGAGGGTAGAATTGGATCCAACCACATCTCATAAGTCAGATGTGTTTGTAGCTCTATATTCCAGGCCTGTAATACATCTCTTGTGGATTCCTGCCAATGTTCCCTCAGGGCCTTATAAATAAAACCTATCCAGTGTTTGTTTTGCTCGGCCGTGAATGGCCTCTATCAAAAGGCCCATCAGAGGGGGGACAGGGTACGGGAGAGCAGTCCAGGGTGTTTTTTTCTGACACAAAAATGTTCTCATCTGTAAATATCTATAGTGATGGGAGTTGGGGAGATGGAAAGCTGTTTGCAAAGAGGCAAAGGGTAGCACTCCCTTCGTGTCCAGAAATTGGTATATCAGTGACAGCCCCCTAGTATGCCATTCATTAAAAGCATGATTCATCTGTGTGGGGATCAAATTTCTCTCACTAACTAGTAATCGAAAATAATAAAAGGTTTCTTCTAACTGTAGAAGGGCCCATATCTCATAAGTTTTTAAGGTGCTATGAGTTCCAAAGGTAAAATTCCTGAGCTGTGGGGGAGAAGCAAGAGGGGCAAATACTATAGGAAGAATATTAAATAAGTCATTTAACACACATTCAATATGTTTCCAGGTTGGATTCAACCGCCCACTAAGCCAAGTCATAACTGGTTTGCAGGTTACTGCCCTATGATAATCCCTCAAATTTGGAAGATTAAGGCCTCCTTTGTCTATTGCTAGTTATAGTAGTGACCAACGAATCCTTGGTTGTTTTCCAGTCCATACAAATCTGGACATAATTCTATTCCAGGACACAAAATAAAACTGGGGAGGAGTTAGAGGTAGAGTCTGGAAAAAATATAGTATTTTAGGAAAAAATGTCATGCGAATGGCATGTATTCTAGAATTAAAAGACAAAAATAAATGAGACCAAGTTCCCATTAAAGATTCAATTTCAAGGGACAGTGGTTCTAAATTAAAGAGATCAAGGTACTCTGATTTGTTAGGAATATTCACCGCCAGATACTTTATCTTGTTATTTCTTCAACTGGCAGGGAGAAGTTGTTTCAATTCTTGGGTAGGGATAAAATTTAAGGCTAATATCCCAGTTTTCTGTTTATTTATTTGATTGCCGGATATAGCAGAGAAAACAGTAATCACCTCCAGTGTTGCTGAAATAGAAGTTTCAGGGTCCAATAATGTCAAAAGTATATCATCAGCATATAAAGATATGGTGAAACTTCTCCCACCAAGCGGTATCCCTTGAATCAATGGATGTTGTTGGATGAATTCGGCTAATGGCTCTATGTAGAGAGCAAAGAGGAGGGGTGACAAAAGATAACCCTGTCTTGTCCCCTGGCTAAGAGATATTAGAGTGGCTAGCTGGCCATTTATTTTAGGATATGCCTTAGGGGAAGAGTATATACGCTGTAGTAGAGCTATAAACTCCACTGGGAATCCAAATATGGACAACGTCTGCCATAAAAAGAGCCTCCTAACTTGGTCGAAGGCTTTATTAGCATCAAGGCTGACAAATACTGCCAGTATTTTCCTCTGATTTATATGGTCTAGTAGGTGTATTGTCCTGCGTATATTCTGTGGTTTGACGTGAGCGAATAAATCCTTTCTGGTCAGGGTCTATAAGGGATGGTAGCATCTCATCAATTCTAAAAGCTAAGATAGACATAAACAACTTGTAATCTATATTCAGAATGGATATGAGCCAGTAAGAAGTAGGTTGATCTACTGGCTTATTTGGTTTAAGAATGTGGGAGATATTAGTATAGGCCCAATGGGGGGGGGGGGCCTCCCTCCTGAATCTCCTGAAATGCTGTCAATAGGGCTAGGGCCACTTGTTTGAAAAACGTTTTGTACCATTCAGAAGGTAAGCCATCTGGGCCTGGTGTTTTCAAAGTTTTACTATGTGAAACTACTCTCTTTAGTTCTTCTACTCTAATCAGGGCTTTTATTCTCTCTACCATATCCTGTGTAATTTTAGGAAGGGAAATAGACCTAAAAAACTCCTCATGTGCCTGCTGGTTAGGCTTGGGAGGGGGAATAGTAGGTCCTAAAAATTTCCATTATTTGAGGGGTGTTCTGGGCATAGATATTATGGTATGGATCCTTAAGGTGGGTGATATAAGTAGCTGTTCTATGGCTCCTAAGTTTACGTGCTAAATTTCTAGCACCTCTGGGTCCCCCTTCAAATTTATATGATTTAAGATAAAATAATGCCTGCTGGGTTTTTTTTCATCAAGAATCTTTTGTAGCTCTGCCTTCCTCTGGTTAATCTGGTCTCTTACTTCTGTGGTAGCTAAATTTGGGTTGTGTTGTAGATTTTGTAGTTCTGCATGGGGTTTAACATACTTACTTTCCCGCTACCTTTTCCTGTGGGCTGTACAGGCAATAATCTCCCCCTCCCCCGGATAACAGCATTCAGGGTGCTCCATATAACAGAAGCTGAAATTTCAGGGTAGAGTTCTCTAATAAAATATGTGATCTTTTCCTTGAAACTAGTTTTAAAGGCCTCAGGCAGGATTCACAAAGAAAGCCGAAAATCCCACAGCTGTGGGAAAAGGGCTTGCAGCAGTGCGGAAATGCAGTTGCACAGCATTCTTAAACAAAACCAGCGCCGCTGTGGGTTTCCACAAGAAGTGTCACAGGTGTGGCAATTTAGCAGCCACGGGAATTGTGCAAGTGCTGCAAATCTGCAACTGCGGATCCGCAGCTGCGGAAATGGCTGAGAAGACACAGCAATAGTAAAACTCAGTAGCTGAAGCAGCAGACTTTAACATTGCTGCCATAATACGAAACTGACAGCACACACACACAGAGACCTGCAACCAGTCCCTCAACTGGGACCACTACAGCACCACATGTACCAGTGATACCATGGCACCACAGTGGCCGACTGTTACTGCTGGTCGTCCCTCCCTTGGGTGTTCCTGTGGCCTGCGGGGGTAGCACTTGCTGCTGGCTGGTCAGGCTCTACTGCCTGTGGGGCTCTGTCATGAGCTGCACTGGGTCTGGTGGTTGTTGCCTGTTGCCGTATCATGGCAATGTGTGCCTTTGTTGCTGTAACATCAGCCACTGCTATACTATCTGGGATGTTATTACCTGTGCCTCATCTTCACCTTAATTGATTCCAATTGTTGGGGCACTACTGCAGTTTGCTGAGGGAGAGTTACACCTCATTCCACTGTGTGTAACATTTTTTCCGCAACTGTGGAAAAAAACTGGCTGAGAATAGCCTTTCAGGGACTGTGCCTTACTTCTCTCACACCTTTTTTCCTCAGGGACTTCCGCAGCACCACTTTTTTCCACAGTCTGTAGTGTTTTTTCCGCAGCTGCAGAGGTTTTTGTGAATAGTACTTAGAGCAGTCTCCCCTTTTTTTCATAGCTGAGGCAGTTTTGGGGACTTAGGGAAGGTTTTGCACCTTCTGAAAGCTTTGAGAATCCTGCCCCTCATTTTTAAGCACTGGGGTATTCAGACACCACCCAGTGGTCATTTTTGGAATCTTGAAATCTAACTTCAAAAGTAAAAGGGAGTATCTGATAAAAATCTGGGGCCAATTGTTAATTCTTTTAACCAGTCTACATGTTCTTTGGATATAAAAAAAAATAATCCAACCTAGAATATGTATTATATCTAGAGGAATAAAAAGTGTATGCTCTAGTAGTGGTAAAAAAATGCATCCAGATATAAATTATCCCAAGAGAATTCTGCTGGGTCCGAAATTGTTTCTGTGATGAGGAGAGGCAGTATTGGGAAGGTGCAGCGGAATCAAGTTGGGGCATCAATGTAAGATTGATATCTCCTCCCATAATCAAACAGCCCTGCATATGGTCTAGCAACCTATTGAAAAAAACATTGAAGTCTCCCCAGAATATGTTGCGGAGGAAAATAGACATTCACCAAGGTTGCTTGTTTTCCATACATTAGACCTTTAAGGATCACAAAACAGCCATGGGAGTCTATATATTGAAGGAACAACTTTTCGAGAGAACATGGGGTACATTCTTGATCTCCCTGCCAATGGCGGAAACCCTTTTTTTCTGAGAAGGTTTGGTATAACTTAGTGGTGAGAGATGGGGTCCTAGGGATCTCAGGGTGAAAGCTAATGCTCGGTTCCTTAATACTCCGTGAGTAAAGGAATAATTAACAGAAGAGATTTTGAAGCAAGCAATTTGCTTATACAGCTAAAGGTGTTTTTTGCCATGCTTCTCCATACCCTTTTTTTTTCCAAGATCTATGTCAGACATGCATGTACTTGTCTTAAATTACTTAACCTGTGTGCAATGATGTATGTTTTGTGTTCTCAGATATTTAGGAAACACATTATACAAAAAAAAACAGTGGGTGGTAGCAATGTGAACAGCAGTCACTAGGCTATTTAATGTGACTGAGAGGTAGGCAACAATCGTTAAAATGAAGGGCAGGAGTGATATGAATAGTCATTGGGTTAATTGATGTGGTTGTGAGTTCGGTGATGGTCATGGGTGAGAATTCATTAATGGATAACATAGAAACATAGAGTTTGATGGTAGATAAGAACCACTTGGCCCACCTAGTCTGCCCATTTCCCTACCTATTGGATAAGCTGCAGATTCTAGTTAACCAACAGCCTACTTCCTCCTACCCTCGACTATAATTGACTTATGTCTGTCCGATGCATTCTTGAATTCCCCCACTGTTTTTGACCCCATGACCTCCTCAGGAAGGCAGTTCCATGCGTCCACCTCTCTTTCTCCATGAAAAATATTTCCTCACATTGCCCCTGAGCTGTCCCCCCTCTGTCTTCAAATTGTGCCCCCTTATTCTTGCACATCTCTTTTTGTGAAAGATGCTGCCCTCTTGGACTTTGCTGATTCCCTTGAAGTACTTGAAAGTTTTTATCATGTCCCCTCCCCTTCCCTCCTTTCCTCAAGGATATACATATTAAGTTCCTTTAGTCTCCCTTCGTATGGCTTCTGTTGCAGATCCTGCACCATTTTAGTTGCTCTCCTCTAGACTGCCTCCATCCTGTCTAAGTTCTTGTGGAGATGGGGTTTCCAGAACTGCATGCAGTACTCCAGATGGGGTCTCACCAACTGTCTGTTCAGAGGGATAACAACTTCTTGTTTTCTACTGGTGTTGCCTCTCCCCCAGCCCTCCTCACTGCCTTCTCACATTGCTTGCCTACCTTAAGGTCATCTAATATGACTACCCCCAGGTCCCTTTACATTTTTGTTGTTGTTAGTACCTCGCCCCTCATTGTGTACTCTCCCCCTGGGTTTTTGCTTGACAGGTGCATTACTTTGCACTTCTTAGCATTGAATCTTAGCTGCCATACTTTTGACCATTCCTCCAAAATTGCCAAGTCCCTTCTCATCCTTTCCACCCCCCCTTGTGTATCAACCCTGTTGCAGATCTTTGAGTCGTCTGCAAAGAGGCATACTTTTCCTTTCAGCCCCCCTGCAATGTCTCCTATAAAGACATTAAAGAAGACCTGTCCCAGTATGGAACCCTGCGGTACCCCACTAGTAACCCCCCCTTTCTTCAGAGTGGACTCCGTTTACTATTACCCTCTGCATCCTGTTGTCAGGCTAGTTTGTTACCCAGGCTACCACCTTGGGACCCACTCCCAGGCTGGCTAACTTGTTTATTAATCTTTTGTGTGGGACTGTGTCAAATGGATTGCTAAAATCTAGGTAGGCCATATCCACAACTCCTCCCTGATCTACTACTTCGGTCACCCAGTCAGATAAATCTATTAGATTCATCTGACATGAACTTCCCGCTGTAAATCCATGTTGCCTTGGGTCCTGTGCCCTGCTGGCCTTTAGGTACTCAACAATTCTTTCTTTCAGAAGCGATTCCATCATTTTCCCTACCACTGAGGTCAAACTAACAGGTCTGTAGTTTCCTGCCTCTGCCTTGCTCCCACTTTTGTGAAAAAGAATCACATACACCGTTCTCCAGTCCTCAGGTACCTCACCATCCTCCCATGATTTGTTAAGAAGGGTAGTCAGTGGTGTCACTAGGCCTTCCCTTAGTTCTTTTAGAATTCTGGGGTGAATCCCATCAGGCCCCATTGCCTTGTCCACCTTGAGTTTTAAGAGTTCTTTCTGGACCCTTTCCTCTGTGAATGGACTGGTGTTGATCCCCCTGCTCAGAGTGCTTCTATTGTTTGGTTTAGGTACTTCACCCTCTTCTTCTTTTGTGAATACTGAGCAAAAGTATTCATTCAGTATCTCTGCCTTTTCACTGTCACCCTCTGCCTGCCTCCCGTCCCCTTTATTAAGCCTCACTATCCCTTCTTTGGTCTTGCTTCACTCCCTGATGTACCTATAAAAGGTTTTATCCCCCTTCTTAACTGAGTTGGCTATATTTTCCTCGGTTTGGACCTTCACCATTCTGACTGCCTTCCCTGCTTCCTTCTGCTTTAACTGATTCATTTCTCTGTCCTGCTCCTTCTGTGATTCCTTAGACTTCCTGAATGCTGTCTTTTTCTCTCTCTAACCCTCCCCACCACCTCTTTTGAGAATTATAGTGTTTTTATTTATTTCATTTAGTTTTTGTTGATTTCATTTTATTTTCTTTATACGCTTCACACAAAGGCTTGTTGCCTCTGTGATGGCAGTTTTGATTTTTCCCTATTTTTCTTCCACCCCTCCTTCCTGTCCATTTGCTAGTGCATTCCTTAGGCATTCCCCCAATTTGCCAAAGTCAGCCCTTCTAAAGTCCAGTACCCTCACTTTTGTATGGCTTGACTCAACGGTTGTGTTTATTGTGAACCACACTGTGTGGTGGTTGCTTGTTCCCAGATGACTACCCACTTCTAAATCTGTGATCCTCTCTCCATCCCCATTTGAGAGTACCAGGTCCAAGATTACTCCCTCCCAAGTGGGTTCCAATACTAGCTGTCTGAAGCATGCCCCCTGTAGGGCATCAAGAATGACCCTACTCTTGGATGTGGCTGCAGTAAATGTACTCCAGCTAACATCTGGCATATTCAGGTCCCCTATCAACAATATCCACCCTCTTTCTGCCATTCTGAGAATGCCTTCTATCATTTCCTTGTCCATTTCCTCCCCCTGAGACAGGGGTCTGTATACAACCCCTGTGTGGATTGTGGTACCACTACCTGTCTCTAAGGTGACCCACAGTGCCTCCTCTCCTCTCCATTTACCCTTTAGTTCTGTTGTTTTGATCACTTCCCTTACATAGAGAGCTACTCCTCCTCCTCTTTTACCCTCCCTGTCCCTCCTGTAGATTGTGTACCCTGGTATGTTGACATCCCAGTCAGGATGGCAACATGCCAGGAATACCTAATCCCAGGTAAGTAAGGAGGAAGGAAAATAATGGAATCGTGTCCATAGGCTATGAGCAGCAAACAATAAAAAAAAGTAAGCTACAGAGCAATCTGGGGGCAAATGTCAGTGTCAAATCAGCTGAGACTGGAAGCCAGATTGAACCACGGTCAGCAGCTGTCATGAAAATGGTGCCAGTTATAGCCATCAAGACAAAAAGAGAAGATTTACAGGTATGCTTATAGACCAAAGACTAATGTGACTCCCCTGTTACCCAGGGTTACAAGAATGCCAGTTGGACCTAGTGGTAGGCAGGGAAGGCAACTTGTGGAACTCCAGCTAAATGGATTTCACACTGTCTCACTCTGTTCTCAGTCTCAGCTGAGATTGAAGGATGATATCATTTTAGAACTGTCGCAGCTGCATAAGCCACACTGGAATGTTGCAGTTGGAGGTTAGACTAGAACATTGGGGAATTTGAAGTCAGTCTGTTGCAGTCTGTAATAGAGGAAGGAGGTGCTCTGCTGTAAGCAGGCCCTCAGAGTCCAAAGCTCTGTCAAAGAGCTATTTTTTTGTAGAGATGTGTGTTCTCACCTGAAGAGGAACACAAGAAGAGCCAAGTGAAGTGGTAGAGACCACTTTCAGTGGTTCAAGGCCCCATCCCTGTGGGAATGGGGGGAAGGAATCAGCCTGCTTCCAGGGGCAACTCCCCTGGTCCGGCTAGGGAAAAAGAAGCTGCCTGAGTTAAGTTTGTGCTGAGGCACCAGAAGTTCTAGACGAGATTTCTTTGAAAGAGAAAACGCCTGTGGGGCACCTGCACCTAAGGGGTGAGTTCGCTCTGCTAAAGGGCCAATGTGTTTTCACCTGAAACAAGATGAAACTAAAGTGACTGTTACTTTGGGGTCAGGAAAAGACAGCCAAGTGCAGTTTGGAAGATGTGGGGATTGGACTGCTTAACTCTGTGGGGGGTCTAGAGTAATGGACACAGCCACTTATTAAGTATGTTCAAGTTCAGCACAAATGGGATGTAAAGACAGTAGATTGAATGTGAATACATTTAAAGAGAATCTACACAGCAAAGTGTTTTCAAGGATGAGGTGTTACAGTCCAGAGAAATGGCCAGGTATGAATTATGGGAGCAAGAGGTGGGAGACCCCCCATCAGTAGTAACCAAATTCACCTCTACAGGTTTACTTTGGGACACCTGTTGCTTTCTCTCAGGTACTTGGCCAGTGCCTGAGGAAAGTACCCAGACATGGGATTGATGAGGAAGATTCCCTAATGGAGCCACAAGTGCTCATGGGTGGTTTAGGGAGCCACCAGTAAATGTGTCCATGCTATATGGAAAGTGTCCAAAGGGCTGGCATGATAGCCAAGCCATGGAAGGAAGGTAGTCCAAGTGGCTGGCAAGGGAGCTGAGCCAGGGAAACCCACAGCAGAGTACAAGTTCGGGTTGTGTGCCCAGTGTGTTTCAAAGCCTGAGGGCTAAAGTGAAAGTTAATGTGTTCTGATCTTCATAAATCTGCATTACCAGGAGTGTAGCCCCGTGGGGGTCCATCTATGCATTGTTATTCTGTTGGATGTGAATAAAAGCCACACTTTAGAATCCCAACTTCTGGTATTGGATATTACAGTTATTGCTTCCTGTGTCCGGAGTTACCTGGGTGCCCCTGTTGCAGAGTAGCCAAACCTAGCCAATGTGCCAAGTGACATATTTCTCCCCGAACCCAGCCCACCAGGTAGTGCTGTCAAGATGGAAATGGCATACCTGGGTGGGGGTTACACTAAGCTGCCCTTTTGTCTAAAGTGATGCCCGAACAGTCATGTGAGCATTTAAGGCATGGATTCTTTTCCTAAAATTAAGCAGTAAGTAATGTGATGCTAGGGCAGTCATGTTTGATGAGGGAATTGTTTGTAAGTTGATAGGGTACTGATTCTGTGGATAAACAGGTCAAGGATTTTTCTCCAGTGCTGCTGTGTTTGGGTATCTGCATGGGATTCCATGGTCCTTGGCCAATGAGGTTTCTATATTTTTTCTACCCATTTCATAATGTGCTGCAACATTTTATCCCCTGCAGCAAAACTTGACCAAATTAATCTGTGGAAGTTCAAATTGCCTACCATGAAAGTAAAGTGTACAGTGTTATGGAGAACAGGTGCCTATAGACCACTCCTGTCCTTTGGCTTTTACCCCCTACCTCCGTCACATGAAGCCAGATATATTACATCTTAGCAAGAAGGGCACATGGGTCCTGAAGGGTAAGCTGCAGGAATTCATTGGGAAATACCTCAGTTTAAACAGATGATGGGGGGTGAGTAAAGTGCACAGTATTCATAGTCACCTGGTGGAGGAGGCCACCGTCAATCAGGACAGTAGTAGGAGAAAAAGCAAGGCAGAGCTGAAGGGGGATGGGCTGGGGTTGGTGGAAAGGAGGGCTCAAGTCGCAGTGGGAGGGTGGTGCCTCTGAACACCTGAAGCCTGGGAAACAAAACGGCTGAACTGCAGTCGCTGATGGGAGATGGAGAAGTGGATATAGCAAGCAACATAGTGACATGGGCCATGCCGAACCATGACTGGATCCTCACAGTTCCTGGGTATAAAATGTATAGGAAAGAAAAGGGGGAAGGAAAGTGGGGATGAGAAGGGGAGTGGCTTTATACATAAAAGAGGGGATATCCTGCACCAAAGAGTAAGGGCAGAAGTGTTGTGGGTGCAGATACAATCCACTAAGGAAAGGAAACTAAGGAAGAAGGTGGTCTACTGGCCACCTTCCCAGGATGAGGAGTTGAATAAAGTACTGGGGTCCCAAATCATGGAAGCAGCCAGAAATGGGAAGGTAGTAATAATGGGGGAATTCAATCAACCTGAGGTGGACTGAAAAATCCCGGCTACTTCCTGCTCCAGGGAGCAAGTGCTGCTAGATGCATGCCAGAGTGGGTTGCTGACACATGGTGTCATGGAGTCCACTAGGGAGAGGGGCCATTCTAGACATGGTCCTGAGTAACTGTGTACATGTTCAAGATGTAAAGGTGGAAGCTCCACTTGCAGAAAGTGACCATTACATGGTGTGGTTCCACTTGGACATGAGCAGAGTGATGGTCAGAACCAAGATGAGGGTTTTGCACTTCCAGAGGGGTAACTATGGTGGGATGGAAGGAAATCTACCAGGACACATTGCTGGAATCAGAAAGGAAATGGAAGTGGAACAGAAAGGGGCCATAAGGAGGGACTGATGGAGGTCACTAGCGAGACATGCCAAATTCAAAAGCAAGAGAGCAAAGACCAAAAAGCGTAACTGATTCAGCAAGGAGGTAGCAAAGGGGGTAAGGGACAAGAAGACAGCCTTCCGGAAGTACAACCACATGCTGAAAGTGAAGGACAGGGAAAATTATTGTGCAGAATCAAGGTAGATGAGCAGGGCAGTTAGAGAGGCAAAGGCTGTGAGGGAAGTACAGCTAGTACACGGAGTACAGACAGGTGAGGATGCCTTTTTCCAATATAAAGGATGAGACTGTCATATTAAACAAGCATTTGTCAATGCCGAATGTTGATTGCTTTGGTCCGTTGAGTTCGCTCACTGGCCCTCTGTCACTCACTCATTCTGTTTCTCCTGGTGCTGCAGGCTGCTGTTTTGTACTGGGCTCCTGCTTGCATTGGCATCCTTTTCAGTCCACAAAGAAATCTGCAGCTGTCCCGACAGAGCTCCATTGAGGTGAGTTACTCCCCCTCTCTGACTCGCTCATTCTGTTTCTCCTTGCGCTGCAGGCTGGCCTTTTATACTGGGCTCCTGCCTCTGTTGGTGGCTTTTTCTGCCCACAAAGAAATCTGCAGTAGTCCCGACACAGGTCCCTTGAGCTTGCTCACTCCCCCTCTGTCACTCACTTGTTCCGTTTCTGCTTGCGCTGCAGGCTGGCATTTTGTACTGGGACCCCTGGGTGCATTGCTGCCTTTTACTGCCCACAAAGAAATCTGCAGCAGTCTCAACAGAGCTCTGTTGAGCTCACTCACTCACTCACTCCCTCCCCCTCCCTCACTCACTTGTTCTGTGTCTCCTGCTGCTGCAGGCTGCCCTTTTGTACTGGGCTCCTGCCTGCATTGACGACTTTTTCTGCCTACAAAGAAATCTGCAGCAGTCCCAACACAGCTCTGTTGAACTCGCTCACTCCCCACTCTCTCACTCGCTCATTCCGTTTCTGCCAACGCTGCTGGCTGGCCTTTTGTACTGGGCTCCTGCCTGCGTTGCTGCCTTTTTCTGCCCACAAAGAAATCTGCAGCAGTCATGATAGAGCTCTGTTTAGGTCGCTCACTCCCACTCTCTCACTCGCTCATTCCGTTTCTGCCAACGCTGCGGGCTGCCCTTTTGTACTGGGCTTCTGCCTCTGTTGGCGCCTTTTTCTGGCCACAAAGAAATCTGCAGCTGTCCTGACAGAGCTCCATTGAGGTCGCTCACTCCACCTGTCTCACTCACTCATGCTGTTTCTCCTGGCACTGCAGGCTGCCTTTTTGTAGTTGGCACCTTTTTCTGCCCACAAAGAAACTATAGCAGTCCTGAGAGAGCTCCAATGAGCTCGCTCACTCCTCCTCTCTCACTCACTCGTTCCATTTCTGCCGGCGCTGCAGGCTACCCTTTTGTACTGGGCTCCTGCCTGCATTGCCGCCTTCTTCTGCCCACAAAGAAATCTGCCGCAGTCACAATAGAGCTCCGTTGAGCTCGCTCACTCACTCCCCCTCTCTCACTCATTTGTTCTGTTTCTCCCGCCGCTGCAGGCTACCCTTTTGTACTAGGCTCCTGCCTCTGTTGGCACTTTTTTCTTCCCACAAAGAAATCTGTAGCAGTCCCGACAGAGCTCCGTTGATTCATTCCCCGCTCTCACTCGCTTGTCCCATTTCTGCGGCCGCTCCAGGCTGCATTTTCTACTGGGCTCCTGCCTGTATTGCCACTTTCTTCTGCCCACAAAGAAATCTGCAGCAGTCATGATAGAGCTCCATTGAGCTCGCTCACTCCCCCTCTCTCACTCGCTCATTCTGTTTCTCCTGCTACTGCAGGCTGCCCTTTTGTACTGGGCCCCTGCATGTATTGCTGCCTTTTTATGCCCACAAAGAAATCCGCAGCAGTCCCAACAGAGCTCTGGTGAGCTCACTCACTCCCCCCCCCCCACTTGCTCATTCTGTGTCTCCCACTGCTGCAGGCTGCCCTTTTGTACTGGGTTCCTGCCTGTGTTGGTGTTTTTTCTGCCCACAAAGAGATCTGCAGCAGTCCTGACACAGCTCCGTTGAGGTTGCTCACTCCCCTGTCACTCGCTCTTTCCATTTCTGCTGGCGCTGCAGGCTGGCCTTTTGTACTGGGCTCCTGCCTGCATTGCCGCCTTTTCCTTCCAACAAACAAATCCGCAGCAGTCATGATAGACCTCCGTTGAGCTCGCTCACTCCCCTTCTCTCACTCACTTGTTCTGTTTCTGCTGGCGCTGCAGGTTGGCCTTTTGTACTGGGCTCCTGCCTGCATTGCCGTCTTTTTCTGTCCACAAGGAAATCCACAGCAGTCATGATAGAGCTCCATTGAGGTCGCTTACTACCCCTGTCTCACTCACTCCTTCTGTATCTCCTGGTGCTGCAGGCTGCCCTTTTGTACTGGGCTCCTGCCTTTGTTGGCACCTTTTTCTGCCCACAAAGAAATCTGTAGCAGTCCCGACAGAGCTCCATTGATTCATTCCCCGCTCTCACTCACTCATCCCATTTCTGCCGCCGCTCCAGGCTGCATTTTCTACTGGGCTCCTGCCTGCATCGCCACTTTCTTCTGCCCACAAAGAAATCTGCAGCAGTCCCAACACAGCTCCATTGAGCTTGCTCACTCCCCCCTCTCACTCGCTCATTCCGTTTCTGCCGGCGCTGCAGGCTGGCCTTTTGTACTGGGCTCCTGCCTGCGTTGCTATCTTTTCCTGCCCACAAACAAATCTGCAGCAGTCACGATAGAACTCCATTGAGGTCGCTCACTCCCCCAGTATCACTCACTCATTCTGTTTCTCCTGGTGCTGCAGGTTGCCCTTTTGTACTGGGCTCCTGCCTCTGTTGGCACCTTTTTCTGCCCACAAAGAAATCTGCAGCAGTCCTGATGTAGCTCCGTTGAGCTCACTCATTCCCCACTCTCACTCGCTCGTCCCGTTTCTGCCGCCGCTCCAGGCTGCCCTTTTGTACTGGGCTCCTGCCTGTGTTGCTGCCTTCTTCTGTCCACAAAGAAATGTGTAGCAGTCACGATACAGCTCTGTTGAGCTTGCTCACTCCCCCCCCTCCACCACCACTCGCTCATTGTGTTTCTCCC
This sequence comes from Neoceratodus forsteri, assembly GCA_016271365.2. NCBI lineage: Eukaryota > Metazoa > Chordata > Ceratodontiformes > Ceratodontidae > Neoceratodus > Neoceratodus forsteri. The sequence goes on along the minus strand of CM057449.1, from coordinate 1,721,554,360 downwards.
AGCGCTGCAGGCTGCCCTTTTGTACTGGGCTCCTGCCTGCATTGGCACCTTTTTCTGCCCACAAAGAAATCTGCAGCTGTCCCGACAGAGCTCCATTCAGGTCGCTCACTCCCCCTGTCTTATGCACTCATTCTGTTTCTCCTGGCGCTGCAGGCTGCCCTTTTGTACTGTGCTCCCACCTCTGTTGGCACCTTTTTCTGCCCACAAAGAAATCTGCAGCAGTCATGATAGAGCTCCGTTGATCTCGTTCACTCCCCCTCTCTCCATCGCTCATTCTGTTTCTTCCGCCGCTGCAGGCTGCCCTTTTGTACTGGGCCCCTGCGTGCATTGCTGCCTTTTCCTGTCCACAAAGAAATCCGCAGCAGTCCCAACATAGCTCAGTTGAGCTCGGTCACTCCCCCTCTCTCTCACTCGTTTGATCCTAATCTGTCCCAAACACTGATTTCCGACAGCGACTGCGGTATTCTGCGCCGGAAGTGTGAAAAGACATTTCGTCCAGGATGTGAAAAAGGACAGCTGTACTGTTCATAAGGAGGTGTGGAAAAATGCCAGTGCTGAAAATGTGGTGTGAAAATATTACTAATTTGCGAAGTTACAAGGGTGCATAGAAACTGCACAACGCACGCTCGTAACACAGTCATTTTATGGACTTTCATCACAGAATTTTCAACATAGGCATTTTAGGACCTTTGCTCATGAACATTGTCAGTGTGATTTTCTTAATGTGTCCTGAACACTGATTTCCCACAGCAACTGCACTATTGTGTGCCGGAAGAGCAAAAACACATTTTGGCCAGGATGTGAAAAATGTCAGCTGCACTGTTCATAAGGAGGTGTGGAAAAATGGCAGTGTTGAAAATCTGGAGTGAAAATATTGCAAAGTTGCCAAGGTACGAGTGTGCATGGAAACTGCGTAACGCACGCTCATAGCACACTCATTCTATGGACTTTCATCACCAAATTTTCAACATAGACATTTTAGGACCTCTGCTAATGAACAGTGTCACTGTCATTTTCATAATGTGTCACAAACATGGATTTCCCACAGCAACCGTGCTATTCTGCACTGGAAGTGTGACAAAATATTTTGGCCAGGATCTGAAAAATGACAGCTGTATTGTTCATAAGGAGGTGCAGAACAATGGCAATGTTGAAAATCTGGAGTGAAAATATTATAAATTTGTGAACTTATGAGCGTGCGTGCAAATTGCACAACGCACGCTCGTAACACAGTCATTTTATGGAGTATCGGCACTAAATTTTCAGCATAGGCATTTTAGCACCTCTGCTCATGAACAGTGTCACTGTCATTTTCATAATCTGTCTGGAACACTGATTTCCTACAGCGACCGTGCTATTCTGTGCCGTAAGTGCAAAAACACATTTCAGCCAGGATGTGAAAAATGACAGCTGTACTGTTCACAAGGAGGTATGGAAAAATACCAGTGTTGAAAATCTGGCATGAAAATATTGCAAATTCGTGAGTTACGAGGCATGAGCAACCGCGCATCGCGACATCAGAAACAGTCATTTTTTTTACTTTTTCCACCAAATTTGAAACATAGGCTTTTTGAGAGCCCACCTCATGAACATTGGCACTGTTGTTTTGTTAATCAGTCCAGAAAGGTGATTCCAAGCAGTGATCACAGAATCACCTTTTGGGGCCGATTAATGCCATGACAGTGGCAGAATACATAAGCAGGGGTCCCAAAAACCCCATGTTGAAAATTTGGTGCCAAAATTCCAAAAAATTACTGAGATATGCATCAAAGTTGAAAAAACCCTATTTATTCCATTATACAGCTTACCGGCATTTCCTGAGTTCGCGGTCGCCTTTGAAGAGTGCAGACTTGTTTCCGGTCCACCGAAGATCATCGCACCGGACTCTGGAGATAAGTATGGGGTGAGGGGGTGTGGGGAGGCAGGGTGCACAGTGGGTGGGCGCGGATTGCGGAAGAGGGGCAGGGAGACCACCGAGGGACTGTTTCCTTTTTTCACAGGTTAAAAAAAAAAAAAAAAAAGACAATTGGACCATTTTTTGTTTTCAGGGGATGTGGCATGCTGGGGTGGGCTCCCAATGTGCTGATGGACTATTTTTTGGGGGGGGCCAGCTGTAGCCATTGGCACACAACAAAAGGGGAGGCCCACATCATGCCAATTGGGATTGGACAGCCCCGTCGCCACACAACAAAATTGGGGGAGTGGGGGAGGTGACATTATGCCGACGGGGATTGAGCACCCCTGTCGCCACATACTGGTATGGGGAGGGGTCTCATGAGCCGAGGGGGATTGGGCATTCCCTCAGCACACAAGAACTTGCGGGGGGGGGAACATGCCGATAGGGATTGGGCACCCCTGTTGGCAAAAAAACAGGGGAGAGGACATGATGCTGAGGGGGATTGGGCACCCCCTCAGCAAACAGGTGGGGAATGCAAGGGAGCCCTGCAATGAGCTCCCTCATTGCAGCGGATGACGCTGCAATGATGAGGCAGCCCCTGATTGCAGTGGCTAAAACCTCTCAAGGTTGTGGCACGCTGGATAACTAGTGTCAGCAGCAGTGGGCCATGCCATTGGTGAAAGCAGACCAAGCCTTTAAAGGCTGTGGGGGCATTGGCCACAACAGTGCCGCACCTCTACAACCTGCTTCTGGCAACCTGCTGCAATATGTTTCTTGCACATGTGCGCAATCAACATAAAAAGGAGGGAAGTTGGGCAGAGGGAAATGAAGAGAAAGTGTAGGTACTTAACAAGAACTTCTGCTCAGTCTTCACTATGGAGAAAGAGGGAACAGTGCCACAAGGGAGCAGGGGGATGGGATGGGAACTGAGAAGGAGGGAGTTACAAATGGCATACAGTAATACTAGTGGGCAGGGTGCATGAGGGCCTGAGGACCTTGAAGGTGGATAAATCCACAGGGCCAGATGGCATGCACCCAAGGGTCCTAAGGGAACTGGCAGAGGTACTGGTGGGTCCGCTGGCAGACATGTTTAACACCTCTCTGGAATAGGGAAGTGTGCCCTGGAACTGACCCAACTATTGCACTTATTGTCTCGTTTTAGTGTCCCGTTATATGTAATTATCACGTTCCCTATCCATCCCTTGCACTTATTTTCCCCCAGTCTTACGTATCCCTGTACAAATTCCCATCTGTTATCCACCTGCTTTCCACTGTCATGCCTGTTCTAGTACCATGTTACTGTATTCTATCAAATGTATGCTAGATAACCTGCGTGTTATCCTCTCCTCTGTAATCCCTCCCCCAAGGTTGCACCGGGAGACGAGCAACTTGTTGCTCAGTGTGCCTTTCCTGGTGAAACAATTTCAATAAATAAATAAACTGCAGAACTGTGCATGTGTTGCCTTTCCACAAAAGTGGGCCAAGGGATGAACCACAGAATTATAGGTCTGTCAGATTAACTTCAAAAGCAGGGAAGCTGATGGACACCATCCTGAAAGAAAGACAGATGACCTTTCTGGAGGATAATGGACTCCAGAATGATAGGCAGCATGGGTTTGTGTTGGGGAGGTCCTGGCAAACTAACTTAATTGACTTCTTCAACTGGCTCACCAGGACAGTGGACAAGGGACAAGTGATTGGCATTCTGTATTTGGACTTCAGCAAGGCTTTTGACTCTGTGCCACATAGGATACTGGTCAGGAAGCTGGAAGACCAGGGGGATGGAGCTAAACTTGCTAGAGGGATCAAAGCTGGTTGCAGGAGAGAAGTCAAAAAGTGGTAGTCTGGAGGAATATTCTAACAAGCCAGGCCTGTGACCAGAGGTGTCCCACAGGGCTCGGTGCTCAGTCAGTGTTGTTTAACATCTTCATCAGTGACACAGCAGATAGGACTAAAGGTAAAATCTGCCTAATCATGGATGACGCAAAGCTCTGTGGGAGGATGGACATGGAGGAGGGGAGGTAGGAACTCAGGGAGGACCTGGCTAGGTTACAGAAGTGGTCTGGCATTTGGCAACTGGGGGCTCAATCCTAAAAAGTGTAAGGTTATGCATTTGGGAGCAAAGAACCCAGGAACCAAATACTGGTTGGGAGGAGTGCACGTGACCAGGTCAGAGGAAGAAAAGGACCTGGAAGTCAATATCGTGAGTGACCCGAAGCACTCAGCACACTGCAGGAGGGCAACAGCCAAAGTGAATCGGATGCTGGGCTGCATATCCAAGGAGATTACCAGCAGGAAGGCAGAGGTCATGCTACCACTGTACAGATCACTGGTGAGATCACACCCCAAGTACAATTTGCAGTATTCATGCCTTATCTAAAGAAGGATAGAAGTAGAGTTGGGTTATCTTAATTGGAGAGAATGTCATTAATGCAGCTAATGGCATCTAGCAAGAGTATATCCTCAAGAAGGACTACAACAATCAGCACTGATCAACAGACTGAGTACTTTTTTGATTGTTCTGTCCCAGCTATCACTGCTCCTGACCCAGTTTCATACTACTACTCCAAAACGTGTGTGTGGCCTGATCTGTGTAGTCTGGCAGTGTGCCATCTTTCCTGCCTGTGCTCTAATGTATTTTCCAAGTTTGTTCAGTGCAGCAGGTACAACTGCACACATCTGGTACAACTGTTAGCAATAGCCTGACATGATTAAGTGTTGGAAATGTGGAGATGCTAACCTTCCTGAGAAGTAATGTAAAGGAGTTTAATCAGCAACCAACATCAGTTGAGCTGGTGTATGATAGTGCAACACCATGGCGGCAGACATCAGTTTGTGACACAGGATGGGATGGTGAAGAGGATGAGATGGTCTGGTACTAGCAGTATGACCATAGCTGCATGTCACACATCCTCCCATTCCTGCACACTAGCATCTGTCCTCTAAAGGCCATTTGTCCCCTATCATTTTTCTGAAATAGGGTTGATGTACCTCTGAGTTTGGTTATCATTTTTCCCCCATAGCCGCAGTACTGTCTGTTTTTTGTCCTGATCCCCACAAATTCAAGTATCTAAAATCTATTATTTATTTAATGTCTAGGGCTTTCCAGACCCTGACCAGCCACAGAGTTGACCAGACATGTGATTAGTCGGGTCAGTAAATGGTAAGGTGCACTCAGTGCATAAATTATCCCTCTACCAACACACCCAGCACCACACCATACTTTACTTTCCAATGACTGTATGGTCTGTTTGCAGATGACACCAAGATCTGCAACAAAGTAGATGATCCAGATGGGGTGGGCAGAATGAGAAGAGATCTGGATAAACTAGCAAAATGGTGGGAAGAGTGGCAACTGGGATTTAATGCAAAGAAGTGCAAGATCATGCACATAGGGAAGAGAAACCCTGAAGCCACCTATAGGCTGGGAGGGGAGTTGCTGGCAGTCACAAGGGAAGAAAGAGTCTTGGGCATCATCATCACCGATGGCCTGAAATCATCCAAGCAGACCACTAAAGCAGTAGGTAAGGCTAGGGGGATGTTAGGATGTATTAGTAGGGGTATCACAAGTCAGAAGAGGGAGGTAATAATCCCTCTTTACAAGACACAGGTTAGACTCCATCTGGAGTACTGAGTGCAGTACTGGAGGCCACATCTTCACAAGGAAATTAACCAAATGGAGGCAGTCCATAGAAGGGCAACCAAAATGGTGCAGGAACTGTATCAGAAAACATGTGAGGACAGATTAACGGAGCTCAATATGTATACCCTAGAGCAAAGGAGGGAGAGTGGTGATATGATCGAAACATTCAAACACCTTAAGGGCATTAATAAGGTGAAATAGTCTAACGTGGTACAATATAAGAAAAACAGCAGGACAAGAGGACACAGCATGAGATTAGAGGGAGGCCGATTAAGGGGTACTGTGAGGACGTTCTTTTTCACAGAAAGGGTGGTGGATGCATGGAATGGCCTTCCTCAGAAAGTGGCTGATATGAATACAGTGCAGGGCTTCAAACAGGCATGGGATAGGCATAAGGGAGCAATACAGACGAGTATGAATAGATAGGCCATTGACAGAGCAAAGGCCGATGGCACATTTATAAGGTAGAAAAAGAAATGGGCAGACTGAATGGGCCTTGCGGTCCTTATCTGCCATCAACTTCTATGTTTCTATGTTTCAGTCATTGAATCTGCCTCAACTAACAAAGCCCCCCTCCCCATTCAGTTAGTGTAGGTCACTCATCAGCTCATTTGTATGGTTTTGGTGTACTGTACTGTATTTCTGGTATTGTGAATGATTTACAAAACAGCAACTACTGATCATTCCTGTGATCAATTGAAGCAGTATTACTCATTATTTGAAATGTCTGACATGAGTTGCAGGACAGTTTAATACCTTTTATTGGACAAACATATGGCTTGTATAATGATGGTGTATTACACAAGCTTTCTGGGCTCGGCAGTTCCCTTCTTCAGGTGTTACAGTAGACTAAGCAAAAGAAGCTAGGCAACTTCAAAGGCACACTGAAGAGAAGGAGATGGGAACTAAAATCTGTCAAACAATTTAAGTCAAACTGTGAAGGGTTCAGTTGGGACATTGGATTTATGACACATTATGGAAAACTTACTTTATACAAATATGTTTTTCTGTTTTAATAATTTCTGATCCATCTGTAAAGAAGTGTCTTTCACCTTCATTCTTATAGGTATCCACACAGGTAGTGACTTGTCTCTAATCCTCATCTAGGCCTTGACTAAAATATGCTTCTTGTCTCCTTGTGTGTCTCTCTCTCTGTCTCACAGGCAGCATCTGTCTTGCAGACAGTCACTTTCCTCTCTCCTGAGCCAGGATGCCTTCTCTCCAAATGTCTTTATGGTCATCCATCCTCACTGCCAAGGTAAGTGACACAGTACTGCAAACTGGAAAAAATCAATTTGAGAATAGTGGCACTGCAAGGCATATGGCTGTGGCGGCAGAGTGGCCACTGGTCACAAGGTTGTATAGGGCTTGTATGGCTATCTGTGACTAAAACACACTTTTTGTCCCCTTGTGTCTCCATTATACCACAGACAGCATCTCTGTAGCCAACAGCCAGTGCCACATCTCAATTTCTCTCCACCAATGAATCCCCAGCACACTCAGTCTCTGGAACCAGCATAAGACCCTTGAATGATGGGAAGCTCCATCCTCCTGCAACAGCCAATCTCAGCTCTTCTACTCTCAACTCTCCATCAGTTAATACCAGAACACCTGGCCTCTAGGACTAGTGTAAGACCCTCAAAGAAAGAGAACCTCCCTACAGCCTGCAAGCCCCCCAGCCAGCCAGCCAGCCTTACACCCAGTACAGAAAAGCGTCCTTCTCATGCAAGGTCTGGCTTTGTCTTCTGTGATGGTGTCATGTTGTTTATACTCCTCACTGGTTGTGAAGGTTATTTCGCCCCAAAGGACAGCAGCAGGGCCTTCCACTTCAAGGCTTGTAAGTCACTAAAATTCATTTCTTTCTTCCCTTTTGTCTCAGTCTCACTGCAGCTGTAACCATCACAGGGATGACTGGCAAGCCAGTCACAGAGCCAGATACCCAGGACACCCAGTCTTTTCTTGAACCAGTGTAAGACACTTGATTGAAGGGAAGCACCCTCCGCTCAGCAGCAGTGGCAGCAGCAAAAGCAGCATCTAACTGTGTCCAGCTGTCTTCTGAGACTCTCATTCAGGCCATCTCCTCACCTCCAACACTTCTCTTTATGGCCATCCCTCCTCACTACCAAGGTAAGTCATATAGGACTGAAGACAGAAATACATAAATGCAAAAAAGTGGAAAAGCAAGCCATATGAAAGCCTAGGATCATATGAAGAACAATTTAATTCTTAAAAAAACTGACCTAAACGTTTAGTGCTTCAAAACAGACAACTTTTTATAATTATTTTTAAGCTGTGAAACTTGGGATTTGGGGACATAAAGTAGTCCCAGTTGGAGGAGGATGTCTTTAAGGTACAATATTTGTTTCAACAACATTTAGAGTTCATTTAGCATTTCATTTTCAATTATTTCAAGTTAAATAAGCATTTTTCAATGCTGAATGTTGTCTTGCTAGCATTGGCATTGGTAGTGCAGGAGTTAGAGAGATGCATAATAGGAATGGCAGTGAAGTATGGAACTGACGCCAACCCCATCCCACCCCGCAGAGACTGACAGGCATTGAGATGTGTCTTTGGGTCATCGGTCATAACGCTCATGTCATTTCACCTCACCCTACCCTGCATACTCCGACAAGTGTCGCGTTGTGCCTTTGGGTTGTCAGACCTTACACTCACCCCATTCCATAAGGAAATACATTGAGATGGGTGCAATATAGGAGAATGGGGTGAATTTTGGGGCCGAAGAGTCCAAGGCACACCTTGATGCCTGTCACTAGCTGCAGGGTGGGAGTGGGGGTGGAATGGCATGAGCATTACAGCCGACAATCCAAAGTCACGCCCCTGATGCCTGTCAGTCTCTACAGGGTGGGACGTTACGGTTAGAAACTCTAATGCCCTGGTCGTTTGTTGGTATTTGCACTACAAATTTTCAACATGGGCTTATTACGACCCCACCTCATGAAAGCATTTGGGACTTCTGCTCATGAACAGTGGCACTGTGATTTTGTTAATCTGTCCCAAACATTGATTTCTCACAGCGACCGTGCCATTCTGCGCCAAATGTGCAAAAACACATTTCAGGCAGGATGTGAAAAATGACAGCTGTACCATTCATAAGGAGGTGTGAAGAAATGGCAATGCTGAAAATCTGGAGTGACAATATTAAAAATTCTCGAAGTTACAAGCGTGTATGGAAACTGCGCAATGCACACTCGTAACACAGTCATTTTGTGGAATTTTTTCACCAAATTTTCAAAATAGGCATTTTGGGACCTCCAGTCATGAACAGTGTCACTGGGCCAGCCCACCGGCACAGCAGCTGGATTTCCACTAGCGATGCCGGCAACCCGGGTTTGGGAATGGACCCTGGCCATCGGAGGGCTAGCCGGGGGCAGAAGGATTGAGCGTCCAATGACTGCTGTCCTTCTCCAGGAGGGGAGGAGGGTATAGTGTTTGGCACAATGTGGACACCTAGTGGTGGCTGGGTCTACCGTGCATGCCAGCACCACAAGTAGGCTCAGGGGCGGGGCAGATGCTGGCCGTCATTGCACGTCCCCGCCCCTGCATAACCAGGGAGAAAATAACGCTGCTGACCGCCCTAGATGAAGCCCACCCTCAGCTTCAATTAGTCTCCAGGATGGCCTCTTTGACCTATCACGTTGTTGCGGCACCTTTGAGGGAAGGGTGCCGCACCCTGCCCTGGGGGGCAATCCGGGGGTATCAAAGTGACATGTCCGATGTGGAGGTGGAAGTGAGGATCCATGACCGGGTGGAGGTTCCGGGCAGCTGGCGGCAACAAAAAGCATAATAAATAAAAACAAAAAATGAACAGTGGCACTGTGTGATTTTGTTACTCTGTCCCGAACTTTGATTTCCCACAGCGACCAAGCCATTGTGCGCCAGTTGTGCAAAAACACATTTTGGACAGGATGTGAAAAATGACAGCTGTATTGTTCATAAGGAGCTGTGAAAAAATGGCAATGTTGAAAATCTGGAGTGAAAATATTAAAAATTCTCGAACTTACAGCATGTGTGGAAACTGCGCAATGCACACTCATAACACAGTCATTTTTTGGAATTTTTTCACCAGATTTGTAACATAGGCTTTTTGGGAGCCCACCTCATGAACAGTGACACTGCCATTTCGTTAATCAGTCCCAAAAGGTGATTCCACGCAGTGACCGCGAAATCACCTTTTGGGATGAATAACGAAATGACAGTGATTGAGTTCATGAGGTGCGGTCCCAAGAACCCTATGTTGAAAATTTGGAGCCAAAAGTCACAAAAATGGCTGAGATATCCCCCCCATTGATGCCATTATACAGCTTACCATGATTTTCTTCCATTCGTGGTCAGATTTTGAAGAGCTCAGATGTCTCCTGCTCCACTGAAGATCGCCATGCCGGGCTCCGGAGGTAAGTATGGGGTGAGGGGGTACGGGGAGGTGGGTGCACAGAGGGTGGGTGCAGGTTAGGGTGGGCATCATGACCACAAGGGACCATTTTCTGTGTTACGGGGGTTAGAAAAAAGGACATCATGGGAATTTTTTTTTTAAAGGTTTGCTTTGGGAACACTGGGGTGGGCTCCCAGTGTGCCACCTGTGTTTCTTGGGGACAGGGGACTGAAGCTGACAGGGACTGGGTCCCCCTTTGTCAAAGAAAGCATGTCTGTGTTTGGGGGGGCATGATGCCGAGGGGGATTGGGCACCACTGTCAGCAGACAAATAAAACAAGGGGGAACACTATGCCAAAGGGGATTGGGCTCCACCATCAGCAAACAAACTGGGGAGGGGGTATGCCGACAGGGGGATTAAGCACCCCTGACACTGGCTTTCTAGGGACTGTGAGAGGCAGATGGCAGCAGCCACTGCCATGTTTATTGAAATGTTTCAGCAGGCAAGGCATGCCCTGCAATGACGGGGTGCTCCTTCACTGCAGTGGTGAAATTCTTTCAAGTTGGTGGCACGCGTCTGAACTGCTGTCATAGACAGTGTGCTCATTCATTGGTGCCACAGAGATTAGCCCAGAAAAGCACTGCTGCACCTCCACAACCTGCTACTCCAGCAAGCTGCCATGAAATGTTGCTTACGCTGTGCGCTCAAGACAATATGAAAAGCATTCATGTTATGGTACAGTTCAGCACCTTTTCTGAGCATAGTAAATCTTCCATGTATTTTCTGTTGTATGTGTTTCACAATTAAAGAGCAGCGATAGTTATGTTTAACAGTGTATGTGTAATTTTAGGCTGTACTTAATGATTATCTCACATGGTGGCCCTAACGATGTTGCCACAGAGAAAACTAATCTGGCAGGATGGAGAGTGATAATTAGGATCTAATAATGTCCTGCATTTTTGGTGTTTTTATAGCCTATAAGATTGCTCAGACTGCTGTACGTTTTTCTTGACATGATATGCATATAAATGTGACTAAATAAGGTTCTCTTTTCTCCTTGTGTCTCCCTGTCACACAAGCAGCATCTCTCTGGCAAAAAGCCAGTCTTGGCTATACTCCACTCCACTATCTGTCAGTGCACAACAATTAGCACTGGTCTCTGTAATCAGCATAAGATAAGCGAACAAGCATTTGTCAATGCCGAATGTTTGCTTGCTGGCACTGGCATGGTAGTGCAGAAGTTACAGAGCTGCATAATAGAAATGGCAGTGAAGTATTAAACTGAAGCCAACCCCACCACCACCCTGCAGAGACTGACAGGCATTGGGGTGTGCCTTTGGGTCGTCGGGCATACCGGCCACACCATTTCGCCACACCCTACCCGGCAGACGCCGACAAGTGTCACGGTGTGCCTTGGGGTCTTTGGACTTATGCGCACCCCATTCTATCAGGAATTGCAGTGAGATGGGTACGGTATAGGAGAATGGGGTGAACTTTGGGGCCGAAGAGTCCAAGGCACACCTCTATGCCTCTCACTGGCTGCAGGGTGTGGAATGGTATGAGCATTACAGGCGAAAAGTCACACCCCCAAGTCACACCCCTGATGCCTGTCATTCTCTACAGGGTGGGGCGTTATGGTCGGAAACCCTAACATCTCAGGCATTCATTGGTATTTTCACTCCAAATTTTAACATGTTTTTTTTGTGACCCCCACCTCATGAACAGTGGCAATATCAGTTTGTTAGCTGAAAGCTGCTTTTGCACAACGACTATGGCATTTAGCACCACAGGTGTAAAAACACATTCCGAACAGGATGTGAAAAATGACAGCTGTACTGTTCATGGGGAGGTGTAAAAAATGGCAATGTTGAAAATCTGTAGTGAAAATACTAAAAAAACTGGTGAAGTCACAAGCGTGCATAGAAACTGTGCAACACACACCCGTAATGTAATTAGTTTGGGGAATTTTAACAGCAGATTGTCAACACAGGCATTTTAGGACCTCCAATCTTGAACAGTGTCACTGTGATTTTCTTTATCTGTCCCAAAAAATTATTTCCCACAGCGACCATGCATTTCTGCGCTGAAAATATGAAAACACATTTCGGCCATGTTGTGAAAAACGACAGCTGTACTGTTCATAAAGAAGTGTGGAAAAATGCCACTGGTGAAAATCTGGACTGAAAATATTACAAATTCATGAACTTATGAGGGTGCGTGGAAACTGCGCAATGCTCACTTGTAACACAGTCATTTTATGGACTTTTGTCACCAAATTTTCAACATATCCATTTTAAGACCTCTGCTCATGAACAGTGTCACTGTGATTTTCTTAATCTGTCCCAAATATTGCTTTTGCACACCGACTGCACCATTGTGTGCTACATGTGCGAAACACATTTTGGGCGAGATATGAAAAATGGCAGCTGTACTGCTCATAAGGAAGTGTAATAAAATGGCAATGTTGAAAATCTGGCGTGCAAATACTAAAAATTCACAAACTTGCGAGCGTGCGTAAGAATTGCGCAACATGCGCTCCTAAAACAGTCATTTTTGGGAATTTTTCACCAAATTTTCAACATAGCCATTTTGAGACCTCTGGTCATGAACACCATCACTGTGATTTTCTTAATCTGTCCCAAACATTGATTGTGCACACCGACTGCGCCATTGTGCGCTACATGCAGGGAAACACATTTTGGGCGACATGTGAAAAATGACAGCTATACTGCTCATAAGGAGGTATGATAAAATGGCAATGTTGAAAATCTGGAGTGCAAATATTAAAAATTTGTGAACTTACGAGCGTGCGTAGGAACTGCGCAATGCATGCTCATAAAACAGTCATTTTTAGGAATTTGCAACATAGGCTTTTTGAGAGCCCACCTTATGAACACTGGCACTGTCATTTCATTAATCAGTCCCAAAAGGTGATTTCACGCAGTGACTGCGAATTCACCCTTCAGGCCCAATTAATGCCATGACAGTTCAAGAATTCATGAGGAAGGGCCCCAAAAACCCCATGTTGAAAATTTGGTGCCAAAATTCAAAAAAATGCCTGAGATATGCATTAAGTTGAAAAAAACATTTTATTGCATTATACAGCTTACTGCCATTTCCTCAGTTCACGGTCAGCTTTGAAGAGTGCAGACATGTTCCCGATCCATCGAAGATCATTGCGCTGGCCTCCGGAGGTAAGTATGGGTGGGGCATGTGGGGGCAGGATGCGCAGTGGGTGGGCCTTGGTGCGGGCAGGGACAAATCAAGGGAACTTTTTGTTTACAGGTTTTTTTCTTGGACTGACGACATGGGACTTGTGCCATGCTGGGTGGGCTCCCAGTGTGGCAGCTGTAAGGCTGTTTGGGGGCCCTGGAGCTGATGGGGATTGGGCACCCTGTCTGCCATACGGACTTGTGCCACGCGCGTGGGCTCCCAGCGTGGCATCTGAAAAGTTTTTTGGGGAGGGCATGGAGCCAATGGGGATTGGGCACCCCCCGTCGGCCATACAATATGTGCCTGGGTGGGGGAGCGCATGAGCACGCAATATGCGTGCGTGCGTGCGTGTGGTGGGAGCACTGCTCACTGAAGCGGAACTCTCCCTTTCAACTGTACAGCACTGCATTTTCAACTGCTGTCATAGACAGCTGCAGCATTCATTGGAGAACTGCGGCCGCACCTGCAAACACACTGACTGAATTGGAAGACGGCTGCCACACCTACGAAAACTCGGATGATGGCACTATGTTTCTTGCACATGCGTGCAAGCAAACATAATAAATGGGTGCTTCCATCTGATCAGTCTCAGCAGCTGCCAGCAACCACATGTGTTTATCTTCATCAATCACCATCAGCAACAATCACTAGCAGCAGCAGTAGAATCCATCAAGGTCACACAGACATTACACCAACTCAGTAAAATGCTGCCAGCCACAAAGACTCCCACTGCTGTTGGGGATTCCCTGAAGTGATGGTCAATACTGCATTAATTTTGTTGACCATCACTCAAGGATACCCTGTTGCCAGCATGCAGTCTACATCCCAGCACATAAGGTATGTAAGTTTTAGTGATGTCACAATTGAACATACATAAGTAACAGTAGTAAAGTAAAGGTATATGCAATAAAACATTGGAACTCCTTCATTTCACTAGTCACTGAAGCATTAACAATGGGTGTGGTGGCGTCATATTTGTTCATTCAGCAGAAGGCTGCAAACATACACTTACTGAATTAAATTAATAACTGGTAGCATCTTGCATAGAGGTCAAGTGAGGTTTGTTATTTTGCTTTGGATTGTTTTGTGTGGGTTTTTTTCAGCGCTGGAAAACATGAACTGTAGGAGAAGTGGAGTATCATGATTTACCGCTAAGCTTTTTTTGAGGACGGATGTTGTTATTTTTTTATTAGGACAGAGACCATCTACAGTGCAAATGAGTCGACAAATTCATGAAGGGCACATGTGCTATTCCATTTACTGAACAGCGAAATGTCAGCATGCCAAAACAAATTGCTTCCTCACATGTGGATTGGATTTACTAATTTTTTATTTATTATTTTTTTTTGTGGGGGACTTTTTTATTTTAATTTTGTTTTTATTATTTTAAGATTGTATTGATCGATTCCACTTATGAAACTGTTTCAGAATGGATGTGGATTACATCAACGGAATCCTCTGGGTTATTGGATAACATTGTGTTGCACATTAAAAGAAAACCTATGGATTTGCCATGATAACAGACTTCACAGGCACGCTTCACCCTTTTCATTTTCCGTATATGTCTGCAGCTGAGGTGTACTGTGACATTCGGGTGGACAATGAGACACATTCAGTGACTGAACCTTGTTCGTTGTAAGGTAAAGTGTGGATTAGAAAAGAATGGAAGAAGTCTAATATAAACTAAATCAGCAACATTTTTGTGTGGATTCTGGAAGACTTACATAGATGTAAAATAATAATAAACATATATTGTGTTGTGATGCACATCATAGTTATGATATAAGAAGCAAACATCAACACAAATTAACAGTTGTTTAACTTTTATTTCCATAACAGGTACTTTCAAAAAGCCACACTGTATATTTCTTGTTAGTACAAGAATACCTTATGTATTAGGATTTGGGATTCGAGATTCTCATTTAAAATCAGAATTCAGTATTGGAAATATCAAAATGCAGTTAATTCCCAACGGATCCAAATCAACAGATTCCGAGCAACCCTATTGCCTATGCTAACAGGTACTTTGCACATCCAGAGATACAGTGCATATGGAAGCTGTGCACATTGACCTCTCCTAAAGGTGCAACTTCAACCAAAAACCAAGGCACTAGTAAAATAATGAAAGCGCACACGCTGCTTGCCAAATTTAAAGTGGTTTATTGCACACATTGTGGCACCCACCATTACATAGTGCCTAAACAGGCTTCATCAGCTGGCCCCCTGATGAGGCCTGTTTAGGAGCTACGTACGTGCAAACCTGTTTCCATGATGTGTTTGCACATGGTATGCATAACTCTGCTCCTTGTTTGCCTGTGTTAACTATTGCCTTTGAACAAGAGTGCAAGTGGTTTGCTCTATGCAGTTTCATGCCTTGCATTATGGCTGTGTGAGGGGAAAAAACAATTACAGTGGTGTTTGCACAGTGCAAACATTCCATTATGCTGATGTCTAATTAGACTCTATATGAATGTTATATGAAAAGTACAGTATATTCTCAGTATAAAGCAACTGCATGCATGTTTCATGTACTATATTGTCCATACACTTACTGTGTGTACTATATATAGAAACATAGAAAAATGAATGTGAGGGCAGATTAGGGCCGCTGGGCCCTCCCAGTCTGCCTGTGTTTTTTTACCTTCCTTTTTTGCTGCAGACTCAACTTGATCTATGGTGCCATTCCTTACCATCACTTCCTTTTATCCTTACCCCAGCAATTCCCTTGTGTGTGTCCCTGGCATATTTGAACCGTACCACTGTTTTTGCTCCCACTACCTCTGCTGGAAGGCTCCAGGCATCCACCACCCTTTCTGAAAAGAAGTACTTTCTCACATCCCTCCTGAATTTACCCCCTTCCAGCTTCATAGCGTGCCCCTTTATTCTAGAGTATCTTTTTCTCTGAAAAATACCCCCTCCTGTACCTTAATAACCCCTATGAGGTATTTAAATGTCTCTGTCATATCCCTCTCTCTCTACTCTCCTCGACGGTGTACATATTTGGCTCCTTAAGTCTTTCCTCATAGGGCTTTTGATGTAGACTCTGCACCATTTTAGTAGCCCTCTTCTGGACTGCCTCCACTCTGTGTCCTTCCTGAGATGTGGTCTCCAGAGCTAGACACAGTACTCAAGATGCAGTCTTACTAGTGATCTGTATAGGGGCTCCCTCTTCCTGCTGGTGATCCCCCTTTCTATGCACCCCAGCATCCCACTAGCCCTTCTGACTGTTTTGTCACATTGCCTGGCCACCTTTATGTCATCTGATATGATCACCCCTAGGTCTCTTTCCTGATTGGTCTTTATCAGTATTACTCCACCCATTTTGTACTCTGCTCCCAGGCTTCTATGGCCCAAGTGCATTATTTTGCACTTTTCTTGCATTAAAACCCAGCTGCCATCCCCTTGACCACCCCACCAGTCTTTTCAGATCCCCACCCATCCTTTTCACACACACCCCGAGTGTCCACTCTGTTGCAGATCCTGGTGTTGTCCACAAAGAGGCCAACCTTTCCTTCCAGTTCCTCTGCTATGTCACTTATAAAGACATTGCGGTATCCCACTGGTCACCCGCCCTTCCTCGTGGCAAACTTCGTTTAACACCACCCTCTGTGTCCTATCTTCTAACCAGTTTTTTACCCAGGTTACCACCTTATTACCCACCCCAAGTTCCCCAAACTTGCTTACCAGCCTTCTGTGCAGAAGTGAGTCAAAAGCCTTGCCGAAATCTGGGTAGGCCACATCTAAAACTCCTCCTTGTTTCAACTCCTTGGTCTCAAAGTCAAAGAAATCTATTGGATTTGTTTGGCATGGCCTTTGCCCATGAAACCATGCTGCCTCTGATCCTGTAATGTGTTGGATACAAAATATTCCTCCATCCTTTCCTTTAGTAGTGTTGCCATTAACTAACAGTAAGTGGGGATGCACCTGGGTATGCAGTGCCGAGCTGTAAATAGTAATTAGCAGTCAGAATGAGTCTCCAGCACCTGTCAACAGTAACAGTCACTACTCAAGTACTAAGAATGAGAACCATGTCTCCCTTGTCAGTACACTGTGTAGAGAAAAAGGAGCAACCACCCTTCATGTAGCTTGGACACAGGTGATTGACTTTAGTGCAGAGTCGTGCATAGCAGCCAGCATACAAAAGGCAAAAAAGCAGTCTCCTTCATATAGCCTTCGTACTTCCTCCCCCTGCTTTTGAGAAAGAACTCCAAATGTCTCCTGACGCGTTTCAATGCCCCAAGCATGTTTTAAAAAAAAAAATGTTGGTTGCTCCCTTTCTCTACACAGTGTATTGCCAAGGGAGACAAGGTTCTCATTCTTAATACTTGAATAGTGACTGTTACTGTTGGCAGGTGCTGACTACTTGTTCTGACTGCCACTAACTTACCACCACCGATGTCAGACTGACAGGCCTATAATTGCCCAGCTCTTCCCTGCTACCACTTTTGTGAAGTGGGACTACTTCCCTTCTTCATTACCCCAGGTCCATGCCGATCTCCAGTGACCTGTTAAATACGTCGTTCAGCAGTGCAGCCAGTACCTCCATGAGCTCCCTTAGCACCCTTGGAAGTACCCCATCAGACTCCATAGCTTTGTCCACCTTCAGGTTATATGTGCATTCATAACAAACTTACCATTATTTCATTTACATCAGATCTACCAAATGCGAGTATTTGGTGTCTATTTTTTATGTTTCCTTATGCAAACGCAACAAGCATTTTGTAACAATAAACAGAATTTCAGAGGTATGTCACTGTCAAGCTTATTGCAGGTCAAACTTTGAAGGGGCTAGGCAGTCCGGACTAATGATCATGCACTGTGGTTATGACACCACTCACTGCTTGCTGGAAGGAAACTTAATGTAGTTGAAATGACTGAAGCAACTCCTATCAGAGGGGGCTTTGGTCTTTTCATTTGTAAGCAGCTGATTGACTTTCAGCATTTGGAATACTGCTGTTGCCCCGTCTTGGGTTTCAGGCTCTCCCTCAGCTCCAAAATAGCACCACAATCAATCTATCTATCTATCTATCTATCTATCTATCTATCTATCTATCTATTGGTCTATTAAGTGGATGGGGGTTTCCACCCCCAGTACCACTTCTTTCTCCCCCTTCCCTCCAGGTTGCTTGCCTGTCCACCCTTACCAGTCTTACATATTTTGAATATATAAATCAGATTGGGGTGCCCACCCCCAGTACCACGTCTCTTCACCCCCTCCAGGTTGCCTGCCCCCATTCCCCTAAGAGCACTACACTGGGGTGTCCAGTCCCAGTGTCAGAATATCCCTGAAATAAAGAAAACTGTCCTTCAATGTTTTTTTTTAATCCTGTGAAACCAAAAATGGTCCCTCGCAAATCTGTGCGCACACACACACACACACACACACACCCACCCTGATCTTACACTTAGCACCCACCACCCCTCACACACCCACACACCCACACACACTCTCACTCACCCTCATATGTCCCAAGGTGAAAGATCCACTCTCCGATCGAAGGCACATCTTGCTGCTGGAGTCATCGACAGGAATATGACAAACTAAGATAAGTGCAGTTCAATGTATTTCAATGAGGGTTTTAATTTGTCATTTTTGCATATTTTGTCCCCAAATGTTCAGCATCGCCTTTTTGGGACCCCACTTCATGATCAATGAAGGTGGAATTATGCAAATCAGGCCCAAAAGGTGGATTTTTGCAGTTGCATTGTGTAATCACCTTTTGTGTGGGATCTGAACATTTTCACCACCCTTGTCCATAAGGTGGGGTCATAAGAAAGTTATGTTGAAAGCTTGGGATCAAAATATGCAAAAATTGCAAAGGTGTGTGCATACACTGAAATTTTTCTACACTCACTCATAACTTTGGTAATTTTAAATATTTTGACCCCAAATTTTCAACAAATCCATTTTTTCACACCACCCCACAATTGTGACATCTGTGATTTTTCAAATTCTGGCCAAAATGTGTTTTCACACCTGTGGCGCAGAATGATGTTTTGGTGGTTGAGAATGACATTTTGGTGGGTACCTGAACATTTTTACCTACTTGGTTCATGAGGTGGGGTAATAAGAAGGCTATGCTGAAAATGTGATGTACAAATATGGCAAGATGCCCAGGTTATGACTGAACATTACAGTATTTCAATGTTCACTCATAACTTTGCTAAATTTCAATATTTTGACTCCAGACTTTCAACTTAGCCATTTTCCACACCACCTCATAAATATGATATTTGTCATTTTTTTAAATCCTGGATGAGATGTGTTTTTGCACCTGTGGTGCAAAATAACATTTTGGCCAATATACTATAAGTGGCACAGTACATGTCATGTTTATAAGGAGAGTCATAAAACGAGTATCTTGAAAAGTTGGAGGTCAAAATAAAAAAATCATTATAATTTTTTAATAACAACTGTGTGTAGTGCCAGTCATCACACCAGTGGCCAGGCTTTGTGCTCCAATGCCGGTGAGCTGAGTTTGGGGGTTAGCTCAGTGACCCAGCTGGCTGGGGTGAGGGTGGGCGGGAGAATGGGCTGTTGTGTGACACCCCTCCCAGCCAGGAAATGAAAGATGCAGGGTTGTCCACATTGGCCCAGGTACCATATAGTGAAGACAACTGTCCTCTTGGCATAGGGTCATGCACCTCTCCACCCATGGGTGGCAGAGTGCAGTATGCATTGGCTGACAGATGCACTCTTAGTCCTGTGCATCTGTATCTGTGTCCACATGGAAGCACAGGGACCACAGGGCCCTGTGATTCTGTAGCCCACTAGGCTGCCCCATGAATTCTTCACATCCATCAATGTATGTAAGTGCAGGGCCTTTGGACAGAGTCCTCCTTTTGTGAAGAGCATCTGCATCTGTGCACTATCAGTACTGAACACCTACACAGCACGTACATGCAAGCAAACATTCATCATTGACAAATGCTTGCTTTTTTATTCTTTTGGTAACTAGGTAAGGCCCATTGGGCCACATGACCTGTTCACAGGGATGACCTGGGAGCTCTGGGGTGGGTAAGCAACATAGAAACATTGAAACATAGAATTTGATGACAGATAAGGACCGCTTGGCCCACCTAGTCTGCCCATTTCCCTACCTAACGGATAAGCTGCAGATCCTAGTTAACCATCAGCCTACTTCCTCCTGCCCCCCACTAGAATTGAATTATGTCTGTCCCATGCATTCTTGAATTCCTCCACTGTTTTTGACTCTACGACCTCCACAGGAAGGCTGCTCCATGCATCTACAACCCTCTCTGTGAAGAAATACTTTCTCACATAACTTTGAGCCATTCCCCCTCTATCTTCAAATTGTGCCCCCTTGTTCTTGCACATCTCTTTTTCTGAAAGATGCTACCCTCTTGGACTTTGTTGATTCCCTTGAGGTATTTAAAAGTTTCTATCATGTCCCCCCTCTCCCTCCTTTCCTCAAGGCTATACATATTAAGCTCCTTTAGTCTTTCTTCATACATCTTCTGGTGCAGACCCTGCACCATTTTGGTTGCCCTCCTCTGGACAGCTTCCACCCTGTCTATGTCTTTGTGGAGATGGGGGCTCCAGAACTGTACACAGTACTCCAGATGTGGTCTTAGCAACTGTCTGTACAGAGGGCCACCAACTTCCTGTTTTCTGATGGTGATGCCTCTCCCTATGCATCCCAGTATCCCCCCAGCCCTCCTTACTGCCTTCTCACATTTCTGGCCCACCTTTAGGTCATCTGATATGACTACCCCAGGTCCTTTTCCATTTTTGTTGTTGCCAATATCTCACCCCCCCCAATTGTGTACTCTTTCCCTGGGTTTTTGTTTCCCAGGTGCATTACTTTGCACTTCTTCGTGTTCAATCTAAGCTGCCATACATTTGACCATTCCCCCAACTTTCCCAAGTCCCTTTTCATCCTTTCCACCCCACCTTGCGTATCAACTCTGTTGCAGATCTTTGTGTCATCTGCAAAGAAACATACTTTCCCTTCCAGTCCCTCTGCAATGTTACTTATAAAGACATTAAAAAGGACCAGCCCCAGTACGGAACCCTGCAGTATCCCACTAGTAACCCCCCTTTCTTCACTGTGGACTCCACTTACTATTACCCGCTGTGTCCTGTTGTCCAGCCAGTGATTTACCCAGGCTACCACCTTGGGACCCACTCCCAGGCTGGCTAATTTGTTTATTAATCTTTTGTGCAGGACTGTGTCAAATGCCTTGCTAAAGTCTAGATAGGCCATGTCCACAGTCCCTCCCTGGTCTACTACTTTGGTCACCAGGTCAAAGAAATCAATTAGATTTGTCTGACATGACCTTCCTGGGTCCTCTGCCCCACTGGCCTCTAGGTACTCAACAATTCTTTCCTTCAGAAGTGATTCCATCATTTTCCCTATTACTGAGGTCAAACTGACAGGTCTGTAGTGTCCTGACTCTGTCTTGCTCCCACTTTTGTGAAGGGGAATCACATCCACCCTCCTCCAGTCCTCTGGTACCACACCATCCTCCCATGATTTATTAAAAAGGGTAGTCAGTGGTGTTACTAGTTCTTCTCTTAGTTCTTTTAGAATTCTGGGGTGACTCCCATCAGGCCCCATTGCTTTATCCACCTTCAGTTTTAAGAGTTCTTTCAGAACCCTTTCTTCTGTGAAAGGACTAATATCAACCCCCCTATCCAGGGTGCTTCTATTGACTGGATTAGGTATCTCCCCCTGCTTTTCCATTGTGAATACTGAGCAGAAGTATTCATTCAGTATCCCTGCTTTTTCACTGTCACTCTCTGCCCAACCACCTTCCTCTTTATTCAGCCTCAGTATCCCTCCCTTAGTCTTTCTTTGCTCCCCAATATACCTATAAAAGATTTTAGCCCCCTTCTTAACCGAGTTGGCTATCTTTTCTTCGGTTTGGGCCTTTGCTATTCTGACTGCCTTCCCTGCTTCCTTCTGCTTTAACTGGTACAGTTCTCTGTCCTGCTCCTTCTTTGTTTCCTTATACTTCCTGAATACTATCTTTTTCTCCCTTACCTTCCTCACCACTTCTTTTGAGAACCATAGTGTTTTTTTCTTTTGTTTTGATTTGTTTATTTGCTTCACACAAAGGCTTGTTGCCTCTGTGATGGCGGTTTTGATGTTTCCCCATTCTTGCTCTACCCCTCCTTCTTGCCTGTTTGCTAGTGCTTTTCTGAGGCACTCTCCCATTTTGACAAAATCAGCCCTCCTGAAGTCCAGTACCTTCACTTTTGTATAGCTTGACTCTACAGCTAAGTTTATCTTGAACCTCTACAGCTAAGTTTATCATGAACCACACTGTTTGGTGGTCGCTTGTTCCCAGATGGCTACCCACTTCAAGATCGGAGATCCTCTCTCCATCCTCATTTGAGAGTACCAGTTCTAAGACTGCTCCCTTCCACGTGGGTTCCAAAACTAGCTGTCTGAGGCATGCCCCCTGTAGGGCATCGAGAATGGCCCTGATCTTGGATGTGGCTGCAGCAAAGGTGCTCCAGTTAACATCTGGCATATTCAGGTCCCCCATAAGCAATATCTCCCCTTTCTCTGCCATCCCAAGGATGCCTTCTATAATTTTCTTGTCCATTTCTCCCCTGAAATGGGGGTCTGTATACAACCACTGTGTGGATTGTGGAGCCATTTCCAGTCTCCAGGGTGACCCACAGTTCCTCCTCTCCTCCCTGTTTATCCTTTAGTTCTGTTGCTTTGATCCCTTCCCTACATGAGAGCTCCTCCTCCTCTTCTTCCTCCCTGTCCCTCCTGTAGATTGTGTACCCTGGTATGTTGACATCCCAGTCATGGTTGTCTGTGTACCATGTTTCTGTGACTGCCACAATATCCAGGCATCCCTTTTCCATCAAGGCCACAATTTCGGGGAGCTTTTTACCTAAACTATGGGCATTGGTACTCATTAACCTCCATTTTTTTATGGCTTTATTTCTTTTTGCCCCATCCCTGTCCTTACTGCCTTTTTTCTTTTTGTCCATTTACCCCTGCCCTTCTCCCTATTGACTGCTCTATCTTGGTGTTTACCCCACTAACTACCTTGATTTTTAGAGGGGGCTAGGATTTCCTTCTCCTTTTCAGTGCCCCTTGGCTAGTTTAAATGCTTGCCAATGAAGCATTTAAACCATCACCTGGGATCCTGGTTCCCCTCCTGGATAGATGCAGACCATCGCACCTGTATAGGCCTGCATCCCTCTAGGTGGAGCCCCAGTCCCCAATGAAGCCAAATCCCTGAGTTCTGCACCAGTTTTTCAATCAGTCATTGAATCCCGTGGTGCGGTGTACCCTAGCCTCATCCATGCCATAGACAGGCAGCACTTCCGAGAAAGTTACTGTGTGTGCTACTTGTCTAAGGGGTTATAAGTGGCTTACTTTGAGTCACACAGTATGGAAGTAGAGGTTGGGGGAATCAAACCCAGGTCTGCTGGATGTACCAAGCTTATTCACAGAATGGTACTCTAGCCTCTAGGCTATACTACCAGATCAGTCTATTTAAAATACATTTTTAGCCACATATGGAAAAAATATATGTTTTCTTAATGGGGATTGTATAGTATTTTTTATATGGTAGGAAAGAAATTTTATCTAGCTTTGAGGAAGTCTGGAAGTGCTCTCATAATTTAGGGGAGGCTCAATATTACTCCATTAATGAACTAATACTCTAAATGCTGGCTATCCCTCAGGGGAAGGGGGAGTGTTAACAAGCAACACCTGAACCTAATAAAGGGCGAGGGTAAATAAGGGAAAAATAAGTTTCTTTTTGGTTTTGAAAAAGTCTGAGACTGAACTACAAGACCCATTTTGTAAAGCTGAGTTCTTGAATTTTTGTTTGTTGCTGAAAGTAAAACAGTTTTCATTTAAATTACACTGGTGTTTGAAGTTTTCTCTCTGTGAGTGTTCCCTGATAAGCCATCCCGTTTACTACTCTGACACACCTACGATGTGCACATTTAGTTTTGTTTTGGCATATTGACATTTCATGAAGTTCCAATATACATGTCTGCATTAACAGCAACCACTCTGTGTGGGTAGCACCTTTCCCATGTGTGGTAAATGTGGGATGGAGCATGGGAAACAATGAGGGATGTCACTCAGTTATAATGAGGGCATGTTGAGAGGTATGGTGCTGTGTGCTGTGTGCTGTGTCCTTTGTTGGACCAGTACCACTATCAATGACAGGCTGCAGTGGGGAGCACTCTGCCAGCACCAATTTGAAGGTACAAATGTTTATGCCTCAAACTATAATGTAGTTATAATGACATGCAATTGTCCTCTTTGCCTCATCCATGGGGAATGTGGTCATATGCATATCATGGTTCACTATGGGGCTTTGTATCTCAGGAGCAAGCAGCTTTGCCTTGTGTAAACGCTTGTTTGCTCCGGTTACTGTGAGAACTACCTATGCCTTTCCAGCAGCTGTCCCTTCTTACTAAGCCAGAAGGGGGCTTTGAATGCACTTTGCACTGTCATTGCCCTGCACTTCCCATGTAATATAATGGAATAGACTTTCCATGTGCAAACTTGGCTCTGCTCCTGTTCCAGTATACTATCTTGATTATGTCAGGCAATTTTTCTCCTAGTAGGGAACTTTGCCCTGTGCCTTACTCCAGCTTAAAGTGATTTTGCAAGCTTTCGCAGATGCCTTTTTCACATAATATGCCATTGCCTCTCATGCTTCAGATGTCGAAGCTTCAATTTGTTTTGTAAAAAAAATCTGTCATAGTCATTTTTATTAATGTTTTATCTGCACTGTATCCTCCAGTTTTCTGTGTGTGGCCACACCCCCATAATGATGTCATGCAAGGGAACTGTCAATGTTTTACATACAGCACCAAGGAATTCTGGATAAATTATCATGTTGATGTAAATGTTAGTTACTCAGAGGAGCAGTCCCTTATTTTGGTGGTGGTGACTGCACCTAAGAGGTAGATGTGCATAGCAAGGCATTGTAGGTACAATACAATGTTGTTTTCCAGTTCCCTTACTGTGAGGTGCAGTCTCATATCTCTGAAGTGGCTTCAACAATAAAAGCTCTCATATGTTTATTTTCCAAACAAAGCATTGTGCATATAGTATCTAGCTGAAAAGAGTTCTTTACTGAGAGATGTAGTCTCCTATGTCATTAGTGTAGATGTCTACAATACCAAGACTGACCAACAGAGGTCTCTGTTTTAAAACAGTGCTTATAAACTTTGTTTCCCTTGCATGATGTCATGCTTGGGGGTTGCTGCACTGAGAAAAATCAGAGGCGGGTTATGCAAATGAAGCAGAGCACAGAAATAAAAGCATTTATTTCATGGAATAAAGCACTTTTTGGCAGTTTGAACAGTAGGAGATTGAATCACAACTCCAGCAGGTGATTACAGTTTACTGCTGCCAATTGCTACTGCACAGCTCGATAAATCACTTTAAAAAATACTGCCCTACAATTCTTAAAAATTGGTATTCCAGTTTCTGGGAACAAATTCACCGTGGGAGTCAACAGGATTCAGATGGACAAAATACTGTACATAAAGCATCCCATTGAGGGGATTTCACTTTTTTTATTACTGAAGACGTTGAGTGCAATATAGAATTTTTCCCCTTCATCATTTAGTCTCCTCCTGATGCTTCTAGTCCTTCTAGTCCTCTGCCTCAGATGTCACCTCTTGTTGGCACAGAAACTAGTTTGATATCATAAGCAGAGTGTTATAACTTAATGCCAGGTGTATAAGCAATAGGAACTGATAAGTTACTCTAGATGGGAAAATAGTTTTTTTTTATTTAAATGTTTTTAGTAATGAAGGGGGGAGAAGGAGTCAGAGATAAAGCAGGGTCTGCGGTAACACTATAGGTAGGGAAAAACAGGCAGACTGGATGGGCCAAGCGGTCCTTATCTTCCATCAAATTCTGTTTCTATGTAGTACTGAATGCCTTGGAAAGCATTTGGGGGAAGGGGTTATGAGACCAACTCCCATTCATGTCAACTGCCAGTGTTTTGCAGAAAACTGAAAAATCACTTTAATAACAAGATGTTTCCTTTTTTATTTAGTATATGTCACACTAACATTAAAGCTGTATTTATTAGTCGGCAAAAAAAAAATCATCATACAGTCTTTTTTTTTTTTTTAGTAAACATCTATTTGTGACATCCTTAGATTCATCATGATTGTATTTTTTTCACAGATATTTTAATCAGCTGTTGTAACTATTTTTTTAATTAATTACTCCAGTCATTGAAAGATGGCCACCACTGGAATTTTTTTAAGCTAAGTTTACTGATTTAACATAAACAAGCATACAGTTAAAATTACAGGCATATAAGATGACTATGTTTTATTATCGATGACAGCACCACTGCTCTTATAATACACAAGTCATTCATCTTATGCTTAGAGATACATCCTTGAGGGGAAACAGGTTTTATTTACAAAATTACTTCCAAATATCAGTGCTGTGTGTACAGTCCATGAGCTGCATGATGATATAGTTCAGGGGGTTTCTTTACCTCTTTAGGAGGATTAGACAAGTCTGCCATGCTGTTCCATTGCCCATGCATGATGTGTTCAACCCCAGGTAGAACTTCATGCAGCACTCTAACTGATTTTTTAACAAATTAGTCACAAAATAGAGAATAATGTATGGGGAGGTGGTTATAACGAGAATTTTACACATACCCAAGGTGTGGGATGCCACATAAACCCTGAGGGCGAAGCCTGAGGAGTTTATTTAGGCATCCCACACCGAGGGTGTTTGTAAAATTCGAGAAAATAACCACCTCTCCATTACTTTATTTTTTATAATTGCTGGTTGCAATTTTTTTGCCACACATTTAACATGCTCCCTTACCCACGCTAACCTAACGCTCTCCTCTGACAATGCAACACCCAGATCTCCACAGGAAGCAGATAACTATGATCACCACAGCACGAAGATCTCTAGCAGGCAAGTATTTGTTTAGTGTCACGGAGAACAATGACGGAACTGAGAGAACACCAGCAGCTGACAGAGCGTGAGTGACTGAATTCTTTTGTTTGCTCTGCAGCTGTTTGTGTCTCACGCTTCTCTAGAGAAAGCTGGCACGTGTTTGCCGTTATAACCAGCTCGGCTGGTTATAATGACAAATTATAACTGGCTTTCTCTATGGAAAAAAATTGTGGCCAGTAATTATTGTATAATAACACTGACAATTATCTTTAACATAAACACTTTAACTTGTCACCTGTAAATAAAATGAAAAAACAACAATAATGCTATATTTATATTGCTTGTTACAATACAGAGACAATATAAAATTGAACTTTCAGCTATCAACCAGGTATTAAATTTAAGCAAATTGAGTACAACTGTTTATATGATGGGGAAAAAGAACTTTATAGGGTGTATAACTGATCCAATCATGGCAGTCCCAATCCCAATCAAGATAAGATAAGATAAGAAGGAATAAGTTCAGTTTTACCTGGGGGTCATCCAACCAGCTCAGACAATGCTCTTTGTGCCAGTCTGTAGAGCCCCTGGGGAGGGGAGTGCTATTGCCCCAGGAGACATGAGAAAACAAAAAAATCAGGGAACACAATGAGGAAAATAAAGTGAACAGATTACTGCAACATAAATGATTTCTTTGCCAAACTGACAAATCTCCAGCAGAACAAAGCAAGGACCCTGCTTCTACAGGCTAGCTGCCCCAGGGCTTCAACCAGGGGTCTTCATCGGGGGCTTGTTACCCATCCATAAATTTACAAACAGCTATACTTCCTTATGTCAGATCTCTTCATCATCTGAGGAGAGACCTTCTCATCAGTGGCTCTTGGTCTCAACACAACATATTTTTGGTTCCATCTTAAAGCATCAGCAGGATCTGAAAAAGGTACAGTAAAAATGTTTCCATGATGCACAACCCAGAGTCTGACTGAGAATACCATGCCATGAGTGATGTTTGCCTCCCTTTACTTGGCCGTGACCCCAACAAATTTATTCCTCTTCTGCCTGGTGGCAGATCTGATGTCCATATACATTCTGGCAAGCTGCCCATCTTGTAGTAGT
The DNA here is from genome assembly GCA_016271365.2 of Neoceratodus forsteri. NCBI lineage: Eukaryota > Metazoa > Chordata > Ceratodontiformes > Ceratodontidae > Neoceratodus > Neoceratodus forsteri. Next base: position 1,721,526,200 of record CM057449.1, on the reverse strand, counting down.
GATCCCTTGCACTGTGAAAGTACCAGCAATAAATCTCGCTTGCCCACTCCATCTGTAACTATAGCAATGGTATGACATGCGTCCAGGTTGTCTGGTCATCCTCATGGTGTCACCTTGTAGGCCTTCTGGATGCGAAGGGCTCTATTGGCGACTTCTTCACCAAATTGCTGTGCTAACATGTCCTGTAGAAAAAGAAGGTGATCACCTTCACAGCCTTCTGGCATACCAATTAAGTGAATGCTGACTGCTCACGCTTGGTTTTCTAGTGTTTTCAAGTGGGACTTCAGGTGACATTTCTTCCTGATGAGGGTGTTCACTGCCCCATTGCTGCATCCAACCACTTAGTTGCCTTAGCAGCTGCTGTTTTAACAGAGTCCATTGAAGATTCAAATCTAGTCACCCTATTAATTAGGTCAGCAAACTTGTCAGAGGGTCCAGCTGCAGTTTTAATAATGCAGCTGATTTTACCATAGGACTGATTATCTGCAAGGTCTCTTCCTCTACCTCATCTTTAGTCTCTGCAGAGTGGCCCTGGGCCAATCACGTGGCAGGAGCTCCAGAGACATTCTTAGACCTGACTCCCTCACCTTGAGGTTCTTCTGTTCAGAGGTTCCCCATCACATTCAGCTGGTCTTTCAAATCACCGCTGTATATTTTTATCCCTGGTCTCTCACCAAAACTTGATTAATTTTATTAGATATCACATGTTCTGTTGTTGAGCTGTATACCCAAGTGGCCATTTTGTTTGGACTCAACAGTACCCCTATCGCCACCACTGGAAATTCATAAAAATCTTTCTATGTTTTTTTTATTTTTCTATTTTTACCCCAACCCCACCCAGCTGCCTTACCTGTTGGGCGGCCTTTTCCCATCGAAAGCACTCCCCATGTAGTTTCTGACTTACCCCACCAGGATATGGGATGGCACAAATGCCCTCCCAGAGGAAATCAAGTCGTCATCGGGGATCCAGATGGTACTGCAGCTGCAGGCAGGTGAGGACCCACTATCAGGCCCTCTCATCGATGTCACACTGGGAGAGGCATTTTTCTATGTCTTCCCTCCTGGAGTGTGATGTGCCATGACGCCAAGGCTTGTGCCAGTGTCCATCATGCTCTCCCTCCTGGTGCGGGCTTCGGGGCTGTAATACCTCGGCTGTCACCAGAGGTTAGGCCACCCCAAGCCAGTGTACCCCCCCTCTCCCCCCAGAGGAGCAGAGCAGTCCATTGGAATGCTCAGGCATCCTTCCCCCTGGATAGCCCTCTGACTCCTGGGTCCACTCCCGAACCCGGGTTACCAGCGTCGCAGGCAGAAATCCAACCGCTGCGCCGTTGGGCTGGCCCAATAAAAATCTCTTCTGTTGAGGTTACTTATTGACTGTAGATACTAGATTCATACTGAGGATGTACTAGGATGGTGCTACCACATGTTTCTGATAGTTAACAGTAAAACACTGCACCGGGATATTTAATTTTTTCACAGTAGGTTTGGTAAGGGAGTTTTAACTTTAAAAAATGTAAAAATCCCTTATCTCAGTTCAGGCATGATGGAAAATAATAAGAAAAATGAGTATATGGATGCTTTAGCCAGAGAAACATAATCACTGCAAAATGTATCATAGTACATGGTGATTAAAAAATATTGCTACTTTAAATCATTCATGCAGTGACCTCAACAACTGTTACTTTTGAAAACAACACTGCTGCTGGCATCCACACTCAGATATAATTGTTTAAAAATGCAACTGAATAGCCAGTAATTGTACTGTAGGTAAGGTCACTCTCCATGGTCTAGGGGTATGCAGGATGGAACAGTTTATACGGAGGAGCCCACCACCAAAAACAGCTCAAAATCACCTACTTGACCTCCTGGACCTGTGTCTACCTCCAGAGCTCCACTTACACATGGCAGGGCAAAACAAAGCTGCAGAGAGGAAGGGGTTAGCAGAACCTGGAAACAGAACAAAGGCCAATGTCCAACAAAAAGGGTTAAAACAAAACAGGATCCTTCATTCTTCTGGTGTGATCTCATATAAATTGATGTTAACTTCTCGGACTGCTTTTCCAATACTTCAGCCAGCACAGTCTATTTGAGGTCACATTATCACCAAAGGGTGAACATTTCTTTTTAATCTAGATTGGCTTCAACCTGGATGGGATACTTTTGCTATCAGATACTGACCCTGATAGAGGCAAATAACAGATCTCATAGTCTGCCACCACAGGCAGCTCAGGAGGGGACTCCCCAGGCATCTACTAGCTCTTATCTCCTATTTACTAGACAGTTGAAAAAGTCCACAGTTCCAGCACTGAAACTGTGCAGCACTACCTGAAACTGTGAGGGAATTCTGAACACACTCTGTCCTCACACAGATTCTGTTCCTTTACACTTCTCTCGCAGTTTTATCTTCTTTTAAAACAGGGACACTTCGCCCATGTGGGCATCTCGTCTAGTGCATACTGACACTACACAGACCTTCTAGGTATAATATTTCACTTTAGTTGCTTCTTACAGGATTGCTGGTTTTAGGAATTACTGGACACCATAAGTAACTTCTAACAGCTCTGAGGTTTATTCAACAAACATACATTAGATAGATCAGCAGGCCTCAGCAGAACTACTACTACAATCTGCTCATGCAGTTTCTAAAACCCAGTTTCCACCCCAGACATACCATTAGCCCAAAACTGCAGGGGGATGTGGACTAAACCATTCTACACTGTTACTAGGGTAAGTTACCATATACTACATCTCCCCTTCTAGTAAAAGAAAGCAATTACCTTGATTTCAGTTTGCATATCAATGACAAATAATTACCAAGCACTATTAACATAATGGTTGATTCTTACTTTGTGATGAATTAGGGTCTAAAGTCACTGGTACTCAGCTTTGTTGAAATAAGTCTTTACCACTGACTTAAGTCATAACAAAATCTCTGAACCTCTCAGGAACTTTAAGCAGATGCCCTCTTCTGGTCATTCGAGTAGACTGCACACTGGGTACAGCCTCAGGACTTTCTGGCAAAGTGTCATTAAAACAACAGGTTCCATCTCAGGTTGCTCATACTCTTGACAAGTGTCCTGTTCCTGGCTGTTGTCCCTGGATTGCACTGTTTGTGACAATCTGGATTCAGTTGACTCATCTGCCTGTTGCTCTTCAGCCTCCAAAGCAACTGTTCGGTCTCTCCTCAGGTGTCTCCTGTTCCTGCGGTATCGCTGTCCTGCAGGTGTAATCACACTATAAGATCTTGGCTCATCACGGATTCTTTCCACTGTAGCAGGTTGCCACCCACTAGAAGTCTCTATGCACACCCTTTCCCCTTCTCTGAATGGAGTAAGTGGAGCTGCATTCTTGTCATAATACTGTTTCTGTCTTTTCTGTAGTCTTTTCAGACATTTATGTGCATCCTTTAGTATTTCAGGTAGCAGTGCCCTTGCACTTGCTGGTAATGTTGTCCTCAACATTCTGCCCATTAACAATTGAGAAGGTGTAAAGTTCAGTCCTGTGACTGGTGTATTTCTAAGACTGAGCAATGCGAGATGTGGATCGGTCTGAGCTTGCATAGACTTCAGAAAGATTCTTTTTACTGTCTGGATCATTCTTTCAGCTAAACCATTAGATTGTGGGTATCCTGGGCTGGAATGAGTTATTTTAAACTCCCACAACTTTGTAAATTGCTTCATTTCATGACTTGCAAATGGTACATGATCCGCTACCAGTTCTTTTGGAATTCCATGTCTTGCAAATACAGCTTTCAATTTTGCAATAACTGTAGCTGCTGTCTTGTTAGGCATTCTGAGAACCTCAGGGTATTTGGAAAAATAGTCCACTACTATTAAGTAGGAGTGTCCCCTAAAGTCAAAAATGTCTGCACCAAGCTTTAACCATGGCATGTCAGGTATTTCATGTGGACACATTGGCTCTTTATGGTTGCTGGGTAAGAGTTCTGACAAAGGTCCACATGCTTCAACCATCACTTCTACTTCTCGATTCATGCCTGGCCGAACATCACAGCTCTGGCTTGTGCCTTCTACCTTTGTATTCCTTGATGTGCTGTGTGAAGTCTTTGTGGCATATCTGTTCTCAGCTCTTTGGGTATGATGATTCTTTTACCCAAAATTATGAGATCATTTTCTATGTATATATTGTGTCTCATTGGCCAATAATGCTGAAGTTTGATGCTGACTTGTTTTTTCCTGTTAGGCCATCCTTTGAGGTGCATTTCTTTAAGCAACTGTAAATCACTGTCCCTCTGTGTGGCCTGTTTTAGCCCCTCTAACATGCTGTCAGGCAGTGTTTCTGTTGCTTGGATTGAGTATATGACCTTTTCACTACTTAGATCAATGTCTCCCTCTGCTGGTTTTCTTGGTACTGCCCTGGATAGTGTGTCTGCAATCAGAATATCTTTGCCTGGAGTATACATTACCTCTATGTCATATTTCTGTATCTGTAACAACATCCGCTGCAATCTTGCTGGAGCCTTTCCAATTGGTTTGTTCAGTATGGACTGTAGTGGCTTGTGATCTGATTGTACTTTCACTGACCTTCCATAAACATACTGATGAAATTTCTGTAGAGAGAGCACAATTGCTAGCAACTCTTTTTCTATCTGTGCATAGTTTCTTTCAGCACTGGACAATGACCTAGATGCATAAGCTATTGGTCTGTTTCTTTGTAGTAGACAAGCACCTAGTCTGTCCTTAGATGCATCTGCTTGGATTTCAATGTCCTCTTTTGGATCAAAGAATTTTAATACTGGTGCACAAGAAATAGTCTCTTTCAGCTTTTGTAAGGCTTCTTCCTGTGCTGGCTGCCACTGCCACATGACATCTTTTTTGAGTAGTGGTGCAGTGAGGTTTGCTTCATTTGGAATGTACTGCGCCAAGTATCGAGTCATTCCTAACAGTCTCTGTAGTGCTTTTTTATCTTCCGGAGGGGGCATCTCAGCTATTGCTTCTACTTTGGCTTCATCAGGCCTTAGTCCATTTTCAGTTATGATGTGCCCCATGTATTTCACCTCACTCACCAAATACTGTATTTTTGTCACTATTGAACTTTACATTGAGTTCCACTGCTCTGTCCATTACTTTTCTCAAAGTATTGTCTTGCTCTTCCTTGGTAGCTGCGGCTATAAGCATGTCATCAGCTATTACAAAAACACCTGGTATGTCCCCGATGTGTTCAGCATTTCTCTGCTGGAATACTTCACTTGCAGACCATATACCAAAAGGAAGTCTGTGAAATTTGTACCTTCCCCATGGACTGTTGAATGTACATAGGTCTGCAGATTCGTCATCTAATTTGATCTGCCAGTACCCATCTTTTTCATCTAGAATTGTAAAAACTTTTTACCTGCAAGCTTACTCTGAATATCCTCCAATGTGGGGATGGAAGTGATGTCTTCTGATAGCTTTATTTAAGTCTCTAGGGTCCAAACACACCCTGATCTCACCATTTTCTTTTCAGTAATTACAGGCTATTTACCCATGTTGTGGGTTTTCTTACCTTACTAATCACCCCAATTTGCTCCAGTTGTTCCAGTGTCTGTTTTAGTCTGTCCATAATTGCATATGGGACTTTCCTGCACCCATGTATCACAGGAGTAACATTTGGGTCAGTATATATGTGGTAAACACCAGGGAATTCTCCTAGGCCTTCAAACACTGTTTTATATTGTGCAAGAAGTTCCTCTTTTGTGCTTGGTGGCTTGGTTTTAAGCACCTTCACTTTGCTAATCAGATCCAGGATGACACATGCCTGTTGACCCAGTAGGGAAGCTCCTGATGTATTAGTGACATAAAACTGCAGATTGGCCTCTCTGTCTTGTGTCTTACACTTTAGCGTCACTTCCCCTTCCAGATTAATTTGTGCTCCTCCATATGCCATTAGGATAGTACTGGTCGGCTTGATTTGTACCTTGCATGGAAACTGCACAATCACTTCTTTAGTAAGTATATTGGCTTCAGCCCCAGTGTCCAACTTGAACTTAACTGGCTGTCCCATTATCTTCAAGGTAGTGTACCACCCTTCATCTGGTACTTGTGTCTGCACCATTTCTTGTTTTCTTTTTACAGCACCCACAACTAGTGCTTCTACCCCTTGGTCATTTTCTCATGAGGTTTGTTGGACTTTTTGGACCTGCACATTTTTGCATAATGGTTGAGGCCACCATATTTACAACATTCTTGTCCATACGCTGGACAAGCCTTTGCTTTATGTCCCTTGCCACACCTCCACACGTGTTTGATTTTTGTGCACGCGTCTCACGTGTTGGTAGCTGGCGGTCTGGTTTTCGGCCTGTTTTACCATCCTGCCTCGATTTATGTTCTACAGCATGGATGAACTTATCAGCAGTCCTTTGTGACATCGCTGTTGCCTGTGCCCTTGTTACCTCTTTGGCTCTGCATATGTTCACTGCTTTGGCCATCGTGAGGTCTGGGGATTCCAGTAGCTTTTCTCGGAGCCTGTCGTCGGTAACACTGAAGACAATTTTATCTCGAATCATTAAGTCCTCGGTCTCTTTAAACTCACAATTCCGAGCTTTTTGCCTGAGCTCCATAACAAACTTGTCTATACCTGAGTGCTCATTGAATGGATGGACCCAAAACTGATGCCTCTCAAACACCACGTTTTTCCTTGGTTCACAATAATTCTTAAATGCTTCCATAACCTCAGCTGCTTTTTTAGCTTGTGGGTCAGCATACGTTATATTGAGGGCATTGTACACCTCGAGGGCCTCATCCCTGATCGTGTGCAGCAGGACTGCAATTTTCATTTCCTCTGACTTATCATCTAATCCCATGGCTGTGAAGTACAGACTTAATCTCTGTGCCCACCTTCTCCAGTTTTCTGCAATATTTCCAGTCAACAATAGTGGTGGAGGTGGCTTAAATTGCTCCATACTGCTAAAAATACTTTGTTATACAGTCTTTTAGTAAGCTTTAGGTACTCACAAATACTGCCTTTTTGTTTCTTTTCTTGGCAGCACAAACTTTTCTTCTTTCTTGCAACTGCAGCACTGCAAGTTCACTTCTGACACCATATAATATATCACTTTAGTTGCTTCTTACAGGATTGCTGGTTTTAGGAATGACTGGACACCATAAGTAACTTCTAACAGCTCTGAGGTTTATTCAACAAACATACATTAGATAGATCAGCAGGCCTCAGCAGAACTACTACTACAATCTGCTCGTGCAGTTTCTAAAACCCAGTTTCCACCCCAGACATACCAGTAGCCCAAAACTGCAGGGGGATGTGGACTAAACCATTCTACACTGTTACTAGGGTAAGTTACCATATACTACACTAGGGGCAATCTGGCCCACACTTTAAACTCTGAGATAAATGTCTGTTTCCTGACATGGATTTTGCAACTTGAAGTCACTGTTTTTCTCTTGGGGAGGGAGGACACTGATGAGCGCCAAACCAGTCACTTTAAATGTAAAAAAGAGTGAACATTACCTCAGATCTTTTACCCACAGAACTCCCTGGTCAACTTCCTCTCAGACAGACCTTTCTTTCTTCAAATATTTTTTTTCTATGGGAGAGGGGGTCACCCCCTTTCAATACTATATTAGATGTCAGCTACTAGTCATAAGTACTTTTCTCAGGTAGACAGCTAACTAATAGCATCCACAAACACCACCACCCCTGCTCTTGCTATACTGCCACCTAGTGACTGGACAAGGTTACTTTTCTGTTTAAACAGACAACATAGTAAAATAAGGAGGATTCTGTCCCATCCTGTTTCATTCATCTGCTAGCAATATGCTGTTCCCTCACTTACGCATACTGCTCCCTCTCATGCTCCTAATAACCACCTTGTGAAGTTACACTGTCCAGTGTTTCAAAAGGAAATCCCTTATCAACCAATAAATTTGCATATCTTATTGCTAGTGACCCCTCCTGCCCCTGACTGCTTGCATGCCTTAGCTACCCCTGGCACAAATAGTTTCCCCAACATCACTGCAAGCCCCTTTTCCAGTAAGTTCCATTACTCATTTTTGCTAAAGGTTTTTCTTCTCTGTCCTGCAAGACCAGATTCCGTACTTACTTACTTGCTGTAGCCTCAGACCCATATTTACACCTCCTCCCTCCTCCTTACTCACCTTACTATGCACCCACTCTCCCTAATCTCTCTGCCTTCTTCTCTGCAAACCTTCCACCTCCCTGTTATGTTATAGGAATTTAACATACTTATTAGACGGTCCCTAAGGTAAATGTAAGAAGCTGATGATTTGTAGATAGCCCCTAGAGTGTGGGGTGTTATGGGAAGTTTGCTTGGCTGGAGTAGTGTGTTTAAGATGGCTGCACAATAAAGATGAGTAAAAACTCATGCTGGTTTCTTGATTATTAACAAGCAAAACGTGGTGTCAGAAGCGGATATCAAAACCTGAAAAGACGGAAAAGAACATAAAAAAGAAATCTAGAAGAAGACGGTCTGGTGAAAAAACTGAGAGAAAAAAAAGATGGATAAACTAAATCCACCATCAGGTATGCAATTGTCTGGAAATGTAGCTGAAAATTGGAAGAGATTTAAACAAAGGTTTAATGTTTATTTAACTGCAAGTGGCGCTGAAAGCGAGGATGGCAAAACAAAGACCTCGATCTTTCTACATGTAGTTGAGGAAAATGTGTTAGACATTTACAACAGTTTCCAGTTCAGTGAGGGCGAAAACATGGATCTTGATGTAATTATGAAAAATGTTGAAGAGTACTTTGTGCCAAAACGAAACGTAACCTACGAGAGATATAAGTTTTTCACATGCAATAAGAAAAAGGGTGATAGCTTTGATCAGTATATAACAGAGTTACGTTCGCTCTGCAAAACGTGTGAGTTTGGAGATCTGAAAGAATCATTGATTATAAGGAAAGAATAATGTGTGGAATCACAGACAATGGGCTCCGAGAAAGACTGCTTAGAGAGCAAGATTTAACTTTGGACAAAGCTATAAACATGTGTAGAGCTGCTGAAACTACCAAATCACAGGCTAAAGAGCTGAACAAAGAAAATGAGGGCGCTGTCCACACACTAAAGAAGCTTGAGATAAACAATAAATATTTTTCACAAAAAAAGCAGCAGAAGAAGCAGCAGCCTAATCAGAAAACATGTAGTAGATGTGGAAATGACCATAAATCCAAAGCTTGTCCTGCCTATGGGAAGTCCTGCAGTAAGTGTGGCAAAAATAACCATTTTGCTAAATGCTGCAAAATGAAAAGTGAACAAAATAAAGTTCACACTGTCGAAGAAGATGAACCGAAAGAGTTCTTTGTAGATTCTATTGAGCTGTGTGTTTCTGAAAAAAAGGAATGGATTATACCTTTATCTGTGAATGAGACTATCATACCATTCAAGCTTGACACAGAAACACAGGTGAACCTGATTTCATTGCAAGACTATGAAACTCTGCATGTAAAATCTAAAATTCACCCAGCCAAGATAAAAGTAACTGGTTATACAGGAAAGAATATTCCAATAAAAGGGAGCTGCATGGTAGCTCTGAATTACAAAGGCTAGCAGTTCAATGTGTCTCTGTTAATTGTAGAGCAGGATGTGCAACCAATTCTAGGCATAAGTGCCTTTGAGAAACTCAATTTAGTGAGAAGAGTGTTTGTCGTGACATCACAAGCTGAAGCTAAATGTGAATCATTATTTACAGAGTACAGCTATGTGTTCAAAGGTCTAGGGGAGCACAAAATAAACATAGATGATGAAGTGCCAACCGTAATACACCCCTGTAGGAAAGTGCCATTCACACTGAGGGACAAACTGAAAGAAGAGCTGAACTACATGGAAGCCACAGGTGTAATCAAGAGAATTGATGAACCTACAGACTGGGTGAGTTCTTTAGTCATAGTTGAGAAGAAAATGGCCAGCTCAGAATATGTCTTGACCCCAGAGACTTAAACAGAGCTATAAAAAGGGAGCATTTCAAGTTACCTAGCAGAGAAGAGATAACGTCACAGTTTGCTGGTGCTAAATGGTTTAGTAAACTGGATGCTTCTTCTGGATTTTGACAAATGAAGCTAGATAAGGCTAGTTCAAAGTTATGCACATTTAATACTCCAGAAGGAAGATACAGATTTCTTCGTCTGCCGTATGGGATACTGTCCGCTCCAGAAGTTTATCATAAAATAATTCATATGATTTTTGAGCACATTCCAGGTGTTGAAACCATGATGGATGACATCATTGTGTGGGGTTCTACAAAAGATGAACATGACTTCAGATTGAGACAAGTGCTGGATCTGACAAGAAAAGCAAATCTTAAACTCAACAAAGAAAAATGTGAGTTTTGTGTAAGAGCACTGACTTTTGTGGGTGATAATGTTACAGATCAGGGCATTAAACCTGACCCTAAGAAGACATCTGTGATAGTGAATATGCAAAAGCCCGCTGAAAAGATGATGTCAGGAGGTTCTTCGGGATGATTAACTACCTAGGGAAGTTTATCCCTCAACTTTCAGCATGGTCAGCCCCACTCAGATGGCTGTTAGAGCAGAAAAATGAATGGATGTGGTCACATGAACAGGAACAGAGCTGGAAAAATGTGAAGAAGGCTATTACAGAAGAACCAGTGTTAAGATTCTATGATCCTGCTAATGAAACAAGAATATCAGCTGATGCTTCACAGTTTGTCTTGGGCTCAGTACTTCTGCAAAATTATGAAGGAATCTGGCAACCTGTAGCATATGCTTCCAGAGCCTTGACAAGCGCTGAGACAAGGTATGCCCAAATAGAAAAAGAGTTACTAGCAATAACTTATGCTTGTGAGCGATTTCATCAGTATGTGTATGGTCAGGCCTTCACAGTGGAAACAGACCACAAGCCTCTAGTAGCTATAATGGCCAAGTCTCTAAATGACTGTCCAATGAGAATACAGAGAATGCTAATTAGATTACAAAAGTACGACGTTCAGTTGATCTATAGTCCTGGAAAGTACATGTACGCTGCCGACACACTTTCACGTGCTGTAGACAAGAGTGAAAGCCCGGAAAGTCAAACAGACAAAGGAATAAAAGCATATGTTGACATGATCGTGACCTCTCTTCCTGTGTACAACGAGAGACAAGGGCAGATCAGAAGAGAAACAGAGGCAGATGAAACAATGAGAATCCTGAGAAATACCATATTAAAAGGTTGGCCGAAGGAGAAAAGTGCCTGTCTGTTGTCTATTCATGAGTTTTGGATATGTAGAAGTAATCTATATATTGTCAATGACATTATTTTCAAAGGCAACAAATTTGTTATGCCAGGCAAACTGCACAAAGAAATGCTGCACAAAATACATGTAGGGAACTTAGGAAAAGAAAAATGCAAGTGAAGAGCCAGAGAAGCAATGCATTGGCCGAGAATGAATCAAGATATTGCCCAGGTAACTGCAACCTGTGAATTGTGTCTCACCTACAGACCAAAGCAGCCAAGCCAGACGTTATGTCCTCATCCAGTGCCAGGCAGACCATATCAGAAAGTAGGTGCCGACTTGTTTGATTGAAATGGGAAAACCCATATAGTTGTAACAGATTATTACTCAAATTATCCAGAGGTAGCAACACTGCCTACAACTACCAGTAAAGCTGTAATCACCTGCATGAAGTCAATTTTTACAAGACATGGTGTTCCAAATGAAGTGTTCACTGATAATGTTCCACAGTTTCCAGTGCTGAGTTTAAACAGTTCACCTATGAATGGGAGTTCATACACAGTACTTCTAGTACCAATTTTCCAAGATCAAATGGACTGGCAGAGAGCTCAGTAAAAACTGTGAAAAGTCTCATGAAGAAAACACATGATGGAAAGAAGATTTTTACAAAAGCCAACTGATCTACAGAAGTGCACCATTACAAAATGGGCTTTCTCCAGCACAAATGCTTATGGGAAGGAGGATCAGGGCAAATCTGCCAATACATGAAGAGCTTCTGAAGACTCATGACTCAGAACAGGTGAAACAAAGCAAAGAAAAACAAAAGGAAAAGCAAAAACAGTTACATGACAGGAGAGCAAGAAACTTATCTGATTTAAGGCCTGGAGATCAAGTGCACCTTAGAGACTATAACAAAGGAATATGGCTGCAAAGGGGCACTGTACAAGCATAAATTGCACCAAGGTCATATCAGATTGAAACAGAAAGAGGAGCGGAGGTGAGACGGAATCGTGAGGATTAAAGACTTCTGCCAAAGGTTGAAGATGCCAATTTGACTGAATTTGACTTATCAACTTTCACAGCAGTCAGTCAAGATAACAACAAAGAGACTAATAGCAAGGACGATTCAGAGCAGTGTGCATCCACTGAAAAGTCACCAGAGAAGGAAGTGAGACCCAAAAGAGAAATTCGACGTCCAGAGAGACTGATTGAAACTTGTTAGATAAGTACAGTGGAGTGAGTGGTAAAGACTCACTAGAGAGTGAAGTACTAGTGACCTCTCCTCTCAAGATTAGGTTTAGTTTAATTTGAAACCTCAGTTTGTAAGAAGTTAAAATAATAATGATAATAATTCAGCCAAGTTACTGTAAGCCTATAATTCAGTTTGAAAATAATATAGAACTTTTCTTTAAGTGAGGACGATGTGATGTTATAGGAATTTAACATACTTATTAGATGGTCCCTAAGGTAAATGTAAGAAGCTGATGATTTGTAGACAGCCCCTACAGTGTGGGGTGTTACGAGAAGTTTGCTTGGCTGGAGTAGTGTGTTTAAGATGGCTGCACAATAAAGATGAGTAAAAAACTCATGCTGGTTTCTTGATTATTAACAAGCAAAACACTCCCCACTCTCCATCCACTTCCCTTTTCCCCAAATCCCAATTCATTCTGCCTCCCCTTGCCCCTCCCCTTTTCCTCCCCTTCCCCTCATCTGCTACTTACCCGTTCCCCTCCCCTACCCCCTTTCCCCAGCCTGACCAGTCTACATCACACTGCACAGCCCCATCTTCCCCTTCTCCTAATCCCATCATCTCTCACTGCACATCCCAGCTGCCTACTCCTTCCCTCCTCCCTCTCCCTCACATACACACCCTAGCTTATTTTCATCTTCCTCTCTAAATGTCAAGGCCCTACTCTGCTGTGTCCACCTTTCCTCACCCCCACCCCACTCATGCATCCCCAGAAGGCCTAAGTACCCTCACCAACTTTCACTTTACCTACTCCTCTTACTCCTCTCTGAGGATGTTAAATTAAACCCGGGTCCCCCACCAAGCACCACTCCCCTCTGTTTTGCCAAAGGGCCAATGTATATGCCATCTAAATGCAAGGAGCCTTCTACCCAAAATGGATGCCCTCAAAGTCTAGGTCACTCAACACTTCCCTGATGTTCTCTGCGTGACTGAATCATGGCTCTCTGACAGGATCCCAGACTCTTCCCTCTCCATCCCCAATTTCAACTTACTCCACCAGGACCCACGATAAATGTGGAGGAGGTATGGCATTCTATACTAGGCATTTCCTCTCATGCTCCATCTCCCACTGTGAAACCTGCCCCTCCTCCTATGAGCTTCTCATTGTCCTCCTATCCCTTCCTCCACTCTCCAAATCTATACTAAAGTACTATACAGCCCTCCTAAAGTAGCCCACAACTCCATTGTAGAGTGCATCTCCACTATCTCTTCCCTCACAGAAAGGGTGAGCTCATCCTGCTCGGTAATTTCAACCTGGACTTGCTCTCCCCTTCCTCCAAATCCACTACCCTAAAAATTGAATCACTCAGCCTCACCCAGATGATCTCTAAGCCAGAACACCTTAACCCCAAATCTCCAAACTACTTTCTACTCGATTGGTTGCTCACCTCCAACCTCCACTGCATATCTGCTGCTGGCATATTCCTGATGCCCTCAATGATCATTTTATCACATTCTGTGTAAGAAAAGCTTCAATTCCCCAAACTCCTCCCAAATACATATGGCAACACCCTCTCTGCAACCAGGACTCCTCCATGACCCATCCCAAGCAGACTAGTCTCCCATATTTTCAGCCCTTGATGTAGACATGGCACTCCTGCTTTTCGCCAATACCTTAACTGGTATCTGGGATATCCATGCTCCCCTAAAAAAGGCACGAGTAAAATGTCACCACCACCTCTGGATAACACCGGTCCTCCTAACCATGTGTAGAACCTGGGACAAACTATGGGCAAATTTCAAGGCTTCCCTCCTACCCTCTCATCTCCAGCTATATAAGTCCCATAAAAATTATTGCACAAAGCCCTTCAGAAAGGCAAAATCACATTTCTTCAAGTCCCAATTGCAGGCGAGTTTCAAGTCTCCATCAAACTTCTGGAAAGTTATCCATTCCCTTCTACACCCGCCTGTCTGTCAAGCCCCCCAGTCCTAAATTTCGAAGGCTCAACAGTATCTGATCCTGCCTCTATCACTGACACCTTTAACACTTTTTTTACAACCAGTGCCCTCCCTGATCACTCCACTTCTACCCCAGCAGAGCCCCTCCCACTCCTTCTGGCACTGGTTTCATCTTCCCCTCTGTCTCCTCCCAAGAGGTCTAACAGACACTAATGTCACTTAACCCTACCAAAATCAGCCCAGATGGCCTACATCCCAAGATTCTTCATATATCAGCACTTGCTATCACTGCCCCCCCTCGCTCATCTCCTTAACCTTTCCCTTACTACCAGCTCTGTACCCCTAGTCTGGAAACATGCCAAGGTGCTCCACCTCCACAGAGGTGGAGATCCCACTTCGCTCAAGAACTATAGGCCCATCTCTCTCCTTCCAGCCCTCACCAAACTCTAGGAGTCTCTTATTTACTCTAGGCTCCTGGAACGTCTTACTGTTTTGGATAATCTCTCACCTTTCCAATCAGGAAGCAGCATTCCACAGTTTCCTCCCCGCTTTGAGTCACTGACCATATCCAGTCAGTGATAGACAAAGGCCAAGTCACTGCTGCCATTTTCGTGGACCTGGCAAAGGCCTTTGATGCAGTCTCCCATTACCTTCTAATCCAAAAGCTTCATTCTTCTGGTCTGGTTCCATCTGCCTTAAATTGGTTCTAATCTTGCCTTCAAAACAGACAGTAATCTACAAGTCAAAAATGCCATCTCCCCCCCCCATCCAAGCTAGTGTCCCCTAAGGTTCAATACTTAGCCCCATTCTATTCTCTTTATTCATAAATGACCTCTCATCCATCTGCTCTCCCTCCCAAATCCATATATACATGGACAACATCATGATTTACCTTTCTGGTCCCAACCCCGCCAATATGACTTCCACTGCAGTACGACTTTGATAAAGTGCAGCTGTGGTTCTGGCATAACCAGCTCAAACTAAATAAAAAAAAAACAGTATCTGTGTTCTTTGGTTCTAGGCAGAGACTGTCCAAATCTCAGAACTACCCAATATTTGCTACCTGGATGACTCACCCTTAGTCACAGTTAATCTTTCAAATATCTCAGGGTCTGGCTGGATAGCAGCCTTGACTTCTCTACCCACATCGACTCCTTATGCACCAAACTTCATCTTAAACTTGGTTCCCTATATCGCCACAAAGACTGCCTCCCTAGACCAACATACTGAGACCTAGTCGCCAAAACTATTCTACCTATAATCGTCTATGCTGATATTGTCTATGGCTCTGGATCTGCAACCTCCCTTGCAAGACTTGATACTCTACTAAACTCATTCTGTCAATTCACCACCTCCCCCCTCACTCACCATTGTCTCCTCTCATCTCCCCTATCCCTAATGCCACTACCTGCCAGGTGCCAGGTCCATAGCCTCACCTTCATTGCCAAACTCAAGTTTGGAACACTCCCCCCACCTCAACTCCTGCCTATTCCCAGATAGCTCATCCATGTACTCCCTTCGATCTAGGGATGCTGAAACATTCTGATCTGCCCCCCCACTTGCCTTGATCTCTGTCTCATAACAATGTAAGCCACACTGTCTACTTACAAATGAATGAGTTAGAGTTTCTTCTACTCCCATCCTGCATCGTGATGTACTTAAAAGTATTAACTGTTTGCTGCTGTACATATTCTTATATTACTACCCTGCACTGTGATGCACATTACTGTATTAATTCCCTTGCTATTGTATATACTGTTGTATTACTATTTCTCTACTCTACATTTGTATGCAACTGTTTTATTTTGTACCATATCCAACTGTTTTGCTTTCCTGTAGATGTATTTCACCCAGGTCGCACCTGGAAATGAGCCTCAGCTCAGTGTGCCTTTCCTGATCACCAATTTTTATAAATAAAAATAATGTTTTCATTTTTAACTGGGCAGATGCACTTGAAAACAGGGTCAGTGTGTTATGGCTGCTTGACTGCAACAGATAACACAATTCCCTGCTTGTGACACCACAATATGTTGCTATGAAGACAATGATCATGTTATCAGCAGAGGATTATGATGTCAGTTGTAGACACCCAGCCAGAGCAGTTGATGCCCAATGTACAGTGATCCTGTTTTCATGTTAATGTGCAAAGTCGTAAAGAAATGGGGGAAGGGAAGAAATACAGAGACATGTGAAATATAAGCTTATGTATGGAATTCTAGGTACCACAGTACAGAAAGGACATTAAAGACTTTGAGAGGGTTCAGCACAGGGTTACCAACCTGATAAGTGGTTTAGGAGGCAAGTGCTATGAGCAGAGATTACAGGAATTTGTCAGGGAAAGAGAGGACTGAGAAGGGACATTATCAAGGTTTTCTGACTACTAAAGAGGATAGGCAGAGGAGAGTATACACAGATGCTTAAGGTGGTGAGTGAAAGCAGATGATATAGAATTTGAGGAATCATTACAAAGCATTACTTCTCACAGAGGGTCAATAACGTGTGAACTAGCCAACCCAGTGAGGCTGTGGGAACTAGCACTGTTCAGGCTTTCAAAGCAATACACAGATTTCTGAGGGCTGGTTTGAACGCTTATAAATTAACCATTAAAGGGGACTGATGTTTAAAGCACATAATTAAGTTGTATGCGGGGTTTCCCCGTTTGTTTTGAGGGGGTTGTAAGAAATGAAGATGAGGTTTTGCTCTTTTAAAATGTAAAAGCAAGAACTAGTGTGGGTGCCATATTGATGTGCTGTAGTCACGCCACAAAGCCTCATTCAACTATGCTGAGTAAATTGTCAGTGCAAACTTGTAAACAGTGCTAAGTGTTGCACTACTACCATGACCATGTATTAGAAAAGAAAGGGTACTAAACATATATACTAGTTCTATACCGGTACTGCACCTAGTCCTCTAATCGTTTAGGCTTTGTCAAGGAAAAAAAACATTCATACCGGCAAAAGAACTCGTTCTTCTTTTAAAATGTGGACTTCCTGATAGTTGAAATCAAACTCTTCATCATATGCCAGCACCTTCTGTTCCACTCCATTTCTGAAATGCCGAGTCCTCAGCACCCGACCAGAAAGATGGGCATGAAGAAATACAGCAAATATGTTAATTCCAGATGGCATTTCATGATTTAAGGCCTGGGGAAGACAGATGCCATATAATCATGTGAATTGTTAACTCAGAAACCAGATACAGATTATTTTTTTCAGTTTACATAGATTTTCGGCATTGCTGACCCAGGTTCAGCTGCCACATTTACTAATTAGATAGCCAAGATTTATTCAATAATTAATTGCTGTTAACTAGTGAAGACATGATTTTCTACACCCCAGCAATAAGTACCTGGTGCCTCAAAAACTGCTGTTTAGTTCTTGGCATCTCTGGCTAAACAGAACAATTCTAATTATTTGTTTATTTCAAATGGTTTACCAGGAAAGATATAGTGACCTAGAAGCAGCTCAATTCCAGATGTGTCCTGGGGGAAGGGGAGGAGGAGGGCAAACAATATTATAACCTTGCAAGTTCGGGGACACTGGGAGGCTTCTGGAGAAAGGAAAGGCCCTACATTTTGGCACCCTGTCTCTTGTCCTGTGGACTGTCAGATTCCTGAAGTGACAGCCCCGGGCATGACAGACAGTGAGCAAGGACTATAAAGGCAGGACTATGCTGGAGGTAAGCAGATCTGGTGGAGATCTTGTGCTGGAAAGGTCTGTTGTACTGGGAGTTGGTGCCAGCTGTGCCATCCAAGACCTGAAAAGCAGCGAGCAAACTGTGAACAGGGCTGCTGAACCAGGTCCTATAGCAGGCACTACAGCAGGGTGCTGGCCTGCCTTTGACCTAGAGGTTTGGAAGCCAGGATGTGTGAGGGTCAGATAGGGGTCTCAGAAGTCCAACACAAGTGGAAGGAGGTCAGAAAAGCTTGCGGCTAGTGCCCAAAGTAGCTGGTTCAGCACAGAGCAAAAAAAGGAAGCCTGTCTGCATAGTAGATGCCCTGGGTGAGCAGAGATCCAGCAGCCTGCTGCACCAGGAGGAGACATCAGGGTCTGGGAACCATGCAAATGCTGCAGTGAGGCATTGTTTCATGGGACAGCACCTGTGTCATCATGTTTCATAACATGGATTACAAATGTTCTGATTTAAGTGGTTCTCTGCCCGTTATGGAATTGCATGGCCTGTGGGGTTTGGGGGATTGAGCACATTACTCTGTTTCAAGAGCTTTAGTGCTGATCAACCTGCAGCAGCATATGAGAGCCTGCAGTGATTGTACACCTGCAGTCCCTAGGGACTGAGTTAAGGGAGCTTCCATTTGGGTTTGCTTAAAATCTGATATCAGGTGGGATGGGGTAAACCTGGCCTGCCTAGAAAGGCACCTAAGAGGGTGTGTTTAAAGTTGATGTTTGCCCTAACCTTTCTCTTGCAGATGGTCTGTTGTTAATAAAGTTGCATTATTCTGTTAAACTTGGGCTGGTTAATCATGCCCTGTGTGGTAGAGAAATTAGTGATTTCCTTACTGAGCCCACCAAGAGCCGAAGCCCTTGTAACTCAATGGATTGGAATGTCTTAGGACTCGCTTCCAAACCACAATTTACTGGACCAGACTGTTTTACTGAAGATGGTGACAGCACCAAATGCATGGGTTGTCCACATCTTGCAGTGGGGTCTGTCACAATACACTGTTACAAGGTGTAATAAGTATAATAAATGAACAATTGTGGAAAAGTCAAATACCAGGTGCAGAGAAATGCAGCACAATAAGGGGCGTAAGGTTTAAATAAATTTGCAGTTGTTAAAGAGCAGTTCAGAACACTGAGAACTGGAGAAGGTGGGTATTGTGGGGGGTTATTGTGCTGACAGCAGGTTCCTTAGTCTCAAAGAACTAGACAAGGAGCCTGCTGTGCAGAGCACTTTTCTCCAGGGGGCAGGAAGCCAACAGAGGAAAGGTTCCCAGCTGTTATATTAAGTATGTGAGTTAATACTTATGGTAAGTGCTTATTATGCACTGATTTCCAGTGCTCATAAACTCTGTTGTACCACAGTAGTGATATAGCTACTACGGTAGCACAGCGTCTCATTGTACCACAGTAATAATTCACAGAGGAAAGTGAAACCACATGCCAGCTAATGCTTCTACACAAAACTCCATATTTCTTCATTATTTTAAAAAGAAAATAATCCCACCCTTCACCCATCTGTGCAGTACCCACAAAATGCCTTGACTTGTTCCTGCTGTTAGTTTTTAATCTGCATAATCCACAAATACAATTATGAGTGATAATAACTATGGCCATCAGGTGAAAGTCTACATAATTTAAGTGCTTAGTGCATAAAGATAATCTCTCAATGGAAGCACTTTTCATTACAAATAAATACAAAAATAACAGTTAGGATGTTTTTTCTCTTATGTGTGTAAAGTACCCAAATTTGTGACTAGATACTACCTGTATTACAAAAAACTTTATTAATGCACTAGTTAGGGCTAAACCGACAAAAGTAGGGAAATGTGTCATTAGGTTTTCCAACCCTAACACCCTACCTTCACCCTGTAGGCATCAACGGGAGACACCACTATGGTTTGACCTCTCTTGCATCTTTACAAAACAGGTGTGGGGTGTGCCTCAGGGTTGTCAGTTCTAATGCTCACCCCATTCCATCATTAAAGAAGCTGAGATGTGTAGCATACATGAGAATGGGGTGAGCGTTAGGGTTTACAATCCGAGGCACACCCCACATCTGATTTGTTATGATGCAGGAGAGGTCAAACCATAATGGTTTCTTCTGTTGCTGCCTGCAGGGTGGAGGTGAGGTGTTGGAGTTGGAAACCCTAATGACACATTTCCCTTCTTTTGTCACTTTAACACTAATTACTGCACTAACACATTTGTTGCAATGAATTTCCTTACTTTTTGATATAGTTTAATTGTATCTTCATTTGCCTGTGGGAATGAAGGGTCCTCTGGGCTCTACACTTCTATCCCTCCATAGATGCATACCTGTATGTTGCTGTGGAATCACAGGTTCTGGAGTGCCCTGCACTTCCATTTATGCTAAAACAGCAATTTCTTTCCTTCATTGTATGGCTTCTAAAACTTCAAGTTATCCTATGGGAAACTGAATTTCTTATTTTTTTGTCATATTTTATATCTAAATCCTAATACCTAAATTTTTCAGGGATCTGTGGTATCCTTGTAGTACTGGTTAAGACCTTTTTATTGATATATAGATTGTCCCTTAAGTCCAACTAGTGAGGGAGTTATGGCTTCTGAAAGTTCCAATGTTATCCTATGGGAATTTGCATGTTATCATGTTTGTGCTTTTTAATAAGGCCCCTACACTTTGGGGGTAGGATTATGTGTTATTGTTGTAGTACTCAGTAATACCTTTGTTTTGATATATAGATTATAATAATTGAATATATGTGCAATACTACTTTGTCATGATTTTAAAATATTATGGTATAAAGATTTTTATATATCTGTACTAATATTGTATTTTTTAACTTTGTGTATGTAATGACAATATATGTCAAGCAATAAACAGTACTATATAGATTGTCCCTTAAGTCAAGATATTGAGGGATTTATGGCTTGTTGAAGCTGAAATGTGGAAAAGAAATTAAAGTCCAAAATATTTTTCCATATGAATGGAAAAAGCATACAAAAAGGATCCTTTCAAATGAAAAGAATTGGAGAGGGGCTGGAGGAACTAAGTCTGAAATCTTCTTCCATATGAAAGGATCCTTTTTATATAACCAAAATTCCTTTTGTATGCTCACCTGAAAAAAGCGGAAGAAAGTCACAAAAAAGGATGTAAAAATGTAAATAATAAAAAAACACATTTAGGGGTCGTTTTTGCAACAATTGAGTACAGAACCCACCTAACGGGGTCCCAATAAGTGAGATACATGTGTTGGTCTCTCTGCAGGATGTCATTTTTGTGTGTTTTGAAAATGTTTTTGTTAGAAAAATGTAAACAAGATGGTAGCCAAATGGAAAATAATATTTTCCTCACAAAAAGGGATTGGCCCCATATGAAAAAGGATCCTTTTTCATATGGACAAATTCTTTTTTCGTTTCAAACATCTATCTTAAAGTACCTACTGAGCATCTTAGAACCAAACTTTCAAATTCTTATTACTCTGGAAAGGATTATTATTTGTTCAACAAACCAGTGAAAGGTGCTACTCTGGGATAATCCCTTTCTACCTAGAACATTTCAGACCAAAATTCCAAACTGATTGGGCACTATGGACTGAAAAAAAGAAAAAAAACTGATTTGTGCACATTTTCACTATGCAGATCTCAAAATCTGCACATTCAGTTGAACAAAACTTGGCATTTCAAGAGTTCTTGTGTATCCAATGGAGCATGCAAAATTTTGTGTAAATCCCTTGAACGACTATGACATTACTAAAGTGCAAAAATTGGGGTTTAACATTAAACAGCCTACTCAACCATAACTACAATGGTGCAACTGCACCACTGTACCATACAATTACAAATGACTGTGGACATACAAGGCTGAAGTAATCTTGGGGATTTGATGACATCATAGAAACCTTTTGTGCTTCACCCTCAAGGTCTATGGTGTTATCCAATTTCCTTGACAGCAACACAGCATTGTTGTGCACTGTTGCCCATCTATTATTCCATAGATAGGTGCTCTGTGAGATGCCTCTAGTGCTGCATGAATGCCATCTTGAGCAGCCTGAGTAAAATAGGACTGCAAAGTAAAGCTGAAGTATCTAATAGGGTATCCTATAACTTATAAAGCATTTCCTGGTTGTAGGTGCCTTGTAAATTTGTTTTTATTAAGTTAAAAAATGTCCCTCCTGAGTACAGTGACATGGAATGTTGCTGTTCTGTTGCTTAAGATGACATTAGGAGCCTGATATTCAAAAATGTGCGCTGGTGCAAAGGGGTCTTTGCCCACATAAACCTGGCTTTGCACTGGAGCCCCATATTCAAAAGGGGCCGTTGCACAAGCAAAGAGGGTTATCGCCTGCGCAAAACATAATGTATGCATGTGGGTAAGGGGAGGGACATGGCCATGAATATATGCACTACCCCATATTCAGCAGCATTGGTGTGCAGAAAATGGTTTAGCATGGTCCTTTTGCACAGTGTAAATATCGCCTAACAAAACCCCGACTTAACTCCAGGCAACAATAGTGGCTTCTGGAGGTAATGCAGCCACTGATCCAGTTGGCCGCTGGGGAGCACAACCTCCCCCTGTGGTCCCTGACACCCACCCCACCCATTGCTGTCCCATTATGTAGACTATAATGTCCTTGGTGCTAGTGGTGTCCCTCCCCCCAATCCCCAGCCCCGTATTACCCATACATATCCCTGGTGCTAGTGGCCCCCTCTCCAATCCTCAGCCCCATAATTAGAAATAAATTCCTTGGTGGCAGTATGCCCTCCCTTCCTCTGGTCCCAGCCCCGACATAGCGGTTTATATTCCTGGTGGTAATGGTGCCTCCTCCCTCCCTCTGATCCCAGCCCCTTGGAGTCTTATTGCCTTGCATGCCCAATGGGCTCATTTACTTATTTGCTTTTGGTAACCAGGTAAGTGCACTAGGCAAAAATCATGCCTATTTTCAGGAATGACCCAGGAAAGTACAATATAACAGTATAACAGGATAACAGCATTTCCACCAAATTTTCAAAATAGGCTTCTTGAGATCCCACCTTATGAAAACTGGTGGTGTCATTTCGTTAATCAGTCTGTCTTCAGTATTCAATAGGCATTCTCCTTACTTCTTCAACCTTCCCCCAACCACCTGTGCTACTGCAAATCACTCAGTCACTGCTCCTGCTTGCACATTCACAGTGACTCAGAGTCACATTGGAGGTGGGGTGCAAATTCATGTAGCTTTTATTTTAAAAGGGGAAAAAAAGCACTTGCCAGCATTCTAACTTCATTCCTCAATCAATGTTAACCAGAGCTCTGATAATGCTAGTGTTCCTAGTGCCTAACATTCCTGCGCTATTCATGACAAAAAAAAGCACAAAAAACTACTGGCTCATTCTTGCTGACTGAACATTTGTAGCCAACTACTCACTCTCCATTTCTGTCTCTCCAAAATAAACACATAAAACTACAAAAACTACAACTATGGAGGCCTACTAAGGACAAAGATACTAAAGTAAAAATTAAAAAAGCATCAACCTCATACAGGCAGAGGGATTATTTTAGGTAAATATAAATTTTAAACTTAACATTCTGATGTGTTTTAACCTCTTAGCTTGAATAGTAACATTAATGTGCAAACTTATTTTATAAGTGCGATAAGACACACTGGGCATGAGCATTAGAAAGTTCTAATGCACATCCTGGGGACAAAGGCACTCAACCTGTGGCCTTGTGCCTTATTATGCCCCTGACCATGCATTAGAGCTGTCTAATGCATACCCCATCATGTCCCATTTCTTACTTATACTAACATCTGTCATTTTGTTTTGCTTGCTCTGGCTTGTACTCAGTTGTTCCTTGCAGGCTGATTTAGGTTGGCTTTCTCCAGCTGCTTGAAAGAAACATTTTGGGGGGTGTAATATTTATAAAGCTATTTTTTTTCATGTAAATATTTTCATTTAAATGATTTGGTAATTTTAAATGATTCTAAAAATCTACATTCATCTAAGGCAATGTCTTTGCAAACTTGACTTTGTAAAACTAAAATGGAATCTCATGCTTTCTGTATGGCTGCTCCATCTTATGCTTGCCTGAGACCATCTGTAAGTAATGTTCTTCTGACGTATTGAAAATAAGCTTGAATCAATATTTACACTCAGCACAAATTTAGCACACAGAATAGTATCCGAAAGTAAAAGGGGTTTATTGCAGACCATAGTATAGTGCCACTATTTGTGTACTAATGTAGCGACTAGGGCTGGCCACCCAGTCTGCACCATCTCAGTCTCTTGAGACGTGCTGTTCTTTTTTGTTTTGCTTGAATCGATATTTGATTTTTCAGAAAGTTTGTAATTGTGTATGATATGTTTGATATTGCATTGTATTTATTGAAACTATATCTATTTTATGTTTGCCATGTTTTTAGCCTGGGGCAAGCTGAAAATGGACCTTTGGTTAAGTTGCTCCTACCTGGTAATCAAATTTCAAAATAAATTAAAAACAAAATCTCAGGGCAGTGACTCTACAGATCATGTGTTTTTCTTTATATTGCTTCCTGTGCTATTTTTATTTTGCTTTATTTACATTGCTGTACATTAAGTGTTCTTTTATTCTGATTATTTATGTACATACTAGAGAACTAGCAGTAGAATCTCAGTAAAACCCAGAAATTAGACGGCCAATTACTGGTGTGATCCTAGTATTTGAAATTTTGTAAAACTCATTTCATTATTTCATTCATTATAAATCAGTGGCCTTGTGTATAGTCTATTGCATTTGAGCCACTCTGTCCCTCATGGAATAAACCATCACTGGGCACATCATTTCATTTGTTGGGTAATAGAGGGTAACAAGGAACATACTGTATAACAGAATGTTAACAGACATAAGAGAAAAAGGCAGATCACTTGGCTTGAGGCTCCCAGAGGTTTTTTTCTGCCTCTGGTTTTCTGCTCCACACTGCCAAAGTGCATAAATGTTACTGGTAGAACTTCCATGAAATAAGATATAAAGATATTTCTCATAATACTGTACCTGCCTGCATGTCAAAAGATGAACCAGATGGATTGTTATTAACTAGGATTTTAAACATACCAGGCTCTTACAATACAACAGTTATAAGGATCTACTGTACAGTATAGAAGGATTATTGTTTGTATTAAGCCTTGTTTTATATTTATAATTTAACTGTTCATCCCCTCTTCTTCCAGGATGTCCAGAAACATAGCTTGCTAAGGACAGAGAAAGGCTCAGCAGCCTATTCCTTTCTCTCCTGACCCTTACCCAGTGACTCCTACAGTACCAGCCAATTCATTTGGACCAGAAACATAGAAACATAGAATTTGATTGCAGATAAGGACCACTTGGCCCACCTAGTCTGCCCATTTCCCTACGTAACGGATAAGCTACAGGTCCTACTTAACCAACAGCCTACTTCCTCCTACCCCCCCATTAGAATTGCCTTATGTCTGTCCCATGCATTCTTGAATTCATCCACTGTTTGTGACTCTATGACCTCCTCAGGAAGGCTGTTCCATGCATCTACAACCCTCTCTGTGAAGAAATACTTTCTCACATTACCTCTGAGCCGCCCCCCATCTTCAAATTGTGCTCCCTTGTTCTTGCACATCTCTTTTTCTGAAAGATGCTACCCTCTTGGACTTTGTTGATTTCCTTGAGGTATTTGAACATTTCTATCATGTCTTCCTTCTCCCTCCTTTCCTTAAGGCTATACATCTTAAGCTCCTTTAGTCTTTCTTCATATGTCTTCTGGTGCAGGCCCTGTACCATTTTGGTTGCCCTCCTCTGGACAGCCTCCACCCTGTCTGTGTCTTTGCAGAGATGGGGTCTCCAGAACTGTACACAGTACTCCAGATGTGGTCTTAAAAACTGTCTGTACAGAGGGCCAACAACTTCTTGTTTTCTACTGGTGATGCCTCTCACTATGCATCCCAGTATCCCCCCAGCCCTCCTTACTGCCTTCTCACATTGCTGGCCCACCTTTAGGTCATCTGATATGACTACCCCCAGGTCCCTTTTCATTTTTTTTTTTGTCATTATCTCACCCCCCATTGTGTACTCTTCAACTGGGTTTTTGTTTCCCAGGTGCATTACTTTGCACTTCTTTGCATTGAATCTAAGCTGCCATACATTTGCCCATTCCTCCAACCTTGCCAAGTCCCTTTTCATCCTTTCCACCCCACCTTGCATATCAACCCTGTTGCAGATCTTTGTGACATCTGCAAAGAGACATACTTTTCCTTCCAGTCCCTCTGCAATGTTACTTATAAGGACATTAAAAAGGACCAGCCCCAGTACTGAACCCTGTGGTACCCCACTAGTAACCCCCCCTTCTTTACTGTGGACTCCATTTACTATTACCCGCTGTGTCCTGTTGTCCAGCCAGTGTTTTACCCAGGCTACCACACTGGGACCCACTCCCAGGCTGGCTAATTTGTTTATTAACTTTTGTGTGGGACTGTGTCAAATGCCTTGCTAAGGTCTAGGTAGACCATGTCCACAGCCCCTCCCTGGTCTACTACTTTGGTCACCCAGTCAAAGAAATCAATTAGATTTGTCTGACATGACCTTCCTGCTGTGAATCCATGCTGCCTTGGGTCCTGTGCCTCACTGGCCTCTAGGTACTCAACAATTCTTTCCTTCAGAAGTGATTCCATCATTTTCCCTACCACTGAGGTCAAACTGACAGGTCTGTAATTTCCTGCCTCTGTGTTGCTTCTACTTTTGTGAAGGGGAATCACATCCACCCTCCTCCAGTCCTCAGGTACCACACCATCCTCCCATGATTTATTAAAAAGGGTAGTCAGTGGTGTTACTAGTTCTTCCCTTAGTTCTTTAGAATTCTGGGTTGAATCCCATCAAGCCCAATTGCTTTATCCACCTTCAGTTTTAAGAGTTCTTTCAGAACCCTTTCTTCTGTGAAATGACTGATATCAACCCCACTATCCAGAGTGCTTCTATTGGCTGGATTAGATATCTCCCCCTTCCATTGTGAATACTGAGCAGAAGTATTCATTCAGTATCCCTGCTTTTTCACTGTCACTCTCTGCTCAACCACCTTCCTCTTTATTCAGCCACAGTATCCCTGCCTTAGTCTTTCTTTGCTCCCTAATGTACCTATAAAAGGTTTTATCCCTCTTCTTTACCAAATTGGCTATCATTTCCTCAATTTGGGCCTTTGCTATTCTGACTGCCTTCCTAGGTTTCTTTTAAGGTTTCCTTAAGTGACCTAATACCCACTTGTGTCTATACCAGCCTGCCTTAAACCCCAACACACTGCCAGCATTCACCACCTCACTGGCAAGCTGTTCCAGCCCTCCATCACCCTCTCTATGAAGAAAAACTTCTTTACATCATTTTTGAACTGCTCCTCTGTCTAATTATAGATGTGCCCCCTAGTGACTGTGATTCCTTTAATTGTGAACAACTCTGCCGCAGCCACGCTGCTAACCCAACATAGAAACTGGTATGTTTCTATTATGTGTGTGTGTCTCTCTCTCTCTCTCTCTCTCTCTCTCCTGATTCTCCAGAGAATTCATGTTCAAACTCTTTAACCTGTCCCCATATGCACTATCCTGAAGATCTCTGATCATCTTTGCTGCTCTCCTCTGGACTAATTCCAGCCTTTTCCTGTCTTTTTTCATTTGAGGGGACCAAAACTGGACTCGATACTATGGGTACCATCTCACCAGTAACCAACTGTATACAGTGGCAGATCACCCCCTTTCTTTGGCTAGTGAAGCTTCTCCCTGTGCATACCAGTATATCAGTGGCCCTCCTATATGCTGTATTCATAGTTTCATAGTTATCTTACAAGTTCATGAGGCCAAAGCCCATAGTGAACTCGCCACCAAATTAATGGTGGTATTTATATTTTGTTTCCTTCATATGGTCATCCAATAAGATTTTAAAACTCTGCACAGTATCACTATTAACAACATATTTTGGTAACGAATTCCATATTGGTGGCGCTCTCTGTGTAAAAAACCTCTGTCTTCATTGTGTTTTGTTAACTGGGCATTTAATTTTATCTTTGTGTGATCTTGTATTATTTTCACAAACTTGTTTTTCTAGGCATATAACATCTAATGTATCACTATTCTGTAATGCATTGTAGATATGTATAAGATCACCCTTTAATATTATTGCATAGTATTGCACTGAGCATTGGTTTTTAGGTTGCTACTGATGATAACCCCTAGTCACCCTCCTCTGTTAACAGTGCCACCCTTACCCCATCTATCAAATACCCTGTTTTTGGTGTTGTCCTCACTATGTCCATGACATTGCACATCTAGACCTTGCATTTTCACTGGGGCTAGACATCTGAGATGTCAAGGTGGATCCAGTAGGTCAGACTACTACGTTGTTTAGTTCCTGACAAGGACCCTCAGTAAAGTATCTTCTCCTATGGAGATGACTCAGCACTCCTTGTCAAACACAAAATGTACATATACCACCAGATTTCTTCTGTAGTTATAATTGGTGAAAACTTAGTTTTCACCACAGTACCTTTTACGGAAGAAATCTGCGGTATGTACATTTTGTGTTTTACAAGGAGTGCTGAGTCTTTTCTGTTTTGAATGAATCTTTTTGAGACTTCACAAGCACCATTCTCCTAGTAGCAACCCTTTTTTTCATCCTGTGGAGATGGTCCAGTACTGTCCATTACATAATCTGGAGCCAGAAAATACCCTGGGCCTGTGAGACATCTTGAGCATGGAGACAGCAAGTGGGATGGCCTCAGTGGTGGACACTGAGAGCAATAATTTGGCTATATTGGCAGCATTAGATTCTACTGCAATCATCTGTGTCCTCCTTCTGACCTCCCATCATAGCTTGCCATGGTATAATGATGACCTGTGGTGAATGAAGGCAACAGGGGAGATGTTGGAGCATTCCTAAAAGAGATCAGGCACTTTGAATGACTGGATGGCTCTGCTGTTGCATTATAAAGACCATCAGAGGGCAATAACTCTAAAAAAGGCAGACTTTCTGTCACGGATGATTTCCCCAGGTAAAAAAAGACATGCCCAACTCTTCACCCAACTGTCTGTCTGAATGCAGTCCATCGGAGATTTGTCACAGGCAGGTGTGATGAGTTTGTTCATTTGGTCCTGATAAAGTGTTCTCCATTAGGGCTGGAATCTCTGCAGGGGGCTTTTCAAGGGCCAGCAGTAGTCAAGTGGGAAGGTACAATGGTACTCCAGGATTGTGGTGTGAGTTTTGACCAGTATCTTTGGAGAAGGTGCTCGATGAGATCACTAGTTTGTGTCCCACCTACTATGACCTGGGCCCAGGCCCACACATCCGTTGATGGGCTGTTGTGTGGCACTTAGCTCAGTGTTTTCTGGCATTGTCAGGTGTTCCCTGATGGAGAGTTATTTAAACAAGGGTGCTTAAAAATGCTTCGGTTAAACCTCTCATGAAGAAACCATCCTAGGACCCAGACTTGCAAGCAAGTTACAGGCATGTCTCAAGCATTGCATTTTTGGGGAAGATTATTGAGCAGGTGGTACTGATACAGCTTGAGGTTCACTTAAACATGTAATATCTATGAACCATTTCAGTCAGGTTTCCGGTCTTGTTAAAGCACCAGGACTAAACTCATTAAGGTACTCAGTGACCTGCTTCTAGCGAGAGATAGAAAGGAACACAATTGTCAT
This sequence comes from Neoceratodus forsteri, assembly GCA_016271365.2. NCBI lineage: Eukaryota > Metazoa > Chordata > Ceratodontiformes > Ceratodontidae > Neoceratodus > Neoceratodus forsteri. Next base: position 1,721,496,585 of record CM057449.1, on the reverse strand, counting down.
TTTCCTTGATCTCTCAGTGGTATTTGACACTGTGGATCATGGAGTTTTGATGGAGCACCTTGAGGAATATGTGGGACTTACTGGAATTGCCTTGAATTGGTTTGAGTCCTTTTTGACATGTAGATGGCAGAGGGTTGTGATGGGCACTTACTCTTGTCACGAACCCACTCCTGGCAATCGGGTCCATTTAGCTTACAGTGCCCTCCCCTTAGTGCAACCTGTGACAGAGGGGTCAGGAAAGACTCTCCTCATGTCCTTTTAGAGTGCTCACTGATTTCACAACTGAATACTCGCCATGAGGGCCAAGGGCTTCCTCTCCCTGGGTATCAGTAAAATACAGTCTTAAGTCTGTAGCCAGGTGAAAACCTCTTTGGTTGCTGCACTGGGGGGAAACCCCATGCATTATGAGCTCTTCAGGGCTGCTTTCATAACCCTGATTGGGTCTTCTCCAGCGGAGTGCAGGAACCTGATTCAAGCCTCTCAGACCCTCTCTGGAGACCTTGGCCCAGATATTCAAAAGGGTTGCGCATGGTGCAACACTGTTGCACCATCACGTAACCCACTGATGCACCCTGGTGTTGATATTCTAAGGAAAAGTGCATGGCACAATCCCGATGCACCAGGCGCATCAGTAATGTATCTGAGCACAGGTGGGGGGCGTGCCCATGCATAACCTGCACAGCCCGATATTCATCCCAGGATGTGCAGGCCATGCATGCAAACCCCTACTTGCGCCAGCACAAAGTTAAGCCAAAAAAAAGGAACAACTGATGGCCACCACAGGTGAGCTGCCGCGTGCAGGGTGCACCACGGCAGCTGCACACTAGTGGCCACCCGAGTTCCGGCTGCACCTGGCGGCACCCCCCCACCCGATCATGGGCATGTGTAAAAAAATGACTTTGTCCTATATCCCTGGTGATCCAGTGTACCTCTCTGTGCCCAATCACGGGCATCTGTAAATAAAAACATCCCCATCCTATATCCCTGGTGGTCCAGTGGACCGCTTTCTGCCCAATCACGGGCATCTGTATTAGTAAAAATATTCCAGTATCCCTGGTGGTCCAGTGGACTGCTTTCTGCCTGATCACAGGCATCTGTACACAAAGATAGTACCAATATCCCTGGTGGTCTAGTGGTACCACCCTCACCACCCGCCCACTGAGCCCCACCACCCGCTCCCCCATCAGCTGGCGGGCAGCAGCACCCACCGCCTGCCACCCGCCGCCCGCCGACTGACAGCTCGGTAGGGCTGCATCCCATTGGTTCTGGCGTGAGCCAATGGGCGTGCAACCATACCGTACCATATATTCCAGATATGTGATTCATTCACATATCTGAATGTGTAGTAGAGACGCACACCCATTGGCTCATGTAGTGAACCAATGGGCTGCAGCCAACCGGGGAGCGGGTGGTGGGGCCCAGTGGGCTGGTGAGAAGAAGGACCACTAAGACCACCAAAAGATATGGTCCTTCTTTGTACAGAATGCCGCGATTGAGCGAAAGTAGATCACTGGACCACCAGGAAAGTCAATACATATAATAATACAGATGCCAGCGATAAAGCGAAAGTAGTCCACTGGACCACCAGACATATGGAAGGGGCGTTTTGTTATTTACAGATAACCCCAGCGATCAGGCACAGAGATCCACTGGACCACCGAGGATATAGGATGGGACTTTTTTTAACAAATGCCCAAGATCGGGCTGCAGGGGGCGTCAGTCCCCGATGGCTGCTGCCTGGCAGGGCGCCAGGCGCAAGTCGTCAGGGATCGGCGCACCTGTGTGCAAAATGGGGCCATAATGACATGCAAATGGCCCCATGTGTGTCTTGCATAAATTATGGCCCCATTTGCATGTCCACTTTTGAATATCGCGGGTGCTGTGCATGGCGCAATGGTACTTGCGTTACCGCATCTCCATGTTCCACTCTGGCCACTTGCGCTGGCGCAGTGCCACTGCGCCATGCACACTGGGGGTTGCCAGGATGTGATATTCAAAGCTGCTGAGCCATGGCGCACCTCCTTTGAATATCGCTTAGTCCACACCCCTGCGCAGCCAAGTTGAGCTGCACCCAAGCTTGCACCACAGCCTGGCGTAGTTTGAATATCTGGGCCCCTGTGTACTTTTAAGCTACTGTAGGGCCCCAGATTCCTTTCCAGGATCCTAGTTCAGAAGCGTGGAGCACTTTAGCTCTAAACAGGCATAATACAGATAGAATAAACCTTCCCACAACCTTCACACATACAACAAATCATTCCCAGGCAGTAGTATTTTAAAATAAAAGCAAGAGCGTTTACTGATTACATAAATAATTACCACACAAACATACAGACAAATAATTTAAAGATTTGGTCACAGGATAAGTACAAAAAAAACTTGGAAAATACATCCAAAATGAACTAGTGAATTAACTGGATAATTTCTACCTTTTCTGTAGAGAATCAGAGTCCTGAAAATAAGTGAGTTTTGCAAAGTCTCTCTTTCTCTCTGCTGTGACTCAGAGTCCCAGTTTTTCTTGCAGTGGTCTTCAGTGTGTCTGGCAGTCTTCATGTAAGTCATGAAATTTGAATTCTGCCCACAGTCTCTGTTTAAGAGGTCTTATATAGCCCTCTTCTGCAGTCTGCTAAACTATCCTGTGATTGGCTAATGGCCTTAAAATTTTCAGTTCCAACTGTTCATCTCTAGGCCAGCAGGGGTCTCTCACTCTTTCCAAAGTTGCAAGTGAACCAAAATTATTAGTATTTTGATTTTCTTCAGTCCCACCTCCCTGGGCTGGCTTTGATCTACATTACCTTCCTGACACTATTAAAATGGAAATAGACTGTAGCAGTTGGTTTGAGAATTTAACAATAGCTTCCTAAACTGGACGTCTGCAGAATCCTGCAATAAAACTATTTCTCTTTAAAATTCAAAGTGTTAGAACTAGAGGAGATAGCCCTTCCATCTCCTGTCATTTATGGAATTTTCCTCTTTGATCAGCTACCAGGAAATTCCAATCCCCTATTGAAATTGAACTCCTGTTTATCTCCAAGTAAGCCTTTGTCCTAGGCAACGGGGAGATGTTAGATACTGAAATAAACATCAACTCTTCCCAAGTACCCTTGCAGTAAAATGGGCATCTTTTTAATAAACCTTAGATCCTGGCCTTTTTGGACATTGAACATACAAAATTACAGGGAAATATGACAACAATATGACAGTTGCTAAATTATCACATCCCTCCCTTCTAAGACTGAATCTGTGGGAAAATGCCCCTATTGCATGGCAGGGTTTCCACAATTTAGTCACTGTTCTAATTGGTGAGATAGACCATCTGAGTTCGTGTTGGAAGATCCTGACCTGTGTGTAATGGTCATGTCATAGGCCTACAGGGCAATACTCCATCTGAGGAGCCGTCCATTTGTTTTGCCCATCTCATTTAACCACACCAGACAGTTGTGGCCAGTCTGTACCTTGAAGCACCTCCCATAGAGGTACAGCTGTAATTTCTTCAGGGCCCATACCAGCGCAAGGCATTCCTTTTCTACCATAGAGTATGCCTGTTCATGGGGAAGTAATTTCTTGCTCAGGTACACTATCGGGTGATCTCTTCCCTGGTTGGATGTCTGACTGAGGACTGCTCCAATCCCTACATCCGAGACATCCAATTGTACCACAAGCTGCCTAGTGTAATCTGGACTGGCCAACACAGGGGCACTGCACAGTGCCACTTTTAGCTGTGCAAAGGCTCTTTCATAGGCTGGCTCCCAGTTTACCTTTTTGGGCTGTCTTTTCTTTAGCAATCTAGATAGGGGGTTGCCAGGGTACTGTAATAGGGGACACACTTTCAGTGGTACCCTGCAGTCCCTAGAAAGCTCCTTACGTGCTTTTGGGTTTCAGGCATGGGCATATCTCTATTGCCTCAGTTTTTGCTTGGTTAGGATGAAGCTGCCCCAGCCCCACTACATGGCCTAGGTATACCACCTCCACCATAGCCACCTCACACTTTTCAGCCTTTACAGTGAGCCCTGCCACCTGTATCCTACCCAACACTTCCTTCAGATGGGACAGGTGTTCTTTCCAGCTGGTACTGAAGGTGGCAATATCATCCAGATAAGTCACTGCGTACTCTTCAGTACCCTGCAAAACCTGATTGATCAACCTTTGGAATGTGGCAGGGGTGTTCTTCATTCCAAAAGGCATTACCCAAAATTCAAATAATCCTGTTGGAGTGATGAAGGCTGACCATTCTCTAGCTCTGGCAGTTAGCTTCACCTACCAGTACCCTTTTGTTAAGTCAACTGTGGTAAGGTATGTTGCCCCTCCCAATTTGTCTAGTAGCTTGTCTATCTGTGGCATTAGGTGGGCGTCAAACTTCTTGACAGCACTGAGTCCATGATAGTCCACACAGAAGTGAGTAGACCCATCTGGCTTGGGGACAAGGACTACAGGCCAGGGACTGTGGGTTTTCTGGATTACCCCTAAGTCCAGCATTTCCTCCACCTCCCTCCTTATGTCATTTAGAAAGGCCTTAGACACCCAGTAGGCTGTCCATCGGATGGGCACTTGCGTCCCCGTGTCTACATCATGGGTCAATAAGGGGGTTCATCTGGGCTTGGCAGTAAATAAAGGGGTAAAGTCCTCTAAAACCTCCCTCACTTCCTGGGTCTGTTTTGGGATCAACTGGGGTAACAGCTTGATTGTCTCCACAGATGACTCCCACTTGCTTTCCTTTAACAAGTCCAGGGGGGGTCTTCCTCATCCATTCCCTCCCCAGGACTACACACTGCAAACACCATGTTGGCCCTATTTACATATGGCTTCATCATATTGACATGGTACATCCTATGGGTATGATTCCTGTCAGGCAATTCCACAATATAGTTCACATCATTGACCTGTCAGACTACCTTATATGGTCCCACCCACTCATCCTGCAGCTTGTCCTTCCAGACTGGAATTAGGACCACTACTTCCTGGCCTACTCTCTATGAGCGAGCTCTGGCTCCACAATCATACCAGACCTTTTTTTTCTGCTGGGTAGCTGACAGGTTGTTTTGGGCCACCCCTATAAGCTCCTTCAGCTTCTCCCTAAACTTAAGAATATACTTCACTATTAGAGCTCCCTGGGTGGCATGCTTGCCTTCCCAGTCTTTCCAGATCAAGTCTAGTGGCCCACGCACCCTATGTTCATATAAGAGGTCGAAGGGGGAGAACCCTGTTGACTCTTGGGGCAGCTCCCTGTATGCGAACAACAGGTGGGGAAGGTATTTCTCCAAGTCCCTCCCATGCTGTTCAGCAAATGCTCAGAGCATCATATTGAGCATACCATTAAATCTTTCCAGGAGCCCATTGGCTTGTGTGTGATAAAGTGTCGTGTGTCTCTGCACCACCTCACACTTCTTTTCCATATATTACACCACTCATGAGGTTACCTGAGGTCTAACTGCTCTTGTGCAGATAAATAATTTATTACACTTGCTTCCATTGCATATTCCATTTATTCCTTCTTTTGTAGGGGGCATTTGTTAGTCAAAAAGTGAATAAAAATTGAATTTTCTGCCATTTTTTGCTGATTATAGAAAATATAAAAGGAATCTAGAAATGAAACACCTCTCATTTTGTAGGTATTTTTATGCTGAACTACTTTTGTGCTCAAAGTACCATGCCATCGTATTTTGTTTTTATGTTATTTGCAATTGTTTGATGAAAAAGTGCACAAAAATTGAATTTTCTGCTGTTTTTTGCTAATTCTGAAAAAACTAAAAAGTATCTATAAATGAAACACCACTCATTTTGCAGATATTTCTGTGCTGAATAAACTTTGTGCTCACAGTACCATGCTATCATTTTTCATTTTAAAATTATTTGCATTTGTTTGTGGACAAAATGAAAACAAATATGAATTTTCTGCTGTGTTTTTACTAATTATCAAAAAATCTATAAGGTATCTATAAATGAAATACCACTCATTTTGTAGATAATTTTGTGCTGCACAACTTTCAAGATCACAGCACTGTGCTATCTTTTTTCATTTTAAAAGTATTTGCATTTGAATATAGTTAGTACTGGTACTGAGGCTGAACATTCTAAAAGAGTTCCGAAGTGATTGTGACATATCTACTATGTATATAAATTTGTGATGATGCGTCTATTATGTGTATAAATGAAAAATTTTGAATTTATCCCATAGTAGCTCAGTTTTATCTCATAGGATTTATGCTCATGCCTATTGCGTAAAGATCTTTATTGAGTTTTATAATGCAGATGCAAAAGTACAAACAGTGGGCTAAGACCCAGCTCATTGCAACAAGTCACAGAAAACATAACAACATACATAATCATCACAACACAAGTTATAACCGTACTAGCAGGATAAACAAACAATTACCAACTCCTAATCAGTAAAAACAAAAGGGAAGGCAATATTGCCCCCTGGATTAATTCATCAAAAAAGGAGGCAAAGAAACACCCCTCACAGGTTATAAACTAAAAAACACAGTAAATGGTCACTTACCACCTCTCACTTCTCCCACAAACACTTCATCAGGTCTCACATGAAGTTACCCCTTGATCAGAGAAAACTTCCTGCAGAAACCTGACATAGGAGAAAATCCCTAGTAAGGCGTCTGCCACTTTGTCTGCCTTAACCGAGGAGAGGGCGACTGCCTCTGGGTATCAGGTGGCAAAATCAGCCACCGTCAGAATAAACTTTTTCCCGGAGGAGCTTGGGGTATTCAAGGGTCCCACAATATCCATTCCTACCTTCTAGAAAGACTCCTTCACAATGGGCAAGGGAATTAGGGCAGTTTTTGTTTTGCTACCTGCCTTCCCTATCTGTTGGCACCGGTGACAAGACCTGCAATATTCCTTCACCTGCTGGGTAAAGTTGAGCCAATAGAAATTTTGGGCTAATTGTTGCATGATGAGAGCAATGCCCAGATGTCCGGACATGGGGATATCATGTGCAACCTTGAGCAACCGCTTAAGATACTCCTGGGGAATGACAAGCTTCCTGCCCATGACTCCTCCTTCTGTCCTTACATCCTGTGTATACATCAGTCCATTGTCCCAAAAGAAAAAAATCAATCACCATAGTAATCTTGTTTCTTCAAAGGGATCACTCATTAAGATTAAACTGATGCAGTCAGTCTCCTGTGTTAAACTGCCTGTAGAAATGGAATTATATGTAAATGATGGAATTCTCAATTGGCTCATGCAACTTTCAAACTGCTGCCCTAGCAACTGTTGCACTCTGAGTGCTTCAGATTCTTACAGAGCCTAACTGGGTAAAAGACCCACTAGCTAAAACTAATAACGTTAAAAATAATATTTTTGTTCTTTCAGGTCAAAACATCCTTAACCAACAAACCTAAGAAACCCGAGACCACCTGGACACCAACTGGTTAAACAAAGTGAGTCTCTACCTTAACCTGTATAGGAGAAAACCCTTTAATGCAGGGATGCAGAGCAACTTCTATAGGTTCTAGTAGGGGAGGCAGAGAGGGTCTTAAATCATAATGAGTGATCCCTTGGAAGAAACAAGATTACTATGGTGAGTAATTTCTTCTTCTAACCCCAGGAATCACTCATTATGATTAAACTGATGCAGACTACCAAGCAGTACCTTTGGAGGTTGGGCAGAGAACCTATTTTGGAAACAGATGCTGTAGTACTGCTGTACCAAACCTAGCATCATCTCTGGATTGCAAGTCCAGGCTGTAATGCTTTGTGAAGGTGTGTACTGTTTTCTATGTAGCTGCTTTGCAGATTTCCAGTAGTGGAATTTCTCTTGAGGCTGCCACTGAAGCAGCTGTGCCCCTGGTGGAGTGAGAAAGAGCTATGATTGACCTGATCTGTAAGACTTAGTTCTGTCAATGTAGTGGCTAAATGCCCTTTTGCCATCAAGGGAATGAAGCCTTCTTTCTGGAGAACTGGAGTTCTCTGTAAAAAAAGACAGATGGAGTGACATACTGATTTAAGTGAAAGTCAGATACCACTTTGGGAAGGAATTTTCTATTGGTCCTGAGGACCACCTTATCCCTGTGAAAGGAGATGTAATCCACATCTGTACACAGGGCTTGTAATTCACTGACCTTTCTGGCTGAAGTAATAGCAACGAGAAAAACAGTTTTCTAAGTGATATACTTCAAATCTATGGTTGGCATAGGTTCGAATGGTGCATCCATGAGCTTAGCAATGCAGATATTTAAATTTCAGGCCAGGACCGGTTTCCTCAGGGGAGGATGCAGCAAGTTAAGGCCTTTAAAATATTTTCTGAATACTGGATGAGAGGCCATGGATCTCTCTTTACCAACTGACAGATAAGCAGAGACTGAAGCTAAGTGGGCCTTGAGGGTCGAAGGCTTCAGGCCTAAGGAATGTAAGTGTGTAAGGTAATCTAGGAGAATAGCCAAATCAGCCCTGGAGAGGTTCATACACCCTTACCTGTACACCATATGGAAAACCTCTTCCACTTAGAAGAATATGTTTTCTTAGTAGAAGGCTTTCTGGAACCCTTAAGCACTGTCAGCACCTGCTCTGATAGCTTAAGGTTATCAAATTCTAAGTCCTCAAGAGCCACGCCTTGAGCATCAGTGATTTGAGATTGGGGTACAAGATCCTGCCCTGAGAGGAGGTTAGCAGGTTGTGCCTCCTGGGCAGATGGATTGGGGAAACTACTGACAGAGTCAGCAGAAGAGAATACCAGTGTTGTCTCGCCCAATCAGGAGCCACCAGTATCATTGTTGCTGGATGGGACCTCAATTTCAGCAGGGTCCTGAATATCATAGGAAAGGGAGGGAATGCATACAGAAATTTCCCTGTCCAATCCAGGGCCATCGCATCCAGGGGAACTGTGCCCCTTAGAGGAGGCCTGTAACAGTACATTGGTAGCTGGTAGTTTTCTGCAGAGGCAAAGAGATCCACCTCAGGAATGCCCCATCTCCTGAAAATTGTACTGAGTACCTGAGTATTCAGGCACCACTCGTGGTGGTCCTGACTTATCCTGCTGAGAGAGTCTGCCAGTACATTGTCCTTCCCTGGAAGGGGTATGGCTGACAAGGATACTCCCATAGAGTATACCAGGGACCACAGTCTCATTGCTTCTGTACACAGTAGGATTGACCTGGTATCCCCTTGCTTGTTGATGTAATACATGGTTGTGGTGTTGTCTGTTCTGACTTGCACCACCTTGTTTTGAAGGTAAGGAACAAATGTCTTTAGATCCAGGTAAACAGCCCTGAACTCCAAAGGATTTATTTGCAACAGGGACTCTTGGGGGGACCATGTGCCACTTGCTGTGTGCTCTAACATGTGTGCCCCCCAACCTAGAAGAGAGGCATCTGTTGTGAGAATTAATGAGGGCTGTTCTCTTATAAAGGGTACACCCACCCTGAGGTTGTGCTTATCCAGCCACCATTACAATGCCTGGACTAAGCTTTTTGTGACTGGAACCAGTTTGGATATAGGACCTGTCCTTTGAGACCAGTACTGTCTGAGGTGGAACTGAATATCTCTCTGTTGAAACCTGGATCCCATTACCACTAAAGTGGCAGATGCCATGTGTCACAGTAGCCTGAGAAATTCTCTGGCTGTTTTGGGTCTCTCTGACATGAAGGATCTTGCATTCTGCAGAATGCTTGTCACCCTGTCTTGTGGCAGGAGGGCTCTGCCCTGTCTGGTGTTTAGTTCTGCTCCAATAAACTCCAGCACCCGAAGTGGCATCTGCTGAGATTTCTCTTCATTTTTAAGAAATCCCAGGGATTCTGGTGTAGATTTTGTTAGTGCCAGTGACTGCACTGCATGCTGCAGAGACTGTCCTACTACTAACCAGTCGTCCAGGTAGGGGAAGACTGTTACACCATGTTTTCTCAAAAACTCTACCACCACTGATAGGCACTTTGTAAAAACCCTTGGTGCCGAAGTTAGTCCAAAAGGGAGAGATGCAAACTGATAATGGCCTGAAGCCAGCCTGAATCTAAAGAATTTTCTGTGAGATGGTCTGATGGGAATACGAAAATAAGCATCCCTTAGATCTAGGGAGGCTAGTCAGTCTCCCTTTTGTAATGAAGGAATGATTATTACAAAAGTGACCATTTTGAACCTTGGTTTCAAAATGTGCTTGCTCAGAAGTCTTAAATCCAAAATAGGTCGCCAATTCCCAGTTTTCTTCCTTATGAGGAAGTACCTGGAATAAAAACATTTGCCCCTGTTTATTAGAATCACTGTCTCCACTGCTTTGATTGCCAGCAGATGCTTTACCTCTGCTTCCAACAGAATCCTATCTGTAGATGTTACTGGAGCAAAGGTTCTTGTTCTCAGCTTTGGGAATGATTTGAAGCTGAGTGCCAGGCCCTGGCTCACTACCTGCAACACCCACTTGTCTGTGGTGATGGAATGTCAAGCGTGAAGGTAGTGAGCCGGCCTGCCACTCACTGGTGGTTCTGCAACAGGGGATGCGACCTGCACTAATCCGTCAGGGATTCTGTGTGGGCTGTGCCTGAACTTGTGATGCAGGAGCTGCTCTTCTCATGGCTCTCCTCTGAAGTAACCTCTGGCCTGCTGTTGAGGCTGAGAGGCCTGCACTTGAAAGAAAGGATTGGGGTAAAACCCCTTCCCCTGCCTCCTCTAATCTGGGGTCTATAAGAGGTGGAAGGCCTATCTTTGGAATTGTTCCGATAGGTGGAGTTATATTCCTCCACCTTCTTCATGTATGCTTCAGTCTTATCTCCAAACAAGGAGTTGTTCTCAAGGGGAAAATCAATTGCTTTGGCCTGGATGTCTAAAGTCAGGTTAGTGGCTGTAAGCCACGCAAACCTCCTAAGCGAAACAGACAAAGTCATTAACCTGGATGCAGTATCATTGGCATTCACTGCCATATGAAATTGGTACTTGGTAGCATCAAGTGCAGCCCTTGCTGCATCCTGCAAAACTACAGCCACTTCACCTGGGACTTTATCAGCCAGAGCTAGAACAGTGTTCCAGAGAGCCTTCGGGTACTATACTGAATATGTCATGTAATTGGCCTGCCTAAGTAATAAAGAGGCAGCCATATACCCTTTTTTTTCCCCATGGCATCCATTTTCCTTGAGTCTTTGTCTGGTGGATGGGTAGCCAAAGGGATCCTGGCCTTGTCACAGGGAACAACTTGGACTACTCCTTCAGGATCAGGATGAGTAAATAGAAAGTCAGCTGTAGTTCTATCCAGCTGGTATTTATTGTCAGCTTTCTTATCCACACCAGGGATAGAGGTTGGAGTTTTAAAAATCTGTAATGCAGCCTTTTTTAAGGACTTATGCATGGGCAGAAGCAGACATTTCATGGGGGTTAACCACATCATCTCCAAAAAGTCTGCCTCCTCCATATCCTCTTCTGTTTCCTGAAGAGGAAGATTAAGGGTTTCCACCATGCTCTTAACAAAGGTATAGTGGGAAGAATATTCCTCAGGACCCCTAGGAGGAGACCCAAACTCTTGCTCTGGGGAGACTTCTGGATCTATAGGTTCCCCTTCGAAGTCATCCTCATCTTCCACACCATACACTTCCAGCAATTCCTGCCTTGCAGGAGCTGGAGGAGGAACCAGGACAGATGGTGTAGAAACTGGGATTGCACCCTGCAGGGCTTGTAAAACCTGTAATGCTTTAGCAATGTCCTCAGCCGAGGGCATAGTATGCTTGTCTGCTGGGGGCTCCTTAGCCTTCTCGGCCAGAGGTGCAGCGACATGTTTTTCTTTACACTTTTTCTTTAATTTAACAGGTTCATATACTGTTTCCACAGCCCTTTTTGTTTTACCTTGTTCAGATTTTTTCTGACCTCCTGTCAGGATCCTTGGCTTTACCTCCATTCTTTTTTATGGGAAGAGGAAGAAGCAGAATTATCCACACTAGAAGCACAAGTCATCTCTTCTAGAATCTTAGACCTTTTCTTTAATGTTTTAGGGCAAAAGGTCTTACAGATATCACAACTGGCAAAGATATGACTTGTACCCAAACAAGAAATACACAGAGAGTGTCTATCTGCTTTTGCTCTAAGTTGCCCACAAGACTCACAACATTTAAAACCCATGGGTCCTGTGCATTTTTTAGGTTTATCCAAATGGACCTCTGACATTGAAGCTAGACAAAAAGATTACTTCATACTTCATAAAACCATTATTCAAAACACCTTGGAACCGAAGGTTTCTTTTTAAATAACTACAGCTAACGGTTCTTGGAACCGAGCTCTATTCGGTTCCAGAAATAAAAGGGAATGAGAAATACACTAAATTTAAACAAAACTAAAGCAGTTCAAGGAACTGACCACTAAATATATATATATATTATAAAGAAAACTGAGGTAAACCCCTCCAAATAGATGCGGAACCCTCGGTTCCAAGGAACCGTGAGGGAACCGCGAATAGAAATAAAAAACTACTATAACACTAAATAACTATACTAAACAATGTTTCTACGTCAGCAATTTAAAATTAAACTAAAAATCAGTACTTATCTGCAGATAAACTTTAGTCTGAAGACAGTTCAAGGAGAGCTCTGTGGGACATCCTTACTAGGCAGGCGGAGTAAAGAATCTGAAGCACTCAGAGTGCAACAGTTGCTAGGGCAGCAGTTTGAAAGTGGCATGAACCAAGTGAGAGTTCCATCATTTGCATATAATTCCATCTCTCCAGGCAGTTCAACACAGGAGGCTGACTGCATCAGTTTAATCATAATGAGTGATTCCTGGGGTTAGAATACCCTATGTCTCATGTCACCTCCCTGTGTCCCGTCAGATTCTGTACAAGCCCTCAGCCTCTCCAAACTAGGGTCTGTCCTCTGAGTGGCTGCAAAATCTTCACATTTTCCCAAGGCATGGGACATGTCTCCCTCAGTTCCTAAACTGAGGTCCTTAGCTCTAGCATCAGGGCATTCAGACTCACTGCCATCCCTAACTTTCTGACCATTTATTGCCCCTCCATCCTCAGAGCAGGCCTGCTACTGGCATAGCGATCCAAGAGCTCAGCTGCATGCTGTGCTGTTTTAGGATCTCGGTCCTCTAGCCAGGTTTTCAGCTGTGCTGGGCAGACCCAAAAGAACTGTTCCAGTAGCACAACCTCCTCAATTTTCCCCACAGAGTTTGTTTCCACCCCCTTCCACCAATGTTTCAAAAACTGACGTTGCTTTGAGGCGAATTCTTCAAAACTCATTTTAGGGCTCTTTCGGAGCTTCTGGAATTTAACTCTGTAGGCCTCAGGAGTTAGTTCATACTTTTTAAGTAAAGAAGTTTTAAGTTTTTCATAGTCTTTGCTATCCTCATTGTCCATTTGGCATAGTGCTTAAATCCCCTTGCCAGTAAGCAGCAGGGACAGCTGAAAGCTCCAGGCCTCCTTGGGTATTTTGGCCTGGATACAGACCTTTTCAAACAAATTCAAAAACCCATCCATATCCTCCCCCTCTTTAAATTCTGCTATTAATTTGGAAATTTGGAATTTAATTTATAACCCAGCCCTGGAGTTTTAGGATCACCCTGCCACTTACCTGTTCTGGCAATGGTGGTTGAAGCTTCAGCCTCTACAGTTCAAACTCTCTTTGACACTGCTTGTCCTCCATCCCTGCCTCTCTTTGGTGCTGTTTGTCCTCCATCTCAGCCTCTCTTTTATGCCGTTTGTCCTCCATCTCCATTTCAAGTATTTTCCACTCAAGTTCTTTCTGCTGCTGGGCTTCCCTCTGCTGCTATGCTTCCTTCTGTTGCTGGGCTTCCCTCTACTGCTGGGCTTGTAGGGCAAACTGTACTCTATGCAGCTCCAACTGAAGCATCAACTTCTCCAGTTCCCCATCTATAGTGGACTTTACCTGGTGTTGTGACTCTGGATTCCCTCTGGTCTTGCTGTCCTCCTCCCTGGGACTGTATACTACAATGTCCCCTGGCACCCCCATGCCTAAGTTCTGATCCTCTTCAGTCACTGGTCATGACTTGAGGTCCTGGGAAGCCACTTGCTCATCGGCTGCCACAACAGCCTCCATCAGATTCTTTTTGCATCGCCCCTCATAGTGGACCCCTCTTTCCTGAAAACAACTGCCTTAGCTGGTCTGTAGTGCAGTCACTGTACTTGGAAACCACCTTCTTCCTTAACTACTGCTACACTACCTTGTGACATAAAAAAACAGGGTAGAGAACTTTATACTGTAACCAAATGTTCTCTTTTTTTCCAATCTCTGCCCTGTTTATGTATGGTTTGTTTACAGTTTACCAATCTGATACACTGGCCTTGAATCCCACCGTGTGGTGATTTGGCCACTAAAATCATATTGCTGTCATATTTACCTGTAATTTTTTTTTTTTTTTTACTTTTAATGTCCAAATAGGCCAGGACCTAAGGTTTGTTAGAGAGATGCCCATTTTACTGCAAGGATACTTGGGAAGAGTTGATGTGTATTTCAGTGTCTGACATCTCCCTTTTGCCTAGGACACAGGCTTGCTTGGAGGTAAACAGGAGTTAAATTTCAATAGGGTATTGGAATTTCCTGGTAGCTGATCAAAGAGGAAGATTCCATAAATAATAGGAGATGGAAGGGCCATCTCCTCTAGCTATAACACTTTGAATTTCAAAGAGAAAAAGTTTTATAGTAGGGTTCTGCAAATGCCCAGTCTAGGAAGCTACTGTCAAATTCATTACCAACTGTCATTGTCTATTTCCATTTTAATAGTGTCAGGAAGGTAATGTACTGTAGATCAAAATCGGCCCAGGGAGGTGGTACCGAAGGAAATCAAAATGCTGATAATTTTGGTTCACTTGCAACTTTGGAAAGAGCAAGAGAGACCCCTGCTGGCCTAGAGATGAACAGTTGGACCTGGAAATACTAAGGCTACTAGCCAATCATGGGCCAGTTTTGCAGACTGCAGAAGAGAGCTACTGTCGCAGGTACATGGGTATAAAGATAACACTGGACACAGTAATAGGGTACAACACACCTGCTGTGTGTTTTATTTTATACAAACGTAGAAAAAATAAATAAAATAGTTCAAACAGAACATGAAAATAAACAATAGCTCAAGGCTATTTCACCTTACATTACTGTAGGTATCTCAAAACAATTCATCAGCTTTCCTGCTGTTATGAGAAAAATTCTTGTTCAGGCACGGGTCTTTCTGCTTACCTTACTCCAGGTAAGTGAGACTGGCTATGCAGCTAATCTGACACTTGAGGTTTAAGGAGGGCTTATATAGCCCTCCCACTTATGAGAAAGTCCCACCCATAACATCCAATTAGTTCTAGAATGGTCCCTAAATTGGGAAACTCCTTCTCAATTACATAATGAGGTTTTACTTATGGGAAGTCCCTCTATAGGAAATCCCCTTCCTGAGGTCTTGCTAACAGGTCAGCACCTTGTATACTTAAAGGCACTTTATTTCTTTTGGCATTTAATGCCATAAATGCAACTTATTTCATTCCTGCCAGCTGGCCTTAACCTGGTGCATTATTTTGGGAAGTTCTTAGTGAGGGTTGGAAATATTGAAATTAGAAATAAAAGTATTAGGGAAAAAGTTTAGTGAGAGATAGAAAAGACTGATGTAGGTGGCCCACCTACACCAGGGGCAGAAAAAGGTAAAGTACAGTATAGGAAGATACTGTTGCAAAGCAGATTTCAGTAGGAAAAATGAAGATAGGAAAGGCATTCTTCCACCAGGGTTATCAGACTGGCATAAGCCCTCTTAAACAGTGACTCTGGGAAGAAATCAAATTTCCTGACACACATGAAGACTGACAGCAACACTGAAGACCACTGCAAGAAAAACTGGGACTCTGAGTCACAGCAGAGAGAAAGAGAAATTTTGCAAAACTAACTTATTTTTGGGACTCCGATTCTCTACAGAAAAGGTAGAAATTATCCAGTTAATTCACTAGTTCATTTTGGATGTATTTTCCTATGTTTGTTTTTTTTTTTAGTTATCTGTAACCCCCTACAAATGGGGGTTCCCAAAAAGTCTTCATTGAGCTTGCCTAAATGCTCACTGCCAGGCTGGTGTTCTGAGTTTTAGCAGCTTAAATGTGATTACCAGAGCCTGTATAGCCTCTGTGTACTGTCTCTTTAAGAGCTGACTGATTGCAGCCTATGTAATCTGAGAGGGAGCTCTGTTGAAAGATGTAACTATTTACTGAAAATCACTTAGAGTGATAATGATAATGAGTTTGTCGAACCTGCTTTCTTTGTAGCAAGGACTGTTTTGTTTTGTCTCCACTATCTTGGTCCTGGACTGCAAATTGGACCAATCAGTTCTGGTGGGACCTAAAATGTAGCTAGACTACAGGAGCTGTCTGAAGTCAAAATCTGTAGGAATTGTAGTTTTGAACTTTTTGCACCTTTTTTGCAACTGAAGGGGGAGCTCTTGCTTTGACTGACAGCCAAATCAGCCAACCAAACCTTTTGGATCTTGGGGAAGACCCGGGCTGCTTGCAATTTTCAGTTAGTTCTGAGCTGGGAAGTGAAATGAGAAGAGCTCAAGTGTATTTTGGGCAGCAATCCTGAGTGGATTCGCATGGGAAAACTGTGAAAGGGCTGAGTTTTTGGCTTGCATGTCTGCGCTGCTCCTGAGAGGGAGAGAAGAGAATTATTTTGGACTAAATCCAAGTTTGTGTGTCTAAAGTAAGCTACTGAAGTGGGCCAGGGTCAACCTGAAGAAGACCGAAGATTTTGCTGAATGCGATCGGCCTGTCAGGAGTTCCAGCTACCCCTAAGCTCCCGGTGTGTGCAGAGACTTTGTGATTGTGACCGGGGGAGCACTTTGCCTGGTAAAGTAGAATTCCCGTACATGTAAATGTGCTATGAGCTGCTAGTGGATTGTGAGTCAGTTCCCCACTGTGTGAACTGTTTTCTGCTTGCTGGAAGCTGTATCCAGCCCAAAACGGACTGCATCCGAATTTGTCTCCATGCGGTCTGGGCCTTGCCAGACTGGCCCAGCCAGACTACCCACTGCATGGAGAAGCCATTGACAAGAGACCTGCCTGGGGATCAGCCCCCTGCTCCACGCTTGAACAGGAACGACGTCTCTGCGACTCGTGTGGGCCCTTCTTCTCTTGGCATTCCAGATCAACCACCTGCAGTCTCGATTTTCGTCCAGCCTGTGTCCAGTCTTGGGTATTGTGAGTAAATACCAAGGTAGCTCCCTGCAACAACAGCTTAATCTGAGTGTGTCATCTGATTGTCTTGTTGTTTTGTTTCCTTTACGAACTGAGCCCTCTGGCTCCGGATTACAAATATTGTGTACTGTGCATGTTGTGTTTTCCATCACAGGGCCCCAGCCAGCTGCAACCCTGGGCAACAGTCCTGGCTAGCCCATCTCTTCTCCACCTGGGTACCCAGAGGTGTGACTGTGTGGGGGGACTCAAAGCACATGCATAACTCAGCCCTCGCCAAAGTTACTAACGACTGGCAGCGTAATCTTGAGAGCAAAAACTTTATTTGTGCTGTTTTCCTTGATCTAAGCAAGGCTTTCGACACCGTCGACCATAGTCTGCTCCTCTCCGCCCTTCAAACCATAGGTGTGGACCCCTCCTCTCTGCGTTGGTTCACTGACTATCTTACAGGGCGCCTTCAACAAGTTAAAGCCAAGGAGGCCTGTCCCCTTAAAACTCTGCAAAGAGGGGTACTCAAGGTTCTATATTAAGGCCCTTACTTTTGCAATCTACATTAATAACATCGACTACTGTAAAAAGAAGCCAACATCCATCTGTTTGCAGATGATACAGTTCTCCGTGAGTCGCCCAACACCTGAAGCTGCCTGCAATGACCTACAGTCAAATTCAACCTTTGCAAAGCCAACTCCTCCAAAAAAGCTACTCCTTAATGCCCAAAAACTAAGCGATGGTCCTCTCTCCTTTTATCCGTACAGCTAACCCTGTGTCCAGTGGGACAGTTCCCCAAATTACCACAGTTCTAGGTGAAAAACTAGAATTTGTTACAAAATTCAAGTATCTGGGAGTTTGGATAGACCAAAGACTCTCCTTCATTGAACATATCGAGGACTTGCTAAAATGACTTGACAAAGGCTTGGACTGTTTTTAGAATCAGCAATTTCTCACCAGAGATGCCAAGAAACAACTGGTCCAATCCATTTTCCTATCATTGGTTGATTATGCTGACTTCCTCTACAGCCAATGCCCCAACTCTTACATGGCTAAACTGGACACACTCTACCATCGAGCACTGAGGGTTTATAACGGGACTCCCCTTGACACACATCACTGCACCCTATATGCGGCAGTGGGATGGACATCACTAAAGTTCAGGCGCCACAGAACGCGCTCTCTGGACCTATAGAGCCATCTCTAATAAGCTGCCTTACTATATCTCCTGCTGTCTTCCCTCAGTATAATTGGAAATCGTGTTAAGAAGTTACTCAGCTATTACACTTAAAGTACCCAAAGCAAAAATCCCGTTCACAGGGCAGCCATAAGCTTCGTAGCTACCTATCTTATGGAATGATCTACAAAAACCCTCAAATTAAGCACTCTAATCGGTATAAATGCTTTCAAGATGCTTTATTTCTGTACAATCAGAAAGTATGTAACTGCTTCACCCACTCAGACCAGTACTGGTATATAGCCACGCCTAGACCTAATTTTAGTACTGACCCCCCAGCTTGCTCCTCACCAGTCTAATTGTTCTCTCTTATCCCCTGTCTTATCAACACTAGCACATCCATCCCCTTATTCTTCCTTTCCCAACCTCGGATAGGAGCTCACTATCCTGGGTTGTGACATCCTACCATGCCCCGTACTTTATAGCATTCAATCCCGGGGCTCACACATACTCCTTTTCTCCATCCACCTTCTCTACATCCAGCTTTACCAACTCCTTTCTGTGCACCGTGCCCTCCTAGCCTTTCTCCCCCTACTTCCCTCCCTCTCTTCCCCCCTACCTTCACCTCTACCTGGTGTATATTTTTATTTTATTCCGTTACTTCCTCCTGCAACCTTAGATAACCTGCTTTATCTTCCTATAGACACTTCTATGTATGTAAATACCATGTAATCTGTATAATATCTGTATAATTCTATGTACATATGATCTTCTTTTTCTTCCTCTCTGTAAAGAGTATTATCTGTATTGCCTTGTAAATACCTGTGTTGACCTGTATATACAATTGTTCATGCTCCACCCAGGTCCATCTTGCAAATGAGCTTCTGCTCAATGATGAACGCCTGGTTAAATAAAGACTTGATTGATTGATTGATTGATAACTGCTTGATTGATATAACCTTTAAGCTAATTAACCTGATTTTGCCCCTTCCTTGTTCAAGTCCCCTGAATAAATCAGATCTAACTTTTTCTGCATGTAATCTGATGGTGGTTCCAGTTTATGCTCAAAGTACTGTACTGTTGCTATTTGCTGTGCATAACCTTGTTTTACAGGGGGTTCCCAGGGTCGAGCCAGAGGAACCAGCCCTGGTGATAAGTGCAAACAGTGTGGGTACTTGTGTGGTGTACCAGGGGTATTGTGAAAGTGATTATTGTACAGTGTTCAGGCCACTAGAGGGGAAAGAGGGGGGTTACAGTGTCCCAGAGGGCCTAGGTTAGCTTGACCACTACCAACCCTGACCTCGGGGTGGAGGCACTCATTTCAGAACTCAGGCCCCTTAACCTGTTACTAGCCAAGCAGGCAGGGGTAGTAGCCCTTGGAATATTGCCACCTAGGGGTTACATCTTGGAGGCACCACTGGGATTAGCATCCCTAGTGGCCAAATTTGTGAATTGCTGTTAAAAATAAATGGCTACCCCAACAGAAGTGGCTGTACGCCAGTTGGTGGGGTGGTGTACTGGGCAGGAGACTGACCCCCAAAATGCTATACTTATCCTAGATATTCCCCTGGGTACCAATAAGGACACTGTAGAGGGAATGCTTTCCAAGGTTGAATGTTTACAAAACCCTGTGGTGGTGGGTCGACAGGCTAATCTGCTCACCCAAAGTTTCATGGCATTAGTAGAGTATAAGGATCCAGTAGACAGTTCCAAAGTGCCATGGACTATCACCCCCTAAGGAGCCCTCACTGCCTGGAGAGTGATAACTAAAGACAGTAAAGACCCTGGGGAGAATGAGCCCCCCCACTAGCTGAGACTTTTGAGGAGAAATTTGCTAAGTTGTTGCTGGAGGAAGGAAGAACTGTGGAGGACTTAAAGAAACTATTCCTGCCACCTGGAGTGTTCCTCCCCCAACACCCCCTCCCACTCCAGCACCCGTTATTGCCCCTCCTTCTGTGCCCATGTCAATGCTGGCTCCTATGTCTGTACCTGCCATTAGTCACGACTCTTACCAAAGGTTGAGAATCTTCTCCGGCACCCTCCCCATCCCCCAAGGGGAGGATGATTGGGAGACCTGGATAGATTGTGTTGCCCCTTTGGTACCTGAATGGCAGTGTGCGGAGGCTGAGAAATGGAAAAGAATCATAGAAAGCTTGAGGGGTCCCGCCCTAGAGGCCATTAAATTTCTGAGGTCCACAAACCCTGATGCATCTGCCCAGAAGTACCTATCTGCACTCGAAGGCAATTTTGGGAGCATTGTGTCAGGGGAGAACTTGATGTGGAAATTTCAAGGTACAGAACAATGGCCAGGGGAATGTTTGTCTGCATATGTTACTTGTCTGGAAAGAGCACTGCAAAAGGCTTACCAAAAAGGTGGGGTAGCCGCCAGTGACTCAAACCATGTGAGATTGCGGCACATACTGCAACATGCAAAGCATTCTAAATTGCAGCTCCTTCAATTAAAGCTCCCAGATAGAAGGGGTAACCCATCGGACTATTGTGACTTGATAAAAGAACTCCGGGAGGTTGAAGATGAAGAGGGGGATTATAATTCTAGGGTGAGCGCAGCCCAAGTGATCACGGCTCCGGAAGGCCCTTTCGAAGTGGGGACCAATGAGGGTGTGCCGCCATGGGATGAACTGCTGAGGGAGTTCATGGAAATAGAAAACAGTCTCTTTATGAAGGCCGCTCATGCAAGTACAGGCACCTACCCTTGTCCAACTGCATCTGCTATGGGGGTTGGGGTGTCCACCCAGGCATGTCCTGCTGACAGCAGCTCAAAACTCGATGCCTTGACTATGGAAGTAAGAGAATTGACAAGATGTCTCCAAATGTTCACCACACAGCAGACAGAGATGGCACCAAGGTTTTCAGTTGGTAGTACCACCGCCCCAACTCCCAGTGTGATGCCTCGGCCACCCCAAATCCCAGAAAACATATTTTGCCATAATTGTGGGAAGGATGGGCACATGAAGAGAGAATGCCGGTCCACAAAAGACCTAGATAAAGTTTGTATATAGGGTTCAAGGAGAGCTTCAGAGAACAAATCAGAGGTCAAGGAGTGCTCAAAATGACCACAGTGAGGGTTCAAGAAGTAATAACTCAAATCCCTATGTGGCTAAATCATCTGTCCAGGCCCCTGCTGATGTCCCTTCAGACTGGTCCAAAATAGTGGGCCCTTCAATGGAGACTACCGTGGCTGTGAATGGTATTCCTACTCAGGCTGTGCTGGACAATGGGTCGAAAGTGACCATTGTATTTAAGGATTGGTATGACAAACACTTATCTGCTGTGCCCGTACAATCCCTGGAAGACCTACATGTGTGGGGGCTGAGCAACAAGTCTTATCCCTTATATGTACAAAAAGGCGGCCACCAACGGACAAGACCGGAGCCAAACACTGAAAATTGTAGAAGAAACACAGAACGGCTACCCGGTAGTCGATAAAACACACATCCAATGCTGAAATGATAGTTAAAACAGCTTTAATAGAGTAGCTAAAGCAAGCAGCATATAAAAAGCCAGACGTCATTTCCGCCGCAAAGCAGCCTCTTTTCAATGATGTGCGACGTGAAACGATATCTGTGGCTTTTTATATGCTGCTTGCTTCAGCTATTCTATTAAAGCTGTTTTAACTATCATTTCAGCATTGGATGTGTGTTTTATCGATCACCGGGTAGCCGTTCTGTGTTTCTTCTACAAGTCTTATCCCTTCCTAGGATATGCCTGCCTCTGGTTGTCATTTCCTGCAGCTGTAACTGGTGTAGAGGAGCAAGTCGAGACACTGGCCTTAGTGTGTCCCCCTATTGGACTGTATGGTGGGATTCCCCTGTTAATTGGGACCAACACCCATATGTTTGGGAGACTGGCACAACTCTGTCGCGAGAAACAAGGGCGATGAACTGGGAGGGCCCTAAGAATTCCCGCACTGATCAAGAGGGCCTATGATTTGCAACAGAACCTCAAGGGAGTGGACCAGGATGAACCGGTAGGGGTCGTGTGGAAGAAGGATCCTGATTCAATGGTACTGGCCCCTAATGCCCAGTGTACCATTCAAGGGGAAGTCCGCCTCCGCAAAGATGTCAAGAACAAAATACTGATGTTGGACATGCCAGGTGATTGAAAATTGCTGGAAGGATTATTGGTTAAGCCCAGCATCTTGCCAGCTCATGTTCATGCCTATGCATGACGAGTGATGGTCCAGATTCATAATGTGTCAGATCGGGAGATCCAGGTGAACAGAGGATGCACCCTAGCTACGGTACACTGCACAGACACTGCAGTGTTGTCCAGCAACAAGCACTCTGGCAAGACAGATAGAGTGACTCCCAACTTGTTTGATTTTGATGACTCCCCATTGCCAGCTGAATGGAAGACTAGAATTAGCCAGAAACTTGCCCAGAGAGATCAAGTGTTTTCATTGAAGGAATGGGACATGGGATGTGTCCAGGGTGTGGAGCATCACATATGCCTGCACGATGAATGGCCATTTCGAGAGAAGCCTCGATGCCTAGCCCCTGCAGACATAGATGATGTGAGAAGACACTTGCAGGAAATGCTCGTGGTTGGTGTGATACAAGAATCCAGGAGCCCGTATGCTTCTCCCATTGTGGTTGTGCATAAGAAGAATGGATCTGTGAGAATGTGTATTGATTATCGAACTCTGAATCAGCAGACCATCCCCGATCAATACACCATACCCCGTATACAAGATGCTCTGGATTGTTTGAATGGGATCAAATGGTTCTCGGTGTTGGATCTTCACAGTGGATATTACCAGATTCCAATGGCTCCGGAGGACCGTGAGAAGACTGCCTTCATCTGTCCTTTGGGGTTCTACGAATTCCTGAGAATGCCACTGGGAATATCGGATGCCCCAGCCACCTTCCAGCGACTGATGGAACGAGCAGTGGGAGACATGAATTTGCTAGAATGCCTGGTGTACTTGGATGATGTCATTGTGTTTGGGAGCTCCCTAGAGGAACATGAGAGTCGACTGTTCAAGGTACTAGACCGACTGGAAGATTTCAGCCTCAAGCTGTCCATTAACAAGTGCCAGTTTTTCCAAACCTCTGTGAAGTATGTGAGGCACATAGTGTCTACAGAGGGGATAGAGACTGATCCTAGTAAAGTTGAAGCGCCTTGACTACTTGGCTCCAGCCCCACAATTTGAAAGCACTAAAACATTTTCTGGGATTCTGTGGCACTACCGCCGGTTCATAAAGGACTATTCCAAAGTGATTCGGCCACTCTTGAATCTTATCCAGGGTTACCCCCCACCAATCGAAAATACAAAAAAGGGGCCGTCAAAGAACCAGACAAAGCATATTTCCACCCAGGTGAACTTTTTGGGCCCCGTTGGACGCCTGACTGTGAAGCAGCTTTCCACGAAGTCATATACCAGCTCACCCATGCCCCCATCCTTGCTTATGCTGATCCCACCAAACCATATGTGCTGCATACTGATGCCAGTCTGCAGAGTCTAGGAGCTGTACTGTATCAAGACCATGAGGATGGCTTGAGACCAGTGGCATTCACCAGTAGGAGCTTGACCCCATCAGAGCGAAACTACCTGTGCACAAGTTGGAGTTCCTTCCGTTAAAATGGGCCATTGTCGACCAGTTTCATGATTACCTCTATGGGGTGAAAATACTGGTGAGGACTGAAAATAACCCTTTTACCTATGTACAGACTTCAGCTAAGTTAGACGCCATGGGGCACCGGTGGCTTTCTGCATTGTCAACATATGATTATGCTGTCGAATATAGACCGGACCTGAATCATATTGATGCTGATGCCCTATCCCGGAGGCCCATTTCCAAGAGTGACTGGGTCAGGCTATCTGAACCTGACATCTGAGCATTGTGCCAAATGTTTGATAGAAATGAACAGATGTCTATGGACACAGCGGACTGCTTAGCAGATTGCTTGGGCCCCTCTGACACCTGCATACCAGCTGCATATTGCCACTTTTCAGCTCTAGATATTAGTGCACTACCTCAGTTTGACAATGACAGCATTCAATGGGCTCAATCCTGAGATCCTATGATTCAGCTAGCACTTGACGCCCTTCGTGCAGGAAAAGATGTGTCCAAGTTGCGTTCCTCTGATCGGCGAACTGCTTTATTGTTTAAAGAAGGCCCCAGGTTGAAGCTGCTTAATCAATTGTTGTATAGAGAAACTGTAGATTGAGGTGGCCAAATAGACAAGCAACAATTGGTCCTGCACACAGCCTTCAAAGATTTGGTACTGAGGTCCCTCCACAATCATATGGGCCACCTCAGTATCGACCGGACCCTCGACCTAGTACAATCTCGATGCTACTGGCCCAAGATGGGGACCGATATTGAGCACCATGTAAGGACTTGTAGTTGCTGCCTGCAGAGAAAAGCCATGCCTCAGAGGGCTGCCCCACTTGTCACCATTACTACCAGCACCCTAATGGAACTAGTCTGCATAGACTTCTTGAGTTTAGAGCCTGATCAGCGAAACATGGGCAATGTGTTAGTCGTTACGGACCATTTCACATGGTATGCACAAGCTTTTCCCACCAAGATCAAAAAGCATCTACCGTGGCCAAGGTGCTAGTGGAAAATTTCTTCGTCCACTATGTTGCCCCCCAGCGAATTCACTCTGATCAGAGCCGGGACTTTGAGAGTCAGCTAATCAAAGAAATGCTCTCTCTATGGGGGGTGCGAAAGTCAAGAATCACCCCTTATCACCCGCAGGGGGATCCTCAACCAGAACGCTTTAACCGCACCC
Organism: Neoceratodus forsteri; assembly: GCA_016271365.2. Classification (NCBI taxonomy): domain Eukaryota; kingdom Metazoa; phylum Chordata; order Ceratodontiformes; family Ceratodontidae; genus Neoceratodus; species Neoceratodus forsteri. The sequence continues at coordinate 1,721,471,566 of CM057449.1, read as the reverse complement.
TACTAGACATGCTCGGCACCCTCCAACCAAAAGATAAGCATAAATGGAGCCAGCAGATTAGCACCTTGGTACACGCATACAATCGCACAAAGAATGATACTACCGGGTTCTCTCCCTACCGCCTCATGTTCGGGGGAGAGAGAGGCGCCCGGTTGCCAGTTGATGTCTGTTTTGGGGTTTCTCCCGGTGGCGTCCGAGCTAAAGATTACCTGCAATATGTACAAAAACTGAAACCTCAGTTGAACCACACCTATCAACTGGCCCAGACAATGGCCGACAAAAGAAATCTAGCCAACAAAAAGAGACATGATAGAAAAGTAAAGGCTCAAGTTCTTAGGCCTGGAGACCGTGTGTTATTGTGAAATTTAGGATTGCATGGTAAACACAAAATTGCTGATTGATGGCACCATCTTCCCCATGTCATAGTTGGAAAGTTGGATGATCTTCCAGTGTACAAAGTGCGCATAGAGAATAACTCCAAAGCTGTCAGGACCATGCACTGTAACCACTTGCTACCTATTGGTCAAGTTATAATTGAGGCTGAACCCACCAAGATTGATTCCCCTGGACCAGTGACTCGTGCTACTGCAAGAAAGAAACAGAGTCAGCCTGCCCCCATGGTTGCCGATTTAAGACTTCCCCAGCAGCAGGCCCAGAATGATAGTGACTGCCAGTCTAACTCGGATGACAGTGAATGTGATGATGCCTATTACCCCTCTTATGAACTGAGTCAGTTGTTTCGTGGAAATCCTATGTTGAATTATGGGGATGAAGCTGGGCCTTCTGGACTGCCTAACACCCCGGCATCATCCATGGAGCCAATGCTCCCTGAAGGTGAAGTGCAAAGTATCACGTCTGAGGATGCTGAGTCTTTGTGTATCGTGGAACTGTATGATCTGCCTGAAGGAGAAGCCGATGGTATGAGTCTTTCTGGTGACATGCCAGAACTTGAGGAACACTATGAGAGTGCTGACAACCCTCCTTCAGTGCCAAAGTGTCTTCAAAATGAGCCAAGTGTTGTAGAAACAGAGACTACAGAGCAAGGAGCTGACAGTACTCCCAGCTTGGACATTCCACTTCATGCAGAGGCACCCCGCACAAGTGATGAAAGCTCCAAGACCATTCCTGAAAGTACAGAGACTGTGGTTGTTCACCCCAGAAAGACTGGCCGAGCTGTCAAGCCAGTGGTGCGCTTCAGTTACGATTCCCCCGGGAGGCCAGTGGATTTGCCTCTCAATGTAGTCCACAAAGGTGTTGATGTTTCTCAGAGCTCACTGCCCAAATTGAGCTTGACGGCCCATTCCAGGTTACTTGTTCTGCCCTCTCACCATGGTGCCCCTGCCCCATCCAGCCCCAAGTTAGCTGATAGGGAAGGCCCCCCTCTTGCATTGTTTAGAGTACAAGAAGTTATTACATGATTCTGTATAGTAATGTTAAATTTACCTGTGTGAAATATGCATAAGGTATTGTCAGAATGGAAATGATATAGTGAAGTACATTGAAATGTAGAGTAACGTGACAAGTTATGCCAATTGATGAATCAGATAGTACTTGTATAGCATGCTAATGGTATAAATGTCTTGTATATGTTGCATTTTCAATGTTATGATGGTACAGACTTGACGCGAATGCCAAGTTTTCCCAGGCAGGGAAGGGTGTAACCCCCTACAAATGGGGGTTCCCAAAAAGTCTTCCTTGAACTTGCCTAAATGCTCACTGACAGGCTGGTGTCCTGCATTTTAGCAGTTTATACGTGATTACCAGAGCCTGTATAGCTTCTATGTACTGCCTCTTTAAGAGCTGACTGATTGCAGCCTAAGTAATCTGAGAGGGAGCTCTGTTGAAAGATGTAACTATTTGCTGAAAATCATTTAGAGTAATAATGGTAATGTAGTTTGTCTAACCTGCTTTCTGTGTAGCAAGGACTGTTTTGTTTTGTCTCCACTATCTTGGTCCTGGACTGCAAATTGGACCAATCAGTTCTGGTGGGACCTAAAATGTAGCTGGACTACAGGAGCTGTCTGAAGTCAAAATCTGTAGGAATTGTAGTTCTGAACTTTTTGCACCTTTTTTGCAACTGAAGAGGGAGCTCTTGCTTTGACTGACAGCCACATCAGCCAACCAAACCTTTTGGATCTTGGGGAAGTCCCGGGCTGCTTGCAATTTTCAGTTAGTTCTGAGCTGGGAAGTGAAATGAGAAGAGCTCAAGTGTATTTTGGGCAGCAATCCTGAGTGGATTCACATGGGAAAACTGTGAAAGGGCTGAGTTTTTGGCTTGCATGTCTGCTGCTGCTCCTGAGAGGGAGAGAAGAGAATTATTTTGGACTAAATCCAAGTTTGTGTGACTAAAGTAAGCTACTGAAGTGGGCCAGGCTCAACCGGAAGAAGACCGAAGATTTTGCTGAATGCGATCGGCCTGTCAGGAGTTCCAGCTACCCCTAAGTTCCCGGTGTGTGCAGAGACTGCGATTGTGACTGGGAAGCGCTTTGCATGGTACAGTAGAATTCCCGTACATGTAAGTGTGGTATGAGCTGCTAGTGGATTGTGAGTTAGTTCCACACTGTGTGAACTGTGTTCTGCTTGTTGGAAGCTGTATCCAGCCCAAAATGGACTGCATCTGAATTTGTCTCCATGCGGTCTGGGCGTTGCCAGACTGGCCCAGCCAGACTACCCACTGCACAGAGAAGCCATCGACAAGAGACCTGCCTGGGGATCAGCCCCCTGCTCCACGCTTGAACAGGAGCGACGCCTCTGCAACTCATGCGGGCCCTGCTTCTCCTGGCATTCCAGATCAACCACCTGCAGTCTCAATTTTCGTCCAGCCTGTGTCCAGTCTTGGGTATCATGAGTAAATACCAGGGTAGCTCCCTGCAACAACAGCTTAATCTGAGTGTGTCATCTGATTGTCTTGTTTCGTTTCCTTTACGAACTGAGCCCTCTGGCTCCGGATTACAAATATTGTGTGCTGTGCATGTTGTGTTTTCCATCACAGGGCCCCAACCAGCTACAACCCTGGGCAACATTCCTGGCTAGCCCATCTCTTCTCCACCTGGGTACCCAGAGGTGTGACTGTGTAGGGGGACTCAAAGCACATGCATAACTGCTTGATTGATATAACCTTTAAGCTAACTAACCTGATTTTGCCCCTTCCTTGTTCAAGTCCCCTGAATAAATCAGATCTAACTTTTTCTGCATGTAATCTGACGGTGGTTCCAGTTTGTGCTCAAAGTACTGTACTGTTGCTATTTGCTGTGCATAACCTTGTTTTACAGGGGTCCCCAGGGTCGAGCCAGAGGAACCAGCCCTGGTGGTAAGTGCAAACAGTGTGGGTACTTGTGTGGTGTACCAGGGGTATTGTGAAAGTGATTTTTGTACAGTGTTCAGGCCACTAGAGGGGAAAGAGGGGGGTTACAGTGTCCCGGAGGGCTGTGCCCAGGTTAGCTTGACCACTACCAATCCTGACCTCCAAATGGAGGCACCCGTTTCAGAACTCAGGCCCCTTAACCTGCTACTAGCCAAGCAGGCAGGGGTAGTAGCCCTTGGGATAGCGCCACCTAGGGGTTACATCCTGTAATCAAATCTCTAAATTATTTGTCTGTATGTTTGCATGCTAATTATTTAAGTACTCAGTAAAAGCTCTTGCTTTTATTTTAAAATACTACTGCCTGGGAGTGATGTGTTGTGTGTGTGAAGGTTGTGGGAAGGTTTATTCAATCTGTATCGCACCTGTTTAGCACTAAGGTGCCCCATGCTACAAAACTAGGATCCTAGAAGGGAATCTGGGGCCCTACAGTAGGGTAAAAGTACACAAGGTCTCCAGAGAGAGTCTAAGGGGTTTGAATCAGGTTCCTGCACCCTTGCAGGAGAAGACACAATCAGGCTTACAAGAGCAGCCCCACAGAGCTCGTAATGCCTGGGTTTTTCCTCCAGCACAGCAACCAATGAGGGTTCTCACCTGGCTACAGACTCGAAACAGTATTTTACCAATACCCAGGGAGAGGAAGCCCTGGGCCCTCATGGCGAGTGTTCAGTTGTGAAATCATCGAGCACTCTAAAAGGACACGAGGAGGATATTTCCTGACCCCCCCATCACTGGTTGCACTTAGAGGAAGGCACTGTGAGGTCAGTGGACCCAGCCCCCAGGAGTGAGTTCGTGACAGCTCTTACAACCACCAGTCATCACCTGCGTAGTTCCTCACGGGTCAGTTCTGTCTCCCCTGTTATTCAATATGTATATGCTTTCTCTAGGTCAGATCACTAGGTGGTAAGGTATGAGTTTTCACTAATATGCAGACAATACTCAGCTGAATTGTCCTTTACACCAGACAGGCAAGTGGCGATCTCAGTAATGGAACAACACCTACATAAGATCTCTGATAGGATGGCTTCCAGCTTGTTATTGCTGGTAGGACCATGCTCTCGAGGGTCATTGTGTTTGGACTAGATGCTACTTGATTACCTGTGTTAAATAGCACCACTCACAGCCGGCCCGCCGACACAGTGATAGAGCTACCCCTCACAACATTGGCAACCCGGGTTCAGGAATGGACCGGGGTTGCTAGAGGGCCAGCTGGGGGAAGATGGATTGGGCAGCTTATGCATGCTCTTCCCTTCTGGGAGGGGAGAGGAGGGTTGTGTCCCTGGTGCAAGGCTCCTGGCTGAACCCAGGATGTCCTGTCACCAGCAACCCAGCTAGAGCTGGTAATGGGAGGCATGCCAGACACATGGTGTGCTCAAGCCACAGTGGCATCACATGCCCTTCCTACCGCAGGTATGGGAAAAAAACCACCGGATGAGCACAATGATACCCCCCCAGTCCCACAACAACCATTGTGTAGCTGACCCAGGACTCCCTGACTGGACACCAGATGTGGCATCCAAAGGGGTAATGGGAGGCCCCAGCTGCCCCTTCCTGGGGGTAAGCTAGGGAAAAACACTGGATGGGGTGGCCTCGGTGTCACCACAGATGGTGGATGCGTGCACAATAGAAGGACTGATGGTGGAGCCATCCTGGCTGACTACAGTGCAGTAAGTTTTAAAAAAATTGCACCACTCCCACAAGGTAGAATGCTCTTCTGGGTCCTAGACTGCAGCCATCTCCTTGAAAGTCAACCAAAAGCATGAAATAAAGAAATGAATGGAGAGACACTGCACAATAAATGCAGGCTGGAGCTTCGGCTCGCTCAGAACCTTTCTCAGGAGTTAGGCGTGCCAAAGCACAGGGCTAGATAGCCATGTCTGTGGTTTGTCTTGGGCTATGAAATAAAAACTATTTTTGTAGTTAAGCCTGGTGCCATCCTGTATTTTTATGCAGCACCTCTCCATACTTCTGTTTGTTAAATAGCACCAAATTGGCAGCCATGAACAGTACAAAGAATGGGGGAGTCACTGGAGACCCAGGGCTGATTCTCGAACATCAAGTGTCAACAGTATACCACAGTGGATTTTTTCAACTGTGAAATATCTCCCAGATCAAATCCTGTCTGATGCAAGAGGATCTGATGACCCTTGTACATGCATTTGTAACTTTGAGACTCAACTACTGTAATGCCCTCTACTTGGGGATATCTGGGAGATTGGTTCATTGCTTACAGCTGGTGCAGAAAGTTTTAGCCAGGTTAATCACTGGGTCATCATAATGTGATAACATAACACCTGTACTGCAGCACACTGGCTACCAGTCAGGTGGTGCACCACCTTTAAGATCACTTTATTCACATACTGTATGAGGCCCTGCACAGATTGGGAACTGGATACCTCAAAGACCACTTGGCTTGCTATACTCCTGGCCAGTCACCTCATTCCACCGAGGGATTGCTATTAGCCATCTCAAGAGATTGTCTGAAGATGTCAGGTGATAAGGTGTTCTCACTGGTGGCTCCTCTGATTTGGAACTCCCTACCAATATATCTTAGGAAGTCACCTTCAGTAGAGGCATTCCAAAAGGGGCTACAGTCCCACTTGTTTTCTGTAGAATTTGAGGACTGATGTTACATGAAGTGATCCTTCACGATCAGCATTTTATGTATGTATTTCTACAAAAGTTGTTATAAGTGTTACTGTTTGCCACTTTCCTGCTGATCAGTAGTGCAAAGCATCCTGAGCACTGGGGATAGAGGGCTACATCAATGAAATGTCTTGCCTTGCCTTCTTGATATTAAGCTTCAGGGGCCAGATATTCAAAAGTTAGCATGGGCGCCAAGGGGTATTTGCCTGTGCTAACAGAGTTTTGCACCCGGTTTGTGGGTGTGATCTATATTCAGACTCCTCTAGTGTGGGCTAACCCCGGTAGTGCTTGAGCATTAACATACTGCTGTGCCCATGCATATAAGCAGGGGCAATTCAAAGGTTGTGTCAATGTTAAATGGCACCCAAAGTGGTGCCTATTGCCTGCTAGCTGCTGCATTAACTGGGTGCAGAACCTGTCCCCCCACCCAACCGATGGCAAAATGACTGTGCTGTAGCCTCCCACCCCGCACCATCCATCCCCCTACCTGATGCTACATAGGAGTCCCTAATGTCTCATGCCTCCCCTGCACACCTGCCCTGTTAATGGTCATAGTGTCCTTGGTATCCAGTGACCCCCCTGTACACCTGTCCCAATGACTTCAAGATGTCCCTGGTGTCCAGTGGCGCCCCCACCCTCCAATCACCCATCCCATCTATAGCAAGTAGTCCCTGGTATCCAGTGGACCCCATGCCCACATGTCCTGATGGTGGAAAGATGTCCCTGGTGTTCAGTGGCACCCTTGATTCCCTGCCCTGGTTACCCGATGTATGCCACAGTGGCTAGTAGCACTCCCACCCTCTGAGACTCTGTCCTGCTTACCCAACAAATGCCCTGGTGTCTAGTGGCACCATCCACCAACTAATGCCCCGTCCAAAAGATGGCCTGGTGTCTAATGGCATTCCCCCCCACTTGCTGATCACCCATTCTGGTGATTCACACCATTCATAGGTGTTTAGTGGAACCCCCACCCCCTGAACTCCCATCCTGGTGCTAGCAATATTGTCCCTGATGTCCAGTGGACCCCCCCCAAACACCCATCCCGGTGCTTGCGGTATTGTCCCTGGTAGCAATAGCATCCCCCTCAATCACCCACCTGGGTTTGTAGCACCATTTCTCTGGAGTCTGGTGGCACCCCCACCCCTGTATCACCCCTCTATCATCCATCCCCAGTCCCCTATACAATCTCTGGCATCCAGTGGCATCTCTGCCCCAACCACCCGAGTTTCGAGTGGCAAATGCACCGGGGCACTTTACTGGTCCAGTGGCCACCACCCCCCACCTGTCCCACTTGGACCCAGCAAAGCACCTATCCCAACCCCTCCTTACTAGGCAAGATGTGGACAAGTGGTGCATACCTCTACCATGACTGGCACAGCCCTCCTCACATCTCCACAGCCGGCCACCACACAAGCCACAGCAAACACATGTTCACAGAGTATACTGAGGAATAACTCAGTTAAGTTTGAAGTGCTGTGGTTTAGCTGTTTAGCCAATCCATTTTGTCATCAGTAGACCACAATAAAGTTCTTCACTTGCACCTTACTGCCTGGAGATTTATTCTTCAAGTGCTTTCATCTCTTCAGTTAGTGAAGGTCACCCAGATAGGGAGGATCACCCACTCATTATGCAGGGGACAACCAGATAGGAAGTAACACTCAACCAGAATATTGGATAGAGAGGGCCACTATACCACAATATAGGGGTTACCCACATAGGGAGGATCATACACTCACTATAGAGGGGACAACCAGATAGAAAAGTACACTCAATCAGAATACTGAGGAAACACAGATAGGGAGGACTACTGTACCACAATGTGAGGGTCATCCAGATAGGAAGGACCACCCATATGTATTGAGGGCCTTGCAGATAAAGAAAACATCCCCTAGGCAGTTAGGCAACAATAGTATATGCAAGTACATGTAACAGACATTAAATATGCAGCTTAGCAGAGGCATAAGGTGCAGACATTTGCTGGTGAGTGGTATAGAACACAAACTTACAATCAACACGTAGCTTACAGATAGTGAATCAATCTTAATAACAAGAGTCAGCGTAAAGATCTTTTGCTATAGGCACAGAAAACCCTATGTGAAGTCTCTCTCCTTTCAAGGACGCTTCAGCCCCTCGCTCACGACCGAGACACCCCGGTCGGGACAGGCGCTCCTGAAGCTGCCGACCACAGCACCAAGCCCAGACTCTGCTACGCTGCAAGCGCTCCAGCCCTAGCTCCCATTCCAGACCCCCGGTCAGGCCAGTTGCTCCTGAAGCCGCCCGACCACAGCACCAAGCCGGACTCTGCTCGCTACCAAGGTATGGCCACTCTCTGACCAATCGGAACTCGGGCGCCTCCTTGCAATCAGCCTTGATTGGCCCTCAGCCACGGCTTTGAATTTGTGCTCCAAGTACACTCAGCTCTGATCTCTGTTTTTTCTTTCCATCCCCAACCTCTCCCAAGCCTCCATTAAATACGCTTTTGTCCCGCCCACAGCTGGCACTACAGCTTCCTTATTGGTCACCGTTAGGACCTGTCACAGCTCCCTCCTTTATGAAGTTAGGACTAGCTACCCTCTCTATCTGCTATCTCCCAGCTCCTCCTTCTAGAGCTATGGCATACTGCGCCCACAGTATCATATTACTCCTCTGTCTTCTACCATCTGTCATTCACATTAATGTATCATATGGACCTAGTCCATACCTCATCCCTTCAGCCCCTACTAGCCCTACCCTTTATCGGGGCACATTATTTTCATCAGCACCCTACCCTCTGCTACACTACTCTGCTTTATTTCACCCCCTACACCTCTTACTCCCTTCTCCTATGTCTCTTAGAGCGCTCCTTATTCTTCATTTAAAATACCATGCCTCGTTGGCACACGCCAGCAGAAATAGGTTGCCCTTAGTAACTACAATTAAATGTGACAAAAGGAATAAAACACTCAGGTCTCTCCTGAGGGATCTTAAGCAGCTGTTATTCTTACTCCTCCTATGCTCAGGAAACGTAGAGTTGAACCCTGGCACACCCACCTTTTTCACCTCACCTACTGAATTCGCGTCAGCTCCAGGCCTTAAGTTAATGTTAGTTAATATCCTAAGCTTGCCCAAGAAAAATCGACCAACTTCAAGTATGGGCTCTACATACTGAACCTGATCTCATTATTATCACAGAAACCTGGCTAATAAAATCTAATATGGACCAACAAGTCACCCTCATGGGCTATAAGTTGTATAGGGCAGATAGGGGGCCGGGGAGTAGCTATTTACATTAAAGCCAAGTTCTCAGTTAGTGACATACTTCACAGCTCAAAACACAAGGAATATGAAATTGTGTCCCTAAAGTTACACCTCCCCTCCACAGAATGCATTACAATTATAGGTTGCTACAGACCCCCTAGTGGTGGAGCTGATCTCCTTGATATCCTAAAAACGCTAACAGCCGCTGCTAACTCCGAAGTTATAATCTTTGGGGATTTCAACATGGACTGGTTAATACATAAATCACACAGGCTAGTTTCTCTGTAATGAACTTGGTCTTACCCAACTAGTGTCTGAGCCCACCAGGGTCAATAAAACAAACTTAGCTAACAGCTCACTTCTTGATCTCATTCTATCAACCCATCCCCATAAAATATTCCATTCGACCATATTTCATAATGATATGAGCCACCATAACATTGTAGTCTGTACAAGACTACTAACTAAGAATCACCATCAGCCCAAGATAATTATCAAAAGGTCATTCCATAAGTTCAATGAGTCGAACTTTCTGAAAGACCTTAGCCAGGTTAGATGGCAAAACCTTTATCTTTCTAAAACGCCTGACGAAGCGGTCATGGTCCTGAACAACAACCTCATCACCTTAGCAAACAAGCACGCTCCATTCCTCAAGGTCAGGATGAGAAACACATCTCACCCCTGGTTCTCTGCTGATCTAAAGACCGCCCTCTCTAACCGTGATAAGCTGCGGGCTAAGGCTAGACACACTAAAAGCTTGGCGGATTGGCAAGTGTTTAGAGCAGCCAGGAATGCCTGCGTGAAACATATTCGATCTGCCAAAGCCAACTATTACATCTCCTCTTTAGAGCAGGCCAAAGGTAACCCCCTAAAAATCTGGAAGACCCTTAAGTCTATCGAAGGGCGGCCGGTGGCCCCTCCCCTGCCAACTAAGATAGTCATAAAAGGTACGGTAGTGAAAAACAGTACCCATATCCTTGAAGAATTTAACTCTCACTTTGTTACTGCTGGCCTAGTGTTTGATTCATCCCCATATGCTGCTCGTGTTAATAGCCCGGACGGTACAAACTCCATCGATCCCGAAATGAGCCATCCCTTTCAGCTGCTCCCTCATAACTTCAAAGAAGTGGAAGATTCTCTTATGAACTTAGATACCAAGAAAAGTACAGGGGATGACGGAATTGAACCACTTTTCCTAAAACTTGGGTTCACCTACCATACGACCCCAATCTTACACATTTTCAACCTCTCTATCTCTTCCTCCACAGTACCTTCATGCTGGAAATCAGCTCACATTCTACCTCTATTTAAGTCTGGGGATCCTTGCGATTTAAATAATTATAGACCCATTTCTATCTTGCCCATCCTTTCCAAGGTCTTTGAAAAGCTGGTTTATGCTCAACTAAAGCACCATTTAGAAACCTATTCACTCCTGAATCTAGCCCAATCTGGCTTCCGTTCCAATCACAGTACCATCACTGCCTTCGCTAAAGTAACAGACGATTGGATCACTGCTATGGACTCCAAGAAGTTCATGGGACCTGTCGTCTTAGACCTCAGCAAAGCTTTCGATACCGTAGACCACAGCCTAATCAAAACCAGCCTTGCTAAAATAGGTGCCACCCTGCCAACCATTCAGTGGTTTAGGAGCTACCTTTCCGGAAGGCTGCAAAAAATCAAAGCAGGTGGCCTGTTCTCCTCCCCCCCTATCAATTAGCAGAGGAGTCCCACAAGGCTCCATCTTAGGCCCCATCCTCTTCTCTCTATACATTATTAACCTCGACAGTCATATATCTAACTCCAAATTGCACTTCTTTGCTGACGACACAGTCCTCTACACATCCAATGCCTCACTGAGTAAGGTTAGGGACATCCTCCAAGCTGACTTTGCTGTACTTGAATCCAATCTCATTAACGCCAAACTCCTCTTAAATGCTAAGAAAACTAAAGCTATGATCTCCCCCCCCCCAGTTCTCTGCCCCCCGCTCTCGCCACCCTGCAGAAAGACTTTATAGTTACCTCCTTAGGCGAGCCCTTGGAAGTCACCGATAAATTTAAATACCTTGGTTTCTGGCTACACAGCAGGCTCGCCTTCTCTGAACACCTTGACGACCTATGTAAAAGACTAAAAATCAGGTTAGGCTTCCTTTACCGCAACAGGTTCCTATTCCCACCCAAGATCGGGACTAGGCTTGTTCATGCCACATTCCTACCATTATTAGACTACAGGGACATTATCTACAACTCTGCTACCTCCTCAAAACTTAAACTGGACAGTCTCTACCATTGAGCACTGTGCTTCATTACGAACTCCCCATATAGGACACCTCACTGTGACCTCTACTCAGCTGTAGGTTGGACGTCCCTTACAACTAGACGCATTCTCCATGTCAGCATCTGGACTCTAAAGCTTCTCCTTAACAAGCTACCGAACTATCTAACCTCTATCATCCATACCTGCTGTAGTACCTATGCACTCAGAAAATCAGATTTTATCTTCCTGGACATCCCCAAAACCCGCACCATCTTCGGTAAACGTGCTATCTCCACTGCCTTCCCAGTCATCTGGAACAGGCTCCAATCCTCTCTGAAACTGGCTAGGCTAGTCTCTGTTAGTCTCTTTAAAAAGTTAATTTCTGAAAAAATAAAAGACGTCTGTAACTGTCAGTAAAACTGTTTTCTTCTATGACTGTATATGTCTTTGACAGCCTAAGGTCTATATGGATTGAAGCTGCACTCTTTTGCTTGAGCATGATGACCCAATCAATATGATTTGTTATAATGCACTGAACAACGCTTGTACACGTGTCTCTCATGTATCTTGCCAGCACTTGAATTTCTGTTGTACGCATTTACTGTATGTTTTCTGTTAGCTTTGTTGTACATGTATACCAGGACCTCCTTGTGAATGAGCTTGCTCAATGGAGTTTTTTCCTGCAATAAACTTGAACTTGAACTACCTGTGTCCTCGGAGTCCTGCTGGAAGGGTTAGTTATGTTCGGGCCACATGGCTGGCCATTGGCTGTCTCCTACAGCTGACTCCCTCAAGCAGACTCCTTCTTGATGCCCTTTGCACTGTGGCCCTTCATGCTCCAGGCCATAGTACTCTGGGCTGCTAGTGAATAGCCTCTTTTGAAGAATGGGTGAAGCTCTGTCCACTCTCCAGTGGAGCCACTCAACTGGCACATAATGATACGGGGTTGGGAAGCTGATGGACCATACTGGTCATGCTGTGGGGATCCTAAGTGGTATCCAGTGGGGAGAAAGAGCTGGTGGACATTCTTCTCGTGACCACTAGGAGCTGTTGGCCAGGTGGGGATCTGAAAATGAATGGCACTGAGTTGCAGTAAAAGGTATTTGTTAAACAGTTCAAGGTTCACACCTTCTGTGGAAGCTCTGTTCACTCTCCAATGGAGAGGCCCAGTTAGCAGAGGGAGAGGTATGGGGCAGAGGAGTTGGCGGACCATCCCAGTCATGTTATCCTTTGTTATCTTTTATTCATTCTAGTCTGTCCTGAAGAGGTTCTTTCATGACATTGAAGTCACCCCTTCTGAAGTCAGGGAGCAGCATTCATTAATCTGGTCTCTATTTTCCCAGGGAGATACTAAATCTTACTGTGGCCTTTTGTCCCCAGTGGCTCTTCTGCCCTTATGTCATTTCTAATACCATTGTTGGACATTGCAATATCTGGGATGGCACCTTCTCTGGTAAGCTCCTGACCTACTAATACAGGAAGCCATGCTGCATAGATCAACAGACTATTGACTTTTTCCACTGCCTGCTACTTGGATATCCCGGTTCATATACAAGAGATTAAATTCTCCCATAATGCCAATGCTACCTGAGCCTGCTGCCTTCCTTATTTCATCACACAGGGCCTTATCCTTTTTGGTTGCTTTACCTGGCGTTATGTAGACTGCCTCTACCCTCCGGTATTTTTCCCCCTTTGTCAAACAGCTGTACCCACAGTGTCTCAACTTCTCAACACCCCTTGTCCCCCTACTGGTCTATCTTTATCCATCCTTGCTGAGTCTCCCAAACAGCATCTTTCCTATCCCCTTCTAAACAAAGCACAGCCTGGGTATGAGATGTACCAGTTATGATTTTGCATGACCCAGGTTTCAGTAAGAGCCAAGACATCAAAACTTTCTGAGGATGTTATGGCCAGAAATGTATCCATCTTGATCCCTATACTTCTAGAATTGTTGTAAAAGAATTTACAAACTCCTTCTGCTCTGCTCTCCTAGTTCCATGACTCTTTCCCCTTTTCTCATCCCCCCCCCTTTACTCCTCCTGTCTCACTTTTTGCCCCTTGGCCTCCGCAGGAACTTCCCTGTGTCTATCATCTTTTATCAGTCTCTTCCATGCTATGTTGAATTTGTCTTGTTTCATCCCATTTTCCTGGTCTCCTTTGCTAGTATTAGGGGAGGGCTGGTAGGCCCTTCCATATGTGCAGCTGAACCCTTTACCAACTTTTCTATAATACTGCCCTTCGCTCTCTTAGTTTAAATTCCTATCTAGAAATGTTTCAATTCTCTACCCCAGTACCCTAGCTCCCTCCTTCCTATGATACAGGCTAATCCTCTTAAACAGTCTCATATCCCTCCATCAAGATCTCCAGTTCCTCAGGAAATGTAAGCCTTTTTCGCTCTACCAACCCTTCAGTCACGTGTTAAACAAGGGATTTTATAACTGTCTTCTCGCTCCTATACATGGCACTTGTAGGAACTCTGAGATGGTTACCATAGCTGCTTCTGCCTCAAGCACCCTACCTAACACCCTGAATTTCTCTCTTTCTGGTCCAAAATCCCCTGAAGCAAGATCATTCATCCCTAGGTGGACATCACATCTGGCTTTCTTTCCCTGTCCCTACCCTACTTACTAAACCTAGAGATGATACTCTCCACTGTTGCTCCAGGGCAGCAATGTACCACTCTCTCCTTAGAGAAGGAAGCACACACTACCTTCTCCACCCCCTAACATTAGAATCCCCTACCACAACCACTCTCCTCCTGTTCCCTCTGTTTTTATCTACCAACTTCCCCCTGGCACACCCATTTTGGACACCTCCAGCATCCCACGTGGATCACTTGTCAAAGTTCCACATAGTGGAAATATAAATTATTAGGATTTGTTTATAGGGTTTTTTTTTTAATTTTGGAAATATTGTTTTAATATAATTTAATTGTATGATGTGTTGTTTTGTATGGGGGACTATTTAAAAAAAACACTTGCTGTTGTATGTTTATTACAATGTATATTGTAACATAGTTGTGTTTGTGTAATTTATGTTATTTTTTTAAATTGAAGAAAACAGGTCCATCTTGAAAAGGGGTCTATGACCCAATGATGAAAACTATCTCTACCTGTATAAAAATAAACTTTTACTACTACTACTACTACTAGTTTGATCCATAGCCCTTCATTCAGAGGATGATTTATTGATTTATTTATTTGAATTTTGATAACTGGGTTAGCGTACTGAGCAAGAATGTCCCTTTTTCAGGGGCGACCTGGGGTAGGTACATAGGGAGGTTCAGAGATAATAAGTAACAGCATAACGTAAGTGTACACAGACACTTTTACAAAAGATCATATTTAAGAAAATCAAATGGTAATGGCAAAAATTAAGTTACAATTTCAATTAAATACAAATAGCAAAAGGGTTGCATCAAAGAACGATACATATACAAGGCACATGAGCATTAGGTACAAATGATAGTGTATAAAGGCACACAAGTAGTATTTACAACTGAGCTGAGCAAGATAATCACAGTGAAACATGAATAGCTCAAAATCACAGCAAAGTATGTGAGGCAATTTGAGAGCAGTGTAGGAAAAGCACCCCGGGAGAGGGTAGGAGTGGAGAGGGTGAGCAAGAGGCTAAGAGTGGAAGACTCAGGAACAAGTGCACAGCTGAGAGGAGGCAAGATGGGATTTAAGAGGATGCTTGAACATTTCTATAGAAGGGCAGGTCAACACATAAGATGGTAAAGAGATCCAGAGAGATGGTCCAGAAATTCGAAGGCACGCCGACCCACCACAAGGCGGGGTTTAGGGATTATGAGAAGTGGTAAGTCAACGGACCTTAAGGACCTAGTCACAGTTTTTCATTGAATAGTGGGCATGAGGCTGTGAGGAGTGAATGTATGAACTAGTTTGAAGGTCAGGCAAAGGGTAGAGAATTGCAGCCTAGCTTCAAAGGAAGGCCAGCCTAGTGAATCAAGGACAGAGCAATGGTGCTCCCTAGCATTAGCGCCAAGGGCAAAGTGAGCAATTCTGTGGTAGGCTTGAAGTGGTTACTAGTTATAACCTGGAGTCCCCACCCCATCTCCACTCTCTACTACCTGCCTTCTCCCCATACACCCTTGCTCATCTCTCATTTCAGCTCTTGTGTGTCTGTTGTGGGTGTGGAACAAGACACAAGTCCATTTTGTGAACAGAACTGCCCATCAAGAGCCAAATTTCAGCCCTTGCAGTGGTTAGTACCATAGCTAGTGCACTGAAAAGACTGCAGAATGGGCAGCTCCCATGTTTCTAGATGAGACCATGGAAGACAATTGCACCATGGTCTCTACAGCTCACCCCACCCCAGGGGCCTGATGGTGCTGACATCCTAACCTGGCTCAAAGGTGTCCTTGCTGCTGTCTACTTCAGTGAGATCAGGAAATGCAAATGTTACCCTAACCTAGATAGATGCCTAACTAAAATTCTGTTTTACTGACTTAATATTACACTCTCTTAACAGTACTTTACAGAAGCTACATAGCCCTGGAATTACCCGTGGCATTGCATTTAGTATTCCCTGTGTTACCCTATCCCAGACAGGACTTGCCACCACTACTGTAATATCTATCTCCGTACTGTTATAACAAACCATGGGTGTAACCCACCTACTGTAGATCCTATCTTTGACCTATGGTATATACCCCTGCAGACACTGTGGTCACCTTTATTCATTATCCTCAGTCTTTCTGGTAGTTTATGTGAGGGATTGCATGGACCTGTGAGAACTAAAAAGTAGAGTATTAGGATTAAATTTGTGTCTAGCATAACCTGCCTCTCAGCTGTCCACAGTTCATTTTACTGACAATACAATAACTGTTCTTAGCACTGTGCAGTCATTTTATTGAAAATAAAATGACTGGTGTGAGTTTTTAAGGACTAAAATGTGTTCAACCCCGGCTTCTGATTGAAAGAGAGGGTCAACATGAAGTATAATTCTAAATAAATGTTCCAAATTAAAAAACGATGAGCTTGGCTTAGAGACTTGAAATGTTGGATCAGCCCTAACTTCACAATACTGAGCTGAGTTAAGACTGAGTTTTTATTTGCTTGATAATGTATTTTGCTCAAAAATGCACATTCCCTACTGATATTATTGCTTTGCAGTTCACTAACCATGTTTCTATTGCTGGCACACCATCTAACAGAACACATCAAAGCAGTTTTCAAAAAACAAATGCTAATTTAATGTTTCAGCAAGCTAGTGGTTAGCCTTCATGTTTTTAATTAAATACAAATGGGGTGGATGGACATGAGGCTACTAAGGGACATGCACCTCCACACTGGCAGACTTGATAGACTACAAGGCCTTCTGCTGGCACCCTTTGGTGTTTCCATGTTTCTAAATGCCTTGTTTATATTCTGTTTCAATTCAATTTATAACAGATGTTTAAGGATACTGAAAGCATCCTAAAATTAAACAAATTTGACCTGACAACAAATGTTAAAAGGTTGTCATACTTAAGTATTAGTTTCACAAAACATTCTAAGTGTATGCAAGTTCAAAGTTTTTAATTGTTTAAGCAAAGAGACGTGTCACCAGGGGTAAGGTTAACTGTCTGGTAATCTTATGCCCTAATGCTTCATGCCACCAGGTGGGTTCATTATTGCTATAAATAAAATGTGTGATTTAAATTATGTTGTACCATTTTGTTTTAGTGGCCTTGTGTTCAGTAGTTCCTCAGACTGATGTTTAGTTCCTCCATAAAAACCTAGACAAATTCACAGCGTAAGACAGCTGATTGGTTGCTCCAGTCTGCCCTTTGCCCTATACATATCCACCAAGATTGAGTTCCCTTATGGTCACTTATTTCCTTAGTACCCTCCTTTCCCCCAGTGACCCCCATAAAACCCAATCTATGTGTCTATCCCACCTCTGCTTGAATCCAGATACCATTTTTGTACAGACCACTTCAATGGGAAATGAATTCCACTTTTCCTCTGCTCTCTCTGTGAAAAGGTATTTTCTCACATCCTTTTTGAATCTCCTCTATATTAGTGTCATTGAATCATCCCTAATGCTTATAGAGATATTATGGGCTATGCACTGAGTTGCGACTGGGGATATGTGATTCTCGCATGCCTGGCCCATGTAGCTACACAACCAGTGGCAGGCATAGAGTGTGTGGTATGCACTACCACATGCACCCATAGGGTGCCTGTCCATGGCCCTTTCTCCAGGTGCGCAGCTAAACGGGGGCAGTTCAAGGGACACAGGCAAGCATCCAATCAGATGCCCATCCTGGGTCCTAATGTGGATCCCCTGCTCTGCATGAGCAGGGGATTCTGAGATGGCATGGGGCTGGTGTTTCTTAAAGTATGAGCGAGTGCCTGAATGGGTGCACCCAGCCTACCCTATGAGCCCAGTGGGCTGAGGCAGCACAGTGGATGGATTTTCTATCCCACTGCAGCCAGCAGGTATCATTGGGGGGGCATGAATAAGATGTGACAGAGTCCATGCTGCCTTATCCTGCGCCCCTCCTTGGCTGGCATTCTGCACCTTTGTGAATGGTATGAAGTGCAGGTACACCCTCAGATACTCCCCCAGACTGGCCCTGCACATAGCTGCATGACAGGCCAAGGATCGGGTGCACAAGGGAAGCATGTCCCTTATGTGCATGTCACAGGGAACATGGACAGCTCAGGAACATAGGGTTGCCTATGTGCTGCAAATTTGGGAGGTGTAGGTGACCCACACCATCGGGAGTAGGCTCCATTGTGAATTATTAATTCATTGGAAAAGTTGAAGACAGGGAATGTCACAGAGCTTTATGGAGTTCCCCAACCTTGCACAAACTTCACCAGCATTTTTATTTTAATTATTACAAATGGTTAAAAAAAGTGCCATGGATATTGTTCCACTCCACAAGGAAAGTAGATAAAGATCATCTGGTAAACTAGAGGCCCATCAGTCTTACCTCCACTGCGGATAAACTAATAGAGATGCTAGTCAAAGAGGATCTAGTGGACTACCCAGTGCCAAAACACAAACTTGAAATGCTGGGTAACATTGGAATACTATTTATTGAATCAAAGCAGCATGCTCTTCAGACTGAAACCAACATTTCACATGGCTGCATATACTTTTACAAGATACCTTGAAAAAGTCACGTGACCACACCAAATGCTGATATCAGTTTGAGGAGTGCGTTGCTTCGATTTTTACTATTTTATTTATTCAATAAATAATATTTCAAAATTTTGTCCAGCAATTCAGGTTTTTATTTTGGTATTGGATAGTTCACTAGGTCCTCTTTGACTAGTGTCTTCATTAGTTTACCTACAGTAGAGGCAAAACTGATGGCAGCCCGCCTAACATTTTGTTTCAATTCTCCTTTGTATCATGGCTCAAGGTTTTTGAGTAGCTGCCTTTTGTAACAACTGACCTAGTGGACTACCTGGAGAGAAACAGGCTCCAGGAGAGTAAGCAGCATAGGATTGTGGCAGGGAGGTCTTGTCAGACCAACCTGACTGCATTCTTTGACTGGTTACCTAGGACAGTGGTTAAGGGACAGGCAGTGGATTTATTCAACTTAGACTTCAACAAGGCATCTAACCTGGTACCACAAAGAAGGTTGTTGAAGAAGTTAGTGGATCTGGGTGCAATGAAGGACCTACTTAGATGTGTGGGTAACTAGTTGGGGGGCAGCAGAGGGTGGTGATAAACAGTGTCACACCAGGGGAGAAGGAGTCACAAATGGGGTGTCACAGGGTTCATTCCTGAGTCAGTTACATCATTGAGCAAGCTCATTTTTCAAGATGGTCCTGGACACATAGGACAAGAATTACTAACAGTACAAACAGTTCAAAATACAACGGGCAGTAATACAGATTGATATAGGATACACGATCATTATAAACTGTACTAAACATATAAGGCCAGTGCAAGATACAACATTTAGTATGCAGCATATGCTGGTAAAAGTCAGAAGGATGCAAAGGGAGGGAGAAAGTAAGGACACAGAGGAGGGCAATGTGGAAGGACAGTGTCCAACGCATAAGGGAGAGGGAAGGGGGCAGACTACATGGATAAGGCCCCCTGGGGGCAACCTCGTGGAAGGAGGGAGGAAAGGGGGGTAGTTAACATGTGGGAATGCCGGCCGACTGGGGGAAAAAGAAGGCCAAAGACAATCCAAAAGTTAGGGGACTGCCCAGACAGAGGGTAACACTTAGTGGAAGCAGTCACATGCCGTTTTCAGGCTTTTGTAGAAAAAGCTGTCTGAATATATAGGGACTAGGCAGGAGGGAGAGCTGAAGTACTTTCTGCATGTTATTCCAGAGTGCTGGTAAGAAGGAGCTAATAGCAGTAGAGCCAAGACGTGTCCTTGTCTGTGGTATCATAAGAAGGAATAGAGAGGAGTGCCTTAGTCCGTAGGCACATTGTGAACGTTCAAACAGGTCACAAATATAGGGTGGTAGTTTATTAGACATAGCTCAGTAAAGCCATATGAGGGCATTTATTTGCCTCCTTAGGGGGAGGGACAGCCAGTCTAGTGCTTGGTACAACACGCAGTGGTGAGTCTGCAAAGGCAAACTAAGAACAAATCTCAATGCACGATGGTAGAGAGTATCAAGTTTACAGAGTGCATCCTTTGGGCAATGACTGTAAAGGAAGTCGGCGCAGTCAATCAGTGGAAGGAAAGTTGTTTGAACCAACCGCTTTCTAGCTTCCAGGGTGAGAAGGCGTCTTATACAGAAGAAAACATTGAGGTGTTGCCTTAGCTCTTTTACCAACTCATTTAGATGAGCACCAAAGTTGAATTTATTATCCAGCCAGACTCCCAGGTATTTAAATTGATCCACTAGTTCTAACTGTTCGCCAAGGAGGGTGGTAATCTGTGGAGTACCAGGTGTCCCCCTATTTAGGGAGGAGGGTGGAGAGATGATCATGGCTTTTGTTTTTTTGGCATTTAATAAGAGCTTAAGGTTCAATAGATTGTGTTGGAGGATGATAAAGTCCTGCTGCAGCTCCTACACAAGAGAAGGAATACAGGAGAAGATGTGTCTCTTTGCAGATGACATTATGCTCTCTGGCAGGATAGACAGCAAAGTGGGAGCAAGGAAGTTACAGAGGGACCTGCAAAGGATTAAGAGATGGTCTAAAATTTGGCAGTTGAGTTTCAGTGCCTAAAAGTGCAAGGTGAAACACACACAGAGTAAGAAGACTACCTCAAACAACCTGGCCAATGCAGTACTTCCTAAAGCGAGGCAACTAGAATGCTGGGGTGTATTAGGGAGGAGTTTTGACAGTAGGAGGAAAGAGCTAATACTGCCTCTATATAGAGCATTGGTGAGGGGAAGCTTCATCTAGAATACTGTACCCAGTTCTGGAGACCCCTCCTGAGGAAAAACAGAGGCAGGCTGGAGGCAATGAAACAAGAATATGATTCAGAGCTAACAGAGCAGATCCTATAAGGAACAGCTAAGGACACTGAACATGTACTCACTGGAGACCATAAGGCAGAGGGGTGGCATGATAGAGACCTTCAAGCTCCTGAAAGTAATAAATATGGTAAACTATGAGGAGCTATTAAACAGAAATAGCTGGCCAATAAAAGGGGTCTTGAATGAAGCTGGAAGGTGGAGATTCAGGAGGGATGGGAGGAAATTCTACTTCCCAGAGAGTGTGGTTGTCATGGAACAGCCTATCAACTGAGGTGGTAGAAGTAATAAGATAAATGGGTTCAAACATGGCTGGGACAGAGTAAGGGTTCTGATAATTATGCAGGGGTGGTCAGTATGGTAAGGAAGAAGGGAGCAAAGATGACAGTGAAAGCCCTGTCTAAACAGTAGTTCATGGGATATGGTAGGGTGACAAAGTAGGGCAGATTGGTTGGACAAATGGTCTTTTTCTGCTTACAATGTCAATGTTTCTATGATTACCATTGTAGGACACCTAGATCCCTTTAAAGAAGCAGTAGACAGATGGGTCTCTTATGTGGAATGGTTTGAACAATTGTTTGCAGACAGTATAATCATTGACTATCCATGTGTTGTCACATTGCTGAATGTAATTAGTTGGAAAGCCTCTGGGCCCCTACCCTATCTGGTGAACCCCGAAAAACAAAGTGGTAAATGTTATGAGGTAATAGTGCAAGTCCTTCAAAAATCCATTTCTCTCCTAAACCATTAATTGGTGAAGAAGATTTCCACTTCCACAAGAGGGACCGAGAGGGAAACACCTGCTCGCTTAGTAGTAGTACTAAATAAATTAGCAGTACAGCATGAATTGGAGATCTCATTAAATAAAATCCTGACAGAAAGATTAATCTGTAGTTTGCAGAGTGAAGCTATGCAAAGAGATTTATTATCTGAAGTTTGCCTACTTTTTTGGGCTGTAGATGTACTAATTTCTACAGAAACAGTAGATTTTGAGTCCCTGCAATGGTATTTCAGAAAGTGCATGTAGCTAAATCTTCAGGGGTATTTCATCGGTAGGTGCCCCAGTACTGGGTTCTGTGTACAAAACTGGACCAAAGAGGGAAGGATTGTTGGGCTCATGAGTTAAAAAGATGCAGGGTGTAAAGACTGTTCATATAGAAAAGGCATGTGGAGCAAAAGGCAAGGAACCCAGTGGCACCCAGGATAACATGATGAGGCCAAAGGTGAGATCAGTTCCCCATAGTTGTCGGAAATGGAGGATCAGTTTATTCAAGTGAGTCAAAGTTCCAGCAAAAATGAATGGGAATCAGCACTACTGTACATGTTGTTCTCAAAGACCAGATTTGGGAATGAAATCTGGGAGGCACTTACCATTGAGGGCACTCCACTAAAAGTGGTGTTAGATACCAGGGCTGCTGGATGTCTTACATCACATAGCCAGTATTCTCAGTTATGACACATAATGCTCTAAAAGACACTCACATGATGTTACCAACCTACTGTATACCAGTGAAAAATATTAACCTCATGGAGTAGTGTTAGTGAAGGTGAAACTCAAGTTGTCACTTTGACTCGCAGTGTGGAGGAAGGAGACTACCCACCACTTGTTGGACACTTGTGGACTGAACAATTTCACTTAGACTGGCCATGAATAAAGGCTGTGCCTGGCAGTAATTTCATCCTCAATATTTTCCTGGACCAGAATGTGAAGGACTTCAACAATGAGCTAGGAAACATGCAGGGCATGAGAGTGAAGCTATCTCCACCACCTGATGCCATGCAAGAATTACTGTATGCAAGGAACAGGTAGTACCATATGTTCTTATGTCACTGGCAGAGGCTGATCTAGACCAGTTGTCAAGGTGGTAGTTCTGTCACCCCCAATAAACAGATAATGCCTATTGGGCCTATCGTAAGAAGGATGGCACCTACAGCAATTTCACAGTCACTATTAACCCAGTGTTGAAGGCAGAGCAAAACTGTTCTTCTGTGTATAAAATATTTGTTTGTGTAATTATCTGGTGAAAAACTGTTAACAAACCGAGCCTGCCAAATGTTTACAAATGAAAGTGGAACCAGATTCCAGGCATGTTGTAACACTCTTGGCTCAAAAATGATTGTTTTGCTACAGTTTATTGCTGTTTGAGATTACTGTACATGTGCACATGCCTTGTTTCAGTAAGCCATGACCCAACCTTTGTCCAGCCTCCCTGGAGTACAGTGCTACCATGAAAACATCACAGTAACAAGTCAATAAATTTCAACAGTTATGGGCTTATGGCCTACATTTTTATAAAGAAAAAGGTGACTTCTTCAAGAAATTACTTCAAGATCTGAGGCACATTATTCATCCCTCAGAATTACGTACATCACTAGGCAAAGATGTAGAAATAATAGAAGTCCCACTTCCAGAAAACATAGAAACAGAGAAACATAGTCAATGATGGCAGAAAAAGACCGGAGGTCCATCCAGTCGGCACAAGTTCCTTATAATCCTTAGAATCTACTGTTCCTGCAGGACACTAACTCTCCTTGTCCTCTCTCTATTCTCCTCCTTGGTCCTGTCGCCCCCGGTAACCACTATTCCTTTCATTATGTCCCAGCCCTGCCTGAATCCCCTGACTGTTTTCACACCCACCACTTCAGCTGACAGACTGTTCCAAGGTTCCACCACCCTTTCCGTAAAGTAGTACTTTCTCACATCTCTCCTGAACCTACCTCCTGTTAATTTCCATTTGTGCCCATGTGATCACAAATTGGTATTCAGGCTAAATAGTTCCCCACAGTTCACTTTGTTAATTCCTTTAAAGGAACTTGAAGGTCTTTATCAAATCTTTCCTCTGCCTTCTAGTCCCCAGTGAGTGCATATTTAGTGCCTTGAGGCACTTCTCATGAGTGTCTCATGAGGAGAAGAGGAGTAAGATGGTGGCCACACTGGGCTGCTGCTGGCAAGCACTCTGAATAGAGCCTCAAAATCATCCTAAAACCTTTTAATCCATTTTCAGGAGAGTTTTAATGTGGTTGTGCTGTGACACTGGATACTATTTTACTGGCTGGTGTCCAAAATTTTATTTTCAACAACTTCTGGTCGAGTGGGTAGAGCGAGGTGTAGGGCATTAGTTTTAGGTAGGGACAGGTAAGTGAGCTAGGTGAGGAGCCAGCTTTTTTGTTTCTAGTTAGAGCATGAGTGCTATTTTGGGTGTGAGATTTCAGGAGGGCAAAAAGACTGAAGGAACCGAGTGAGCAGCTAAGGTTTCCAGCCAGGACTTGTATGACTGTGCCGGCTGGATGATCTACTGCTACTACTGCCGGGAGTTAATCTTTAGGTTGGCTCTTTCTGGGGGCATTTGAGGATTTCCTCCATCTTCTACTCCATCAAAGGACTGTTGGTAGTTTTCAGGACTGTGTCCTTGGGACTGTATCTCGAGCTGTTGCCACTACAGAAGGAGCACGTGGCGTTGCCTACATGGCTCCGTCTGAGTCCAGAATCCTGTACAGTTGCTCTGCCTACTTGTGAACATCCCCCAGTGTGCAGTGTTGGTGAAGAAACACAGTGGCTTGAGTCTTTGTTGGGACTCTCTCGATGCCACCGGTCTTGGCAGGGTGTTCCCCATTTGGATATATGTCTTTCGGATTATCAGCACTGGTGAGAGAAGCACTGAGGGGTGTGTTTGAATACTGGCCCAGTGAGTTCATTCCTGATTTCTCAAACTGTGGTTCTTGTGACAGTGTGTGCTCCAGCTTTAGTGAGAGTTTTGCTGAGTCTGAGCTAAACTGAAAGCCTGGCCCTTTTGTTAGACCTCCTCTGTTTTAATTCTTCAGCCTGGCGGTTTTCCTGATAACATCCTGGGAGTGAGTTATCTCAAGGCTCCCACCTGTAGTGCTTTGCAGCTCGATGAGAGTGAGCTGCGGGGTCAGATACTCCAGGAGTCTTCTGCCACACACTAAACAGCATTGGATTTTAAATTACATTGTTGCCATTAAACGCTGGACCGTGCCCTGGAAAGGGGTGTCATACATCTATTTTTTATAGCACTTAAATAATCTCCTGAATAACAAACACTGTTGGCCTATAAAAATAAAAAAAACAAAAAACATTTTTAGTGTGAGAGGTGGCCTGAAGGGTTTGGTTTTAGTTTTGAGGGTATTGTGGGGTGGTTCTGATGAGGTGGGAAATTTCTGTTGATTTGGGTTAGGGTGTGTATGTTGTGTGTGTGTGTGTGTGTGTGTGTGTGTGTGTGTGTGTGTGTGTGTAGTTTTGTTTTGTATTAAGGTGAATGTGTAGGATGTGTGTTATTTTAATTTTCGAGTCGGGCCAAGAGTAATTAATGGTGTTTTAAAGAGTAGGGCACAGAGTTTTGGGCTGCATCGGGATGTACTGGAGCCTTGGCCCCTCACGTCTAGCATACGCTGCTGCACAGCTGCTTGACTTGAGTCCCTTTTCCAACCTCCCAGTGTCAGCTACTGCAGCATGGCGCTGCAGGAAGGTCAGTATCACAAGGGTATGTGCAGGTCGGCACTGGCAGGGTGCAGCTGGTGCAGCGAAGGTGAGTGGGATCAAGGTGATTGGGTGTAGGAGATGCCCTGGGATTAGACAGAGCCTAGAGAGAGGCCAGACATGTTTGCTGTCTGTCCCCAGAGTTTCCACCAGACCGAGTAGGCAGATAACCGGGGGGCCGGCAGCGCCTACCAATCTCATTTCGGACCGTGTTATACAATGCAAGGTCAACGAGGAACAAGACTGCAATTATGGCAGACTTGATTTCCTTGGTTGACCTGACTTGCATTATGGAGACCTGGTTGGGTGGCAATGCCAGGCCAGTCTGGAGGCGACTATCCCCTTTGGGTTCTCCATAGTACACTGCCCAAGGAGGGAATTCAGGGGTGGGGGGGTGGCCATCTGTTTTAGATCTGACTTGGGCTTCACAGTGCACCCACTGGTATAGACCAGGTTTTTTCAGTGTGTGGCAGTGCGTGGAGGTCCAGGTATGGGTTGCAGGATTCTCCTCATTTACCACTCTCCAGGATCGGGGGCAGATTTCCTGCAGAAGGTCGCGAACTTCGTCATCGGCAATGTGTTGGAGTCCCCCAGATGTTTAATTCTGGGGGACTTCATTGCCAGGGTCAATGATGAATCCTCGCAATTTGGTTATGACCTCCACCAGTTGAAGTCATCACTGGGCCTGACACAAGTCATTACTTCTGTGACCCATCACCATGGCCACATGCTTGACCTGGTCTTCTCGCTGGGGCTTGAGGTTGTTAACCTCAAGACTGATCAGGTCATTTGGGCTGATCATTGCACTGTGATGTTCTTGTCTGGGGCTCCTCCTGGAAGTCACTCCCCTGTTGAGATAGTCAGCTACCGCCCTTTAAGGGGATTGTCCCTAGAAGGACTCCTGGCGGTGGCTGACCTATCTAGTGTAGATGCTGCATGTGCGGTTGGCTTGGGCGAGGCAGTGGCTGCCTATAATAGGGTAGTCTCCGAGGTGCTTGATGCCATTGCACCAGTCTGTATACAACCCAGATCCTCTCACTTGAGATCCCCCTGGTTCGATTGGGATCTCAAGGCGATGAAGATCAAGGGTCAGACATTGGAGCGTTGCTGGAATAAGACCTGCTCAGAGGGGGACAAACTGGCCTTGCATGCTCACTATCATGAGCACCAAGGGGCAATCAACCATAAGAAGGCAGAGTTCCTGTCCAAGGAGGCTGTTGCAGGAAAAAGTAGACCATCTAGACTATTTCAGACTGTGGACAGATTGTTACACCCTGTCTATCTACAGCCAAAAAAAGCTTTTTCAAACACAATGTGTGAGGGGTTTGCTCTGTATTTCTCTGACAGGGTGTCTTCCATCCAGCTGGGGTATTCCATCAGTGAGACAAGCTTTGTCTCACAGTGATTGGCGTGGAAGGAGCAGAGGCACTCCATCAGTCTGGAATGAGTTTAAACTGGTGGAGGTGGCTGGAGTCATTGAGGTGATCTCAAAGCTAAAGCACACTTATTGTGAACTGGACATGGCCTCAACTCATTTCTTGATGAGATGTGTCAGGTCCATTGGCCCAGTGCTCACTAAGATTGCCCAGTGCTCAATGTCTGAGGAAATCTTTCCGGCTGCCTTAAAAGAGACTCTGGTGAGACCCGTCGTGAAAAAGCCATCTCTCCACCCGGATGTCCTGGCAAATTGCCATCCTGTCTCCAAACTGCCATTTTTGGGCAAGTTCATCGAGAAAGTAGTGGCGCAACAGCTCAAAGAATGCCTCATGTCCTTTGACATCTATGAGCCATTCCAGTCTGGTTTCAGGGCTACGCACAGCACCAAAACGGCATTAGTCAGGATACATATTGACCTCCTCCGCTAGAGATAGAGGAGACAGGTAAGTTCTTCTTCTCCTCGATCTCTCTTCAGCCTTTGATACTGTGGAGCACATCATGCTCCTTGATCGCCTTCAAGAGTGTTGTGGACTCACTGGTACTATCATCAACTGGCTTGATGCCTATATCTTTGGTAGGGAGCAGCAGTGGTGATGGGGAATTTCTCCTCTGTCATGTGGAGTACCTCAGGGTACGATCTTGTCGCCAATGTTATTCGCAGTGTACATGCCGGCCCTGAGACAGCTAATTAGACAATACAGTGTGGGGTTTCATTGCTACGCAGATGATACCCAGCTGTATTTGTCTTTTGCCCCAGGAACACAAGATGCCATGGAAGTGATTAACAACTGCCTGGCTGAGATCAACAACTGGATGTCCTCGAGTTGGTTGTGACTGAACCCAGACAAGGTGGAGATACTGGTGATTGAGCTGGGTTGCGGGTGTGGTGGGAGTGCCTCTGGAGTGGGTACTGGATTATTTCTGGGAACCACACCGTTGATGGCCTCCCCTAGGATGCAGGATCTTGGCGTTGTTCTGGACAGCAGATTGACACCTGAAGCTCAGATGTCATCTGTGGTCAAAAGTATTTTTTACCACTTGAGGAACCTCACCAGGATTAAGCCTCTAGTTCTGCCCAAAAACCTGCCATCATTGGTGCATGCCACTGTAATTTTGAGGCTGGATTACTGCAATGCTCTTTACTTTGGGGTCACTGGAAGGACCCTAGGCCGACAGCAGCTGGTGCAGAATGCAGCATCTAGGTTGCTGACAGACCTGGTGAGGTCCAGTCATGTGATCCCAGTCCTGCAGGCCCTGAATTGGCTGCCTGTCAGGTGGAGGTTCCTCTTCAAGGTGGGCTTGCTCACCTATAAGGCCCTATACAGGCTGATCTCCTAACACCTGTCTCCTTGGCCCGTTCCCCCCACTCCTCAACTCAAGGCCTCCTTGATGTTCCCAGGGTCAGGCTTTAAACATCTGGCAACCATGCTTTCAGTGTTGCTGAGCCTACCCTGTGGAACCCTCTACCAGCTGCCATCAGGGAGGTCCCAACTGCTGAGTTGTTTAAAAGGGACTAAAGGCCCATCTTTTTTGTTTGACCTTCCCTGACAAGGGTGACTAACCTGTATTTTATCAAACTTTTTAGTCATGCTGAGACCTATTTATATATTTATTTTAGTTCTTATTGTATGTCGTGTTGTAGTTACCCTGCCTTTTATTGTAAGGTCCCCAGAGCCTCAGGGATTGGGCGCTGGATAAATAACATTTGTTTTGCCTTGCCTTGCTCCTCATAGAATCTGCCCTGTTGGCCCTAAATCATTTTTGTTACTCTGTGCTGCACTGTCTCCAACCTATCCTTATCCTTTCTGAGGTGAGGACTCCAGAACTGGGTGTAGTACTCTAGGTGAGGCCTCAACAGGGATCTGTAGAGAGGAAGTATTACCTCTTTTATGCTGCTATCAGTACACCTCCTGATACATCCCAGCATCCTGTTAGCCTTGTTATAGGCCATGTTGCACTGACTGTTTGCTTTGATGCAGTTATGTTTTTTCTGGGTCTTCTTAGCTACTGTGCTACATTCCATCATGACTTAGCAACTGTGCTAA
Source organism: Neoceratodus forsteri (assembly GCA_016271365.2). Taxonomy (NCBI): domain Eukaryota; kingdom Metazoa; phylum Chordata; order Ceratodontiformes; family Ceratodontidae; genus Neoceratodus; species Neoceratodus forsteri. The sequence continues at coordinate 1,721,442,675 of CM057449.1, read as the reverse complement.
ATTCTCGGCATGACATCTTGGTGGTGAAACAGCAGTGACCTGCAGCAAGGTGTTCTATAGTACTTTCCTGAAGGCAAAGGCATTGTTGGTTTCCACAGATGTTTCTATCACTTTGCTCTAGTGTTGCCTTTGAAACTGATGCATAATACTTTGCCACATGTGTTAGAACTGTTATTTGCCATGTGTCCCCAAATGGTGAAGAAAAGACTATAGCACTTGCCACTCATCAGCATTTGGAAGCTCCATTCTTACTTATATAGCAAGAAGTTTATCCTTCTGACTGTTCATCGATCCTTAACCACCATATGATTTCCTAGTGCCACACGTGGTTCCCAAAACCCAAAAAATAAATATTTTGTTCTAAATATGGCATTCCTTCATTTGCTGTCATGCAGTGCAATGTTGCATCATGTTGCTTTCTACGCCTTTCTACAACATCCAGTATCTTATTTATTTATTTATTTATTTATTTATTGAGGATTCAGAAAGTACCTTTGAGTCAAAGACTCCTTTTCAAAGGTTCCACGTCAATACAGGTAAAACATGGTACAGAGCAATGCAGAGATGGAACACAAGCATTCACTCATGGTACAAGAAATATGGTAAATTGATTAACATTTAGATAGATAGCAGATTTATGCATGAGACTAAAGAACAGAATACATACTAAAGCTCCAAAGGAGCTAGTTCTGAGATTTTTAGTTTGGGGGGGGGTAGCCAGACAGAAGCCTTAGTCAAAGGATCGAGGGGCAGGTCAAGGGTCCATTTTCCCAGAAGTATGAGCTTTCAGTGAGCAAGAAATGTCTTCTCTGAAATATCAGAATGTGGATCACATCCTTCAATTCAAAAAAGTTTGCAAAGAGACTAGAAAAACGCCAGATGTGGAATTCAGAATCTACCCTATATCAACATAAACTAAGATCATTAAATATTTTGACTGGTCAACATGGACGTAATCATGAGGGCAATCCATCCTGAAGAAGTGATCTGAGGATCATAAAACATTGGGGTCTTAAGTTAAAGGTGACCAGATGTACCAATAAATGTTTCACTGGATTGATTTTGAGAAGCAAAGTCATATTTAATTCTTGAACAACCTTTTTAAAAGAAAATGGAGCACATCACATCCACTCTGCCTCTAACCTTCACCAATGGGTTGGTCAAATGTTTCAAGCAAACACAGAAACAAGTGATTGGAGCTACAGAGGCTGGCTTGACTCTTCAGCAAGAGGTGCTGCTGAGGTTTAATTACACAGCTGCTGAGAGCACAGAGTGACAAGCCTTGAAAGCAGTAGGTGGCAAATGATGTCCTATATTAAACTACGGGGCAGAGATTTAGAGCTTCACCTTTATTTAGCCATTTGAAAAATGGTGACTGGAAAAGGCACACTGAGCTGAGGTTCATTTCCAGGTATGACCCAAGGGAAAGGAATAGGGGATAGAAACTACAAAGCACAGACACAGTTTGCAGTTACAATAAAATGCTGTCAGAGAACACAATTAATACGGCGGTAAGTGCAAAGTGAGAAAACAAGGCAAGAGCAACAAACCGGGTGTTTCAGCTATACTTACAAGACATATGAAGCAGTTGCAAGGGGAACAATCAGCAAGAAGGAAAACAGGAGTGTTAGGAGGTGAGAAGGAGTTTCAGCTGATACCTAAGGGAATGAAGGGAAGCAGTGAAGCAGAGGGAAGAGGAGTGCTGGTTCCAAAGTCATGGGAGATAATATGAAAAGGCTAATTACCCAGCAGAAGAGAAGGGATGGGGAATGGTAAAGGTGCAAGGATCCCTGGAGAGGAGGGAACAGAAGGCAGAGGAGATGAGGGAGAGGAGTGATGAGAGGTAGGAGAGAAGAAACCCAAACCAGTATTTGGAAATGAATGAGGCACAGTGGATCTGTTGACATGAAGGTAGAGAAAGAATGGATAAGGAGTAAACTGAGTGATGAAGAGTACAAGAGAGGCTCTGCTGGTGGCAAAGCAATGGAAAGAGTTGCAGAGGGTATCCAGTCTGGCCTGGGAGGTGGAGGGGGCAGTGCCATAGACCACTTCTGCATAGTCAAAGACCAGGAGCACCATTTTGGTGACAAACTAACAGTGGACCTGCACAGACAGACAATCTTTATTGCAGTACAAGGCACCAAGTTTGGAGCCTTTCTTGGCATGGATGGCATCGAAGTGGGCAGAGAAGTCAAACTTGCTGTCTAGCCACACACCAGGGTACTTAAAGGATTTAACCACTTCAAGAGGGTTGCCATTGAAGGTGGAGAAGATGGACAGGCAAGGTTAGGAGTTTTGCCAACTTCTGACTGGTGCCAAAGGTCATGGAGAAGGGTTCTTTTTTGTGCTGACCCAGAGCTGGTTTAATTGGAGCCTGCACAGGACATTGTGGAAGTCCATGTGGAGCAGACCTTCCATGGCTAAAGTGGAGGGACTGGGGTGGTAGATGACTGTGTCATCTGCATGCATATGAATATGCAAGTTGGCACAGACCAAAGAGAGATCATTAAGGAAGATGGAGAAGAGAATGGGACCAAGGATTGAGCCCTTTGGGACCCCCCCACTTGGATAAGAAGTGGAGGTGACAGGGTGCTACCAGCCTGCACTGATGGTACACAGCCTGTGAGGTAAGAACTGAACCAGTCAATCACAGGGGCTGAGAGACCAGCAGAACTTGACTTATCCAGGAGAAGTGGGTGGACACCGAGTCAAAGGTCTTGGCAAGATCAATGAAGGTGGCAGTTGTCATGAGCCCCTGATCCATCCCTGAGAAGACAGAATCACTTACACGCAACAGGAAGGAGAAGGTGGAGGGATGCTTTCAGTAGTCAGACTGGAAGGGAGAGAGGAGATTGGTGGAGGATAGGACATTGGAGAGTCTGGTGTAGACAAGCTTCTCTTGTAACTTAGCAGGAGACGTAAAGAGGGAGATTGGACAAAAGTTACCCAGGGTAAAATGATCCCCTCCTTTGTAGAGCAGAAGAAATTTGGCCAGCTTCCAGGACTGAGGGACAGCACTGAAGGGGAATGAGAGGATGTGTAGGTGAGTCAGAGGAAATGCTATGGTAGGAGTTGAGCTATAGAGCACTTTAGGATCCAGCTAATCAGGGCTGGATTTGCACAGGCTGAGAAAGAGTAAAGGTCATTCCGTGTTTCCTGGGGAGTAACAGAGGGGAAAAGGAAACCCTGGGAGGGGACGGGGGAGAGGGAACATTAGGTGGAGCGGTGGAGGCCAGAGAGTGAGTGAAAGGGAGAGCAGAGGTGGTAAAAAAACAGGAGGAGTTAGACACAGGTGAAACATTTACCAGAAAGACAGGAGGAGTGGATAGGATAGGAGACTCAAAGAGGAAGGGATTATCTCCCAGAACTTTGATGAGGCAGTAGCAATCAGGCAAACAATTTTTTTTTTTCTCAAGCACCCATCCCCGGAGGCTCTAGATGCTGAACAATAACATACTAATTTAAAATCAACAAGGTTGTTCTGAAGGTTAGCCTTGAAATATTGCAATTTCCCAGCCCTGACAGTCTTTGTGCAGGAGTTTCTGATAGTTATGTATAAGAGGAGGTCAGAAAAGGAGTGAGATCATTTGTAACATGCCCAGGCAAGATCTCGGGACATGCACTGATCAGTGATTTCAGGAGCAATCCAGGGGTGGTGGTGTATTTCCACCCTGGATTTTCTGAGTAGGGCATGCCAGTCAGAGGAGACTTTTGAGTGAAACAGAGGAAGGGCAATGTCAATACCCCCAGCAGAGGGTATTGCTGGCACTGAAGTTCCCTAGCAGGATGAGTTCACCAGCAGAGGAATGAGAGGTGACAGTAGATAGGGAATCTACCAGAAAGGAGGCAGAGGATATTCTAGAAGAGGCATAGAAAACCACAATGAAGATGGGCACAGAGGAGGGGAATGATAGCCTGTGAAAGATAATTTTTTTTTTGTACCTATGAGTACAGCACAGCAGAAAATAGAAATATGTCTGAAAAAAGTTGGGGATTTTATCAAACAGGACGTCCCTCCTGGCATACCAGATAAGAGTCTCCTGCAGGAGCCAGGCTCCTGGGCAGGCCCCATTGACAATGCTGGAGCTAAGAGAAAAGGAACTTATGGTAAGTATGAATACATTTCTTCTTTTTGTAGTGCTCCACATTGTCAATGGGTATTCATAACAACTAGGTTCTAAGAAGCAGTACCCAGGAAAAAACAGGAGGGGGGATATATTATCCCATATGCCAGAAGCAAGTAGAAATATTACTTGTGAACTGCTGCATGCAACATTCTGTGACCAAAAGCTGCATCCCAGTTGTCATGGTTATCCATTGACAATGTGGAGCGTGACAGAAATTTAACAATGTGAATTGCAATTTTTATAGTGTCTATAAATGTATATATATGTAGTGTCTACATATGTATTGTGATTTGCTATGACTCTGTCAATCATTAAACTTAAAAAAAAAAGATTCTGCTAATCTATGGAAATACTCCTTATGCCACCACCTCAGAGTCTCCTGTTGTTTTTGAACTGCAAGTGCGTACCTGGCTTGAACGTTTCTGACCTAACATCCATCATGTGGCTAGAAACTAGGCATCTCTAGTAGGTGTCTGCCTCTGCAAAACAAATTACACCTTTTTGCTGTTAGCACTCTAGTGTGGGCTTATGGCAGGGGAGGAAAGTTGTTGCCAGGTATAATTTAGAAGACTAGTTCACAGCAATACATTGTATGGTAGCAGGACAGACTTGTATTTATATGCTGTTTCTGTCCTTATTCTTTTAGATCAATTGCTTTTACTGGGTCACTAAAACAATTGGAAAGGGCCAAGTGACTGATATTGAATACATGGACTTTGAAGGCCTTTGACTCTATGCCGCATGGGAGATTGATCAGAAAACTGGAGGAGCTGGTGGCAGGTGAAAGACTGTCTGCATAGACAGCCAGCTGGCTGATAGACAGGCAAAGGAGGGTGGGGGTGCTCATGGTTTCTAGGGAATCACCAGTGAGGTCCTGCAGGGCTTGGTGTTTGGATCTGATATTATTTAATATCTTCATTAACAACACTGGAGAAAATATAAAGGGCAAGCTTTGCCTGTTCATGGATGACGCCAAGCTCTGTGAGAGGGTGGATACAGCAGAAGGGATACAGGACCTAAAGGAAGATCTGGCTAAGCTCGAGAAGTAGTACATGATATGGCAACTTGAGCTCAGTGTGAAGAAGTGCAAGGTCATGAACTTCGTAGACGAGAACGTGAGGTTGGAGTATAGCATGAATGGGATCCTGGTAACCAAACCTGAGGGGAAAAAAAAGACCTGGGGGTGATGATCACTACTGACCTGAAGCACTCCTCATGCTGCAAGAAGGCAGTGGCAAAAGCAAACAGAATGCTGGGCTCAATGCCAGGGAGATGAGTAGCAGGAAGGAGGAACTCATATTGTCATTATACAGATTGCAACTGCAGTCATGCCTATAGGATAGTGTACAGTACTGATGTCCTTTCCTAAAGAAGGCCATTAACCTCCTAGAGGTTGTCCATAGGAATGTGACTAAGATGCTTAAAGGTCAGCAGGGCAGGATATACGAGGAGAGGCTAGAGGACCTAAACATGTACTCCCTGGAGGAGAAAAGGGAGAGGAGGGAAATGACTGAGACTTTTAAGAACATGAATGGCATTAACAAGGTCAGCAAGGAGAACATCTTTAGTCTCAGTGGCAATACAGCTATGAGGGGTCATTGCCTTAAGCTGGAGGAGGGGGGTCAAAAGAGAGCTCAGGAGGCATTTTTATCATGGAGAGGGTGGTTGCAAGGTGGAATGACCTCCCTGAGGAGGTGGTCTCACTGGATACCATGGAGGGCATCAAGAAGGGGTGGGACAGGGTAAAGGGTAAGGTCAGGGTCAAAAGGGGAGTGGGCAGAATGGGGGAGTACCAGTTGGAGAGAGGGGACAGAGTCCTTAATTTCCGCTTGTAACCTGCAATGCAAGCAGACTTGATAGATCACTAGGCCTTCTTCTACTGGCACTTTTCATATGTTCTTATGTATGTTTCTATGTTTCAGTTGTTTAAAGAATGGGTTCCGTTTCCTATGTGCTGGAAATAGAAGATACAGTAAGTCAGTCTCACTGGTGGTGTAGCACTGCTCAACAGAGGAGTCTAACTGGTATATCCATTATTAGGTCTCTTGGTCTTGATCTCAACATACTTGTGATGCAAGATGCTTGATGTCCATCCTCTGGTGGAGTCATGTCTGTTATCTCAACAAGACATTGTCCTATCCTGTCCTACCAACATTCCTGCTTCTCTTCCAGACCCTGTTCCAGTAAGTGCATCTGAAATGAATCCTGTTTTTTCCAGAATTGGTACACTAAGATCTTTTCCTCGGTATCCTGTTCATGTCTGAAAATCAGTGATCAGACTGGACTTGTAAGGTTTATTTCTTTAGTGAGCCCACCAAATTGGGGCAGAATAAGCCTTGGCTCATTCAGAGTTTGAAGTTTGAAGCCTTTGCAGTTCTCTTGTGTGGTCTCCCTAATATTTGGATCTTTGAGCAGATAAAACACCATCCATTAAACATTAGGCCTCTTCTTTTAGTTTTTTTTTTTGTCTGATAAAACACAATCCTGGAGAGTAGAACCATGTGTGTTATATGTTCTAGGAAAAATCATCTCAAAATATTATTCTTGAAACATGTAATATATGTATCTGATTTAGTTTACCCTTACAGCACAATAAAGCAAAACTAACAGATATGCAAGCAGGAAGACAAAAACGGGTGTGCACTGTGCGGAGATAATAGCACAATGAGAGGCATAGTTAGGCATGAGGCCACATGCGGGTGCCTTCAGCACCTGGAGGTGTGTATCTCAGCACAATGCACACTCCATTATAAATAATTGTGTTTATAAAATGAGTTTACAGAACTTTTAATATAAATTTTGAAAAAGTTAAAATGTTACATTTAAAATTTTTAAATAAATGGCCCGTCAGCACAGCAGTTGGATTTCTGTCTGTGACGCCAGTCACCCGGGTCTGGGAATGGACCCAGGTCACTGGAGGGCCGGCCAGGGGGAGAAGGTTGGAGCATCAAACAACAGCTCGCCTTCTCCGGGGGGGGAGGTTGGGGGCATGGTCCATCGTGTGCTGACTCCTGGCGGAGGCCAGGGTACAGCAGCACGTCAGCACCCTGGGTTTGACTGTCCTTGGATGTAGGTCAGATGATCAAAAAGTTCTGAGCCAGACATAGGGGGAGGATGTTGCAGACATCAGCGCTTGTGCCTGACATCAGGGCAATTGCAACGTCCATGAGAAAACAGGAAAATGCCCTCCAGAGTTGGGAAGATGGAGTGTCAAGCCAGGTCCCGATCTGCCGCTGCCTGCCCAGCTGTCTCGGGGGGCCCAACAAGTCTTGAAGGTTCGGGGGTTGGCCCATCCTGAACCCATGTTGGGGGTAAACCACAGCAAGATGGGGGAACCAGAGCAGTCAGGTAAGGTGGTGGTAGAGACAGGCTTAATTGGCACCTCCTGACAGTGCGACTCTAGAACGCGGGGGAAGATAAACTGCAATTGAAAAAAAAAATTTTTAAAGAAATAATTTAAAAACAGATAAAATAGTCCCTTCGCCTAGGTTGTCAATAGGGAATGCTGCCATAACCTTCCTATGTGCATGTGTGTGTGTTAAGATGCTCTGTATATGCTGTAGTAGTATTAATAATGCCAATTTGTATTTAGCACAGTAAAAGAAAAATGTTAACAATAAGTAATGATTCCCAGGAATGGCTTGCTTGTAGAGGGCTGGCAACATAGCCTTGAGGTTAGAGTAATGTGCTGTGAATGAACTCAGTACCTCCAGCAGGAATTCTCACAATCTCCACCACTTGCATACTGTATAACTTTGAGCAAGCCACCTAGCCATCCCAGTGCTCCTGGGCTGCCCATGGAAACAGACACTTTGCCTACTTGTCCATACCCAGTCACCAAAGAATTACAAAATAAAGCCCCTTTAAAAAATTATCATGTTTGCTGGTTGTTTGCCATTTATGTGTTGGTGAGTGTGGACATGACCACAGTTAAAGTGTTTTTCACATACTGCATCAGGCAGTCTTGTGGATGTGTTTTTTGTGACTAGTGCAGCCAAGATTTGCTAAGTCGTTTCTAATACTGAGGGGGTGAGTGAGAGTGTGCTGTGGTAGGAATGAAAGCGCTAGTGGGTTGGTGTGTGCTGCTGTGTACTTGAGTTTATGCAGAGAGAGTAAGGCAAGAAGACAGAGGTCAGGAGAGTCAGAGTCTGCATTGCAGCATCTGGGGGCCCATAGAGGTAGATCGAGAGAGTGTAAGCACAGAGAGCCAGAGCAAAGTAACCTGCTACAGCCTTTGACTGTGAAGTGATGCCGTGATGAGGTAGTCTTAATCGGTGTTGCACAATCGAGTCTCCTTTATGCCACCCAGCTCTGCTGCTGCTACTTATTTATTTATTTAGTTAGTTTTTGTTTACTTATCCTACCCTCAGAAGAATATAGTTTTCTTCGTATTTGCATGAAAATGCTGAATGATTTATGAGCCATGTGAAGAAGGACCATTACTTTTCATTTGCATTTTTAAATAGAAGGGTTTAAGAGAAAGTGGACCAGGGGAATGGATGGGTGGCCAGTTAGAAAGAAATGAGGAAACTGCCCAAATTTGGATATTTAGTTTAAAAATCCTACTTAAATGAGGTTGGTTACTTGTTTCACAAACTGGTACAATTGCTGAAATCGACATTCTTTTTCCATAGTGCAGCTGTGCTACTGGAGTAGCCAGGAAGATGCCAAGTGGGTGAACAGAGCAGAGTAAGGGATTTGGGGGCTTGCAGGAAACAGCACCTGAAATGGAGGTAGCAAAATCTAGGAAAGAAACTAAGGAACAAATGCAACATAAGTGAAGTGTGGACTAAAGAAATATGACAACATCTGTATACAGTTTTTGAAATATGTTGAATTATGCTTAATTTGCTTATGCAGTTACAGATCTCTGGTTATAACAAAAAATGGCTGCTGTTTTTATTTTGAAATTTTGAAGACTGGCACAGGGTCCACCTGAGAACAGAAGTAGGAGGTTGTTCAGGAAGGAGGTTTGGTTTTATCTTCTGCTTTAACTCAAATATTTGAATAGTTTTGTACTTGAAATTAGTTCTGTATGTTAAAAATTATTACTTTGAGTTAGAACTGTTACTTGGGCTGTGATATTGTAAATATTCGGGCTTGTGTGCTGGGTATGGGAAAACTTGTTTTGCAGTGATAATTAGAGTGAAATTTAAATGTGATGTTATTACAAGAATCATCTTGTCTTTCATTGTCCACCTGAGAACAGAAGTAGGAGGTTGTTCAGGAAAGAGGTTTGGTTTTATCTGCTGTTTTAACTGAAATATTTGAATAGTTTTGTACTTGAAATTAGTTCTGTGTGTTAAAAATTACTACTTTGAGTTAGAACTGTTACTTGGGCTGTGATATTGTAACTATTGGAGCTTGTGTGCTGGGTATGGGAACACTTGTTTGGCAGTGATAATTAGAGTGAAATTTAAATGTGATGTTTGCCTGCTGGTGGTAGAGCCCTCCCACCCTGTTTTGTAGGCTTTCTTAAATACTGAAAAGCCACTGGGGGTTGGGATTTAAGGGCTGTGCATTTCTGTTTGTGACTGAAATTTGAAGCAACAGGAACTGGTGGGCCTGTGGCATCATACGGTACCTGATGTCTGCATACACACACTGTTAGTGGGACTGGACACACACTGGACTGTATGTGTTTGTGAGACATGGGAACTTTATTGATGGGGTTGAAATTGGGTTCGTAAATAACTGCAGTCAGTATTGAGAGAGACTGTATTCCAGGGGGAAGGGACTGAGAAAAGGGGTGTGTGCCATTATGAACAGAGAGGGACAAACAGAGTGGCCACATTCCACCATGGCAGGCATCTTCGGAAGGGTTGTAGGCTGCACAGGCTGTGGGATGGCAATAATTCTCAATTGGGCCTGGAGAGAGGGAGGCTGCCCACTCTGTAGACAGCTATCTTGTATCAGGAGTGAAGTATATTGGTTAAGGAGTAGGCTGGGGGAGTTGGGGGGGTGTCCAAGGATAAGGGGTGTGAATATGGGCGGCAGAAGGGTGTGGCTGATGGGAGGCTGGGGCAACACTCAGAAATTACAGAATGTTATGTTACAGCAAGCAGAGTGGAGGGGGAAGAGTCAGGAGGGGCTGTTGTGGGGAAGCCTAGAAGAGCAGACAGTGAGAAGGAAGGGGCTGTTGTGGGGAAGCCTAAAAGAGCAGACTGTGGGAAGGGAGCTCCTAAGGAGAACAGGGCAAGAGGGGAGGATGAGGGGCAGTTTAGGGGGCAGTCGGGGGAAACTCAGGTTACTTGATGGAGGCTGGCATAGAGTGTTACAATAAATTTGAGCTACTAAGCAACCTAGAGGGGGAGGAAGGGGTTGGTGGAAATGAGGAAACTGATACAGAGGCCGGGGGGAGGGAGTCAGATACCCATAGGGCATCACAGACCGGCAATGGAAAGGATAGAAATAGTCCCAGAGGGAGAAGGGGAAACATAAATGTTAAGCAGATAGGGGAGATGCAACATATTGCAGACATGAGGGAGGAGAGCACAACTGGAGAGAAACTGGGAGACAAGGAGGCAGGGGAGGGGCCCCCCTCCAGCAGGGGGGTCTGTACCAAGGATGGGGCCCTAGGTAAAGGGGACTCTCAGAGGGCCTCTGGAGATAGGGGTACTATTACAAGGGGGGAGGATGGCAGTGTGGTGGCAGGGGAAACCATCAGGGCCAGGATAAATGGTTCAGATAAGAGAGGTTAAAGGGGACACCTATTCAGGGGGGGTCTGAGTTAAGTGGGGAAAATAACAAGGGAGGCAGAAAGGGAAGGGTGACAAGGAGGTCTCTAATAAGGCAGGAAGACTCCCATGGAATTGAGATCATGAATAAAGGGGGGATGGGGGGTTGAGAGCGCATAGTGGAGGTAACCATAAGGACAATGGCGGTGTTAAGGTTCTGTTACTGGGAGACTCGATGATTAGGGCTTTCCAGTGGGAGGGACAGGGGGGTGGATGCCATGGCCAGGTGAAGATAGTGAGTATCTCTGGGCTGACAGTGCACAGAGCAAAGTTCATAATTATTACAAACTGGTTGAGGATTGTGGAGAAACCGGATTTCCTGGTGCATTTGGGAACTAACGATCTAGAGGGAAATAGCGTTTTGGAGATCCAAGCAAGGTTCCAAGAATTTGCCAGAGTCTGTCAGAATAATGGATGCAACATTTCCTTTTCGGAGATATTGCCAGTACCAAAGGCCTCAGTGGAGAAAAAAATGAAGATCACAGAGGTTAATGATTGGCTCAGGAAGTGGGGTGAAGAGAGTGGGTTGGGGGTGTTAGAGAACTGGAAAGGAGTTTGGGAGGATAAGGGACTGTATGCAAGGACAGGCTTCATCTTGCCCCGTTAGGGAAGGAAGTCCTTAAAGAGGGGGTGGCTGACTACATTCAAGAAAGGTGGGGTTTAAACTTGTGAGGGGAGGGATAAGGAGGGCTGACAGAAGCCCTCTCCTCCAGATGAGGGAGTAGCCTTCAAACCTAAGGGGAGGAGGGAAACAGACTGGGGAGGAGGTTTCAGGAGGAGCAGAGGAGGATCGAAATATAAGGAACCTGGGTGGGGTTCAACAAAGGGGATCAGGGATAAGGGGTGGGGGTAGTGTTAGTAAATGCCAGGAGCTTGAGAAGCAAGTTGCCAGAGTTCAAGCCATGCTGTTCGGGGAGGGTGGATGTGGTGGCGGTCACAGAAACGTGGGCCAACAAAAACCATGACTGGGACCTAAACGTGCGGGAGTACACTATGCTTAGGAAGGATAGAAAGGAGGGCAGAGGGGGTGGAGTAGCTATGTTCATTAGAGATGACATAGAAATTGCTAGGCTAGAAGAGGCAGAGGGAAACATGGAGGCCTTATGGGTCACCTTACGAACCCCGGCAGGAGGTAAGGTCAAGCTGGGTGTAGTACATAGGCCCCCCGGGATGGGTGATGTTCTGGAGGATGGATTGCTGGACAACATTATTGCCCAGTGTGAACCAAAAGGGGAAGGAGTGGTGTTGATGGGGGACCTTAATTTGCCAGGTACAAACTGGGGAACCATGTCCTCTAAGGTGGCCAAGGAGCAGAGGCTGCTGGAAGGCTTCCAGGATGTGTTCTTAACACAGCATGTGATAGCGCCCACAAGGGAGGGGCATGTCCTGCACATGGTTCTGGCAGATGGGGATCTGTAAGGGACCTGGTTGTAGAGGATCCCTGACTGGGAGTGACCACAATACTGTCTGGTTTCAAATAAGCATGGGGGACATCTAGGACACTGGCAGTGGACTTTAGGGGCGAGACTTTGTGGGCATGGGAAATACTCAAGGATCACTTGAAGGATTACATCAATGACAAATGTGGAAAAGAGATGGGAGGTCATAAAATGGGGAATTCTGAGGCAGTCAGGACCTGCACTAAGGTGAAAGCGTAAGGAGCAAGGTCACATAAACCATGCTGGTGGTCCAGTGAGGTTCAGGTAGCGGTCAGAGAAAAGAAGGCGGCCTACAAAAATATAAAACAACAAGAGGGGATAGGGAAAAGGAAATGTACCATCTTGCATCTAGAAAAGTCACCTGCATGGTGAGGGGGGCAAAGTCCAGTAAAGAGCAACGGCTGGCACAGGGGATACATGGAGGGGAAAAGGGGTTCTTCCAGTACATTGGGGAGTGGAGAAAAACTAAGAGCCATCTCGGCTGATTGAGATCAGAAGGAGGGTGGGTGGAAGTGGCGAGGGACCAGGCAGAGGTATTAAACAAGTACTTTGCCTCTGTGTTCACTAGGGAGGGGGATGGGATATCTACAAAGCAAGGCACAATGGGGATAGAAGTGGTGGTCAGTAGGATCAGGGGAGCAACAGAAATGGAGCAAGAGGGAGGGAGAGGTACCCCAGGAGTGTCACATCAGGATAAGGATAAAAAGGCCAGTAAGGTGGAGGGGACGGATGATGCTATCTCCACCGAAAGTTTGTGGTTAGCCCTCAAGGCCATAAAGAAAGATAAATATCCTGGGCCAGATGGCATTCATCCGAGAGTACTATTGGAATTGGCGGACATACTGGCTGCACCCCTGGCGGAGCTCTTCAACAGGTCGCTTGAGACAGGGAGGGTACCTAGGGATTGGCGAGAGGCACATGTGGTGCCAATCCATAAAGGGGGGTTGAGGGAAGTACCAGGTAACTATAGACCCATCAGTTTGACCTCGGTGGTGGGAAAATCAATGGAGAGTATACTAAAGGAACGATTGGGGGTATACTTGGAGGAGGTGGGAGGTCTGGATAGTTGGCAACATGGGACTGTGCCAGATAGATCATGTCAAACCAATCTTGTGGAGTTCTATGAATGGGTAACATCAGAACTGGACAGGGAAAAGCCTGTGGATGTATTATTCTTGGACTTCAGCAAGGCGTGTGACTCGTCCCCCACAATGGTCTGGTGGAGAAACTGACGGGGTTGGGAGTAGGCCTTTTGATGGTCAGATGGATTGAAAACTGGCTAGCTGGATGCACCCAGAGAGTAGTGGTCAGTGGGGAGCTCTCAAACCCTAGAGAGGTCAATAGGAGGGTACCGCAGGGCATGGCCCTGGGTCTGATCCTGTTTAATACATACATATTGGACATCAGGGAGGGTATAGGGTGTGAAATGAGTCTCTTCGCTGATGACTCCAAGATGGGAACAGTAGCTGAGGGTGAAGAGGGGAGGTTGGCACTGCAAGGGGACCTGGACACCCTGGAAAGCTGGGCTCACACATGGAAATTAAATTTCAATATCACCAAGTGCAAGGTGCTACTTCTCGGGTGGGGAAACCCTAAACACAGGTAAACCCTGGGAGGGGAGGCGCTGGAGGCTTCAATAGGGGAAAAAGACCTAGGGGTCATGGTGGATGCATGTATGAATAACTCTGAGCAGTGCAGGAGAGCGGCTAGCAAGGCAAACAGGATGTTGGGATGCATCGTAAGGGGGATCACCTCTAGGAGCAGGGAAGTGATTCTGCCACTGTACAATGGACTGGTTAGACCTCACCATGAGTACTGTGTATAGTACTGGAGACCACACTTGAAGAGGGACATACAGCTCCTGGAGAGGGTACAGAGGAGGGCAACTAAGATGATACGAGGACTAGGGGATTTGACATATGAGGACAGACTTGAGGAGCTCTGCCTGTTTTCATTGGAGGAGAGGAGAGACGGGGGGACATGATTGAGGTCTTCAAGTACCTCAAGGGAATAAATAGGGTAAACATGGAGGGGATCTTTAGACTAAAGCAGGGATGTATCACCAGAGGGCATGGTTTGAAGTTGGAAGGTGGAAGGGTGAGGGGGGGGAAAAGGAGGAGATTTTTCACTGAGAGGGTGGTGGACCTTTGGAATGCTCTGCCTGGCGAACTGGTTCAGAGATCCACAGTGGAGGGCTTCAAGAGAGGGTGGGACAGACACAGAAAGCGGATGTATCAGATGATGGCCTGGCCCGGGGGGGGGTGGGGATGGATGATAGGGGTTTCTGGAACACAAGGGGGGGAGGGCCACGGCACCCAACTAGGGATCTGAGGTTCGAGTACACTCGATAGACCGTAAGGCCTAATCTGCTGGCAATTAGTATGTTAGTATGTTAGATTTCTTTGATGTTCATTGTCCTGGATAGCAGAACATGTTTTTACTGTGTATTGTGCTTGTACGATGCAAGGATCCTGATCAATTAGGATACAGGATTTTCTTACACATTTTATAAAATTATAAAGTTAAATATCAATAATTCTGGCCATGAAATCATGGGTATAGAAAAATTAACACCATTCATACCATGGTGTACAAGTTTGTTTTCAAGGGACACCATTTTCCCCTGTATCGTACAATATGATTTTCGAACTCATCTTGAATGTAACAAAATGCAAATGAGTCAAACATGTTGCTGCAGTCTTTCTTCCTTATGTTATACAGCACTGGGGTGTACAACTCTGGTGCAAACAGGATTATCTATGAAACTGGGTGGGGACAACCAAAGGGCATGTAAACTGATGCACATATTTTTTCCTAGCTACCTACCAGCTTCAAACAGAAATATACCAGAACACACAGTAATTTTAATTTGAACATTAAGCAAAACTGAACATGCCTGGAGAATTATCAGCTTCTAGTTGTTTTGTTGTAATTTTTTCCACAAGAATGCTGTGTATGCTTGGTCCTAGGATAATCATGCCTTTAGCAAAAAAAAAAACAGCTGCTGCAGATGTAAATACCTGGCTCACACATGCTGAAGTGCAGTGTCCCTCTGAAACAAATGCTGGGACATTTGGTGGTATCATATGGTAAAGACTAACCCAAACACCAGTTTCGATGATGCCGGCATCATATCTCCTCAGTACTGGGGTGTAAAACAGCCTGAGCCCTGAACTGTCTATCAATCCTACAGAAAAAACAGAGACATTGGATTCATTTTGCAGAAAGTCTAGAAACATATGACTGAGTTATAATAACATGACTGAAAGTAGCAAAACAAGACGCTGTCATGTAAAATTAGCTTTAACTTCAGCATAGTCTAGCAAGGCATGGAAATTTGCCCAAAGACCAAAATACCCCTGCTGTTGTTCTTTGAGAGACATTGCTGATTTAGGGTCACAGTCACACTGCTTAAAGAAGACAGGAAATTATTTCTAATTAGCAGCTGTTCATAATGTTCCTACTTTTAGAAATTATATTCATACCCCTAAATGATCCATATGTAACTGCATCTAAATAAAAAGCAATGTGAAAAACTGTGTTTTGCATTGATTTGTTCTTATAGGCAGCATTCTGTAACAGTTCTCTTCACAGAACTGGTGCTCTGGAATTTTAACTATGTTATGGTTTGAGCTCAGAACTCTGAACATGGTTCTGATAGGACAATAACTCATGCTTAGCATTCTGAACACAAACCATGACATAGTAAACACTCCAAACTACTGGTTCCATGAAGAGAACTGTAACAGAATGCTGTCCATAAAAAGGGAACTATTAAAAACAGTTTTTGACATCGGTACTTATTCGGTTGCAGTTAAATATAGATCATTTGGAAGTGTAAATTTTGTTTCTCTAAATAGGAACATTACCAACTGCTGCTAATTAGCACACATGTCCTGTCCCCTTTAATGAAACAGAATGAGTTCTAGGAACATGACACCACATAGTCAATAATGGTTCTGGTGTATTTTGTACCCTAATGTTGCATTACTATGTGTTTGAGATATTGTGTAACGACCTGAACTCTTACTTAAACAGCTTAAGTCATATGAGGGGAGACTCAGAGCTCTAAATATGTACTTCCTGGAGAAAAGGATGGGGGGACATGATAGAAACCTTCAAATATCTAAAGAGGATCAACAGGGTACCAGAGGGAAGCATCTTTCATATGAAGGGAAATAGCAGAACAAGGGGCACAGCACGAGACTAAAATGGGGAAAACTTACAGGGAACTTGAGGAAATTCTACTTCACTGAAAGGGTGGTGGAGAGATGGAACAGTCTCCCCCCCAGGAAGTGGTGGGGGTGGCCACGGTTCAGGGATTCAAGAATGCGTGGGATAGGCACATGGGAATTATCAAGCTAGGGTGAAAGGGTGGGACCTGTAGCATGTAGGGTACTTTAAGCATTAGAAAGAGGGATAGGGCAGACTGGATGGGCCACAAGGCCCTTATCTGCTGACAACATCTGTGTATCTACGTACTGTAGTAGCGCCAAAAATAGCAGGCAGAAAATGTTATTTTTCAAAAGGAGTCAGTTGTTGCTTTTTATTTCTGAAGTATTTTCATTTTTTTTTTCTGTATGCACATTAGGTTTTCTACCTGCTAGTATTAGGTGTGATGTAAACAGCAGTACTTTATTTACCTGGAGACGGACACACAATATCTAGTTCTGTTCTACTTCATACCTCATCAGCATTGTGACCTCACTTACTGTGACATCACAAGTCACCAAGCTTGCAGCAGGGGACTGGCTCTTCTTAGTCAGCTGGCATGTCATAGACAGTGAGGACACATGGCTAATGATGTATTAGGAGGAGTAGAACTAGTTATGTCAGCCTCCAGGCAGAGTAGTGATCCAGTCATCACATGTCACACCAATTACTGTCAGATAGAAAAGCTTCTAATTAGCAAAAAGGAAAAGAAAACAAAATACTTTGATATAAGAAATTCTAGTCAGAGTCAGAGACCGGCCCACCAAGGTTCCAGGAAATTTCTAGGGGATCCCCCTTCTGTTAAGTAACCATCCACCTTCTAAACTCTGAAATATTTGCATTTATCACCTGTTTTCCAATTAAATAGGGTATTTTAGGCACTGCAAGTGAACATAAGATGCAAACACAGAGCTAGTGTTTTAAACATTTTTTTTTCTATTATCTGTTTTTGCCAGAGCTTGGTGGGCGGCTATGGCCCTTCCTCAAAAGGACTCATCCTCTGGCCCCACACATCCCTGCTCAGCCAACCCCTGGTAGTTCCCCCACAGCAGAGCCAAGGAGGAGAGTGCAGGCTTTCTCTCCCCACCGAACACATATCCAGAAGCTGGGGGTGGCACAGGGTCGCGGGGCCATCCTGGACCCCACCAGCTCCTTTTTCCTCTTTTTCTCCTGTCCCTTCTCCCCTACCAATGTACAGACATTGGTACATGCCTCCCGACCCATACTACCCTTCGGCTACTGCCAGAGGGCAGTCAATGAGCGGGAAGACAGTCCTCCCTCCCCCCAAGACAGGAGAACAGTCCTCCAGATGCTCTATCCTTTCTCGCCCCAGCCGACGCCCGGAAGCCTGGGCTCATTCCCAAACCCGGGTTGCCAATGTGGTGTGGGTGTAGCAACCAGCGCCTCAGCCTCCAGCACCACCGGGTCAGCGTGTTTTAAATTTAAGGGGAATACCGATATGAGTGTGTCACCCTGGGCATCTCTATTGATTTTGGAGGTGGGCCCTTGTATCCACTTTCCAGATGCACCCCCTCTCCCCGGTTCCCTAGTTCAACCCTGGTTCTAGTTCACAACTTTTGAAAGATGATATTAATTTTATCAGTGCAGTATCTTTTTAAAGAGCTACAGTATTAGCATAAAAAAGCATTCAGAAAATTAAATTTTTTTAAAGTAGGTTGCTGTTGATTTTTATTTCTGAAGTAATTTTCTTTTTCCCTTTGCTCCTTACAAGGTTTTCTATCTTAGAGTACTAGGTGTGATATGAAAAGCAGCACTCAGCCTGGAGGCTGAGATAATATTCAGATCAGGTAATTTGTTTTAGCATTGGAATTAACCACAGATAAGGGAGTAAGTAAGGGACATGTAGGAAGTACCCCACATATGAAAAACTCTACTGTACATATAAGGTAGGCCTTTTTGGTACCTGTCTAAGGGTACTAGGCAGACAGAGGAAAGCAAGTTATTAACAGTGGTCTAGGGATTATCATAGGATCAGTATGGAGATGAGGTACAGTGAGGAAGTAGACAGTTATGGGAACTGTGAGGTGCTCTTCTCCAGGGTTATACTCTGGAGGAGGGAGCACTACCCCATCTGCAGGACCACTGCAGAGCTCCATGCTCAGCTAGTAGCAGAAAGAGACAAGTTATCTTAGTTTTGGCACTGGCTCAGCTGGGGTCCTTAACCCACACCCCCACTGTCCAAGAAGCTGACTGGCATAGGGCCTGGAGGATGGTGGGGAATGGGATGGGGTAGGGTGGCAGCAGCAGCCACAAGAGGCTCAACCAACATCACACGATCCAGACAGAAAATCACTTTACACCACTGAAGGAGGCTCAGGTTCCTGACTCTATTGGGGGGACTCTGAGTTGGTCTAGGGAAATGGGAAGGATGACTTAATGGCACCCTGAGGGATGAGCAGCAGGAAGTCATCAAGGACAGCCATAGTGATTGGGGACTCAATGATTAGGGGATTAGACATGGTGATGGGCAGGGGAAAAGGGAAGTGGTATGGTCAGATACCTTGCTGGTGCAATAATTCTTACAGATAGGATAGGTAGGATGTTGGAGAAGGGGGAGCTTGGTGTACTGGTACACTTGAGTACCAATGATCTGGCAAGCCAGCCTGTGGAGGCAGTGAAGCAGAACTTTAAGAGGCTGGGGGCAGATTGAAGGTGCACTTGGCTAGTCTGGCCTTTTCCAAGGTCCTCCTTGTGTGGAATAGTGGGAAAGGAAGGAAGGAAGGAAGGAAGGAAGGAAGGAAGGAAGGAAGGAAGGAAGGAAGGAAGGAAGGAACTGAAAAGTTTAATGGGTGATTGATGGTATGGTGTCAGGAGGAGGGGTGCCACATTACAGGAGACTGAGGGCTTCAAGGACAAGATTCCCTTCAAAGATGATGGACTTATGCAATGTACATGCTGCCCCTGGATGAGCTCATTAGATGTTACAGTTTGGGTTTTCACTGCTATGCAGACAACACCCAACTGTCATTTGTCCCCGGAACAAATGGCGCTGTTGAAGTGCTGACTGCAGCTGGTGCACAACGTGGCTGCTAGGTTGCTGTTGGGCCTACTTAGGTCTTGCCATGTAACCCTGGTCCTGTGAGATCTGCATTGGCTGTCTATTAGGTAAAGGATCATCTTCAAGGTGGGTTTTCTCACCTACAAGGCCCTATACAGCTCTGCCCTGGCTACCCGTCTGACCTCCTTGCACCTGCCATCCCGGTACACTTCCTCCATTCTCCCACTGAGTGCATCCTAGTGGTTCAGAGGGAAAGGCTGAAAACCTCAAGTGATTGTGCATTCGAGGTTGCTGGCCTGGCCCTCTGGAACTTGCTTTTGAAATCTTTGAGGGCAACCCCTTCAGTGGAGGCATTTAAAGTGGGCCTGAAGACCTACCTTTTTAAAAAAACCTTTTCAGCAGATTTTAGCGGACTTTCAGATGACTTTATTTGTTAATTTATTATGTAAATTACACAGTTGTATGTTGTCTGCTTACCCTGTTTTACTACTTGTAAGGCACCCAAAGCCTCCAGGATTGGGCACCATATAAATAAAATTTTGCTTACTTACTTACTTACTTGATGAGGGAGGGGGCAGTGCCCTGGGGCAGAAGTTTGAAATCTACATTGGACAAGTAAACTGACTGCAGGAGAGATGGAGGTTAGTGGAGCCACTGAGAAGGGAGAGTGATTGGGAAACCTAGCTAGGGCCCCCCTGAACAGGGGACTAGTAGCAGCAAGGTGGATAACAGTAAGGTTGAAGTTCAAATTAGGTTAGGAGAAGGGGCCAATTAAAATAGACTGAAAAGCCTACATTCAGCATGAAAAATAAAAAAATTAAGGATATTAGGGAACAATAAGGGAGTAGGAATAGGAAAATGCAAGAAGGTATCAGGAAAAAGATGGAAAGGCATCTGCCTTAATGCCAGGAATCTAGGAAATAAAATTAGTGAGCTCCAGGCAATGGTGGCAAACACTGAGATGGACCTAGTGGCCATCTCAGAAACTTGGGCCATAGATAATAATTAATGACTAGGACCTGGCAGTCCTAGGCTAAACCATGTTTTGACAGGCTAGAGGAGAAGGTAAAGGAGGAGGCAGAGCCCTGTATGTCAGGGAACGCATAGAGGCAGTGGAGGATGGAAACATCAGGAGAGGTAATGGGGAAACAGAGTCAGTGTGGGCTCAGCTCAGGTGGCCTCAGGCAAGAAACTATGGATGAGGTGAACTATAGACCTCCAGAACAGGAGGATGAGAGATAATGAACTAGGGGTAGAACTAGAAGGGGGAGGCAAAGAGGGATGAAGTGGCGTTGAGAGGTCTAAACCTGTCAGACATTGACTGGGTCACTCCAGTGATCAGGAGCTCCAGAAGTCAGGCCCAGCTGAATAAATTGCAGGACTGCCTACTGGTGCAGCTGGTTAAGAAACCCACAAGGCAGGCTGCCATTCTCAATGTGGTGCATACCAACTCGGAAGTGGCTGGAGAAGTGAGGGTAAGGGAGCTCTAGGGTCCAGCAATCATAACTCTATATGGTCCAACCTGCCCTTGGGACAAGTAAGCCGTCATCAAAGGCTGAAGTCCTAGATTTCAGAAAAGTAGACTTCAACCAGATGAGCGAGCTAGTCCAAGACAATATAGTTGGAATGAACAGCATCAAGAATGTGTAGAAAAGATGTGGGGGCAATCAAGTGAGGCCATTCATGAGGCAACAAAGTCTTGTATATGAATAATATTCAAAAGAAACAGGCACAAGAGACCATTACGGTTCTCTGAAATGGTCAGGAAAGCAGTGAGAGCCAAACAGAAGGCCTTCACCGAGTACAAGGAAAAACAAGGAGAGGAAGATTGTGAAGAGCACCAAATGAGAACATGGGAAATGAAGAGGGTGGTCAGAGAAGCAAAGGCAGACATGCTGTATCGCTGCATACTGTGGAGGTGTCAAAGGAGGGAGAAAAACAATGTTAAGATATATTAGTGAAAAACAGAACGGAGGAGGAATTGTTAGGCTAACTGAGGGAGGTATGGGAATTGAGGAGGATGGGCAGAAAGCAGATATTCTCAATGAATACTTTTGTTCTGTATTCACAAGGTAAGACAAAGGGTCTCTGCTATAGAGTGACATTAAGGCACCTGTAAAGGGATCCCTTAGAAGAGGCAGCAAGTATTTACTAATGAAATGGTTTATAAAGTGCCAACATCCCTAAAGATTGACAAGGCCCTAGCAGCAGGTGGGATGCATTCATGGGTGCTCAAGGAATTAGCAACAGAACTAACTGAACTCTTTGTAGGATTAAGGCAAGCGTAGTTCCAAAACACTGAAGAGAAGCAGACATAGTTTCTCAGTGTAAGGCGGGGACAAGAACAAATGGAGAACTACAGACCTGTCAGTCTTTCCTCTATTGTGGGTAAACTGATGGAGACACTAGTCAAAGAGGACCTTGTGGATTACCTGCAGAGCAATGGACTGCAAGACTGTAAGCAGCAGGGGTTCATGGGAGGGAGGGAGGTATTGTCAGACCAACCTAACAGTATTCTTTGACTGGGTAATGAGGGTAGTGGAGAAGGGCATTGCTGTGGATTTACTCTTCTTTAATTTCAGCAAGGCCTTTTACTCAGTACTTCACAGAAGGCTGCTGAAGAAGCTAGATCTGAGTGCAGCAAAGGACACAGTTAGATGGGTGAGAAACTGGTTGGAAGAAAGACAGCAGAGGGTTGTGGTTTACAGAATCAAATCAGAAGAGAGGAGGGTCACCAGTGGGGTGCCACAATTGGTCCTGGGTCCAGTCCTTTTCAATGTGTTCATCAGCGACATAGGAGAAGGACTCCAGGGCAAGATGTATCTCTGCAGATGACACTAAACTCTGTGGCAGGGTAGACAGTGAGCATGGGGTTAGGGAGATGCAGAGAGACTTGCAAATGCTAGAGAGGTGGTCAAAGGGGTTCACCCACATTGGTGCACCAACAACCTGCACTCCATAAAAAAGGACATAGGTAAAAGGGCAACATGAAGGTGAATGCCATGCAGTTGGTTGCCCCTCAGCCAGACTGCACATGGTAACTGCATGATTTTCTGCAGGTGGATACAACCCCCGCACCGTCATCACAGAGGACTGCACACCCCGCACCCTGCCTACTATATATATGTATATCTATATATACACACACACATATATATATATATATGTAACCCCCCTGCAAATGAGGGTTCCCAAAAGACTTCCAGGAGCTTGCTTGAATGCTCCAAGCCTGAATGGTGTTTGGCTAGTTTCATTTATCAGTGAGTGTTTTAGAGCCTCTGGTACTGTCTCTTTAAGAGCTGTCTGCTTGCAGACATAATTAGTTTGTATGGGGGAACTGTGTGCTTCTCTGTTTGAGTACCACTCAGCTGCTGCCAATTCACTCCATTTTGCAGTCACTAGGAGTGCAAAGGGAACCTATCTGAAAGATGTAACTGTTTGCCAGAAATCATTTACAGTAATAATGAAATTACAGTTTGTCTAACCTGCTTTCTTTGCAGTCAGAACTGTGTCTGCCTAGTTCCCCATTCTGGTTTTGAACTGCTGAACTGGACCAATCAGTGGGGTAAGCTAGCTCTAAAATGGTGCCTTGGACGAATCAGAACTTGGACTCATAATCTGAGCCAGCCACAAGAGGATTGTATGGGCAGTGACTCTGGGAGATGTAGTTTAGACTTGCGCTTTTTGGACCAACAGCAGCAGTCTATTGTGACAGCCAATCCAGTCAAGAACTGGGAGGAACTCAAAGGAAGTGCCCGGTTTTGTCTGTTGGAGTTTCAGTTTAGCTCTGGCAGTGAAGGGGAAAGAAACCCTGTGCTCCTTCAGTGCACAATTTCAGTCAAAAAACGTGTGTAAGGCCCAGAGTTCCGGTCTGCAGCTTGTGTAACTGCTTGTTAGGACTGAATCCGTCCTGTGAAAAGAATCAAAGGATCTCTGAAGAGTAGAAACCAGGCTCACCCTGTAGAAGACTGGAGAAATTGTTGAATTGCACTCGGTCTGTCAGGAACTGAATCTACTTATGTGTTCTCGGGTATTGTGTGGTGCGATCGGGATAGAGAAGCAGCCTGCCTGGTATAGTACTTTCTTTTACCATATAAATGTGTGAAGAGTCTCGTGGAGCTCAAGAGTAGCCCTGCTGACGTTGAAGGACCATCTTTTTGGAGGTCGTGAGTACCAATTCAGGGTCGCTCCTGTTGAATTGCCACATTAAATCCAAATGGAATCACTGTACTGCTGACTGTTTAAACTAATTTTCTTTTCACTGTGTGAAAGGGCCCCTACCAGCTGCCACGGTTGGACTAGCCACTAGGGCTTGGGTACCCAGGGACAGTAACTGGTAGGGATAGGCTCCGTGCACAGAGCCATAGGTAGATAGTAAAGTGATAAGCTAATTAACCTGATTTCCCTGTCCTTGTTATATCCCCCTAAATAAATCAGAGCTGCTTGTTTCAGCAAAGTTATACTGCCTGAGGTATTTGTCTATGTTAAAGTACTGTACTGTGATTGTTGCACTGTATCTTATTTCACAGGAGGTCCAGTGCGGAACTAGTCCTGGGGGCAAGTGTATACTGTGAAGGTAATTCTGATATATTGTGTGGGCCACTAGTGGGAAGAAAGGGGTTGCAGTGTCCCAGAGGGCTGTGACCAAGTAAGTTTAACTATTGCAAACCCTGACCTCTGGGTGGAGGCACCCCATTGGATCCAGGCCCCTCAACCTGTTAGTGGCAAATCAGGCAGAGGTAGTAGCCCTGGGATAGCGCCATCTAGGGGTTACATCTTGAGGCTCACAGCTGGGATTGTGTGTCCTCTAGTGGCCATATTCGAACCACTGTTAAGAAAAAAATGGGTACCCGACAGAAGTGGCTGTGCACCAGCTGGTGGAGTGGTGTACTGGGGAGGAGATTGACCCCCAAAATGCTATGCTTATCCTGGACATCCCCCTGGGTATCAATACGGACACTGTACAGGGAGTACTTTCCAAGGTGGAAGGTTTACAAAACCCTGTGGTGGTGGGTCGGCATGCTAATCTGCTCACCCACACTTTCCTGGCCCTAGTAGAGTTTAAGGATCCCATAGATAGCTCCAAAGTGCCACAGACCATTACCCCAGAGGAGCCCTCACTGCCTGGAGGTGATAACTAAGTACAGTAAAGACCGGTGGGGAATGAGCCCCCACCACTGTCTGAAACATTTGAGGAGAAATTTGCTAAATGGTTGCTGGGGGAAGGGAAAACTGTGGAGGACTTGAAGAAACTATTCTTGCCACCTGGGGGTGTTCCTCCCCCAACACCCTCTCCCGCTCCAGTACCCGTAATGGTGGCTGAACCAATGCAGACTCCTATTTCTGCACCTGCCATTAGTCACGACTCTTACCGAAGGTTGAGGATCTTCTCTGGTACCCTCCCCACCCCCCAAGGGGAGGATGACTGGGAGACCTGGATAGACTATGTTGCCCTCCAAGTGCTAGAATGGCAATGCTCGGAAGCCGAAAAGCGAAAGAGGGTTAGTGAGAGCCTCAGAGGTCCTGCCCTGGCTACCATCCGTGCTAAGCAGGGCCAGTAACCCTGAAGTGACTGCACAGGCCTATCTTGAGGCCTTGGAGAATGTGTATGGGGCCCAGATTCTGATGAGGATCTATGGTGGAGAGTAAGAAATGCACAACAGTACCAAGGGAGTTGTTGTCTGTGTATGTATCTCGGCTGGAAAAATTGTTGCAAGAATGCCTCAGAAAGGGTAGTTTGCCAGCGATTGAACTGGACCGAACCAGGCTGGACAGGATCCTTAAGTCTGCCCACTTCTCAGAACTGCTGTTGCTTCAGTTACACCTGGCAAATCGACTGGAATCCCCACCCTCCTATGATGAGTTAATGAGAGAAATTCGAGGAGTTGAGAAAAGGCGACCTCGGGAGGGACCTGCACCAATAGCTGCGGCTACGACCCGAGTGACTGAGAGTGGCCCATCAAGTGAAGTTCAGGGGCAGAGGTTGGCAGTCAATGAGTGCTCTGACAAGGAAAAAGATATGCCACAATGGGGCGAACTGTTGAGAGAGATCCAGGAATTCAAAAACAGTCCCTTTATGAAGGCCACGCCTGCAAGTATGGGCCCTGACCTATATCCGACTGCATCTGCTATGGGGGTGGGGGTACCCACCTATGTATCTCCTGCTGATAACAGCTCCGAACTCAATTCCTTGACCATGGAAGTGGAGAAACTGACAGATGTCTCCAAATGCTTATCACGCCGCGAACAGAGATGGCAACAAGGTTTCCAGTTAGTAATACCGGGCCCTGGCTCCCAGTGGCGTCTCGGCCAGCTCAAACTCCAGAAAGTATGTTTGCTATAATTGTGGGAAGGATGGGCACATGAAAGGGAATGCGGTCCCCAAAAGACACTGACAAAGTTGCATATAGGCTACAAGGAGAGCTTCGGAGAACAAATCAGTGGTTAAGAGGTGCACGAAATGATCCCAGTGAGGGCACCAAAAATGCTAACTCACATCCTTTTGTGGCAAGGTCAGTTGCCCAGGCCCCCACTATCGCCTCTCCAGACTGGTCCAGAATAGTGGGTCCCTCCATGGAGACCACTGTAAAGGTGAATGGAGTGTCTACAAGAGCTGTATTAGACAGTGGCTCCCAAGTGACAATTATGTTCCAGGATTGGTATCAGAAGCATTTGTCAGACGTACCCTTACAACCATTAGAAGGACTGCATGTATGGGGGTTAAGTGAGAAGGCCTACCCCTATTCTGGGTATATCCAATTTGGCTGTCTTTCCCCACCTCCATGGCTGGAGTGGCCGAACAAGTAGAGACTCTAGCTTTAGTGTGTCCCCCACTGGACTGTATGATGGTGTCCCTTTGTTGATTGGAACAAATGCTCATATGTTCGGAAGGCTGGCACAGTTGTGTTATGAAAACAGGGGTCAAAAACTAGTAGAGCTTAAGAGTTCCAGCTTTAATTAAGAAGGCCTATGAGGCACAAGAGATGCTGAAAAATAGAACCAGAGGAACCGGTGGAATTGTATGGAAGAAGGATCCTGAGTCTCTGATCCTGGCGCCAAATGCCCAGTGTACCTTACAGGAGAGGTCCGTATCAGAAAGGATGTTAAGAATAAAATATTAATGTTGGATGCACCAGGCGATGGAAAATTGCCAGAGGACTGCTGGTCAAGCCTTGTATTTTGCCGCTAGAGCCCATGCTTATGCCAGAAGGGTAATGGTCCAAGTTCATAATGTGTCTGAAAGAGACATTCGAGTAAATAGAGGTTGCATCCTGGCTAATGTGCATTGTGCAGACACTGCAGTGCTACCCAGCAGCAAGAGTTCGAGGAAGAATGACAGAGTAACGCCTGACTTGTTTGATTTCGGCGACTCCCCGTTGCCAGCTGAATGGAAAGTGAGGATCAGTGAGAAGCTTGCCCAGAGAGACCAGGTGTTTTCTTTAAAGGAATGGGACATAGGATGCATGCAAGGAGCTGAGCACAATATCCAGCTGCATGACGAAAGACCATTTCGTGAGAGGTCTCGACGCCTGGCACCTGCTGACATAGATGATGTGAGACGGCATCTGCAAGAGATGTTAGCTGCTGGTGTAATACAAGAATCCAGAAGCCCTTATGCTTCCCCCATTGTGGTAGTGAGGAAAAAGAATGGGACAGTAAGGATGTGTGTGGATTATCGCACCTTAAACCGGCGGACTATCCCGATCAGTACACAATGCCCGCATTCAGGATGCTTTGGACTGTCTAAGCAGAGCAAGTGGTTCTCTGTGTTGGATCTCCGCGAGTGGGTACTACCAATCTCGATGGCCCCAGAGGACCGTGAGAAGACAGCCTTTATCTGTCCGCTTGGCTTCTATGAATTCATGAGGATGCCTCAAGGGATTTCAGGTGCCCTAGCCACTTTTCAATGATTGATGGAGCGTGCAGTGGGGGACATGAACTTACTAGAGTGCCTGGTATACCTAGATGATGTTATTGTGTTTGGCAGCTCACTGGAGGAACATGAGAGCAGATTATTTAAGGTATTGGACCGACTGGAGGACTTTGGCCTTAAACTGTCCATTGATAAGTGTCAATTCTTTCAAACATCAGTAAAGTATGTGGGACACATAGTATCCACTGAGGGAATAGAGACCGACCCAAGTAAAGTTGAGGCCTTGACCACCTGGCCACAGCCCAAAAATCTAAAAGAACTGCAAAGATTCCTGGGATTCTGTGGTTATTATCGGCGCTTCATCAAGGACTATTCAAGACTGATCCGCCCTTTACTTAACCTTACTCAAGGGTATCCCCCAACCCACAAAAAATACCAAAGTCAGCGTCCCTCAAGACTGAAAAGTGTATTTTCATCTGAGTGAAGTATTTGGGGCCCGCTAGACTCCTGATTGTGAGACTGCTTTTCATGAGATCATATATCACACCCATGCTCCAGTGCTGGCCTATGCCGATCCAAGAAAACCTTACATTCTGCACACTGATGCTAGCTTGCAGGGTTGGGGCTGTGTTGTACCAAGAGCACGAGAATGGCCTGAGACCAGTGGCCTTTGCCAGTAGAAGCCTGACCCCATCCGAAAAGAACTATCCTGTACATAAGTTAGAGTTCCTAGCTTTGAAGTGGGCTATTGTTGACCAATTCCATGAGTACTTGTATGGGGCTAAAATACTAGTAAAACTGACAATAATCCTTTGACCTATGTGCAGACCTCAGCTAAGTTGGATGCCACTGGCCATAGGTGGCTTTCTGCATTATCTACATATGACTATGCTCTCGAATACCGAGCAGGTCTGAACCACATAGATGCTGATGCTCTCTCCGAGGCCTGTTCCCCAGAATGATTGGGTCCGATTGGCAGAACCTGACATTCGGGCACTCTGCCGGAAGTTTGACAGGGAGGAACAAATGTCCACGGACTGAGTGGACTGCATGGTGGATTGCTTGGGACCCTCTGAGAATTGCATACCTGCTGCTTTTGCCACTTTTCTGCAATAGAACATTGGTGCACTGCCTCAGCTGGACAATGACAGTATTGCGGGCTCAATCCGCGATCCCATGATCAAAGCAGCTTTAGAAGCCCTCTATGCAGGAAAGATGTGTCCAAATTACGCTCCACTGATTTGAGAACTGCACTGTTATACAAAGAAGGTCCTAAGTTGAAACTGATCAATAAACTGTTATACAGAGAAACAGTAGACAGAGGGGACAAGTAGACAAACAACAACTAGTGCTGCCCACTGCCTTTCAAGACTCAGTACTGATGTCCTTGCACAACCACATGGGGCACCTTGGTATAGACAGAACACTTGACTTGGTGAGATCCAGATTCTATTGGCCTAAGATGGGGGCTGATGTGGAACAACACATTCGAACTTGTGATGCGCTGCTTACAGAGAAAGCTTTGCCCCAGAGGGCTGCTCCCTTGTTAACATCACCACCAGTGCACCCATGGAGCTGGTCTGTATTGATTTTCTGAGTTTGGAGTCAGATCAAAGAAATATCAGTAATGTGCTGGTGGTCACTGACCATTTCACGAGATATGCCCAAGCTTTCCCACCAAGACCAGAAAGCATCCACTGTGGCCAAAGTACTTGTAGAAAACTTTTTTGTTCACTATGGGGCTCCACAAAGAATCCATTCTGATCAAGGGAGAGACTTTGAGAGTCGTCTGATCAAAGAGATGCTTTCTCTGTGGGGAGTGCGAAAGTCCAGAACCACTCCTTACCACCCCCAGGGGACCCACAGCCTGAACGTTTCAACCGCACTTTGCTAGATATGCAAGGCACCCTGCACCCAAAGGACAAGCCTAGATGGAGCCAACAAATTAGCACCCTGGTACATGCTTATAACTGCACCAAAAGTGATGCCACTGGGTTCTCCCCCTACCGCCTGATGTTTGGAAGAGAAGCTCGACTACCGGTAGATGTGTGTTTTGGGGTCTCTCTGATGGGGTTCAAGCTGACAACTATTTACAGTATGTGCAAAAGTTAAAGCCCAGCTAACTCATGCGTACCAACTGGCTCAAACCATGGCTGCCAAAGAAATCTGGCCAACAAAGAAAGGTATGATAAAAGGTGAAAGCACAGGAACTCCAGGAGGGAGATCGGATTGCTAAGAAATCTGGGACTGCATGGCAAACACAAGATTGCTGACAGATGGCACCATCTCCCTCACATTGTAGTGGGCAAACTAGATGATCTGCCAGTGTACAAAGTAAGGCCTGAGAATAATTCAAAGATGTAAAACAATGCATAGAAATCATTTACTGCCCATTGGACAAATCTTAATTGAGTCTGAGCCCCAGAAGATGCCCCTCTGGACCAGTGACTAGAGCTGCTGCTAAGAAAAGATCAAGAAAGCCTGCACCTACAGAAGCAAAGTTAAAGTGTTCCCTCCACAAGTCCCAGTTGAGCATGACTGTCAGTCCATATCAGAAGAAAGTGAGAGTGACTTTGAATACTATCCTTCTTACGAACTGAGTCAATTGTTTCGGGGCAATCCCCTAGTCAATACTGGAGACGAAGCTGGGCCTTCTGGATTGTCTAAGCCCCCAGCTTCGTTCCCTGGAGCCAATGCTCTCAGAAAGTGAGGTGCAAAGCATCAGATCAGATGAAATGGAATCATTGTGCATGGTTGAACTGTTTGAGCTTTCAGGGGAGGAAAATGATGGATTGGGGCAGACTGGTGATACACCAGAACAAGAGGAGTATTTGAGTGCCCTGACAGTCCACTGCCAGTGTCCGAAAGCTCTCCATGCAAGCCAAATGTTGTGGACTCAGAAACTGTAACTCCTGGAGCTGAAAGTGCCCCAAGTTCTAGCCTCTCTACCCCATGGAGATTCCCCTGACAAGTGAGGACAATGCTGAAAATGAGGCTCAGAGTGCAGAGACTGTAACAGTTCCCCTAGAAAGACTGGTTGAGCTGTAAAGCCTGTGGTGCACCTCAGTTATGATTCCCTTGGGAGGCCTGTGGATTTGCCTCTCAATGTTGTCCATAAAGGAGTGTATGTGTCCCCGAGCTCATTGCCCAAACTGAGCATCAGTGCTAACTCCAAGTTACTTGTGTTGCCCTCTAAGTATGGTGCCCTTGCCCCGTCCAGTCCCAAGGTAACTGATAGAGAAGGGTCCCCTCTTTTCAGGTTTCATGTACAAGAGGTAATAACTTGAGTTATGGTACAATGTGTGTAATACTATGTAAAGAGTGACGTACTGCAATGTTTCAGAAATGTGTTCTTGGTAAAATGATATATTGACTGATGATTACATGTGAGCCTAATGCAAATGTATATGGTTGCAGTTAAAACTTATGAGTACTTGCTTGACGGACGTCAAGCTTTCCCAGGCCAGGAAGGGTGTAACCCCCTGCAAATGGGGGTTCCAAAAGACTTCCAGGAGCTTGCTTGAATGCTCCAAGCCTGAATGGTGTTTGGCGTTTAAGCCATTTATCAGTGAGTGTTTTAGAGCCTCTGGTACTGTCTCTTTAAGAGCTGTCTGCTTGCAGACATAATTAGTTTGTATGGGGACTGTGTGCTTCTCTGTTTGAGTACCACTCGAGCTGCTGCCAATTCACTCCATTTTGCAGTCACTAGGAGTGCAAAGGGAACCTATCTGAAAGATGTAACTGTTTGCCAGAAATCATTTACAGTAATAATGAAATTACAGTTTGTCTAACCTGCTTTCTTTGCAGTCAGAACTGTGTCTGCCTAGTTCCCATTCTGGTTTGAACTGCTGAACTGGACCAATCAGTGTGGGGTAAGCTAGCTCTAAAATGGTGCCTTGGACGAATCAGAACTTGGACTCATAATCTGAGCCAGCCACAAGAGGATTATGCAGGCAGTGACTCTGGGAGATGTAGTTTAGACTTGGGCTTTTGGACCAACAGCAGCAGTCTATTGTGAGTGACAGCCAATCCAGTCAAGAACTGGCAGGAACTCAAAGGAAGTGCCAGTTTTGTCTGTTGGAGTTTCAGTTTAGCTCTGGAGTGAAGGAAAGAAACCTGTGCTCCTTCAGTGCACAGTTTCAGTCAAAAACGTGTGTAAGGCCCAGAGTTCCGGTCTGCAGCTTGTGTAACTGCTTGTTAGGACTGAATCCGTCCTGTGAAAAGAATCAAAGGATCTCTGAAGAGTAGAAACCAGGCTCACCCTGTAGAAGACTGGAGAAATTGTTGAATTGCACTCGGTCTGTCAGGAACTGAATCTGCTGTGTGTTCTCCCGGGTATTGTGTAGTAATTGCGATCGGGATAGAGAAGCAGCCTGCCTGGTATAGTACTTTCTTTTTACCATATAAATGTGTGAAGAGTGTCGTGGAGCTCAAGAGTAGCCCTGCTGACGTTGAAGGACCCTATCTTGTTTGGAGGTCGTGAGTACTAATTCAGGGTCGCTCCTGTTGAATTGCCACATTAAATCCAAATGGAATCACTGTACTGCTGACTGTTTAAACTAATTTTTCTTTTCACTGTGTGAAAGGGCCCTACCAGCTGCCACGGTTTGGACTAGCCACTAGGGCTTGGGTACCCAGGGACAGTAACTGGTAGGGATAGCCTGTGCACAAAGCCATAAGTAGATAGTAAAGTGATAAGCTAATTAACCTGATTTCCCCTGGCCTTGTTATATCCCCTAAATAAATCAGAGCTGCTTGTTTCAGCAAAGTTATACTGCCTGAGGTATTTGTCTATGTTAAAGTACTGTACTGTGATTGTTGCACTGTATCTTATTTCACAGGAGGTCCCAGTGCGGAACTAGTCCCGGGGTAAGTGTATACTGTGAAGGTAATTCTGATGTATTGTGTGGGCCACTAGTGGGAAGAAAGAGGGTTGCAGTGTTCCAGAGGGCTGTGACCAAGTAAGTTTAACTATTGCAAACCCTGACCTCTGGGTGGAGGCACCCGCCATTGGATCCAGGCCCCTCAACCTGTTAGTGGCAAATCAGGCAGGGGTAGTAGCCCCTGGGATAGCGCCATCTAGGGGTTACATATATATAAAATACAAAACCACCTCCCCCCTGCCTTGTATTGGGGAGGTGATGCGCACTGTATACTGTGCCACAAACTTCTGAATGGACACATTAGTCATGTACTGTAATGGGTGCCCACCTTACAGCACACTCTTTACTGCACTCCAGGGATGTTATATGGGCCTAAGGTTTGGCAGTTGAAATTCAACACCAAAACAGGCACGGTGATGCACACAGAGAACAAGAAGCACATGGGAAACAATAACCCCAGGACAGAATACTGAATGGGAGAAGTAAAAACTGAGCATAACCTCTGAGGAAAGAGGCCTGGGGTCATCAACAGTGACTCCCTAAAACAATCCAACTGGAGTAATAAGGCCTACAGTAAGGCAAACAGAATGATGGGTGTACAGGAAGGGGTATTGACAGCAGAGGGAAGGAGCTGTTACTACCTCTCTGTAGATCACAGGTGAGGCTCCACCTGGAGTACTATGCTATGTTCAGTTCTGGAGTCCTCACCTAAGAAAAGACAAGGACAGGCTGGAGACAGTGCAATGTAGGGTGACCAAAATGACTCAGAGCCATCATGGCAGACCTTACTAGGATCAGCTCAAGGCACTAAACATGTACTCGCCAGAGGTCAGACAGGAGAAGAGAGAGATTATAGAGACCTTTAAGATCCTGAAAGGAATCAACAATGTAAACTGCAAGGAACTTTCTAACATAAGTAGCAGATCAAGAACACTGGGGCATGAGTGGAAACTGAAGGAGGGAGGTTCAAAAGGGAAGTGAGAAAGTTTAAATTCACAGAAAGGGTAGTGGAGCCATGGAACAATCTGCCAGCTTATGTGGTGGGCACAAAAAACACCCACGGTTTCAAACACGGCTGGGACACAGTGACAGGCTTAGTGGTTGCTCAGGGTGGTAGCAGTAGGGCAGGGAGCACGTGAGTGGATAGTGTGGGCTAGAACGCTGTATGGACAATAGGTCCTGACTTAGTTATGATTTTATGGGCATACAGGATGGACCAGTCATCTTTATCAGCCATCATTGTCTATGTTTCTGTCTTGTTATTTTCCTTTTCACACCTCATCAGCATTGTAAACTCACCATTATGACATCACTGGAGACCAAGATGGCTGAAAGGGATTGACTCTCCTTGGTTAGTTGACATATCATAGAGTAAGGTCACAATGCTGTGATAAGGTATGAAGAGTAATGGAACTA
Organism: Neoceratodus forsteri; assembly: GCA_016271365.2. Taxonomy (NCBI): domain Eukaryota; kingdom Metazoa; phylum Chordata; order Ceratodontiformes; family Ceratodontidae; genus Neoceratodus; species Neoceratodus forsteri. Next base: position 1,721,408,969 of record CM057449.1, on the reverse strand, counting down.
GACATGTCAGCCTCTAGGCTACATCTATTACTACAAGGAAAATAATCTATTAATCAAAAGGGAAAAAAGTACTTAGGGCATAAATGATAACAGCTGACTGCTTTTAAAAGGTAATATAAATTTAAGGCAGCAGACTAGCGCTTCAACATACTTGTTTTCAATGAATAAATATTATACTTGCACAGTAGTGCAAGCATAGTTGGGGCCCAGTGTAGTGTTCAGTGTTACTGCCCAATTTTTGCACCTTAATAACTATGGCAGCATTCTTCGAAATAGCACAGAATTTGGCATGCGTGATAAAGATTTAGTAAAAGTTCTCACAAAGTGAGAAGTTTCAAAGAGCCACTTAACCAGATTCTGAGATCCAGATACATCAAAAATACATAAAAAGCATTGTTTTGGGCTGTTTTTTTGCTCTCACCTACAGCCAAGCCGGTATGGAATTTTGATCTGAAACTTTCAGGGTTGAAGGGGCCTGAGCCAAGGGTATGCTTTTCAAAGGTTTTGTAAAATAATATTAATAAGTTCCAGAGTTAAATGGTTTTGATACTTGGCTTCTAAGGATGCTCAGTAGGGTTTTCAGGATAACCCTCTGCTACAACCCAAGAATTCTTCTTTCACAAGCTGCTTTTTAGTTACAAATAATTGTGTTTTTAGGTAGTGAGAAAAATATTTTAGGTCGTGACTGCCACCATCTTGGATAAAAAAATTTGAAAATACATAAAGATTTATTATTTAAAAAAAAAAACGTATGAATCTTACTTAGCGGGACCTGTTAAGCTCACTTCTCTGATGCTTGTCAAACAACGGGCAAGAAATACCTTTTCTTGGACTTTGTTAAGTTCTGTGACTGTCAGATTAACGCAATGGCTGATTCTTGTGTCATGAGCTTGGAATCCTTGTGTCACACATAAAAGTTTGACACAAGAATTTTTAGTGCACACAAAAAATGGAATTCCTGGGTTGCTATTAAATGTGCAGCCCAAGAATTCCATTTTTGGGGTGCACAAAAATATTTTTGTGGCTCAGATACCTTTACTCATAATTTGGCCATTTTACAATATTTTAGCCCCAGATGTTTGAATATACTGTGTATAACACAACAAGGATGATATAAGTTTTCAAATATAGGTAACAAGATGATTTCACAGTCGCTCTGTGAAATCCCCTTTCCGGTGAGATTTAACATATTCTAGTGACCATGTTCATGACGTGGAGTACAAATGTAAAAAAAAGTTATTTAGCTATCAACTCAGTGAGACAGATGATTTTTCTGTCATGAGCAATGAATTCTGGGTCACACATTTAAGTGCAACTGAAGAATTTTTTTATGCACACCAAAAATGGAATTCTTGGGTTGCACGTTTAAGTGCAACTGAATCATTTTTCATGTACACCAAAAATGCTAGTTTTTATGCCTAATTAATTATTTGGTCATACATTTAAGCGTGACACAAAACTTTTTCATACAAACTAAAGAAAAAACAGTTTGGGGTCCAGGTGGAGATTTTGCAATGTGGACAAAGAATTATTTGATCACACATTAAGTGCGACCCAATAATTTTTCATGCAGACCACAAACAAAAAATGTGTGATCCATACAGAGATATGAATAGGAGGACAAATAATTCTTGATTAATCTAAGAATTTTTAGGTTGAACATAATGTAGTGTAGTGCAATGCCAGCTCACAACATAAACAAGTTCTAGCCCGAGCCGGTACAGCTCTGGCGAGCTTCCAAATGACCAAAGTTACAAGCGTGCACAGAAAATTTTGAACGAGCTAGTGTAACTTGACCATTTTTCAGAGCCGTTTCTCCAAATTTTCAACATGGCCTTTTTGGGACCCCACCTCATGAAGAGTGTCACTGTCATTTAGTTCACTTGTCCCGAAAGGTGATTTAGCAGAGAAACCATGCCATTCTGTGCCACAGATGCGAAAACATATTTCAGGTAGGATGTGAAAAATGACAGCTGCACTGTTAATAAGGGGGTATGCAAAAATGGCAATGTTGAAAATCTGGAGTGAAAATATTAAAAATTGGAGAAGTTAGGAGCATGCATAGAAACTGCGCAATGCACACTCATAATGCAGTAAATTTTTTGGAATTTTTTCACCAAATTTGCAACATGGGCTTTTTGAGACTCCACCTCATGAACAGTGGCACTGTCATTTCATTAGTCGGTCCTAAAAGATGATTCCACGCAGTAACCACAAAATCACCTTTTGGGACAGAATAACGAAATGACAGCGACCATGTTCATGAGGTGGGGTCCCAAGAACCCCATGTTGAAAATTTGGGGTAAAAATTCCTAAAAATGGCTCATGTATCAACATAAGTTGAAAACCCCATTGACTGCCATTATAACAGGCTTATCTTTGATTCTTCAGTTTGCGGTTCGACTTTGAAGAGTGCAGACATTTCCCGGTTGAGAGAAGATGGCAGTGCTGAACTATGAAGGTTCGTATGGGGTAAGGGGGGGTGCAGCGAGGTGGATGCTCAGTGGGAGGGGAGCACTAGGGCAATGACGAAGGACCGTTTTCTTTTTTTCAGGTAAAAAAAGTTGTTGTGGGATGGTTTTCTTTACTTACAGAGACAGAAGAAAAAAAGAATAAATTTGAGCACACTGGGGTGGGCTCCCAGTGTGCCACATGAAGTGGGGGCTACATGATGCCAGCACAGGGATTGGGTACCCCCATGTCGGTGGGGGGGACAACAACAAAGAAATATAAATATGGGCACACCAAGGTGGGTTCCCAGTGTATCACATGAGTTGGGGGGTGACACATTGCCAACACAGGGATTGGGCACCCCGATGTCGATGGGGAAAAAAGTTTAAAAAAGTACACTGGTGTGGGCTCCCAGTGTGCCACATGAGTTGGAGGGGTACAGGATGCCGACACGGGCATCGGGCACCCAGATGTCAGCGTGGGAGACAAAAAAATAAATAAATACATTTAGTCACACTGGGATGGGCTCCCAGTGTGCCACATGAGTTGAGGGGTACATGTTGCTGACATGGGTATTGGGCACCACGATGTCGGTGTGGGGACAGGGAACAGTGGGAGCGGGGAGGAAAGCAGCAGTGGGAGGGAACTGGAGGGTTTTATTTCATGCCAGTGATGAGAAGGAACTGAGGGAGTGGGGAGGACAGGAGCAGTGGGAGGGTATGGGAGAAGTGCCATCCACAAGATGGTGGCGGCGATGCAACTGCGCATGTACAGCATTCGTAGTTGCGGTGAGTGGGCAGTCTGCCATTCACAATATGGCAGCACCAGCAGAACTGTGCATGCATGCATGTGAGATGTGCATGCACAGTTCTTGTCCCAGAATATGGAAGTAACAGCTGAAATAGTGCAGCTATTACTCCGTAGTGGATGATCGTGGTGGAGTGTTACAAGCTCCATTGGACTTTTGGAAGGATACTTCCAAAAGTCCAATGGAAGGTGCCATGATCGTCTATTTTAAGGCTATGATCGCAAAATGACTGTAGGCTCCGCCCACAGCCATAAAAATGTGATTTTTTTTTTTTGGCCCTCATATGCTTTTACTCCTAACTTGGCAGTTTTACATTATTTTAGCCACTAATTTTGGATATACTGTTACATGACCCTACCACATTTATTTATTGATTTATTGATTGATTGACTGAATTTCATTGACCGGGTAATACAAGTGAGACTGCAAGTCCCTTTTTCAGGGGTGACCAGGGGTGATACAGAAGGCAACCTACTGAAATTGAAAAAGATTAAGCTGTTGGTGGTATTTCTAATGAATGGGCGGAAATTTGGCTAGGACACTGGGGCAATTCCCCTATTCGTTTCATGAAGTATCATGGGATCTTTAACATCCACCTGAACAACCACCAAAGCCAGCAGAAGGGACCTTGGTTTAATGAGTCACCCGAAAGACAGCACCTCAGGCGTGTAGGGAATGGCAGCTGCAGAATAAGGGGTGCTAGTTGCACATTCGAGCAGACTTGATAGACCTCTAGGCCTTTATTTGCTGGCAAATTTCATATGTTCATATGTAGCATCCTCCTCACAATGCACTACAGTGTCCATAGTGGGATTTACATGAACAAAGATGGTGATAATTTTCATATACAGGTCTATTTGATTTCACAGTCATTCTGCAAAACCACCTTTTGGGCAGGATTTAACACATTCTAGCGACCACGTTCATGACATTGGGTCAAAATGTCAAAAAACAAGTTATGAAGAAATGTTGTGTGATGGACTAACATTAGATTTCCTTAATTTTCATTCTTTAAAACCCTAACCTGTGCATTAACTGATCTTTTTGCCATGAATTTCCTGTCTTTTTTAGATAGCCATTATGAAGTATGAGGCAGGGCCCACACATGAATTCAATGTTGAATGCCTGTCACACACAGTTGTGTGGTGACATGTACTACCCAGACCTGTCACTTGCTTCATAAGTTGCTCTACAGGTTGAAGGTGGATTGAGTACTTGCCACTGGTGCACATTTTACAAATTAGATGACTGGGATGGAGCAGGGGACAGCATCAGGGCTGAGCAGCCACTGCCAGTATCAAATATAAAATCAGGCAGCTGCAAGGGAGTGGATACTGGTGGTGGGACATGGCACCCACCACTGGTAAAATATGTTACTGTGTCAGGGAAACCATCTATCAAAGACACCTCCTCAGGTCAAACTGTGACAAACCTGCACGTTTCAGGTTTGGCAGGCTGCATGATCCCTGGGGTTTTTCTGCTGTTATGTTTTTATGTATTCTGTGCTTCAGCTGTCAACTGTTTTTAGACTATTATCAAGTAAAAAGTTTTAACTTTCATATTGTTTTGTATTTTCAACCTTCTAGAACTTTTCAACCTTTGAACTGAACATTGAGAAATGTTCAGGATCCAGAGATCTTTGTGTAACCCCCTTGCAAATGGGGGTTCCTAATGTGCCTTATGCCTGGTTGGTAATCGGCATAAAGCCACCAAAAGGAGGGTCCATGGAGTGCTGTTTAAGGCCTCCATACTGTCCTTTAAGGGCTGCCTTTGCAGTCGGAATGGGTTAAAATGGAAGGGGTTGAGTGTTGTCATGCTCGACTCCCGCCCGTGCTGCCAAGTAAGCGCTCCATTCTGCCATCGCTAATAGTGCAGGGGGAGCCCTAATAAAGGATGTAGGTGGGTGCTTGAAATAAGCTGTAAAAATAATGATAATGTAGTTGTTCTAACCTGCTTTGCTTTGCAGCATAGAGAGTTTCGATTGCCTCCTCCATTTTGGTCCCGAACTGCAGAATTGGACCAGTGAGCACTTGGGACCCTACAAAGTCGACTGACCAATGGAAGAGCTGTTTGTTTTGAGAAAGGTATTATGGGCTATGGCACTTTTTCTGCACCACTGAGAGCTGGGAGAAGTGACTGGCAGGCTCAACCAGCCAATTGGATCGGGTCGCGCCTGAGTGGAAAGGAGTGCCCCAAGCTGTGGAGAGACAGATTCGTTGTGGCTAGAGAGGAGTGAGGAGCTGTGTGCTTCTGCGCTGGGGAGTGTTCGCGCGGGAAGTGCGGGAAGGCCTAAGTTGGCCATTTTCCTGCGAGGAGTTCGTTTTGAAATCCGTCGGTGGGCGGTCAGAGGAGGCTGTGCTCCGTATAGCTACCCACCAGGCTCGACCTGTAGGAGGACTGGCGAAAATTGCTGAATTGCACTCGGTCCGTGGGAGGAGTAAAAAGCTGCCATTGCAGAGCTGGAGTGACTGTGAAAGCTGAAGAGCTTGGGAGCAGCTGCCTGGTGTGGTACCCCTCTGCTGTTGCTGTTTACCATATAAATGTGTGAGTAGCTCAAGTAAATCCCGCTGCAATTAAAGGACTTTTTCCTGTTGCTGTTTACCATATAAATGTACTATGAGGCTTGTGAGTTCAAGTTAATCCTGCTGCCAGTGAGGGATTCTGCCTGGATTGAGATAACCATATAAATGTGTAAAGAGACTTGTGAAGTTCAGGCTCAGCTCTGCTAGTGTTGGAAGAACCGGGATTGGCTGGAGGTTGTGAGTACTGAATCAGGGTAGATCCCTGTTAAGTGTGCAAACAGTGGTTTTCCAATCGTATTGCTGTACTTTTGACTGCCTAATCGAACTTTCTTTCCCTGCTGACTTGCTCAGGATTGCAGCTTTTATCTGTGTTAAGGGCCCCAACCAGCTGCCACGTTTGGACTAGCCATTAGGGCTTGGGTACCCAGGGACAGTGACTTGTAGGGATAGGCCTGTGCACAGAGCTCTGGGTCGTTAAGTATAGTGATAAACCAATAGCCTGATTTCCCCATCCTTGTTATCTCCCCTTAATAAATCAGATTTGTGTTGCAACTACACCCTGGCTGGTTTGTGCATCCCTGTTAAACCGCTGTATAGTGACTGTGATATAACTGTATCTAATTTTACAGGGGGTCCCTGGAGTGAGCTGAGAGATACTACCCGGGGGGTAAGTGTATTGGTGAAAAGCATTGTTGGTACCCAGTGTGAGCCACTAGCGAGGAAAAAGGGGGGTTGCAGTAACCCAGAGGGCTGTGACCGAGGCAATCTTGATAGTATTAACCCCGACCTCTGGGTGGAGGCACCCGCCAACGGATCTGGGCCCCTCACCTGGTCTCTGTGGAGGCAGGTAAGGGTAGTAGCCCTAAGGGCAGCGCCCCCTTGGGGTTACATTTGGAACCAGACCATGCATGACAAATGTCAGATTATTCTGCTCAGAGACAGCCACATTATTAAAGAGCAGCTGATGCCTTTGAAGAAACACTGGAAAACATAAGAGCTGGACACAATTCAGCTTGCATTTTACTAATCTTCTATAGATTTCTCCTCTTCTTTATTTGTTACTGAAGAAATTCCCTCAAAAACAGCATCTTCATCCCTTAGAGCTCATCTGCCTCTATAAGATACTCCCTACTTGACATCATAAAGCTCTGTTGTGACATCCCAGTCTGTTGCTATGGGAATTACTGTGATGTCACAAGCACAGTATTATGACATCAGGTTGGGAAGAAGCAATAGCAGCTGATGAACCCTCAGGGAACAACAGTCCTGTTTTCATGCATCTGACCTCAGTAATAAATAATGGAGGTAAGAAATACAGAGCTGATGAGAAATATGAAAAAATTACTCACCTTAGTAATGTTGTTTCTTCTAATGGAGTCTTGCTATATTATGACATATGCAGTATAACCCCAGGTTAGAGCTGCTCCGGAGGTGAAAGAGTTAACTTTCCATGCAGGGCATGGAACCTTGACCGCGAGCTCGGTTGAACACTCCGTCTGTTGTAGCTCAAACTTAAACTGTCAGATATTTACGAGCAAACACTCACTAAGGTTCTGTGTGGAAGCCATAAACCTACACTAGCCCACTGGCTACTAACTACAAAAAACACATTTTTGTTCTTGATCCCAAAACAAAGACTCAAGTCAGGGGATTCAAGAAAGAAAAATAAGCATAACACCTAATCACCCTAAGAAAGGGTGAAAATAAAGTGGGCATCTATGAAGTGCCAACATTGCACTGCCCACCCACATCCCAAAAATAGAGGTTCTGAGAGGGGCAGGCTGGGGGAGGTCATAATATAGCAAGACTCCATTAGAAGAAACAACATTACTAAGGTGAGAAATTTTTTCTTCAAACAACATGAAGTCTTGCTATATTATGACATATGCAGATTACACAGCAGTACCTCCATGAAGGAGGGACAGAACCTACTTAGGAAATAGGCTCTGAAGCACAGCTGTGCCAAATCGAGCATCACTCCTAGCCTGGATATCCAGGGAGTAACGTTTAGTAAAAGTGTGAACTGTTTTCCAGGTAGCTGCTTGACATATCTCTAGGATAGGGATGTCCCTGGCAGCAGCCAGAGACGCAGCTGTACCTCTGGTAGAGTGAGCCCTCAGGCCTGATGGAGGAATCTTACCAGTTTTTCATAGCAAAATTGGATACAAGAGACAATCCACCTGGCAATGGATCTTTAGTGGCAGGTTTCCTTACCAACCTCACCATAAGTGAGGAACAATTGAGGGATTCAAACCTGTGACCCTTGGTACATTCTATATAGTAACTGAGGGCTCTTTTGACATCTAAACTGTGCAATCTCCTCTCACCAGAGGAGGAATGATCAGTGAAGTACACAGGAAGAGACATGGATTGATTAAGGTGGAAGTCTGAAACCACCTTAGGCAAAAACTTTCTGTTAGTCCTGAGGACCACCTTATCTCTGTGAAAGGAGATAAAATCAGGCTCCACTGACAATGCTTGCAGCTCACTTATGCGCCTGGCAGAGGTGATGGCTACCAGAAACACAGTTTTCCAAGTCAAGTACTTAAGCTCTGCTGAAGACAATGGCTTAAAAGGGGGTTGCATAAGCTGGGCAATGCAAATATTAAGATCCCAAGCAGGGGCAGGGTCCCTGAATGGAGGGTTGGTGTGAAGCAACCCTTTAAAAAACTTGGAGAACACAGGGTGAGCTGAAAAAGAAGAAGGCTTACCTACTGATAAGAAGACAGACACGGCTGCCAAGTGCACTTTTAGGGTAGCTGGTCTCAGCCCCAAAGAATTTAAATGCACCAAATAATCCAGGATCGTAGGCACGTCAGCAGATTCTGGGGAAATATGCCTACCAGCACACCATATGGAAAATCTTTTCCATTTTGAATTATAAGTAGCCCTGGTGGAAGGCTTTCTAGAGGCCTTCAAGATATCTAATACACCTTGGGAAAGGTGTAGGTCAGCAAACTCTAACTCTTCAAAAGCCATGCCTTGAGATTGAGAGATTTGAGGTTCGGATACCAAACTCTCCCCTGGGCACAGGTTAACAGGTTGTGATTCCTGGGAAGACACAGGGGAAGGTGGACTGCTAAGGACATGAGGAGTGGGTACCAGGGCTGCCTGGCCCAATCTGGAGCAATCAGGATCATCTTGCAGGGTTGAGATCTGATTTTGACTAGCACCTTGAAGAGAAGAGGGAAGGGGAAAGCATAGAGAAACTTCCCTTCCCAACTGAGTAGGAAGGCATCCAGAGGGACTGAGCCCAACACTGGGGGCCTGCAGCAAAAAAGGGGAAGTTGGTGATTGTCTGGGGCTGCAAAGAGATCTATCTGCGGGGTGCCCCATCTGGCAAATACTACCTCCAGTACTAGGGGATCCAGTGCCCATTCGTGATGGCCCTGGGAAATCCTGCTGAGAGCATCCGCTAGGACATTGTCCTTGCCTGGGAGTAACTGCCGAAGGAAGGCGCGTTCAGAGAACAAGCCAGAGACCACAACTTCATTGTCGCGCGCAAGGTCGTAGACCGAGTGCCCCTTGCTTGTTTGATGTACCACATTGTAGTGGTATTGTCTGTTCTGACCTGAACAACCTTATTCTGAACAGATGTGAAAAAACCTGGAGTGCTAGAAAACTGCTCTGAGTTCCAACAAATTGATGTGGAGCAGAGATTCCTGGGGGACCACAACCCCTGGGTAGTGAAGTCGCCATGTGAGCACCCCACCCCAAGAGGGATGCATCTGTAGTAAGGGTCAAGGAGTGAGACTGGGGAGAGAAGGGAACCCCCTGTCTCAGATTGCTCTGGTCCTGCCACCACTGAAGGCCCTGGATCAGGGTTCGAGTCACTGGGATCAATTTGGTTGGAGGATCTGTCCTTTGAGACCAAAAGGCTCTCAAATGGAACTGGATGTCCCTCATCTGAAATCTTGCTCCCTGCACTACTGCTGTAGAAGCAGCCATGTGCCCCAGGAGCTGTAGAAAATGCCTTGCTGGCCGAGAGACCTGCAGGGTGAAAGAAGAGGCCAGAGAGACCAAAGTCCTTGCTCTTTCCAGAGGGAGGAAGGCTCTGTCTTCTTTTGTGTTCAGTTCTGCGCCTATGAAGGTGAGAAGCTGGACAGGCTCCAGAACTGACTTTGGAAGACTGAGAAGGAAACCTAAAGATGTAAGCAGTTGCTGAGTCACTTGTAGGTGTAGTTTGACCTGGTCTGGAGACTGGCCTACAATGAGCCAGTCATCCAGATAAGGAAAGATGGCAATCTTTTGCCTTCTTAAGTGAGCAACTGCTACTGTCAGGCATTTTGTGAACACCCTCGGGGCCGAGGTGAGGCCGAAGGGCATTGCTCTGAACTGGTAATGGCCTGAGGGCAGTTCAAATCTGAGGTACTTTCGATGGGAGCTTCTGATGAGAACATGGAAGTAGGCATCCTTGAGGTCCAGGGAGGCTAGCCAGTCCCCTGGCCTTAGAGAGGGTAAAATAATTCCCAGAGTCACCATTTTGAACTTTGGTTTTAAAAGGTGCTTGTTTAGATACCTGAGATCCAGGATGGACTGCCATTCTCCTGTCTTTTTTGGGGTAAGGAAGTACCTGGAGTACAACCCTTTGCCCTGGTGTAGGGGTGGAACCCTTTCCACAGCTCTGAGAGCCAGGAGGGAAGAAACTTCTGTTTCCAGGGCAAGTGCCTCTGATGGATTTGCAGGTGGAAAGGACCTGGCTCTCATCTTCAGAAATTTTTGAAGCTGAGAACCAGTCCTGGCTTACTACTTCCAGGACCCTTGTCTGATGTTAAACTTCCAGTCCTGGACAAAGTAAGCCAGCCTGCCCGGTAGTGGAGAATCAGCCTGGCCACCCCATCAGGAGCCTGTTTCGCAGGGGCTTTGGGTTGAGGGGTAGAAACAGGCTTACTAGAACCCTTCTGCCTCTTCCTCTAAAGAACCCCTCTGGGCATAAGCAGAAGAGGCCTGAGCTTGGTAAAAAGGCCTATGAGAAGGCCTGCCCCTGCCCCTGACATGCTGCCTTTGAGGTGGCTTGCCTTTCTTTGGCCTGTGCACTCCTATAGGTGGTCCTATACTCATCCATTTTCTTCATATAATTCTCTGTCTGCTCCCCAAACAGAGAATTGCCCACAACAGGAAAAATCATAGCCTTAGACTGAGTATCCTGTGACAGGGCAGTACATCTGAGCCAGGCCATTCTGCGAAGAGACACAGATGTAGCCATGACTCTTGATGAAACATCATTAGAGTCTACTGCAGCATGAAATTGCACCTTGGATGCCTCAATACCATCCGCAGCCACCTGCTCCAGCTCCCTGGCAATCTGGTTAGGGGCCTGTTTTGCTAGGGCCAGCACAGTATCCCATCTGGATTTCTGGTACCTAGCTGCATAAGCCATATAATTTGCCTGTCTGAGTCCTAAAGATGCTGCCATGTACTGTTTCTTTGCCATGGCATCCATCCTCCTGGAACCCTTTTCAGGAGGGTGAGAGGCTAGAGGAATATTAGCCTTGTCACAGGCTGCGGCCTGCACTACCCCCACATGGCTGCATTGCTGAGAGAGGAACTCCGTATCAGAGCCTGATAATGTATACCTCTTGTCCATCCTTTTATCAACAGGAAGAATAGAGTGAGGAGTTTTTAGAATTTTTACTGTCTGTTTCCTAAATGATTTGTGCAAGGGAATAGACAGTCTCCTAGACTCTGGAATAGCCATCATTTCGACATAATCAGGCTCTTCTTGGTCATCAACAGCTTCCTCAACAGGGAGTTGGAGAGTTTCAGCAACTTTCTTATAGAACATAAAATGAGAAGGGGACTCAGATAGCCTGGGGGGGGAAACCCCTGAAGGTCTGTCTGGAGAGATGTCCGGTTCAATGGGCACATACAGACCTTCAAAATCACATTCACTCTCCTCATACCCCTCCTCCCCTTCCACTGGTTCATAAAAATCCTCAAAATCATAATCTTGAACCGGTGGAACCGTCAAACCGAGCGCTTCCCTGATGGTGTCAGTTTGAGGAACCGAGAAAGAGACTGGACAATTTGAATAGCTTTAGCTATTTCCTCAGCAGTTGGAGAAAGAACTTTTGGCTCCACACTAGCTGACTTTCTAGCCCTTTTAGTTGGAACCGGCTCCTCAGAGCTGGCTCTTCATTTGGCCGAGAAAGTATCGCCCTGGTCAGAGGGCACTCCCTCAGGTTCAGTTGGAACCGAACCGGGCTGGCCATCTGGGTCAGCGGACTTTTTGGCCTCCCTTTCCCTGAGCCTACCAATTCTCTTATCCACGGTGGCAGCAGGAAAATTCTTACAAATCTGGCAGTCTGCATTGAGGTGGTCAAACCCCAGACAATATACACAGGTGGTGTGTGGGTCAGCCTTAGCAAAGGCTTCCCCACAGAGGCCACAGTGCTGAAACCCAGTGGGTCCGGTTTTTCTTTTGGGTTTCTCAGACATAGTGCCAACCTAACCAAAACTTGCCCGCTAATGGCAATCCACCAAGCAAGACTCTCTTATCGGTTCCCAACCGTGTCACGGGTCGTGGAAAAAAACGTAATAAAATCCGTTTTTTTTAGAACTGATAAGAACCGAGAACCGCACTTTAAAGGACTAGAAAGTTAATTTAAAACCAATCTGATTGGTTCAAACCGAACCGAAAAAGATGTTTGCAAGTTCCACACAGAAGAAAATAAACATAAGCCTATCTATTACTTACAAAACCACAGACAGAGCTTGAACCGACCGATTGCAGTTTAATTTCGGTAAATAAACCGAGAATTACACTTTTTAACCGACAAACGAACCGAGCAGCAGGAGAAATCTCCGGAGCGACTGTTCAGTGAGGCGGAGTAAAGAATCTGACAGTTTAAGTTTGAGCTACAACAGACAGAGTGTTCAACCGAGCTCGCGCTCAAGGTTCCATGCCCTGCATGGAAAGTTAACTCTTTCACATCCGGAGCAGTTCTAACCTGGGGTTATACTGCATATGTCATAATATAGCAAGACTTCATGTTGTTTGAAAAGCTGCTTTATGTTCAAATATAATGTTCTTCAAAGTTCTTCTTGAGACGTCAGCGGCTCTTTAAGATGTGAAATTAGGGATTTAACATATGCCAGAACCACCTTTATAACCCTAATTGTCTAGCTAGATAGATAGATAGATACTGTAAAACTTGAAATTTTCCCAGTTAAATAATTTTCAGTATTTTCACTGAAGCACTAATTTGAGTTAAAATTAATCTGTGCTTAGTAGTAGTTTTCCTATTATAGTGAATGTGGTGCTGATAATCAGCACTAAATTTAATTTTTGCAATTATAGTTGCATTTTTGTTTACACAAAAATTCCTTTGTGAGAAAATAATTTGTTTTACGATAGATTGATAGATAGATAGATAGATAGATAGATAGATAGATAGATAGATAGATATCCAACAGAAGAAGCAGTACATTCAATGTTAAGGTACTATGGTAAAGTGAATGCATGTACTGTATATCCAAAAGAAGAAGCAGCATGTTCAATGTAAAGGTACTACGGTAAAGTCAGTGCATGTACTGTATATTTAGATATGTAGACAGAATACTTTGCACACTCACCTTCCTTATAAGTTGGGTTATCATAATGCATCTCCAGCATCACATATAAGGGATCTGTTGAAGTACCAACGGAAAGACCGGCATGGGGAGGATAAATGAAACCCTATAATTTAAAAAGAAAATACAGTACAATGCTCACTGTTTTCAAATCCAATACAAAAGCATGAGACATTTTACTTATTCATTTCTTTTAAATGTTTGACCAGTAAAGACATACTGAGCTGGTAACAGCTCATTTCCAGATGTGTCCAGGGGGAAGGGGAAATGGACTACAGAACAAAATTGACAAAAATGTTAATAAATAAATTTCAGCTATACAAAATAACAAGCTACAGCTGTTGTAAAGAGGCAGACATAAACACAGAAAAAAATGTTTTCTATGACCAAAGAACAGATGCACTGGAAAACAGATTCAACACCAACTATGTGTGAATATCCAGGTTAAGCTGATGTATAAGATGGGGGCAGGTTCATTGGTGGGGTAGGATGCCATGTCATTATATATTATACAATGGCAAGAAAGAATGCTGGTCTGTGATTGGTCATTGTGGCAATGGAACTGTGATGTTATCCTAGCATAACATCATGGATCTAATAACAGCACAAACATGACCACAGCAGTTGTAAACTGAATCACTCCACAAGCCATGGCCAGCGAAAGTGAAGCCGTTTATGAGATCAGCTTCAATACCAATCACTCAACACCCAGCTTAACTTTGTCCCACTCTGCAAAACAACTCAACACTCCTCGCAGTGCTGAGTACTACGCAATCCTTCCATAAACTATACAAAAAGCAAGCAGAACAAAAAAAAATAATAATAAAAGTAAATTAAAGCTGCCCTCCTCTGCGTCTCACTTTGCTCTGTTTTTTTTTTCCCTATATTACCTGTGCTTTATTTGTTCTCACTGCCGTAATTTCAATTCGGCTACACTGACGACGGTGGTATCCAACAGCAGCATTTTAATAGGTTGCTGCGTGACACTCCTCTTCACGGACCATTTGCTCATGACAGGCATACACAGGGAACATAGCAGGGGACTAGAAATACAGGCCCATAAAGTGAGAAACACAGACGGACCGAAACAACCCAATAGAGGACATCACACAACAAGGAAGGACTGAATTGAGGTGGAACACAAAAGCAGTCAGAAAGGTCATGGCACGGCAACAAAGGAATCAATGGCACAGCAGAGCAGTCACAAGCACAGACCATGAACCTGCATGCATGCACTAATGTAGCTTCAGCGCTACGTGCTGCACAAAAGAAAACCTAGGAACTCTTTTTTCAATTAGTATACCTCCCCCCCCAAAAAAAGTAACAAAAAAAAAACATTTTAAATATATTTTCCCATTTTCTTATTTTTTTAAATAATTGAGCCATTGTGTAATAGGAATAATGCACTCCAGGGTGTGTGTTGTGCTGGGATCAAGTCACTTCTGGGGTGATTAGTCACATTCGGCCTGTAACCTCGTACCTAATCACCCCAGGTGTGATATTAGCCCAGCACGACACACACCCTGTCATGCAGCATTCCTTTAGTCATGGGCATATACAGGAATGAATAAAGAAACATGAAGGAATGATTTGAGAGAGAAGAGGGATGAGGCAGAACAGATAGTAAGGTGAAGGGAAGCCAGAGCATAGGGAACCAGAAGGAGAATGTAGCTTGGCCTGCAGATTTCATGTAAAGGAGGTAGTGGGATTAAGGATTAATGTTATGTAGGGAGGTAAGAACAGAAGTGGTCAAAAGGAGGGTGGTAAGGTAAGGAGGAAGAAAGCCAAGCCAGAATTTGGAAATATAGGAAGTACAGTGTGAGAGACACCTGGATCTAGAAAGGAGTAAGCGAGAGAGTAATAGACAGAACAATGGTGGGTGCTGTAGGGACAGTCTAAGGCAAAGCAGCAAAAAGAATAAGGCTCTGTCCACACTTATATTCTTGTAATGTTACTGGCAGTCTGTAATGTTACAAGAACGTCAAACACGGATCACGTCCACACTGTAGCATTGCAAAACCATGCTACAAACCATGTTTAAAAAATGTGCTAGAACCCTGTTCGGAACAGGTTTCTAGCACAGTTTCAGATAAACACAAAACACAGTTGCCTTAAACTGTGTTAACAGTAGCGTGGACGCAAATTGGTCTGTAACACTGTTTAAAACAACTTCTGTCACACTTCTGTGGCTCTTTAAAAGTTGCCACAATGAAAAGGGGGGATTTATTCACATCACTGAGCTTGCAGTGAGCTCCTGAACAATGCAATGTCATTTTCTGCCAGATCCATTATCAGGCCCCGTCACAACTATCCCAGCATGCACTGCAGCACCTGCAATGTTTTGCGGTACTGCCGCAATCATGCCTGTGAACTCAAGCAGGCAAGCACAGTGTCTGAGCACAGTACACTCAAGCAGGCAAGCACAGTGTCTGAGCACAGTACATAGATACATAGACAGTGTCAGCAGATAAGGGCCTATGGCCCACCCAGTCTGCCCATTTGAGCTTGTAAGTTCAGTTTATGCTTTCCTAGCAGTCTGTTGCCCCTTACCCCTGGCCTCCCGAATTCCTTTATGTCTGTCCCATGCATTCTTAAATCCTGTGATTGTTTCAGCCCCCACTACTTCCTCTGGCAGGGTGTTCCACTTGTCCACCACCCGTTCTGTGAAGAAATTCTTCCTCACATTTCTTCTGAATCGTCCTCCCTTCAACTTCATCCCATGCCCTCTAGTCCTGGAACATCTTTTTCAATTAAAAATAGTGTATTCCTGCACCCTGTTCCTCCCTGTAAGATACTTGTATGTCTCTATCATGTCCCCTCTCTCCCTCCTCTCCCTCCTCTCCTCCAGGTAGTACATATTCAATTCCTTCAACCTGTCCTCATAGGACTTGTGATGCAATCCATGTACCATCTTTGTTGCCCTCCTCTGAACCTTCTCTACCCTGTCTATGTCCTTACGTAGGTAAGGTCTCCAGAACTGTGCACTGTACTCCAGGTGGGGCTTCACTAGTGTCTTGTATAGTGGAATTATGGCCTCCCTTTTCCTGCTGGTGATGCCCCTGCCTATGCATCCTAGCATCCTATTTGCTTTTCCTGCTGCCTTGTCACACTGTTTCCCTACCTTGAGGTCATCAGAGATGATAACCCCAAGATCCCTTTCCTGTTGGTGCATGCTATATCCTCACCCCCCAACTGATATATTGTGCCAGGGTTTTTGTGCCCCATATGCATTATCTTGCACTTCTTTGCATTGAATTTCAACTGCCAAACCCCTGACCATTCTTCAAGTTTCTGCAGATCCCTTCTCATTCTGTCTACACCCTCTGGTGTGTCTACTCTGTTACAGAGCTTTGTGTCATCAGCGAACAGTGAAATTCTGCCTTCTAGGTCCTGCGCAATGTCACTGATGACGATGTTGAATAGGACCGGTCCCAGCACTGATCCCTTTGTTACCCCACTGGTCACTCTTCCCTCTGTGGAGTGATAGTCATTTACCACCACCCTCTGTGTCCTGCCGCCCAGCCAGTTACCTACACACCACACTACTGTCCTGCCCACACCCATATTCCCCAGTTTGTGTAATAGTCTTCTATGTGGCACAGTGTCAAAGGCCTTGCTGAAGTCCAGATAGGCCATGTCCACTGCCTTCCCCTGATCCACCTCCCTAGTCACCCAGTCAAAAAATTCAATGAGGTTGGTCTGACATAACCTCCCCCTGGTGAAACCATGCTGCCTTGGGTCCTGTAGTCCATTGACAACCAGATGTTCCACCAATCTCTCCCTCAGCAGTGCTTCTATGATCTTCCCCACTACCAAGGTGAGGCTGACTGGTCTGTAGTTCCCCGCTTCCTTTTTGTTCCCCCTTTTGTATAAGGGTACTACATCTGCTGTCCTCCAGTATTTGGGTACCTCCCCTGTTTCCAGTGACTGGCTAAACAGGATAGCCAGAGGTTCAGCCACCACCTCTCTTAGTTCTTTAAGGACCCTGGGGTGCACCCCATCTGGCCCCGTTGCTTTGGCAACTCATTACTTCCAGTTCCTTCAGGACCCTTTCTCGTGTAAAGGGACTTGTGTCCATTTCTGCACCATTCTCACCCCTTGTACTCCCTTCAGACCCATTACCCTCCTCTTCCTCAGTAAAGACTAAGCAGAAATACCTGTTCAATATGTCAGCTTTACTGTTGTCATCCTCCACGTAGTCCCATCCTCCCCTTCAGTCTCACTATCCCTCCCTTTGCTTTTCTTTTTCACTTATGTACCCGTAAAAGGTTTTGTCCCCTCTACCCACTGATTTTTCAATGTGTTCTTCTGTCTGAGCTTTGGCTTCCCTTACTGACCTCCCTGCCTCCCTTTGCTTCTCCTGGTACTTCTCCCTATCCCCTTCTGCCTGTGTCTTTTTGTATTGCCTGAATGCAATCTTTTTGGCTTTCACTTTCTTTGTTACCTCTTTGGAAAACCATAATGGTCTTCTCTTCCTTTTCCGCTTGATAACCTGCTTAATGCATAATTCTGTTGCTCTTGTAATCCCCGTCTTAAATACTGCCCACTGTTCCTCAACCCCTGATTCCTGCCCCATTCCCTTTAATGCCTCTTTCAAGTATCTCCCCATTTTCCCAAAGTCTGCCCCCCTAAAATCCAGTATATGTGTTTTTGTGTGGTTTGGTTCTGCGCTTTCTGTGACTTCAAACCACAATAACTGGTGGTCACTGTTCCCCAGGTGCTCCCCCACTATTACCCCCATCACACTGTCCCTGTTTGTGAGCACAGTCCACAGTGTGGACGCTCTGGCAACCATGCTGAAATACGGAAATAAAAACTCTTTTTAAAACATAAAAAAAAAAACCCAGCATATTAGTGTGGACAGAGCCTAAAAGAGGGGGTCCAGTCTGACCAGAATGGACTTAGGAGCAGCATTAAAGACAATGTCACCTTGTCCAAAATTAGAAGAATCATTTTCAAGATAATTGTTTCTTTGCACTGGAAATAGAATGCATGCTTTATTTCTATACAGAGCTCAACGTTTGGGGTGGAATTTCTGGTGGATGGGTTCCACATGCACCAAAAAATCAAGGTGCTAGTCCAACTATACCCCAAGGTACTTGAAGGGGAAGATGTTCTCAATCAACCTGCCATGAAAGGTATGGGATGGGGGGAGTAGAGAGAGTCTGGCTGACCCCTGCTTGGTGCCAAAGGCCATAGAGACTACTTTTTTGTCATTGAGGGACAGTTGAGTATCTTAGAACCAACACTGGATATTGGAGAAATCTTGTTGTAGCCAAACAACTAGGTCAGAAGTAGAGGTACCAAAGGCACAGATCACTGTTTTGTCTGCATATGTGTGGACAGCCACAGTGGTACAGGTATTTGGGAGGTCATTTCAAAACACAGAGAAAGGACGTGGGCCCAAGACAGAGCCTTGGAGAACACCTGAGGAGATTGAAGTGTGGATGGGGAATGTGAGACACCAATGCTGACAGCTTTTGACCTGCTCTCAAGATAGAAATAGTACCAACTAACAGCAAGGTCAGAGGGCCCTGACCATTTAAGCATACTCAAAAGAAGGTGGTGTGCAACAGTGTCAAATGCCTTGGCTATATTAACGAAGACTGCAGATGTAATCAAGACCTAGTCTATTCCAGAAAGGATGAAGTCAGTGAGCTGGAACTGGAAGTTTTAGGTGGAATGGGACTTCTAGAAAACAAACCAGAAAGGGATGAAAAAGATGAGGCGTCAAGGAAAGAGAAGACTTGGGAGAAGCCAAGGTGTTCTGGAGCTTTGGCAGTGTAGACAGAAGAAAAATTGACTTATAGTTTCCAGGAGAGATGGGTTCACCCCTTTTGGGAAGGGAAATGGCTAGTGCACATTGTCAGATGTCTGGGATGGTGGCCATTGAGAGAGGTTGGCAAATAGAGTGGTAGGGATAGCAACAGCAGAAGCAGAGAGGTGGAGCAGAGTAGGGTTGAGACCACTAGGTATCAGACTTTTGAAGGGATTAAGAGCTAGAATGACCTTCAGTGAAACAGCAGGAGATGCAGGAGACAACAAGGAGGAGAGCAGAGGGGTGGAAAGAGAAGGGGGAGGAGAAGAGAAAATGAAGGATCAAGCAGAAGAAGGTGCTGAAGGAAGAGGCAACAGCAATAGGGTCAAAGATGGGGAAGTCACCCATCTTGAGAAATGGGGAGGTGGACTGGGCTGGATGTGAGAAAAGGAGGTGGATAACCTTCTAGAACTTGTAGAAATGGCTGAGGATGCTCTGGAGTGTGCATGCAAAGTGTTAGGCCTTAGCCTGGTAGCTCTGGTATAGGCATTGTGAAGGGCCTAATAATTTGCCATCTTCTGATGCATAACTTGGACTGCTAAGAATTACCTACCTGATTAGATTCTCAAATACACTGTTACTGTACGTCTATCTCTTCTGGGTTGGCTGACTCACAGCAAACCCACGCTGGGCAAAATGAGTGTTTTGCTCATGCAACTTGGCCCTATATTACCAACTTATACAGAGTCTCAAAGGCAGCAACTCTAATCAATCAGTTTAAATTAAATTACAATTAGTTTAAAGGTTAGAATACTCTTTTTTCTATTTTAGCTGCTGTGTTTACTATTAGAGAGCACTAATTAGGGGTGCATGAGTATCTTTTTTGAATACTTGGCTAGTAATGAAAATCACAGAAAACACACAATTCCAGGGTTCCCTCTTCTAGACAGTATGCAGGTACAGTGCTACTCCAAAAAGTCTAACTTATTCAAGCAGCCAAGCTGAAAAGCAGAAAATGGAGAGTGCATTTAACATTTAGATTTTGTGAAATTTACCCTAGAGATGCCGTTTTCTTCCAGTCTCATTCCTGGGAATATATTAGTTTCCAACAGCTGTCCAAGTGCCTGTAACCACTCTGTTTACAGGAATGCTGGAAAAAACTTAGAAAACATGTTGGTACATTCCAGTGAAAAGTAAAAACTTCTTGTTCAGAGGGAATTGCCTGCACATGATGACATTTCATGCAGGGATGCAGCTGACATTTCAGGCTATGCCCTCCGCAGAGCTTTGGGGAAGGCAAAGTACAAAATATCAGCTGTATGCCTGCACATGATGCCATCACACGCAGACAGTTCCCTCTGAATAAGAAGGTTTTCATTTTCACAGGAATATACCAACACGTTCTCTTTAAGTTTTTTTTTCAGCATTACTATAAACAGTGTAGCCTATAAACAGTGTGGCTACAGGTACTTGGATGGTCAGTGGAAGCTGATGTATTTCCCAGGAACAAGATCAGAAGAATATATTCCTAGGAATGAAACTAGAAGAAAACGGCATCTCTAGGGTAAATATC
Source organism: Neoceratodus forsteri (assembly GCA_016271365.2). Classification (NCBI taxonomy): domain Eukaryota; kingdom Metazoa; phylum Chordata; order Ceratodontiformes; family Ceratodontidae; genus Neoceratodus; species Neoceratodus forsteri. Next base: position 1,721,388,285 of record CM057449.1, on the reverse strand, counting down.
ACAAGCTCTATATGTTAAGTGCACTCTCCTTTGTTCTACTTTTTGGTGTGTCTGCTTGCCACCCCCATCCCCCCATTACTCAGTATTCAGCATCCAGGCCTAAAATTAGGGTAAACAATTTAATAAATGCTACCCCTCCCCAGATAGCAAAGGCTAATATTCTGGCTAACCCCCACCATACACTGTCATTTCCTGCATTCCATCTCAATTCCCATTCTCCCATGGACACTCTTTTTTTTTTTAAATACTGGCCTCCTGGCATTGTGCCAGGATATGACAGCACCAATCACCCCTCCCTAGCCCAACCTTCTCATCATGCCCCAATGGACCCTTTACAAAATGTTGGGCCCCCTCCTGCTCCCTGATCCACATTCTGGGGGCCAGTTATAGTCTAAACCCTGAGGGTTTCAGCCAATCCCCCCCAGCTCACAGCATGCATGCCCTATAGTCTTCTATACAGCTATCTGAATGCATAAGCGCACAGTGCATGAGACCAGGAAAGGGGCGAGCAGTCTGCATTACTGATTGATGGGCTGCTAGGCAGATTGTCAGATCAGTACTACTATTTTTTTTTTTTTGTAGTTGACTAAATCACTGTAAACCATAAATAGCAGTCTTTTGAAACTCATATTTTTCATTAGCAAGTAGTACGAGTTGCCTTGGCATGGAGATGAAGATGGCGATTTAATTCAGTGTGAAGTCATGGGACCAATGGCTACTAAAAGGATTTCATTAGAAAATTAATCCCTGTAAACTCTGCAGACTCACTTCATGATCTGTAGAGCTGTTTAAATAGTGAGCAAATTAACCTAACAGCTGGCATGGGCGGGCAGAGCTATAGTAAGTGCATCTAACTGGTGCTTATGTTATGACTCAAACCCTACCTGCCTGTACCACAAAGAAGGTTAGGTTTGCTTAAGTAGTAAGGCATGGCAGGGTGTGTGTTATCTGGGAAGTGATGGACAAGGCAACATTGAGTGCCTTGCACACTCGAGAAGTCTTTTCCAAAACTCACACAATGTGGAGTGCCTTATTGCTATTATAAAAAATGGTTCCTCTGATTTGTATTTTTAAAAACATGTTTAGCTGTGGTAATACCTTTTATTAGACTAACTGAAGAATTTTCACATAAGCTTTCAAGACCTCCAAGGTCCCTTCATCAGGTGTCTAGGAAACTATACTAATAGCTGGCCTAGCAGGTGTGTATTTTAACAACTGAGTAATGAGGTTCAGAAATCTAAGTATTTCTGACTTGTGCTGTTGTAACCATGGAACGGGGAGGGGCACTAGGGACATGGCCCTACGTCTTTCATAAGTGGCACTAGCAGTTTTTGCAATCATGTTAATGTATTTAATAGGGAAGGATTTACCCCTTACATCCTTGGCCCTGCCACTTTTCAAACTGTTCCGGCACCAGTGGTTGTAACAGAATAACACAGAGTCATGTGATCACATCTGACCAGTCACAGGTTTTGGTTTCTTTTACCCATTTTATAAACTTATATAGAGCAACCTAACTATGCAAACACCATCAGGGAAGTCAGGAAGAGTCACACACCAGTACCAACACACTGATCTCAGTCAATGAAGCAGTCAGGGTGCTACTGCTAAAGAGGAGCCAGGTCAGGCCCTCAGTCCTTGTAGGGGGTTGGAATAGCTAGCTGGGTCATTAGGCATTTGCCAAGATTGTTTACTGGTCAGCAAGTGGGGGGTACTGTACTTGTTATACCACTGTCTCAAGAGTGGGCTAGCCCCGTTATGCCCACCATAGGTATAATGGATGTATAAAGTCTCCGCACCCCACCCCCATTATTTGGGTGGGAGAGCATTATGGCATTATTTTTTGCATAGAGGGAAGGGGGGGTTTTACTAAGTTTGATTGATTTATTTTATATTTTCTTTACTATTATTAGTGTCTAAATACCAGCAGTCAACCATACATTGACACAGTGCCTGTATGTTCATTTGATTGTATTAAGTTACCTTTTGTATATATATGGAAAACTTAATAAAGTATACTAAATTATAAAAAAAAGGATTGTGTTGCAGAACCCAGGTATGGAGATTATCAAGCTTGCTAAGGAGGCTGCAGACAGTGAGAGAAGCAATCGTGAGGGTCCCACCCTTCCTTTGACCTGGTAGTGTGGTTGGTCCAGTGGGTTCAGAGTTAAGGTGGATATTGCCAGACAGGAGAGGTAGCACTAGCAGGATTCTCAAGAGGTAACCTTTGACCATTTTACAGATGAGCTTCAGGGGTAGTTGTCTTTTACCTTTAGAACAACAGTTGGGCACATGCACTGTGAGTCAGAGCGGTAAGACTGAAGGGGGGTAGTACACAATAGTGCTTGGGGTTAGTAACCTCTGAAGGTATGATAAGATACAGCTAGAAATGCCTGGGTCAACATAGATTTGTGCAGGTATTCCAGTGACCATGCCAGGATCATAGTGCATGCTTTTATGCAGATTGTGCAGACATGGAGTTTGTTTCATGGTGCCAAACAGGATGATTGAAAAGCCATCTTGGATGACTGAAAAACTCATGACAGTGCAGAGTCTTGGTAGGAGATCACTGAACAGCATGAGTGAACTTTCAAAGTTAAAAGATTTCAGGAACACTGCTACTCCCTTTGCAGATGCATTGTTTCTCTCCTCTGCATCCTGCACCAGACTGATTAGAACAGATTTGTATGTCTTTCTGAGAACTGTTACTGCTCTGTTGTGGCTTAACCACTGAACATCTCTGGCCTGAACCAAGTCTATGTGCAACACAGTGTATGCTCTTAACCCTTGGAAATTCCTGCTTAAGAAGTGCAGCAACGCCACTTTTTTTCCCACCATTATTGTCACACCATCTGATCCAAGTCCCACCTAAGTTGTTCATATCTAGATTGTGGTTCTAACAAAATAGTACAATTGCTTGCTTGATAGTCTCAGCACGGCCATCTGGAATATCAATCAGTCCAACAAATGAGGGGTTGCTGTTGAGCCCAAGCTAAGTAGCAGCAAATTTTTACAGCTCCAGAACTCAGAGAAAACCACAAAAAAATATTTATTTTCCTGAAAGTCTTTTGTTGAATTTATTTCTACTGCAAGTTTATTTGCTAGAGAATGCCATGGGAAATCCTCATAAGAAAAGGACAACATCTGATTTGGGGAAAAGTAAAATTGCTGCAGTGGGTCAGCCCTTGAAGCAGTCAGCAGAAGACACACTTCAGCCAGGCCTAGCTTGGAGAAAGAGTCTTTGCAATCATTGTGGCTCAAGCTGTGGTGGCTGATTTCCTTGGTCATGAATTTAAATAATAAAGTGGAGACATTTAACACCAGGGATTTGGGGGTGGAAACAACTATGGATGGCATTAAAAGGGACATTCAAGAGGTGCAAAAATAGACCTCAGCTACCTCTGCAGCCACAGCCACAGCCATAGTTATAAAAGAAAATCAGCTCTTCTGTGCCCAGATTGAGATCTAGAGAATCAGGCTAGATCAGCACATATTGGGGTCATTTGACTTCCTGAAGAAATTGAAGGAGATCATCTTATTGTATTATGTTTATAAAAGACTGGTTCTGTGAGAAACTGTCAGTAGATGGTGGCAGTGGTGAGTTTGCCATTCAGAAGGTGTACCTGATTATGCCACATGACAGAATAGAGGCCTCACCCAAACCTTGAACTTTGCTTCTAGTTACTTCAGGGATTGGAGATAGAGATTGTATATTAAGGAGAATGGGGCCACTTATTCAAGACTTAAGGACTGTTGACCCTTTTCCAGACATTAGCTACTCTACTTGACACCGGTGCAAGAAATGTGATAGGATGCGCAGAGTACTATGGGATGCCACCATTTCCCATTCAGTCATCTTTCTGACCAGACTTTGTATTGTTCAGCAGAGAAAAATCTGGGTTTTTAGTGATCCTATAGAGGCTAGAAAATGGGTGGACAGAGTAGCAGGTGAACGTCGGCAAACGGGTCCGGAAGCTGAGATGGAGCAAGAGGACACTGAATCCTGAGTTGGTGATTCGGTTCCTTTTCCTACCTATAATACTGCTTCTTGTATAAAACCAAGACTGAAGTGCTCTCCTTGGAGCAAAAAAATTAAATCTTGGCATTTATGAAAATGGGCCTTAATTCTGTGACCTAACATTTCATTGAGACTTGGCAGTTTGCTTGCAAATTTTTATTGTGGGATACATTATTACATTGTTCTTTAATTGGTTATTGAGAAGTGAGAATTACTATAACAGGGTCACAGCCATAGCTATCCTGAACATTATTTCAAAGGACTATATAATTGCTGCTAGTGTTTAATGTTTTAGCATTCTTTTTTACTAAGGGTTTCTCATCTAATAACACACACAAAAAGGGAGCATGCTAGTAATATTCCATATGGGGCCAGTGTTTCGTTTTATAAAAGGTTTTCTCACCAGGAGATCAGGATAAGGTTAATCCTATTGATTGGCACATTGTCATCTAGGTATACTGCTTGCTACTTCGATGTTCTCAGCTACTATCACTTTAGGTTGGATATATGATGATACAAGGTTCCATAAGGAACAAATACCTTTCTGAGGACTTTATCTTGGACTTTAACTCTTAGGACACTGTCATGCTGCTCATGGACTTTGAATCAGCTATTCTATTTTTAGTAATTTTTCATGAAGTACTTTAATTCAGAACACCCCCCCCACACACACACACACACACAATGATGTACCACAATATAGAAAATGCATGTTGTTTTTTTCCCTTGATTAAGTGATCTTTAAGGTCATATTGGTTATATACATTTGTGGACTGATTTCTATATGTACCAGTCTCAATGGTTGTATACTTGAGAAAATAATTAAAACAAAGTAAAACAAAATCCAACAAATCAAGTTTTTACTTTACCAGTCCAGAAGCATATCTATATATAAATTAGTGGTTACTTTACCGCAGCAACATCCGTGGCCTCATCAGTAAGTAATGTGAAGGAAGGATTGACCATATCACATTAAGTAGATCTTCCGTAATGCAATCTGCAGTTGTATCCAGCCTCTCTTTAGCAGTTCTACAAGATGAATGATTAGCATTACCTCCATGTACCATGTACCAGGTGCTTGATGTAGTCACACCCATTGTGACATTTTAGGTCAACAAGAAGATTGCTGTATTTTGTCGTTTGGCAGCTCATCCTTTGCAAGTCAACACATACATCTCAGAGCCCCAGTGAAAGCTCATCTCTGCATGGTAATTTTGTTATTCGGAGATTTATGAATGCTTTGCCCGGTGTTTGAAGCAACTTCTAGATTTAGCTCAAGTTCCTAGGCCTCCTTGTGCATTGCAGAATTTTTGTGTTTCACAATAGCCTCCAGAGTTAGTGTAATATGAGGATGTGTAGTCCAGATACCAGTCCTTTCCGATTACATCTGTTGTTGTTATTATTATTATTACTATTAATTAATTATTCGGAAACAACCTTTGAGCAGGAGCTCTTTTACAAAGGTTCCACGTCAGACAGACACAGTTTACACAAATAATAAAGAATAATATGTACATAAAGCATCAGACACAGATTACAGCATTTACAATCAGCTTAGTCAATGTTGTGAGATAGCATTTGACAGAGGCGTTAATGTAATGTAACACAGAAACATAGAAACATTTCACAGGTAATGTAGTGAGTACTTCAAACAAATCTGACAAATCGTTCCAGCAATGTAAATGCAGATGTATCACAATTAATATGAGTAAGATAGTGCACACTGGAAGTTCACAAAGTAACATAATTTATGTTTTGATTCATTGTCAGGTAAGATGGAAACAGATTATGAATGCAGCAGTTAAAGGAGAAGACAAATATTATTTTTATCCTGTTACTGTTCAGTGTAAAAAGCAGTGTTTGGCCAGTTTAAAACAAAAATGAAAAATGTGTAAATAAAGAATGGATTAAAAAATCTTTTATTTGGCTTCCTTGATTTAGACATTCTGCTAGACTTCATTATTTAAATTAAGGGCTAATCTTTCTTTCCACCAGATGTAGGGGTAGTTTGTAACCAGTGGTACAGGTATGTCTTTTGCCACTCATTACTGAAACAAGATGTGTGCTTCGTGTCTTTTGCAGTTGAGCTGTCATCTCATGAGCAAGACCTCTTCACTGCATTCGATGTTGATGGTACTGCAGCTACAGCAAAAACATCTCTCTCTTCTTCATGATCATCTTGAGAGTCATTCTCTTCTCTCTGTGTCTTTACTGAGCTTTGAGAACCATGCTGTAATCTTGGTAGTTACTGCGGAAGAAACTCATTGGTCCCTGTGATCGCTTCAGCCCTCATTTTAGACTTGTGAGACCTGCTGCTGTTCAAACTAGCAGAGGCCTGATCATAAATATCAGGGCCTCTGATGGCAGCCAGACACGGCTAAGGAAAACATTCCACAGTAATTGACAGGTCAAACTAGAAGAGATTGGATTTCCCAAGTGGATGCTTGGAGACAAAAGGATATTTGAATATGTGATGTCATAGTGACATGCTGCAGGATGGTTTTAGCTCTAATAAGAGGTCTGAGGGACAGTCAGGGGAGGACAGAGAAGGAAATGGTAAACAAAACCCGGCAGAGAGAGAGAGAGAGAGAGCTAAAGAGAGACAGGGAGACTTAGACTTTCTCTGTGTAAATTCTGGATGTAAACAAACTTGTTTCTTTCTGTTGAATTACTGTTCCTTATAGTTTGTTGTAATATCCTGTAGAATCTGTGTAGTTATCCTGAAATATTAAACATATTATTATTTTTATATGTTACAGTCTGTGATTGAATCCTTTGAGGTACAGCTAACCAATCGATGACTGACAAGAACAGTTTTTTCACCCCAAGAGAAGAAGGCTACAGTTACTATATACTATTTTCAAAGTAAGGTGTTCTCAGCTGTGACAGACAGTGGTGGTCATATGACCTTGAGTAAAGAGCACTGTACTGTGTGAGCAGTGAGTGGCTTTGAAGGGGCACAAACATGGAGACCAGAGTAGTGAGAAATGGTAGTTTATTCACCTGGTAAAGGTGATTATAAGAGCACCTTCTTACAGCACTCCGAGTCTCAACACATGGGTAGTTAGCACTCTTCTCATAGGCTGATGCACAAAAGGAATCCCAAATTCGAAATCCGATCCTTCTCCTCCCTTGTAGTTCCCAGAATCCTCAGTATGAAATCTTCCAGAGCTTATGATACTCCTGAAAACATAATATAAAAAATCCAACCATACAGGACCCTCAACCACCCCCCGTAGGGAAGCTGGCGGGTAGGGAAATACAACACAATTTGATGTTATGCAATGGACAATTATTTACCTTACATTGTATACCAATCAATGTGTCAACCTGTTCCACTGTTACTGGCAGTGTAGGACTGAGCGTGCGCTACTCTACATTTACTGGTTGGTATTGCACAATGATTCTTTAATAAACAACCCCTTATTCTATTATCCATTTTATTACTTGTTATGTTCCTCCTCAATGGTGGATATGGAGTGTTGTAAGAAGGTGTTTTATAATCACCTTTACCAGGTGAGTAAACTACCATTATCTATCGCACCTTCTTACAGCACTCCGAGTCTCAACACATGAGTGATTATACAGCATTATTTGGACTTGTCTTGGGAGGGAGGAGGAATATGACTCAAAGTTGTGTGGACAGCCTTGCTACCAAACTCTGAATTTCCTGTTAGTCCGGCATCCCACTGGTAATACACACCCGTGTCATTATAAGTTCTGTTAGTGAACTCCTGACTGGCTTGGGTCAGTGTGTCTGTCACCTTACTGGATACCCTTAAGTTCAACAGTGTAGCCTTCTGAATGGCCATACTGGCAGTTTCAGTGGTGAGGGATCTGTGTGCCAGATTTGCCCCTGGAGGTCTAGATTGGTGTTGTCTACAGAAGAGTATTGAACTGTGGTCACTGGTGAGAGAGCTCTATATGAACAGTGTAGACTGTACAATAGAGGTTGGACTGAGAAACTTACGGAACCATACTGAACTGCATAAGACTACTCAACTGTAGCCTCTGGCCAAGTATAATTGCATTAACAGTGTCTGCTGTACTTGATCTGCATTCATTCCTGGATTTAATGTTAAGAAGGTCCCCCTGTTCCTTCCTCCAAGATCTGGATTAAATAAGTGATGTGGAGAAGGAGGGTGTCACTTCTCGGAGTCGCTGCAGTGAAGGCTGCAGGGGGTCACTGGTCCAGGCTGACAGTGGGTTGCCCGGTGGCCCGATCACTTCTTTACACCTTGCTGAAAGTACTAAAGGCCCATATTTAGAGTTTTGGTTGCTAGTGGTGTGGGTGTGTGTGTACGTGCCGTCATATGGTACACGATATTCAATACATGAAACCTGGTTGGTCATTCTGACCCTGGACTGTGTGTTACCCTGACTGAGCTTCCGAATCTAGTACTGCACCCTGGTGTAATGAGTGGGTGTGATGGTGCCCATAACTCTGGCTATACATCTAGGCAGATAGAAGGATTGATCGACCTGTATATGGGTAGGTGCCTTTACCTATAAATACAGTATGTATGGATACCTGGGTAGGAGAATATCTACCAGCACATATGGCAAGTCAATAGAGGTTGAATACACCCCACATTTCTGTCTTGAAAATGTCTGTGGGTCCATGAAATAGACTTTCAGCACCTTCTACCTTAGGAGACCTATATTGCACCAAAACACTCCAATTACCTGCTTTCCATGACTGTTTGTTTGCGCAGCTGAGAAGGCTGCAAAAGTACTGTTAACAATAGTATCTGGGTCATACGTTTTAGCTGGACTGAGCAAAAAATATGGCTATCATCTGGGTTTTTATCCCCTTATGGCTTCCACACAGTGTGGCCTGCTTATTCGATGAGTGTAATTGAGTTTATTATGCTGCATGTGGTATGGCTGTATTGGGCAAACGTTGCCATGTAGGGATATATTGTATGTGTGCCCCTTTTAGTCTTCTTTTGTCAAAAAAGTAGCCGGACCCCATAGCAGTAAATATTGGGGGATATTGTGTCTCCCCTGATAGGGCTTCTAAGTTCTGTTCCTCTTGCCTCCTTTTCTTCCTTGGCCTCCCACTGAATATCTGTTAGGCCTCTGATACAGGCGAGGAGGATGATGGTGGGTTGGGCAACCTGGATTGGAATTGCCAACCTCTGTCCCTAAACTCACTGGCTATAAGTAGTAACCAGTGATTTTAATGAGGCTCCTGCTTCTGAGAGTCCCCCTTGTCTGAGGGCAAGCTTAGGACCACACCCCTTTGTTTCTGTAGACTGTAAGGGATGTCAACTGCTACAGCAGTCACGGGGGGAGGAGTGGAGTCTGATGGTAGCATCCCTAGGTGAAGAATGGCTAGAATGAAATGGCCACAGATGTGTTGGGGTATGCCTGTTAAACGGAGCAGGGACAAACATAGCCACATGGGGGGGTGGAGATATAAAAAGCAGTCAAGGCACTAGTCCGCCAGCTGAAGAAGTGATGGTGGTGACAGATAGTTATTGATTACACCGGAGCCGTGGAGATGCCAGTGGTATTTATCTGAGGGAGGCCAGCTGCACAGCATTAACATTTGGCGTTCATGGAGGAACTAATGTCAATGAAGTGGAATTGCCACCACTCGGCCTAAGTTGTTTCTTGGGGACCCCCGTTCACAGTAAGTTTGTGGCTCTTCGACTTATGGGGAAACATGACAGAATGGTCATTTGCCATGAGTCATAGAATGCTAAGGAAAAATAAGGACCCCAGAGTGGGTTTTTAAGTAGCAAATGCATCCTGCTTCTAGATGCCATTGTTATTGTCTGCAAATATTTAAGCTGCCTTGGACATTGGTTGAGACAGATTGTGACTTACTGGGTGGACATAGCACTGTGACAATCATTATATCCAACAGACTCCCTGAGGATATCCATCAGGCTTCAGTATTGGCATAAACTGGCCTACTGCTGTAGCAGAATTGGATGTAGAGTAAAAACTAATTGCCCTTGTGATGTATCACTGTATAGCCAGCCTTTTCTTATTAAGGGTACTATCCCCTTCAAAGACGCTCTTTGTTTGCTTAACTTGTCATGACTGTGGCTGAATAGCACATGCACAACCTGTGATGTATTTGCCCTTCCTTAGGCCACTGTATTCCTTGCTCTTTAATTATGTACATTCAGATGATTGACTATATAGCTTTGTACTAACTATATAGTTCTGTACTTACAGTTCACAACTTCACCCAAACTTTTCCCCTAAGTAGGTAGGATGGCCCACTATATCATGCTCAGAGATTTATAACAATGCTAGGGGCTACTTAGCTCTGTACTTGTAATGAAAGGATGGATAAGCCCATAGATGGTAGCCTTTCAAAGGGGGGGGCTGAAGTTAGTGAACCACCCTGTCCAGACCACCAGTGTCATAAGTCCTGCTGAGGCATTTGGATGGCATGCCAAGCATTTGGAGCAAAGGAGCATTCTGTGAGGTCTCTGACTGCAGCTGTTTACTGAGGGCTGCCTAGGTACTGACACTGCTTTCAGTCTGAGTGGAGCATAACTGAAGTGTGAAAGGGTTGTGCGGGGTGCCAATATTGAGTTAAGTATTTTTGTTAGTACTGCACTGCATGTGGGGATAGAGAACCCAGTTTCTCTCTCTCACTAAGAGATGGTACTCATTCCTGCTACACAACGTGTTTAAACCTGCACCGGCTGAGCCATAGAAGGGATGCTGAATCCAATTTTTTTTTTTTTAAACTAGGTACCTACAGTGAAAAGGTACTCAATAAACTCCTGTCCATCAAGGCCCGAAGGATATACATCCAGCTTCTCTTGTTCCGAGAGGTAGGCTTATAACTTGATGCTCTTTTATTTTAACATTTCATTCTATTGATTTATGGTTTATATCTGCTCTATTTCCCCTTTAAAACATATGAGGAGTATGGCCCCCTTTAAGGGGTGCCCTCTCGTGTCCAACATCTTAGGTGGTGTAGACGTTGGCCGCCTCCATCTTAGAGGTGGAATTGTATGTGGAGAATACTTGAGGTGCCTGGGAGGTCAGAAGCATCATGAGAAGTGCGATGTAACTCCCAAGGATGGTGGTGCAACATGCACACGTCAGGCGTCCCACAATGTATGGAGGCTCTAGTGCAGGGACCGTGGAAGTCCCTGCCAATAGCTGGAACATTAGGGACTCAGGTGGGGTATCCTTGCACACAGTGTGGACCTGGGAGTATAGAGAAGTTAAGTGACTTGCTTAGGGTCACCCAGTATGTAGGAGTGGGCTGTGACTTGCTTAGGGTCACACAGTATGCAGGAGTGGGCTGTGGGATTCAAACCAAGGTCTCCAGATGTACAACTCAAGAGCCTTAAACCACTGCACTATACTGCCTGATTTCTCCGAAGTAAAGGGCATAAGGGGAAAGAGAGACTGAATCCCCAATGGCAGGCTTGCCCCTGAACACGGTAAATCATGAGGCAATTGGGGGAGCGCCACGCCCCACTCGGGGGCATACACAGAACAGAGGGCATGACCTATGGTTGAAGAAGACACTGGTAGCAAATTAAAAACTGTTCAGGACAACTGATCCAGGTGCCTGTTCCCCTCCCTTGGTAGAATGAGGTAAACTGGGTGGGGGGGACGAATTCCATAGGGAATGGCACAAAATAAATACCTTAATACACTGTTCTAGATGGCCCTGATTCCATGTTGGCTAGGTTATCTTAATACCAAAAAACTAGTTTGTAGCCCCAGTCGGGACGACTGTAGGACTTCAAACATCAGTGAATTAACACAAATGTAGACAATTCAAAACAAGAAGTCAGCCAATTATTGGGGGGCACCAACGTTTTGCCAGACATACACAGGATAACTCAAAAATTGTCAAAGATCCCAACACATAGCCTTTCAAACACCTAGCTCACAATGGTGGTTCAATTGATTGATAACGTGCTCTGCCTTTTAAAAAGAGCTTTAGGATGGGTTGTGTCCCTTTAAGATAGCTGGCATTTACCAGCACCATTTTGGGAGGGGAGTACACAGGTCGTTGACGTTACCATCTAGAAAGAGGGATCCTGGTCGGATCTCTTAGAAGGCCCTCAGCAGATCTCGGCTGAATTTTCTCAATGCTAAATAGCACGAGTCAAGATGGCGACCTGTGGTCCCACAGGGCACCTCGTGGCTGAAGGCTCCCCATTGAGAAATGGCCATGGGGAACTTCAACATAGGAGTCGCTGCTTTGAGGAGGATCCTGGCAGGATGAGGAAGGGGTCGCACCGATCGGCGTCCAATGAGGAGGTAGCCCTGCAGGTAGAACCCTGGAATGTGCTCTCTAGTCATCTGGTGGGGTGCTCCTGTGGTGGTCGCGGTTGAACAAGGTAAACATGACCCCAGGAGCAGAATCGACCTGACCATAAAGGAGCGTACGCTTCCCCATTATAGAAACCGCCTTTGATAAGCCGACAGGGGGCTTGGGAGGTCCAAAAATGTGGTCTTGGGTGGTAGTCTTCATCCCTCTCCTCGGTTGAACAAGGTAAACCGAGGGGGGTTTAGTGAGCAGCAGCTTCAGTCTTGAGTGGCAGCCTTCATCCCCCTTCCCAGTTGAACAAGGTAAACCGAGGGGGGGGGGTTTAGTGAGCAGCAGCTTCAGTCTTGGGTGGCAGCTTTCATCCCCCTCCCCGGTTGAACAAGGTAAACCGAGAGGGGTTTGGTGAGCAGCAGCTGTGATGGAGACAGTTTCTAGTTACCAGTACACCTAAGCTAAGCCCTAACGCCAATATGTAGACTAAGTTAGAACTAAGCAAAGACAAAAAACACTAGCAGTACCGAGCTGGACAATGGTCATTCTAAATGTTAGTTTGAGGGGCTGTAACCCCTTAGTAAGCAAACCTCTGTTGCTTGAATGAAAGTAAGTTAGCTTCTGAGGCTAACACATAAATTCTTTGTGAATAGTGGGAGTATTAATCTTACCTTTGTTAGTCTGGCACAGAGCCAGAAGGAAACGTGACCAGCCTGGGAAGATGCACAAAAAGAACTGAGGATTCTGGGAACTGCAAGGGAGGAGAAGGATCGGATTTCGAATTTGGGATTCCTTTTGTGCATCAGCCTATGAGAAGAGTGCTAACTACCCATGTGTTGAGACTCGGAGTGCTGTAATAAGGTGCGATAGATAAGCTTGTACTCATGATAGAGGCTGAATCTGGGAAGGACCAGTCTGTTACAGTCCCTTTATGAGAAAAAATATAGAAAGTTGTAGGAGGTTCTGACAGTCAGCAAGCAGTGAAATACAGCAAAATGTCAGTCCTGTTCAGTGCAGAAGAGACTGGTAAATGGTATTGTTAAATCAAATGTTTTGATGTTTTCTCTAAAAATTCTTTATTTTAGGCCGGCCCGGTGGCACCGAGGGTTGAGGTGATAGATGCCATACTTCGCACCACACCAGCAACCCATGTTCGGGAACAAGCGCGGGCTGCCAGGGGTTGGCAGGGGAGGAGAAAGATCGAGTATCCCAGGGACTGCTCTCCTTCTTTGAGGAGGGGGGGGCACCAGTAGTAGGCGAATGCCTGGCCCCTAGCGGAGGCTGCAGGGCAGCATGCCAATGCTGACAAGATGGGTGGGGATGGGGCAGACACCTGGAGGAGTGCACATGGGAGCATACGCATTGCCTCTGCAGGTGTCATTGCATGCCCCACCCCTGAGGGGAACAGAAAAAAAAGGAAAAAAATGTGGTTGTGTAACTTGATGGTTGTCCCAGGACATGCTCGGCTCCAGAGGTGTCGCCCCCAGAAGACTGGATCCAGATTAGGCAGAGAGGATGGGGAGCTCGCCATCACCCCACCATGGGGTTATTACTGGAGGCGAGGGCCTTAATGGGAGCCGGGGTGCACCAGGACAGCGTCCAGATGTGTGCCGATCGTAGGGGGAAAAAATACAAAAAAAAATATTTCTTTTATTTAGTCAATACCCTTTATAAACAGCACATCACTGATTGGATTACATCTGTTAATCTAAAAATCATGCATTGATTATAAGGGTTTAGATTAATTTATGGTGGCCAAACCAGTAGCAGTGCTTAATTTAAAAAAAATGTAGAATCAATTAGAAAAACATTAGAACTCAATGAATACCTTGTTGACCTTTGTGGAATCCCAAGGGTCTCAGAAATGCTACAATCCAAGGGTGGCATTAAATGTTTAAAAATGTGCACATAATCACACTTTTGATATGGCTAAAGATGTGGGTCTCAGAAATACTGCAATCCAAGGGTGGCATTAGATGTTTGAAAAATGTTACATAACAATCACACTTCTGATATGGCTAGAGATGTGGAATGTCGCAAAACTCTGGAACAAAAAAAAATATGTTTTAATAATGCGAAGCATGACAGGGGCTGCAGTGCTATCTTATATATATATTGGGCCCATTCACAAGTGGGTGTAAGGTATGCACCTTCAGCATATACCCACACCTGTGAAAGGAAGCATGGTGGCCATATTCACAGACACCAGCGACCACACGGCTCCCATCTGTGGCCCTGCCCCTCCCAGCATACAGGTGCACGGAGGACAGTTCTGCGGACCAGGTGGGCATCCAGTGGGATGCCCAGACCTGGTTTGCTACTGAATCCCTTGCGCTCATGGGGTGTCGATGATGACAGATGGCACACTGTACACTGGCAGCACGGGGCAGGCGGGTACCCAGTCAGCTGCCCCTAGCCCACCTTGTGGTCCCCGTGGGCTGGGGTGGCTTGTTGAAGGAGTCTGCTGAGCCCTGCCATCTTCACTGCAGCCGGCAGCAGCATCCAGGGGGAGGCATGTATCCCTTACAGCTGGGTGTTACCCAACACAGTGTGTGCCCCCCGCACCCAGCACTCTGCACCTTTGTGAATGGCATAGAGTGCGGGCACATCCCCTGGCCCAGCCCTCAATGGAGTTCCACAGCTGGTCGTGGGCACGGGTGCATATGGGACACGAATCCCATATGTGCATCCCATGCGGGAGACACACTGGCTGTGGAGTGCCTATGTGCCGGACTTGCACGGCGCATAGGCTGTTTTTCTATTGGTGCATAGCGCTTATTATTTGAGGCTGCAGTACTAATCTTATATAACACTGCAGCCCCTTTCCTGCTTTGCATCATTAAAACATGTTTTTTTTGTTAATAAATGATGTAATACTAGTACCCCATTAACATGTGATGCACACTAACTACTAGACCACACTGTATTCTGCAACAGCATTTCCAGCATCCCCTGAGGAACCCGTCATGGGCTACTACACATTTTGAGTTTTGACAATCGCTTTATGTTGCTTTTCCATCAGTAATCTCAATGCAACAAAAGTGATTAAAACTGCCGCATCTGTCACAACTCTATTAAAATAAAGGTCAAAGTGATTTAGTGAAACCCTTGTGTGGGAAGTCAGACTATGCCTGAAGTTAGACCTCTGAATTTAATGGAGTTGCATGACAGACTGGTTGTAAAATTTCTTACTCAGCAATACACCATAGGGAACAGAACAGCAAGCTGTGCACTGTAAGAAAAATAGTTAAGGTGTTCAGGTGCTTTAGTCGGTGGGGGCACCCCCTATTACATAGCATACTACTGTCACACATACCCAAGCACAGTATCTAGAATGGATGGCCTAAAAGATAACAGAGTTTAGTTCACATTAATAGGACATCATTTTATTGAAAAGTTCCACATCGCTCCACAGAGCAACCTGTCTGAGTGTCATGCCACTGTGGAGTCTTTAAAGGGGACATGAATACATTTTAGATAATTTTAGTGTCCTTCAGTTGTGTTTTAGGGTCAATAAACATCTTTGAGTTTTCTTTGTCTTGTCTTTATGTTAATGTACATTGTTTGCTACCAGCTTTCAGCGTGGTCTGCTGATCCTCAGCGTTCTAACTTGGCACGTGTGTACTGGACTGGGAGGGACGTCATCTTGATGACATCCTTGTTTGTACAGCACATATGCACGCAGTTTAAAATGACTGACAGCAATGTAGTCAGAACGGTAATCTGAATACAGTCCATTATGGTAAATGTAGTCAGAATGGTAATCGGGGAGATCACGTGAGGACCCAAACAAGATGGCCACCTAAGCTTTGAGCTCCTCATCGCCTCTCGTATCGCCATTCCCATCCATCGATTTCTTCATGTTGGGTCACCACTGTAATTGCAGCCAGTGATCGGTGAAACTCCCCGGCCATGCATATGAGTGAAATCGGGACTCCGGAAGTCAGTGGCAAATGGAAAAAAGACATAGAAGAATCCCTACCTGGTCTAGCACTTCCCCAAGCTAAAATGGCCACAGCCTCAGTGTAAGACGCCTCATGGGGGATGTAGGATGCATCTGCACCATTGACAACTCTACTTGAATAGATAGCAAGCAATATCAAAAATATCCGCCACATAGTCGCAGGCTTCTATTTCCACACTGACTGGGAGGGTTAGCAGAGCTGAAGCAGAAATCACAAAGCTAGAGGGATGGGGAAAGGAGACTACAACATGACTGCAAGCCACCGAAGTGTAAGTCAGATGGCTCACCAATAAAAGCGAGGATCTGAAAGGGAGAGATAGGAGGAAACATTTGAGATTAATTGGGCTAAAAGAGGAATCAGAAGGACCAGACCTGGTCCAGTACTTAAGGGAAAATTTACCAGTATGGCTGGGCTTCGAACCCACCTGGTTCGATTTCAAGATCGACAGACCCCACAGAGTCAGGGTGGCCCGATGCCCTCAGGGAGGCAACAGACCCAGGCCCCTGATTTTTAAACTCCTAAGGTTCCAGGACAAGGAACTGATACTGCGAAATGTGAGGGAGAAGCAAGACATCCTAGTCGGAGGGGAGTGTCCTTCTACCCTGACTACCCTAGCTCCATCCCGGAGAAATGGCAGAAATTTGACAAGAATAAAGCTGGCTTAAGGAACTGGGGGCTAACCTACTCCCTGTTATACCCAGCCACCCTCTCAGCATGAATCAACAGTAAACAACAAACGTTTACCACGCCCGGGGATGCAAATGAATTCCTCCAGCAAGCCCTGGGCCCATCTAAAGCACAGTCCTCCCCTAAAGCTCAGTCCCCCTCCAAGGTGCTACATGCAAACAACAATGCACGGCCTGAAGATCTGCCTGATGCCTGACTCTCTCCAGCAATCCATAAGGAGGAAAGTTAATACATGTCTCCCGGAGCGCACTCAGAGTGTGGGGAGCTAACCACCAGTTGTTGTTATTTCTCATTTTGAGCCCCTGAGATATTGGGGAACCTTCAAGGGCCTTGAAACTTTGCCCACTGTGTTCATTGTTCACTTTTTTTAGCAGGTGCCCTCAGAAGGTTGCTGAGCTGGTTTCGTTGAAGGGCTTCTCCACTCCATAATTCAGGCTGCTGACTGCCCAGTTGGAACTTTAATTACAATTTATCCAGTACATAAACTAGTGTATTTTTGGCTCTGCTAAATGCCAATCTACCACATTTCCTTGAGCTGCAACATGAGGGGGCCACATGGGCTATGCCAAGAGGATGATTTCACACATGCAGCACTCCGCTGTTTCAACCGGGGCATACTCCCCGGATAATCATGGACCACTAGGGACACAGAAGCGAGACCTCTTCTTTGGGTCTCTGACAGAGACTTACTATTCTGTATACAAAACCACTATATACAAGCTAGAAATGCAGTGCCAATTTGGGAACCCCCACCCCAAAGGCAGAGTGGATAACTTAGTGTAAATCTTTGCTTTTCTCCCTTCTCTTAATACCACTTAGACATCTGTGTGGCAACTCCACTCTCTACAATGCCAAAAAGGGCCAGAGGCCCATGAGCCCCCCCTCCCAATCTGTGATGGCCTTGCCCCTTGCTGGCCCCTGCATACTTTTGTTAACAGAGAGCTGCATGTTGGTTGATGGCAAGCCACAGCACCAGACACTACCACAGTGGGTCACCACATCTCACAGACAATATGTGCTTACCCCTAGGTGATGGCATGAGAGAGGCCATGGGACTTAGCCAATCGTCTTGTCTACCGTGTGAGTATATAGTCTAACTGACTACCCTCAAGTCACTTCTAGAGCACTTAACTGATGTGCCTCAGTCAGTCAGGAACACTCAAAGGAATTTCTTTTTATTTCATTGAAATCTTTATTCTTACTTGTCCTATGGTCCCAGGCATACTACTAAGTGTATCATTTTTCTTCTTTTCATTAGAGTGATTGAACAGTGTATAGATATATTATGCAAATATGGACATTTTTACTGCTGTCCTGTTTAATACTGTTGTTGGTGGTTGGGGAGGTGCCCCCTTGGG